>CM052543.1:90129945-90180070 GCA_028533065.1 Trachops cirrhosus | reverse complement strand
CGGGTGCTGCTCAGTCCTTGTTTGGCCAGGGAGGGAGCAGATGACCCAGCTCTCTCCCCGGCGCCCCGCGGCCAACCCAGGCAAGCCCGGTCTGGAGCTGCAACCCCCCTGGTCCCCCCGCTGATCCACGTAGTCTCCTTACCCTTGGGTTTTTCAATGTCTGCTATAATTTGTGATCTCCTATTTTCAGTTATGTCGTGATAATGTTGGCTCTTTGCTCTGTTCCTACCTAGAATGGTGATTATTTTTCCCCCTGGGTGTGGGAGATGTAGAATCTGCTCCTTCCTACCACGCCGCCATCTTCCCTCAGTAATTTTATCTTTAAAGCAAAAGCAGAAACTAAACATCTTGTGAGCTTTGTTTTTGCTTACGCTATCATTGTTTTGTTCTTAACTAGTTATATTTTCCTATTACCTTAAGAAAAGTGTACTTTTTAAACATTTTTCCTGGAACTTGATTTACAGGCAGTCCTCTAGGAGATGACTAAGATACTTTATAATCTTCGGGTATAAGTGACTAACACTTTCTTTGTCTTTGACTATAAATCACGTGACAACCAGAGCAATTGAAACCTTTGGTTGAAGCTGATGCCTGTATCTTTAGCCTCTGTCATCTAAACCCCTAAACACGTTTACTGCTGACTGCCGGTTTCAGGCCTCCCAAACCATCCAGTCCTACTCCTTCTCTGTCTACCTAGAAACTTCCCATTACCCTCTCTCTCCGCCCCAGCTCTGTGCCCACCGTTCTCTGAATATTCTCTCATCCACACGGAGGCTGGTGACTCCCTCCTTCCCTTGGAGATCCATGGTAGCCCTGTCCGGGAAGTCCCTAGGCCCCCGGAGTTGAGCAAGCACCTATGTGCAGATCCCGTCCACCACGCCTCCTCTTGGATTCTCTCCCAGCTCTTTAAAGGGGTGGGTTTCAAAGCTTAGCCCTGGAAGGATACTGGGCTGGCCCCCAGTGTAACGTACCCTGGACATATTACTTAATCTCTCTGAGCCTGTTTTGTTCCGTGTACAATGGCGAGAGCAATGGCAGTTCCCTTTACGCGGCTGTGGGGGTGAAACGCACAACGATGTTCGACGTCTGCCAAAGCCAGGGCCCCGTCAGCCTCTGCTGTTATCAGGGATTCTGGTCTCCAGGCAAATTGTGGTACGTTTCGATGTCCACCCTGCCTGTGAGGGTGGTCCTTCTGTTTGGTTTGTTTCTTATCCACAGAGCACCATACCTGTGCTCCTGGAGGAGCCAGCCCCATCATTGAGTGCCTCCGCTTCCGCCGTTTCCAGGGGAGACATTATGGTGGGGGTGGGGGGAATGGAAAGAGCCTAGAGTCCCCGCCCTTCGCCTCCGCCCCACTTCCTGCTGAGTGATTTGTACTCTAACCTGGGACTTGCAATTTCCTATCTTGGCCTTCCAGTTCTCTCAGGTGCTTTTCTCGGGCATTCTAGATTGCTTACAAAATAGTAGAGCAAGGTGCCCCTGCCTGAGTGCAGAGCCTTTCCAGCCTGCACAGCTTGTTTGTTTTTGTTATGTTGAGTATTTATGTTGTGCCAAGCACTTCATATATATGTTATAAATATATAATATATATACACATATATACATATATTCTCATTTAATCCTCAAAATAGCTCTCCAAGGGTAATTGTTTTATTTCCATATTACTGATGACAAAACTGAGACTCATAGAGGTTAAGAAACCCACCTAAAATCAGGTAGCGTATACATTTTTGCTGTATGGTAAACACTAACAACTTATGATTTAAAACAGCAAACATTTATTTCTCACAATTTTGTGAGTTTGCTGGACTTTCTCAGTGGGTGCTGCATGTCCAAGGGGCCTTGTATATGGGGGTGATGGAAGGAGGAGTTCAATGTCAACTGGATGATGGGAACATGCTATGAAACTCGTTATCCAGCAGGACTTGGTGATTAGCTACTGCAAGGTGGCTGAGTTCCAAAAGTAACATGAGGGCAAGCAGAGGCACTTCCCAAATCTAGCTTGCTTGGTACTTGCTGTTTTTCCATCTGTCAAAGCAAGTCACAATATTACTGGACATGGGGCCTGGCCCTGAGTAGGTCTGCGTAGGGCCAGCTAGTAGTGTGTGAGTTCTTGACTTCGTGTGGGAAAGATTTCGTAACACGTGCACAGATGACTACGAGGATACACTTATTAAAGCTGGAGAGAGTAAAACAAGGAAGGGCTTAGTATAGAAGAAGCAGCAGGAGAGCCTAGGCTGGGCTGCCTGAGCTCCCTGGGAAGTCAGAGAAAAGGGGGCTTTGGGGACAGGTTCAGGGGGTCAACCTGGGACAAGCTGCCAGCTGCCCATTGCCTTTGAGTTTAGGAAAGGAACGCCTGTGGGGAAAGAAGTGGGGGAGAAAGAAGGGAAGGGAAATGGTTAGGGCTGCTCTCCAGAGGGAGAGTGAGAGGGAATCTTGGGGCAGGGTTTCAGTAGCATATTCATCAGTTCTCCAGGTGTGTCCTTTTAGGGTCATGGTCTCCACTGATTGGTCAGGGACAGGGAAGGGACTTTAGTCATTGCAGTTGGGCCTGGGGTCACTACCTGGTTTTGCTGCTTTTCTGGACCTGGAGCTGAAATATAACTGAGGCCTAGATGTTATCTCTAGGGAGGTGACCTTCTGTACCTGGCTGCAGATTGCTTGACCAGTTTGTTCAGTTGTCTGTCTCAGTCTCCCTATTCCACTTGCCAAGGAATTTCTCTATCTTCTTACTATCCTGTCTCAATAAGGCCAAGTCCCCGCAGCATGGACTACCCAAGGGGTAGATACAGGGAGGGAGAATTACTGCTGCCATTTCTCCGACAATAAACCTACTATATATAACTTAAAAATGTACAACTAGAATTCAAAACCAAGTTGTCAGTTTACAAGGTTCAAAATTGTCTTGGAGTTACTGCCCAGGTCTGATAATCCAGAACACTCCATGCATTGTCAAACTAAGCCAACAACCTTTTGTATACACACCTGCAACTGTTTTGCATATTGCTGTCATTAACAAACAAAATTTACAGTTTTAAATGTTTGGTCTGCTTCATCAGTTGGTCTTTGGAGACTCTTTGGATCTCTGCTTATCTTTTATCACCTTCTCACAAGGCTTTTGTATTATTTTCTTTACTTTGTTGGATTATCACTATTCTTTCTATGTCTGTATACTCTCATATTCCTGTTAATGTAATTTTTATTCTTGAAAAGATTTATTTTATTACTTTTCCCCCTGTGTCAGGGTAATTGTTTAGTAATGATGTCTTTTGGCTTCATGGATATATTTGGCTAAAAAATGTTATTCCTTTTTCTTTACTGTACTACATTTTATTTTCCCTGGAATTAATAATTGTCTTTCTTTTTCAGTTGCATAGTTGTTTGGTCATTTTATTTCAGAGTTGTTTTTCTGTTTTATGAGCTTTACTCAAAACCTTGTTTGAAGTGTTAGGTTAGTTTTCATATGCTTTGTGTCTGCATTTTACTGGTATCTTTAGTCAAAATATTTTTCTCTTGTAACATTTTATGTGGCTAAATCATATTCCTCCCACCCCTCCTTCCAACATTTAAATCAAATGTATTAACCTGGACTACTGGGAGCACATTTCTGTGGAAAGGGTAATGGCCTAGGGTATCTTTCTCAGCTTCATGGCTTGAGGGCTCTCTCTTTATTATTGTGAAAGGTTCAAATATGACTACTTCTCTGACTCTGAGAGCTACTCCTGGTTCCAAAAAGTTTTTCTGTTCTATTTCCTGCAGGCCTAGAGGTCTTGCTGCTAAGGTAGTATTCTCATCGGGGATGCTGTCTTATTGCTGTTACAGTACTATCCAGGTCCTGCTTCATCTTGGACCTTTCCCCGCTCCCGACCATTTTGAACCTCTCTTTCCTTTCCCCCCAGTGTTACTTCCCTGCTCGACTGGGTTTCCCAGTCTAGCACTTTTCTCTTCAGGTAAGGCTTCGTCCTTCTGGAAGTATATATTTGTTGGATATTTCTGAAATCCTTAGGGTTGAGATGCCCATAACACCATTTGATCTCTTGGTGCTTCTGTTGCAGGGTTTGCACTCACCAACCCAGAGCCCATGATGACTTCTTCCAGTTTTGCAGTTCTTCTCAGACCTATGGTCCTGTTTCATATGGGATAAATGATGGCTTGGGATGGGGTGGTGACAAAGAAGATGGAAAGAACTGGACCATAGGAGATAATTTGGTGATATAACCAGGAGGAATTAATGGTGGGTCTGATGCGGAAGGGTCAAGTGTGATTTTAGCGGGGAAAACTGGGGGAAGAATAACTGGTGGTGAGGGAATCCAGTGCTTTTGGGGTTATGAGGGGAAATATCACTTAGTGCAGTTGGATAGGGGTCTAGAACTCAAGGGGGGAAGATCTAGTCCAGAAATAGAAATTTGCAGAGGTCTTCAACTGTCTTAAGTCAGTTTGGGCTGCCATAATAAACATATATTGGGTAGCTGAGCTAGCATTCTAGCCTCTTATAAGGGCACTAATCCTGTTTATGAGGGCTATACTTTCATGACTGATTATATCCCAAAGGCCTCACTTCCAAATATGATTACATTGGGAATTAGATTTCAAAATATGAATTTGCAGGAGGGGGAATATTCAGTCCACAACACGAGCGTATGGGTAAATTTAAAGCCATGGCCCTGGATGAAATCCCTTATGATGTGCAATTAGAGTGGTGGTCTAGAACTGGCTCCTGATGCAATACACAGGGTGCATTTAGAGGTGGGCGGAGGAGGAACCAGTAAAGGAGACCATGAGAGGAGCTATGGAGGTAGGGAAAAACAGGGGAAAGTGGTGCTGTGGAAGCTGAGAGGAGCATTTGAGGAAAAGGGACTGACCAATTCCAGATGGAAGCTGCCAAGAGGCTGAGTTGAGCACAAATAAAAAATATCCATTGTATGTGACAACACAGAGGTCATTGGAGACCTTGAGAAGGGCAGTTTCAGAGGGGTGATAGGGTCAGAATAGGTGGAGGAGAGAATGAACAGTGAGAAAGTGTAGGGAGCTGGTGTAGACATGTTTTGATATGAAAGAGGAATGAGCTCAAAGAGGATGTGGCAGGGGTCAAGGGAGATTTTGTCTGTCATTTTTTTCTTCTCTGTATCATTCCGATTTTAGCATATGTGCTATGGAAGTGAGTGCTGTCATTTGTTTTTGGAAGAGGGGAAACAGAAGTATGTTTGCCTACTAATGGAATGATCCAGTCAAGGAGATTAGTGGTGCAGAAGTCCTTGAGAAAGTAAAAGGGTGTAGGATCCAGTGCACAAAGGGTGGGATTTGCCTTTAATTGAGAGCAGGGACACCTTTATTGGTAACAGGAGGAAAATCAGAGAATAGGCTTCCTGGGAGAAGTTTATAGATCTGGTGGAAGGATGATGAGAAAGTCTTCCTAAGAAGGCTTCTACAATATTTTCTCAATGGTGTGTGAGGTGAAGCCTTCAGCAGAGAAAGGGGGCCTATATGGGTAGCAGTAGGAAAGGGAAGGTTAGCAGAGAGAGGGGGGGAATGTAAAAGACATCTCCAAATGGGAGACTTACTAGGGAAACCTGGAAGGATTGAAGGTTTGTGGTCATAGTGTAAAATAAAATGGGTCACCTACCCTTCCCCCTCTCTCTTCTTCCCCCCATTCTTTCCTTTCATCTTTGCTATTTGGGGCCCAGTGAGTTAGAAGGCTTGGTAAGGTGGTGATCCCAAGAGGGGCTGGGGTGAATAAGGTAGCGGGCCAGTAAAAGTAGAGAGACTGGTTACATGAAAGAGAGCTGAGGAGAGAGGGGGGCAAAATGAGTTTAAATGTGGATGAGTAAGGTATAGGAGATAAGGAATTTTTTATAGCTGTAAAGTGTGACCTACCCAAAAGATCTTGGCTTTTAAGTACAAACTGCTCAATTATTACTGTTCTAGAAGAAATCATCATTGAATGGGAACAGATCATTGATACAGAACAATAAATGTAAAATTAGAACACTTTATTATAAATACTTGTTATAAACTGATTTTGTATGAACTCTTTGAAACTTTTAAAACTGTCACCTAAGCATATTATTTTAATGTATTTAAATTTCCACTTTTTAATATAGATGCTTCAAAGAAAATATAGAAAATACAAAGAGCTTCACAAAATGAAACATATCTAACAGAGGGAAAAAAATCTAAATTGCTTCACTGAGAAAACTAATGGACATAAAAACACCCCACCCCAAACTAAAACAAACCCAATCAAGAAATAGATTCTACAAAGCCTATTAATCCTCCAATTTAAAATAAATGACTTCCCAAAGGAAAAATACTTCCATTAGCATAGCAATTTGATGAATAAAAGCAAAGCCACTCTCATTAAGGGAAGTTACATTATATATAAGAAAAATGTAATAATGCTTTTAGAAAATGAAGAAAAGTAATTTCCACGTTGGAGATCAAGCATACTAAATACTTTCTGTTCACCTGGCCTTTGTTAGAAGTTAAAGTACCTGTTTATATAAGAAAAGTGCTATGAACATGAACATCAGAAAACCAAGCTCCTCAATGATTTTTTCAGTTTAACCTCAGAAGAATCAACTCAAGAGCTTCAAAATCCAAGGATAGATTGGTCCCAAAGCATTTCTTCCTCGGTTCTTTCTTTACCTTGTTCCTTTTTCTCTTTTCTATGCTTACGATCGTCTTTCTTGGAGGCTACATCTCGTCTTTTTTTCTCCTTGTGATTCTTAAGCTTTTCTGTACTGATCCTGACCGTTTCCACCTCTGTTTTGCTTTTCTGGATGCTCATGTGTTTGTCTATTTCCTCACAGCCTTTTTCCCTCTTATGCTTGGGCTGCTTCTCCTCTGATTTTTCTCTGCTTTCTTCTGGATGCCTTTTTCTCTTGTGATGCATCCGTTTATGACTGGCTTTATGGGCACTGGTACTGTTTTCTGAGAGCTGCTTGTAAACTCTAGAGTCTACACTGTATGTGCTGTAATTGTATTCTTGCTGACTAAGGTTCAGGGGAACTGTTTTTTCTGAGAAGTAGTCCCTGGTGAACTGGCAGTAACTCAGGGAATCTAGTCTTAGCCTGTTGTCCTGAGCTGGTAGCCACTGAGGTAATTGGTTTTCCACAATTTGTGAAATACTGCACGATCTTGGGTAGGTTTGGATGGTTTCAGATGGGAGTCTTTGATCAAACATTCTATACCTGGGTCTGAAATCAACCTCTTCTTTGTACCTACAGGTTTGCAAATAGCCCTCTCTCATCTGTCTGAAACAAGTCTTTGGTTCTAAGCCTCTGGCTTTCTGCACTTTGATATAATCTTCAAGTTCATCTTGAAAAGAGTCATATGTCTTCTTTGAATGCTTCATTAGGTTGACAAGGGAATACTCTGTAGAGAAGATAAAAGAAAATTCTTTATACTAGATTATTTTATTCTGAATATATCTTTTGCTTTTAAAGAGAGTATCAAAACAAAACATACAAGTCCAAACAAATTAAAACCTAATTTAGTATAACAGTTAAATATCATAAAGTTATACACTAAAAAGGAACATTAGGATAGTTAAATATCTCCCAGACTACTCATAAGGAACTTTATCCTTCTCAGAAGAGAGATAGAGGGCAGAAAGGATTGACATTTAAGATTTTGTTGTCGGGCTACAAATGTTAGGCATGTAAAGATGTGTAGATAAGGACTACACACCCATGGTGGGTGGCCTGATCTAAATGTTCATTTGTTTTCTAAAGTTATGATTAATTAGTTTCTTGTATCTTGCTTTCTTTTTTCTGTTCTTTTAAAATTCTTGTTTATTGTTTTCTATGAGAATGGAAACATGAAGAAGTAATTCAATCTTTAAACTCTTCAGTTTACCCAAACAAAATTAAGTAAACACACACACTCACCTGACTAGAGCACTGCAGGACTTAAAAACATAAGAATGTTTCTAAAATGGTTTGGGAATGCCGGAAATTAGAAATTCAGCTATGAGATAAAACTCTTAGGTATAGGGGATGAGGGGAAATGAGAGATCAGAGTTCCGGCTCTTCTATATAGGGCTTAGGTTTCATTCCACTACTTCTGATTGGTGAAAAAAGCATTCTAGAATGCATTCTGGTTTGTTCTCTGTTAAACTGCTGGTGGAAGGGTTAAGGGAGGAAATGGAAGTGAAAGCTGAGAGGGGGGTTGAATTGCTAGAGAAAAGTTTCAGGAAAAATTTAGAATACATATGCTAGTGTTTTGTTTGCTTGTTGACTCTTTTTTTGGGGGAGAGGGGAAGAATAGCACTATTCTTGCTTCTCTTCCTTTACTCTACCAAAAATCCTGCATAAGTACAAATAAAGCAGAAAATGTACTTAACTATGAGATGATAATGCCCTAGGTATTTCTGGTGATACATTTTAGTTCCAAAGATTGGAGGTAAGCATAACCCATGCAGAATTGAACATTTCTTTCCTTTAAAAGAAAAATAAGCCTAACACAACACTCTATAAAGTCACTAATGATCAGTTATCTTATCTGGAAATTAGAGATTAAAAAGAAAGTCTACATGAAGTCTCATTTGGCGAGTCAGAAAATTTAGCTACTATTCTATTCAACTTAAATAGTATAAAAATTTGGAACAAAATAAGATAATGTAACAAATATTTGATTAATATATAGAAAGGATTTGAACAGACTCTTCAGAAAAGAATATATACAAATGGCCAATCACATGAAAAGATATCATTAGTTATCAAGTCAATGTCAAATGAAACCTTAATGAGATACCACTATACATTTATTAGAATGACCAAAATGAAAAAGACTGACAATACCAGTGTTGGTGAGGATGCAGAACAATTAGAATTTTCATACATTGTTGGTGGGGATGTAAAATGGTACAACCACTTGGAAAACAGTTTGGCAGCTTGAGAAAGTTAAACATACATCTACCACAGGGGCTGATTATTCTACTCCTAGAAATTTACCCAAAATAAAAGGAAATACATGTCCATATAAAGACTTATACATGAATGTTCATAGCAGTTTTATTTGTAATAGCCCCAGAAAGGAAAACACCCAAATGCTGATCAACAGGTGGATAAATAAATCAAATAAATAGTGGTATATTCATACAGTGGAATACTATCACTGACAAAAAGGAATAAACTATTGATACACTTAACATGCATGAATCTCAAAATAATTATGCTGAATGAAAGAAGTCTGACCAACAGTATATAATATTTGATATCATTTACACAAAACTCTAGAAAATGCAAATTCATCTGTACTAAAAGTGATTGCTTTGAGATGAGGTTAGGAAGAGGTGGGAGGAAGCCATTATGAAGGGCATTTTTTTTGGTAAAGATATGTTTGCTACCTTGATTGTGTTGGTAATTTTATGGGCATATACATCTGTCAAAAACCAGACCTGCCTGGTGTGGCTCAATGGATCAGTGGACTAAGCCCAGGCCTGCAACCTGAAAGGTTGCTGGTTTGATTCCCAGTCAGGGCATATGCCTGGGTTGTAGGCCAGGTCTCCATTTAGGGGCATGCGAGAGGCAACCTATCAATGTTTATCTGTCTTTTTTTCCTCCCTTCCACTCTCTAAAAATTAAAAATATATATTTAGAAACTCCCATCAAACTGTATACTTTAAATATGTGCAGTTTGTTTTTTAAAATATTTTATTGATTATGCTATTATAGTTGTCCTGATTTTGCCCCTTGCCTCCACCTCCACCCAGCACCAACCCCGCCCCTCACCCCCAAGCAATTCCCCCACCATTGTTCATGTCCATGGGTCATGTGCATAAGTTCTCTGGCTATTCCATTTCCTATACTGTACTCTACATCCCCATGGCTATTCTGTAACTACCCATTTGTACTTTTTAATCCCCTCACCTCTTCACCCATCCCCTCACAACCATCTCCCACCCGGCAACCACCACAAGGCTCCCTGGATGCTATGATTCTGTCTCTGTTCTTCTTGTTTGCTTAATTTGTTTTTTAGATTCAATTGTTGATAGATTTGTATTTTTTGCCTTTTACTGTTCATAGTTTCAATCTTTTTCTTAAATGAGTCCCTTTAATATTTCATATAGTAATGGTTTGGTGATGATGAATTCCTTTAGTTTTTTCTTGTCTGGGAAGCTCTTTATCTGCCCTTTGATTCTAAATGATATCTTTGCTGGGTACAGCAATCTTGGCTGTAGGTCCCTGCTTTTCATGACTTCGAATATTTCTTGCAAATCCCTTCTGGCCTACAAAGTATTTTCTGAGAAATCAGCAGACAGTCTTATGGGAACTCTCCTATAGGTAACTAACTGCTTTTCTCTTGCTGCTTTTAAGGTTCTCTCTTTATCATTAACCTCTGACATTTTAATTATGATGTGTTTTGGAGTGGGCCTCTTTGCATCTACCTTGTTTGGGACTCTGTGTGCTTCCTGGACTTGCGTGTTTATTCCTTCACCAAATTAGGGAAGCTTTCTTTCATTATTTTTAAAAATAGATTTCCAATTTCTTGCTCTTTCTTTTCTCTGTCTGGCACCCCTATGAGCTCCTTTGGACGTCTTGTCCCAGAGGTTGCTTATACTATCCTCATTTTTTTGGGATTGTTTTTTCTTCTTCTTGTTCTGATTGGTTATTTTTTGCTTCCTTATGTTCCAAATTATTGATTTGATTCTCAGCTTCATCCACTCTACTGTTGTTTCCCTATAAATTGTTCTTTATTTCAATTAGTGTATCCTTGATATCTGTTGGATCTTTTTTATGTTGCTGAGGTCCTCACTAAGTTCATCGAACATCCTTATAACCAGTGTTTTGAATATGTATCTGATCATCGCTTACCTCCATTTTGCTTAGCTCTTTTTTCTAGAGTTTTGCTCTGTTCTTTCATTTGGGCCATGTTTCTTTGTCCCTTTGTTTTGGCAGCCTCCCTGTGTTTGTTTCTATGTTTTAGGTAGAGCTGCTTTGACTCTGTGTCTTGGTTGTGTGGCCTAATGTAGTAGGTATCCTGTAGGGTCCAGTGGCACAGCCTCCCCTGTCACCCAAGTTGGGTACTTGAAGTGTGCCCTTTGTGTGGGCTGAGTTCACCCTCCTCTTGTAGTTCAGCCTTGGTTGCTGTTGACAGGTCAATGGGAGAGGTTTACCCAGGTCAGTCAGCTGCAAGAATTGGCTGTGACCACTGACCACCAAACTCCACCCTCTAGATCAGGTATGCTAGGGCAAGGTGGTGGTGCTCCAACGTGGTCTGTAGCTGCTTACTGGGTGCGCTGACCCTGTGGTCTCCTGGGTGGTGCAGGGCAAAGTCAGCCCCCACCTGTGTTTTGCCCCAGGGCCACCCTGCCTGAGCTATAAAGCAATCAGATGGCTGTGACTTATGCTGGGCCTGGAGATTCCAAGGTGAAGGCAAGCTGTGTATCCAGTCTGGCTGCTCTTGTGCTGTGTCTGGGGCTCACTGAGGCCAGCTGTTGCTTGTTTGATAGGATCTAGGAAGTTGTGAAGCAAGAGCCAAGACCACCTATTTATATGGAAAAGCAGCTTGGGTGGGCCCATAAGTAGTCAGGTGGAATCTCTAGGAATCTCCAAGATGGGTCAGTCGGTATTAGCCATGTTGATGGAGTCTCAGATATGGTGTCACCTTATGGCTCTGTGGGGTGATGGTTTAGAAAAGGGACAATGGCCTCTGTTCGCCTTGATGCCAGACACTTCAGTTTCTTCCTGTATACCACTAGTGTCTTTTAAGCTGCTACCCTGGTGCTGGAGCTCAGAGGGAGTGAGTCTGAGTAGGTGAGTCCGTGTGTGGAGTCTTTAAGACGAACTGCTTCGGGCTCCAACAGTTTCTTCCATCGACTCAATTCCTGCTGGTTTTGAAACCAGAAGTTGTAGATACTTATCTTCCTGGCACTGGAACCCAGGGCTGGGGGTGCCTGGTGTGGGGCTGCGACTCCTCGCTCCCGAGATATGCCTTGCTTCCAAGATATGCCTCATAAATTTTTATCCACCAGACATGGAGGGACCAGCCTGTCCCACACCTGCATCCCTCCTACCATTCTAGACGGATGTGGTTTCTTAATTCTATAGTTGTCAGACTTCCATTCAACTTGATTTCTGACAGTTTTGAGTGATGGTTGTTCTATATTTTAGTTGTAATTCTGATGTGGTTCTGCAAAGAGGTGAGTCACATCTGCCTATACTGCCATCTTGACTGGTAGTGTACAGTTTATTGTATATTATACCTGAATAAAGCTGTTTTTAAAAAGTCACTAACAAGATTAAAAAGATGTTGATAATTGTTGTAAGTGAATGATGGGTGCATAAAAGTTCATACTACTCTTCTCTACTTTTATGTTTGAAAAATTTTAATAAGGGGAGGGTAGGGGGTAGAGGGATTGAGTAAAAAGGAAAAAGGACCCATAGACATGGACAACAGTATGGTGATTGTGGTGAAGGGATGGAAAGAGGAGTATAAGGGGACTAAATGGTAATGGAAAAAATACAATTAAAAAACTCAAAAAATTTTACACATAATACAATATACAGATGGTATATTATAGAATTGTATATCTGAAACCTATTTAATTGTATTAACCAATGTCACCACAATAAATTCAATAAAAAATAAAAAAATAAGAAACGGGAAAAAAGATTTTTCTTCATACTCACTACCATGGTTAATCAAAATGACAGACCATCAAAATGACAGATCATCAAAATGACAAGTGATATTAAATGTAAGGATGTGGAAAATTGTAAACTTCATTCACTGTTCGTGGGAATGTAAAATGTTGCAGCTACTCTGAAAAACAGTTTTGGAGTTCCTCAAAATGTTAAATATAGAGTTACCTATGGCCCAGCAATTTTACTTAGGTATATACCCAAGAGAACTGAAAACCTGTGTTCATACAAAAACTTGTATAAAAATTTCATAGCAGCATTATTTGTAACAGCTAAATAGCAGAATCAACTCAATGTCCTTCAACTGATGAATGCATAAAATGTGATATATTCACACAATATTATTCAGTAATAAAAAAGAATGAAGTACTGATACATGGTACCACATGTATGAACCTTGAAGACATGCTTAGTAAAAAAAAACAGTTCCAAAAAACCACAGATGGTGCAAAGATCAATAAAGAACTGAAAGGAACCTTACCCTTATCAGGCTGAGAACTTGGTGGAGAAATCTGATCATATTCACCCATTAATTGCTTCAGTTTCCTAGCACAAATTTTTCCCAAATAGTGAGACTGTGCAACAACTGGGGAGCTAAAAAACATGATACAAAGGTTACAAAATTTATTTTTGTCCAATATGCCATTCCCAGTCACCTGAAAATCACCACAATTATAAAGATTAAATCATTCAAATTTAAAAATTATATCATTACTATAGGTCAATCATCTGAAAATTCACAAAAGCCACCTCCAGTTTCTTACCATTTTGCTTCATGTAAATCTGATAGTAAAGCTCACTTTTTGAGATGTATTTTACCCTGGAAAACTTAGTATTTTGTTTATTTTAGAATAAAGTAACCCCAAATTTACACTTCATAATTTTTAATATATTTAGTCTGAACTAACAGTTTAAGAATAGCTTTTGCTTGCTTTCAAATCAAAGTATCAGCTTTAGTAGAAATAATCCTGTGATTTAGAAGATCTTTATTTTCAATCTACTGGATAATGTGAAACCCTTTGTGATTCAAACTATTTACAACTCCGCACATGCCAGGGGTGTCAAACTCATTTTCACTGGGGGCCACATCAGCCTCGAGGTTGCCTTTAAAGGGCTGAAATAATTTTAGGACTGTAAAAATGTAGCTACTCCTTAACTGTTAAGGCACTGAAATTACATTTGGCCCTTTGAAGGCAACTGTGAGGCTGATGTGGCTGGTGAAGATGAATTTGATATCCCTGACATTTGCCTTTTACAAAAAGTATCTATAAAATGTTCAGTCTCTGTTCATTCACATGATATCTATGAATAAAATAAAGGAAGGTAAGATAGAAGTTCATATTAAACTTTAAGGTATATTTTTAATCTTCAACTAGATATCATTTCATATATACCATCTCAAACCTTAATTTACTGAGTGCTTGAAAGACCATAGTACTAGCTTTTGCTCATTAAAATTTTAGTATGAAAACATTTAGTTAGACTATAATATTAAATATGATGATATATTTTTACTTAGTCTAGAAAATACTATTCTGAAGGAGAAGTTACTGGGGCACCCGCAGGAATCTGGACTTGATGGAAATTATCTGGGATACTAGTATTGAAAGGCTGGGCTAAGAAATCAAATCTTGGAATTTTGTTTTTTATAGATGACCACCTCAAGAAATGCAATCAATTTTAAGATAGTCACTAATTCTAGTTATATCACTAATGTCATCTGAGAATCCCATGGAGAAACCACAAACCATCATTATCTGTGGTAGGTAGGCAACTATCTTCCACAGTTGGCACAAACATGACCACAAGCAAGGTTCATTAAACAAGGATTAGACAAGCCACTCAAAGCTACTATCATATTCACGTATTAACTTCTAGCACGTTTGCTAAAAATGTTTCTCACAATAACAAATCTATGTCAAAATTACTATATTTACACTTGAGATCTATACCTAAAACTCCTAAATTTTGTAGAAGTTTGCTAGTTTATAAATACAATGCTAATCATGGAACATCAAAAATACTTTCTATGCAGCCATTTAAATGAGTTGGAACCACACAGACCAATGTTAATGGTATATTAATGGTGTATAGATATAGAACTATACCTACATACCTATTTATCTAAAATGCGATTTTAGTATAAAAATTCAACTATACAGAACTAAAATTTAAATATATGCATATGCATTGATTGTAAGGAAGGAGTTAAAGGAGATGGACTGTAAATCCATTCACTTGCTTTCTCGGGAGGTGGACTGGGGAAGGAGGCAGGTGACCTTTGGACCTTGAGTAAAGAGACTAATGATATTTAGGAGGAAGGAAACTATCTCTGAAATACTCTTAGCAAGATGTCCCTGGCTAAAGATAACCTATAGTAGATAAATCCAGGATCTCTGAGGCATAATTCACTGAACAATGTCACAAGCTCACAACTCTCTGGGATATAAAATGCTGATTCATAATTTAAATACTTTCACTGTGTGAGCTGACTCTCACTTAGAAAGCTCACCTATTATTCTGGGTCAGAGATGCATCATCAATGTGGGAAAGTATATTCTGAGAAGCCATCTTTCATGTACTAGATATTTCTGTTTTCATTAGAGCCTCTTGATTGCTTCTTCCCTTTAAGTCAGGGTCCCCAGCTCCAGGGCCAAGGTCCCATATGGGTCTGTAGCCTGTTAGAAACCAGGCTGCACAGCAGGAGGTGAACTTGAATGTAATGCACTTGAATTATCCCAAAACCATCACCACTCACCCATCTTTCCCACACCCGTGGAAAAATTGTCTTCCTCAAAAACAGCCCCTGGTGCCAAAAAGGATTGGGACCACTGCTTTAAGTAATTAGTAAACCTTGATATTGGGTAATATTACTGATTCTTATGAGTCTGATTTGATACAGTACCCATAGGAAAAAATGAAAAGATATGCACTAAACTTAATGGGGTATGGGAAATGGGGTTAGAAAAGGAGTAGGGCAGAACATTTAACATTTTGTTCTCTGCACATGTCTGTATTGTTTTAATTTTTGCAAAGAACATACATAACTTTGTAATTAAAAACTCCATACAAATTTAATTTAAAGGTTCTACAGAAAATCTTCAAACTAAGCTTAATGTTCTGTACCAGTGTATAGATTAAAAGATTTGCTTAAAAATATTATGTTCAAGAACTGTAAATCAGAAACATTTTAGAAAGGACTTAATGAATATTTAAAAATATTTGTTATTATAGTATCTTTCTAAATTATTTTTAGTTGCTTTAAAGTATATAACGTACATTACATTTAACTCTTAAGTCAGGCAAGGTAAAAAGTTTAACTAAAAAGGCTTCCAGAACTCCCCTTAATTCAAAATTAATATATACAATATGATCATGCTGATATGACATTGGTTTTTCTATTAAAAATCTTTTTTCCAATTTAATTATTGTTTATTTTAGAGAGAGGGGAAGGGAAGGAGATAGGGAGGGAAAGAAACATCGATGTGAGAGAGAAACATAGATAGGCTGCTGCCTTCTGCATGCAACCCGACTGGGGATCGAACCTGAACCCCGGGTGTGTGCCTTGAACTGGTGACCTCTTGGTTTGTGGGATGGTGCCTAACTGAGCCACACCATAGGGGCTTAAAAATCTTTAATAAGACCAGGTAAATATTGTAACAACTAAAACAGTACAGATGGAAAGTTTACTGAAGACTAGTCATTTAGAAGCTTGATAGCCTAAAATAGAACTATGTCCCCTCTCCATTCAACCCTTAATACCAGATTGCCTGTTTCTGAAAGTCAACGTTCTAAGCTGTGTGGACAGGAAAAAAAAGGGGGTTCTATGGAAAGTTACCTCAAAGGATTATCTGAACGTAAATTCCTAATGGGGCAGGTCATGGTGGGTAGTCATGCCCCAGGCATATTTCTTAGTAAAAGGTTTATCTTTGCCATAAGCAGGTCCTGTCCATTGTTTCTATGCATCCAGTTCAGCTATTTTCAACTGGTGTGCCACAAGAATTTTTAAAACATGCAATATCTGATTATTTAGTCAGGGGCACTGACCTCTTTTCCCTTAGATTGCCAAATAAAAAAATAACAATAATCAATACAATAGCTGTCTGGTGTGAATGTCCTGTCTTAAACCATAAATATATAGGTCTTACCATAGATTTTCATCTTATTGGTCATGTTGCATAAGATTGTGTCTGATTAATTCTTGGTACCAGAAATCCTTATATACAAGTACAGGCACCTGAACTTATTTTTAAAAAGTTGCTTCGGAGTAAAAAGGTTATTATTTTTATTACTATTATTATTTTTTTGTAAGTCAATGAAAATATACCTACTTTTTTATCAGATTGGCAAAAAAATTTTTTTTGGTGGGTAGCAGAAGTTTGGTGCACAGTTTATTTGTACTATGAGATGAAAACAGTTGAATATTACTGATCTAGGTCAATACATCTTTGCAATAACCATCCTAAAGAGAACACATAATCTTGTTAACTATCCTGTAATTCAGTTCCCCCTTTGCTTCCCCTCACCTCCAAGTAATCTTTCTTAGTTCCCTCCTTAATTTCTTTTTTGCCCCCCTTTTAAAGACTTTATTTATTTTCAGAGAGAGGGGAAGGGAGGGAGAAATGTCTATGTGTAAGAGAAACACTGATTGGTTGCCTCTTGCATGGCCCCAGCTGGGGACCTGGCCCACAACCCAGGCTTGTGTCCTGACTGGAATCAAACCAGTGACCTTTTGGTTTGCAGGCTGGTGCTCAATTCACTAAGCCACACCAGCCAGGGCCCTCCTGTTAATTTCAAATGCATAAAAGAAACTGCAGAACTGTTATTTTCTAGAGCACAGGTGGCAAACATAAGGCCTGCAGGCCGAATTTGTTTTATCTGGCCCGGTACCTTGTTTCTAACTGGCAGTAGCAGAGCTCCTTGCCCCTAGTTAAGGAGTAGTTACATTTATACAGTCTTTAAATTACATTCGGCCCTTTGAAGGCAACCACGAGGCTGATGTGGTCCCCAGTGAAAATGAGTTTAACACCCCTGTTCTAGAGTTTTTGAGATCTTGCTTCCCAGCATGTGCTGTCAGTTTGGTTCAAATAAACTCTTAGAAAAATTCTCTACAAGTCTGGACGTTTTCTTACATTGACAGCTGATACTAAAGACACTTGGAGTCACCTTTAACTGCTTCACTCACCAAGCTCTTACTTTATCTCTATTAAATAGTATCATATTCCTGAGCTCAAAATCTCAGCCATATTTCACCCTATCAAGTTCTGACTCATGCCAAGTCTAGCTTTATGTTTTTCGAGTCTATCTCTTGCCCTAGCTGAGTGTCTCCCTTGGTTGCAGCATTGTCCCATACACCAAAAAGGCTCTGGGTTCAATCCCCAGTCAGGGAGCATAAGGCAGGCAATGTATTGATATTTCTCTCTCACATTGATGTTTTTTTTCTCTCTCTCTCTAAAAAATCAATGAACATATCCTTGGGTGAGGATTTAAAAAAATAACTAAGTAAAAAGTAAAAAGAATTTCTATTTCTTCATTTTTCCATTCCTGTAACACTTAGTTCAAGTTCTCCATGCCTTTGGGCTTTACTAAACTTTACCACTATTAATTAAAGCTTGTCTTCAAGGTACCATGGTGGTATGGGACAAGAGAGGAAAAAAGAGATGAATATTACTGACTACTGTATGCCAAACAAGGTAATAGATTATTCTATCTTGTACCTCTGCAAAGTAACTGGAATTTCCTTGAAGATTAAGACACCAGGATTCAAAGAAAATAGGTTGACACATGTGTTAAATGATAGAGCTAGATCTTAAACTTTGGTTTATCTTGACTCTTTCCATTATATATACATAGCTGTTTCACCCACTGGGAATTACAAATAAGGGAACAAGACAATTCCTAATATTAAGGAATTTATAATTTTGTAAAAATAATAAGAACTATAATGTAGGACAAAAACATGTTAGTGCTGTAAGACATAGGAAAGTAGTGTCCTCTTGCTGAGGGATTTGGGAAAGGCTTGTGGAGAATGGATTTGGATTGAGCCTTAGGAGATGGGTAAAATTTAAAGAAACCATGAGTAAAGAAAGGGTATTTTGGAGGAGGGAAAGACATTAGAAAAGGCTTATCTGCTTTAGCCAAAACAAGATATGTATGAAGGTAGTGACTGTGCTGTAAAGGTAGAATGGGGCCAGATCCTAATAGGCTTTATTTGGGCATTTGAATTTAATTCTGCAGTCAATAGAGAAAGAAATGAGACTCAAAATGGGGATAATTGTAAGCAGGTATTGAAGGCAAGAGATTATTGGGCTGAACCATAACAGAGAAGAAGGGAAGAATGTAAAAGACATTGTACAGGTGGAATGAAAGCAATTTTTGATAGCTGGGGACAGAGAAGGTAGAAGAGTGAGGGAACATGGATAATTCTAAGACTTTCATGCCAGTGAAGTCAGTATAACAAAGAGGAAGAAAAGTTATTACTGCTATTATAATTATTACCCAGAAGAATGAAAGTGGGGAGTAGAGAAGCATATTATTCAAAAACATGAATTTGATTTTGAAATAAACTCAGATTCTAACAATATCTTTCACATCTGCCCTTCCTTTTCCTCTGTGTTCCATTCTTCCATGTGTTCAATTCCTCTCTGAAACTGTTTAAGTAACTTGCAGGTGTTCTATATACCCTGAAATTCCTTACAAATTAACATAGTTGGGCATTTGAACTAACTGTATATATACCAAACTTCTGTGAACATGGTGGGCAATAGGAACCATTAGAGGGAAGAAAGAAGGCATAGTAGTAAATTCTGGATGTTGCAGAAATCTTCCCTCAGAAAAATTTGATGCTACTTCTATTGTTTTATAATAGTTTGCATAGTATTACTTAATTACAAAAATTGTAGCATTCTACAGTTTGAAGAACACAGTGATTATTGTGGACGCTATTTGCATTTTTACCATTGCAGTTACCTTTTTTTTGATCTCATATTATAAATTTCTTTACTTTTTGCTAAAATCCTGAATCTTCTAAAAAAACTTTGTTTTTTTTTAAATCCTTACCTGGGGACATTTTTTTCATTGCTTTCAGAGGGGGAGGGAGAAATAGAAGCATCTATGTAAGAGAGAGTCGTTGACTGGTTGTCTCTCATATGTGCCTGGACTGGAGATCGAACCTTCAACCTAGGCATGTCTCTTGACTAGGAATGGAACCTGCAGTCTTTCAGTTATGTGCCTGTTCATGTACTCGTAATTGGCAATTATTTAAGGCTTTTATACATATTTAAACTAAAAATACATTTAGTCTCACTAGTGTTTTAAGGAGAAGAATATATCAAATATTTACCATTTGTTAAGTAACAGTTAACTGAACAGTTACTGAAATAAATTATATTTTTCAAATCCTAGTGAATAGTCTCAATCCTATGTCAACTGAGATTTCATTACTCTATAAATGTTATCTGATGGCCATTTTAGGTCAAAGTTTCATGTTTTATGAATTACCATTCTAGTATACAGCCAATACATGGAATAATTATCAACACAAAACCGTAAATCAGCTCACAATTTTAAAGTTGTCCAGGACCTCAGAGTTTGATTAAGTGCAGAGTTTCTCAACCTCAATACTGTTGCCATTCTGGGTAAAAGAATCCTTTGTTTTGTGTGTGGGGGGCTATCCTGTGCATTTTAGGATGTTTGCAGTATCTCTGGTCTATACCAAACAGATGCCAGTAGCCTCTGCTCTCACCATGCCCTTCCTTGCCAGGTGGTGAAAACCAAAATTGTTTCTAGAAGTTGCCAAATGTCCTCGGGGATGGGGGTCAGGGGCAGATTTACCTTTGGCTGAAAACTACCGTATTGTTTGGACTATAAGACACACCCCTGCCCCCCAAATTTGGGAGGGATAATGGTTGTTAATACTGCTGTTGAGTTGTTTACATTTACATTGGTGAAATATTGTTATTTATGTTATTAAATATTTTTCCACATTTTTTGTTTCAAAATTTTTTTCTTATTTTCCTCCTCTAAAACCTTGGTGCGTCTTATGGCCTGAAAAAACACGGGTACTCAGTTAGGTTAATCCAATTGCTCTTCCCCACAGATGACAAAACTCAAAGAAGAAAAGTTTGGGAGATAGGGTCATACAGCTAGTGGAGAAACCAGAACTAGAACCTATGACTAGTCAAGACTCCTATTCCAGTATTTTCATTATACTACCCAGAAGTGGTATAAAAGGTTATTGGCTAGCATTGTGTGGACTGACATTAAGTCTTTAGTAATTCTGTACATATTCAGTCATCACACAAAATCCCCAGAAAATGCCAAGTCAGTTAAAAAGCTTTTTTTCCACAAGAAACTTGTTTCCAAATCTTCCTGTGATCTGGTTATGACAGCCAAACAGAACTGTAGTCTTGACTCCTATAAACTGCTCAGGCTTACTTGTTGGTGAGAGATGGGATATTTGTTATGAAAACCAAAAATCCAGATTTAATTTATCTCAGAAAATGATGCTAACCCAGGCTGACTGAAGACATTAAATCTAGTCTTTCAAATTCTCCTCACTAAGATACTTAATGGCACATCATCTAGTTGCAATGAATTTCTAATTTCCAATTTTAGTGAATGAAATTTATATAAAGTGCTTACAAAACATTTTAAGAAATTTATACTTTACTACTTTGTTATTCCTCCACAGTGAAAGGTGTAAAAGATTACGGAAAAGCACACAAAATTAGAATATATCATGGAGGAGGGTAAACAAAATTATTTTTATGAAATTATATTTATTGGTGTCCCTGATATTCTGGCTTCCACCATCTTTCACTCTGGAGACAAAACGCAACCTAAGGCAATACAGTAAATACTAAAAGTTAATTATTAAAGTGAAGTTGGCTCAATGTTTTACTGAGATCTTCTGCAGTGGGATCAAACTCCATCTAAAACCATTTGCAAACTGCCTTATAGCCTTATCTCAGTTTGGAAAAAGCAGGGTGTTCGCAGATTGTCTTGCAAGAATTTAATGTCTCTTAGATTGAAACAATCAAGACATAGATAGCTTTTCGTATTAGGGGAAATGTGTTGGTGAGAACTGTAAAGACTTTTGGCAGGGTCATTCCTTCCAAACCCCTGCACAAAGAAACTTGACCAAATTTAACCACGGCCTCTAGCAGCCTAAGATGAAATCCCTGCGATGACCTTTTGAGCTTGTTAGGATAAGCTCAGGGCTGTCCAAAGAAATTTACTGTTTTAACATCTGATGATAGACTTCTTTCTTTTTAGGAGTACTTACTAAAAAGGGCTTTCAATTATGACTCCTTCCTCTGACCCTTGAAGATGTACGGTATCTCCTGTAACTCAGGGATGTCTTTCTTAAGGACCTGAAAGTCATTCCTTTGAAATGCAATCATCAGGAAGTCTAGGCCTCAGTCCCCCACCAGTCAAGGTGGGAGGAAAGAACCCCAATTTCCTAATGTCAGCAGGCAGACACAGCTAACCGCATTCACACTAAAGAACCCTTTGTCATTTTCATTTCCCCAGTCTACTGGGCTCTACTTCTCCCCAGCCTTCCTTTTCCCTTCCAAACGCCCAGTCACGTCTGCGCAAACCGAAAGGAGCTCAGCGCTTTCCCCTACTGTCAGTTGCTGAAAATGTTTTCACCGCTCTGATGTCCAGCTTTGTTTTATTTGACTTTGATAGGTACATACTAAAGCTCAGTTCAGAGCTTTAGATAGGCCTGTAATCTTAGGGTGTTATCCTCAAAAATCCAAGGAAACTTCTCCAAAGTGATCCCTCGAAAACCTGAGCCCCTCCTTCCTTCTCCCAGATGCTACGTCCTACTCTCCCCAAATTCCTAACTCCACCTCTCCCTAACTATCCTACTGTGAAGTTTGTTTTCCAGGTGTCGGATTCCACCCAACGGAGGTGTGCTCCCTTCCACGTCTCCGGCCTTTTATCTCAGTATCTCGATCCCCTCAATCTTGAGTTTCCTCATCGAGGCCCCTGCCTCCCTGGCACTCCAGGTCCACCGGCCTCTACCTGACCGCCTCTTTCTCACTCACACCTCGGCTTCCTCAGCACGCTGAGGCGTCCCTTTTGCCTCCAAATGCCACCTGGAGGCCTAGGCACCCCTCTCCTGGGCGGCGGGTGGCGAGGAGAGCGGAGGGACTCGGGCCACTACCGCGTCGGCCATTTTGCACATCGGGGCGCGGCCGGCGGGCTTGATGCGCAGGGCCTTTTACTGGGCCGGGGAGTGGAGGGGCTGAAGGCGGGGCCGCCCCCGCCAGCGGGGCGGGAACTCACCTTCTTTGAGGCAGGGGCGGGCGTCTACAACTACTGTCCCCCTCCCCGCCAACGCCGCCGGCCGGGGGATAGGCCGAGGTGGAGATGGCGGAGAGGCAAGGACAGCCGCTGCCGCCACCGCCGCCTCCGCCGCTGAACAGGCGGGGTGAGAGGAGGAGGCGGAGACCGGGACTCCAGAGGGGAAGTCGCCGCCACCACCCACGGCTGACTGGCCGGCCCCTGCGCCATGACGGAAAGACGGGCTAATACGCTTGCGCTAGTCGCCCCTCCCAGAAAGCCCCTTAGCCCCGCCTTCCTCCTTGCCCCGCCCCTTCGCCCGCCATTGTCCGGGGCTCCGCTCTAATGCGGCTGTAGCCTCGCATTCCCTAGTCGACTCCCCATCCTCCTATTGGAGGCAAGGAAAAGCTCGTGGGAGCTCTTGTCCTACTGAGAGTGAATATGCGGTCAACTGAGAAAAAAAAGTAAGCCTGGAATCCACAGATTACCTCCACAGCATCGGAAAAATACATTATCTCCTGCTTTATCTCTCTGTCCTTTTGTCAGACCTTTAGTACACAGAGTAGGTTAAACAAAATTCTTGGTCATGATATGCTGTCATCATTGATCTGTAAATGACCTCTCTTTCTGCTCCGGCTCTCCCTGTCCCTCTTCCTCTCCCTCTTCTCCCTCGCTGTTAAATATGTGCATATATCCATGTATATACATACACACACACGTCTCATCATCTTATTCCCTACCTCCCAAAGAAATCACTACCCTGGTTTGTGGTCATCATCTCCTTCCATATATACACACACGCACACACTCACACACATACTTGTAGCTTAAAAAGTTTAGATTGTTTTTGAATTTAGTAAGATATCTTTTCCTGTGTGGTTCTGGGACTTGCTTCGCTCAACATTTTGAGGTTCATTCAATCTGTAGTGTAAACGTGTTATTTTTTCATTGCTGTACAATGTTCTACTCACTTTCTTGTTGAAGGGCATGTCTCCTGGTGCACTGTGCAAGTTACTCTTAGATATCCTTTCCTGTCACTCTACCACTGGCTAATTTCAGCTTTTCTTTTGTTAGAATGGCAGTGGCTGCCTAACTGATACCCTTCCTCAGACTTCACCACTGCAATCTTCTGCCCATATTGTTGTCAAAGGGGTCTACCTAGAAGTCATTACTGGCTCCCATTGTCTGTTGAGAAGTCAAAAGTGAATACTGCCAGGCTTCTCTGCACTTCCCTGATCTCATTACCTTCCTATTGCCTTCACTTCCCCACCCTGCTTTCACGTTATGATCCAGCAACGTTAAACCTTTACCAATTCCTGTAAATGCCAAGTTATATTGCACAAACTCACTTTATTGTACATGCTGCTCCTTCTTCCTGGAATATCCTCTTCCTAGTTTTTTAAATTGACTTTTTTTTGAGAGAGAGAGAATGAATGGGAATATGGGAGTGAGAGAGAAATATCAATTTGTAGTTGCTCTTACTTATTCATCCATTGGTCTGACCAGGGCCTCTTCCTGCTTTCTAATGAACTTCTTCACTCAGAGGTAAATACTATCATGAACTCAGCATTTCTCATTCCCATACATTTCTTTGAACTTTTACTAAACATGTATTATATGTATGTATCCTTAAGTAAACTAAAATATTGCTTTGTATGATTTAAAACTTTACATAAATGTTATTATACATACTGTTTATTCCTTTGCAATTTGCTTTAACCATTGTTTTTTATATTAATGTATGCTGAGATGTGAGTTTCTAATTCATTCACTTTTATAGCTCTATAACATTCCACCATATGAATACTCTGAGCTATCTGCTCTCATATCGATAGACAGTGAGCTTGTTTCCCATTTTTGCTTTTACAGACAGTGCTACTCTAATGATCTTGTGGAGCCTCCTTGCACATGTATGTGAAAGTTTCTCTGGGGTTTATAGTTAGGAGATCTTTTTAACTAGGAGGCCTCTGTAATACCCACCTCAAAGGGTGTTGTAAAAGCCTATGAAGCATTGCAAGGAAAGGGCAATTTTAAGCATTTAAACAGTTATTTTTGCTGTTAGAATAGCTTTGAGATACATATGAAACACTAGGACATAAAAGGCAATAGTCTGGTCTCAGATGATAAACAGAAGTATAACACGTGTGCTTCTGTAGCTCCCCCAATACGTCCCAGGTTGTAGTTGTCTGCACGTGTCATTCTGTTTCTTTACCTCCACATCTCTCCTCATGCTGCTGTATCCTCGGGCCGGAAATAGTCTCCTCCAGTTCTGGTTCTCTCCCTCGCTTCTTATCTTTGTCAGCCCCTTCTTCTCTGGATACGTTTTCCTCTTTGCCTCTGATATCTCGTTATCTTTATGCTCTTCCACAGTCCTCTCTAAAAGGTCAGTGTCTTGAAGACAGAGGCTACATTTTATTCATCTTTGTATCAAGGCACTCACTGAGCACAGTGTTTAATACACATGCTGATAATTGCGTGTGGGATGAATGAATTTAGGAATTCTTGGGAAGAAAGCAATTGGTAGCTAAGAATTTCTTGGAGCTAAAGGAAGAAAGATGGAAGCAAGTACAATACTTTGGTAAGAACACAAAGACCAGAGAGCATGTAAAGTGTTGTCAATGATGTAATTATACAAATATAATGCACCATTAAGGAGGGAACCTGCCCCTGTCATCCTGGAACGTGAGTGCTAGATATGCACGGTACTTTTTCTTTGGTCTTGTCACTCACAGTGATTTTGAAGTGAATGGATGAATCAGCTAGTGAATGCACTTGGGATATTGAGCTACTCCTAGCCTATTTAACACTGCCAGGCATTAAGCTGTTATTATTATAAAGCAGAGTTTGGCAAATGTTTTCTGTAAAAGGCCACATAGTAAATATTTTCATCTTTGTGGTCCATATAGTCTATGTTGCAAATATTCAGCTCTGCTGTTGTAATATGAAAGAAGCCATAGCAAATATGTAAACAAGTGAGTATGGCTGTTCTCTAATAAAATTTTATTTATGGACATTGAAGTTTGAATTTCATGTGTCACAAAATGATCTCTTGATTTTCCCCTATAACCATTAAAGAGGTGCAAAGCAAACTTAGTTCATGGGTCCTGGCCTAAATGCACCGGCTCCAGGTACAAATGTAGTCATTTGTACCAGTGATAAAGGGCAGTTCTTTCACTAAATCAGGCCTTAGAAAATATTTAAAACCTTGCAGCTCCCTTGGTTTGTCACTAGATGGTGGTGCCTGCAGGGGTGGGAATCACAGTGGGTCTTTCAATAGAGCGGGTGACTGGAGTTTTTCCCAGGGTGTGATAGATCAGCTGCCACTGCATTAATAGGCACACATACAGCCCTGGTGATTCAAAACTTATCACAAACAATCACTGTGGACTTCATTTATGTTTCTACCTTCACACTTATTTGTACATATTCCTTGAATTACAGCATATCTGACTGAAGAGAATCCAATCACTCTCTCAAGGCCTCTGATAGTGTTTTTTCCACAGGTCAGGAGAATAATAATATGAATACAGGTTATGGTTAAAGATTTGGAAGCTCGTTGTGACAACATACTTGAAGCCCATGTCTAATCCTGTGATGATGACTCTCTCCAAACAGCGCCACTCTTGGCCTTTTCATGTCATTTCCTTTTACTCTTGAGGTGCATGACTGGGGACCTGGGATTACCCTCGCATGTCCTGCAGCAGTTGCCTCATACCTTCTTTAGGGGGTGGGAGTACTCAGTAGCCATAGTAATGTTCTTGGCATGTGTATGTGGGCTGAGGTGTCAGGAAGTTCGGCTGGAATAGAGGTATTTAGAACCATAGTGGTCATCCTCGTCTTCCTGTTGTCTGAAATCTCCCAGGTCAGCTCTCTTTCCTGGACCAGGGGTCCTTGCGCTTGAGCTGTCTCATTTTCTCCCTTTCTCACTACCCTTCTTGATCCAGACACACAAAAGAAAGAGACTGGATGGCTATTAAAATAATTAACAATGGAAAAAGTTCCCATCTTCCTGGAGAGAAAAAGGGATCAACAGAAACATATTATGAAGGTCTACATATTGTGAAGCTCAAGTCTACATCCCCAGGTCATGTCTATCCTGGCAACCTATTTTCATCTCTCAGGAAATGTAAATGAATCTACTTCTTGCCTAGTTCAATATGACATTGAAGAAAGCACTCATGTTTTTCCTGCATCTTTTCTTCTCTGGTTAAACGTCCTTAGTAGTGTGGTGAGAAATCCTTTCAAAACTCTAGATGTGATTTTTCTGCTGAGCAAGAACAGCAGTTCTCAGTGGAGGCGAGTTGCACCACTTAAGGGGCATTTTAGAAATGGGCGGAGGGGCGGGCCTAGCCAGATAGTTCAGTTGGTTAGAGCTTCATCCCAATACACCAAGGTTTCAGGTTCAACTATAGATCAA
The DNA here is from genome assembly GCA_028533065.1 of Trachops cirrhosus. Classification (NCBI taxonomy): domain Eukaryota; kingdom Metazoa; phylum Chordata; class Mammalia; order Chiroptera; family Phyllostomidae; genus Trachops; species Trachops cirrhosus. The sequence continues at coordinate 90,152,713 of CM052543.1, read as the reverse complement.
GGCATGTACAAGAATCCACCAGTGAATGCATAAATACGTGGAACAACAAATTGGCGTTTCCCTCTCTCTCCCTCTTTCTCTCTCTAAAATCAATAAAAAAATAAAAGAAAATGCTACAAACGATGTTACCATTAAAAAAATGTGAGAGAAACTTTTGTCTGCCACAATCATTGTGCAGTGTGACTGGAGGATTGTGGGGAGGGCCAGGGCCTCAAAGAAAGGTTTGAGTTCCAATGTGTGTGTGCCGGGGGGACTGGAGCAGAGGGACAAAGAAGGAAAATGAACAAAAAAACTTCCATAGGATTTGTGTTGATGTGCAACATAGTAGGGCCCTGTGTCCCCTTCCCATTACCAGCCAACATCCTGATGTCTAGTGCCGACACACCTTATCTTGGTCTTGGGCAAAGATGCTAGATGTCTTGGGAAGCAAGGGATGCTCTGATGTAGTAAAAAATCTTTGCCCATTCTGCACAGCCCCAAAGATCCAGGTGCTCATTTCAGGTAGGCGAAAACCCTGTTTATAATGATCTGATTCTAGGATTTTATTTTATATTTAATTATAAAGTAGCTTTTGTAAAGTTTTAAAATACACAAAATTTTCTAGAATGTACTGTCTTGTTAACTGAAGGAAGATTATAATTTTTTTTGTTCAGAACTTGACTAAGAGTCGTTCACCATTCAGAAAATCACCTCACACACAACTGTCACAGTGATTCTACTCAGGAACAAACATCTCACGTTATGATGTTTTCTAGTGTAGCTGTACTCAAGCATATGAGCCGTTGACATATTTAATTTACAATGAATGTATATTATTTTATTATAGGATAACTTTCATTATGTTTCTTCCTTATCAGGTTAGGTTAGTGCCTTGGTTCATTTGGGTGGCAATAACAAAGTACCACAGATGGGTGGCTTATAAACAGACATTTATTTCTCACAGTTCTGGAAGCCACATGTCCTAGATCAGGGTGCCAGCATGGTCTGCTGAAGGCCACTTTGGTGAAAGAGAGCTAGTTTCTTGGGAGCCTCTTTTACTTTTATTTTTATTTATTTATTTATTTATTTATTTATTTATTTATTTATTTATTTATTTTTTGCTTTGCAACCTGCTTTTATTTTTTTTAAAGATAGTTTCTTTCTTTTTCTTTTTCTTTTTTTTATTTTAGTTTATTCAGTACAGTTTCTGTCCTTTACTCCCATTCCAGCCCACCCACCCATCCCTTCCCTCCTCCCTCCCATTTCCAACCCCCCTAGTTTTTGTCCAGGTGTCCTCTATATTTGTTCCTGTAAACCCTTCCCTTCTCCCCCAAAATTCCCCTCAAATTCCCTCCCCTCTCCCCTCTGGTCACTGACAACCTGTCCTCTATTTCAGTGTCTTTTGTTATATTTTACTTGTTTCTTTGTTTTGTTGTTTAGGTTCCTGTTAAAGGCGAGATCATATGGTATTTGTCTTTCACTGCCTAGCTTATTTCACTTAGCATAATGCTTTCCAGTGGAGCCTCTTTTATAAGGCACTAATCCCTTTCACGAGGGTTCACAAAGGCCTCACCTACTAATCTTTGGGGGTAAGGATTTCAACATATGAATTCAGGGGTCCAAAATATTCAGACCATTTGAGTTAGTAATTTATGTTTTTCAGGTATGAGCTAGTAAATTATAATGTATGAATTTCATTTGGGAGTAGAAAAAGAGATGCTGTATAATATTTACTACAATGAGAGATACATATGATACTTTATGTATTAATTTCCTGCTGCTGCTGTTACACATTACCACAAACTTAGTGGCTTAAAATAACACAAATTTGTTATCTTACAGTTGGTCACTTCCACCATCTTCAAAGACAGCAATACAGCATCTTCAAATCACTCTGCCTCTGACACTCTAGCTTTCATTGCTACATCTCCTCTGACTCCCACATCCCTGCCTTCCTCTTATACAGATTCTTGTGATTCCAGGGCCAATTTAGATAATCCAGGATAACTTACCTCTCTCAATATTTCTAATTTAAACACATTTGCAAAGTCCCTTTTGCCTTGTAAGGTAGATTATTCACAGATTGGGGGATCTGGACCTACACATCTTTGAGGGGCCGTTATCCCATCTACCACACTTTAATAATATAATATGTGTTCTGATAAGGTTGAGATTCACAGATATAACTAAAGCACTGGGCTTGATGCTTTCTCTCTCCTTTTAAACTTTTTATTGAATTTATTGGGGTGACATTGGTTAGTATCTTTCTGTTCTTAGGGCAGTTGAGTATGTCCTTGACCTTGGCTTGGGTTGAACCTGTTCTGGAGAACACTGTTTAGAAAACAACTGAATCCTAGCTGGCTGAGGGAAGGCTCTTGTTTTTGTAGGGCCCTGAGTTGCCAGCTAATGTGGGTACAGGCATTCATTTAAAGCTAACCTGAACCGAAGAACTCCTTTTTAACCTTTTTGTTTTTCCTTGGAAGCATTTGTTTTTTACTTTTTGGGGCACCCAACTTTAAATGTCTTAAGCTGTTTTGCTTTCTTGAATACATCAGAAGTCACTGAGATATTCTCTGGCTCCAGAGGCTATGTGTTCTGACCTATAAATCAGGATATATGGTCTGTTAAAGGATTTTTGATTTGCTTGCAAGAGTCACAGAAGTTTCAGGAGATGTAATTTGGTTGAAGGTACAGTAGAATTTTTAGTACATCTTGGTAGTTTTGGGAAGATAATGTGACAGAGAAAATAAAATATCATTTAGTGAGTTCTTTATTAAGTACCAAGTGCTGTGCTATGTCCATTATCCACCTTCAACACTCATGGCAATCCAGAGAGAGAATATTATCCTCGTCTCACAGGTTCTATCTCAAAGGCATAGTAGTAGGTTCAGAATTCAAGTGCAGATCTGACTCAGAAGCTAGTGCTTGAGAATTACCACACCCACAGAGGTCCAGATAGAGATGGGGTTCCCAGAAGTAGATGCATCCCAGAAACTAAAAATATTACATGGAAGATAAGCCATAGCTCTGGACCTGCAAGTGTCTTTCTTTTCAACCCAAGTAGGAGTTGGTATTTAGTTCACTGCAGAGTTTAGAATTGTTTCTCCAGTGTCTTCACTGCTGGGTAAGAAGCACAGAGCACATGGCTATTTTCCTAGCGGTAAGCACATGTTAAAGATTTGATAGCAAGATAGAAATAAGGGTTTTCATTTTCAAGACTTGCCTCCTCTCAGATAGCCTGCACCCAGCACACCTGCATCATCAGGAAATTCCCAGACTTCTATGCCTGCAGGGGGTACTGTGGGAACCCCAAGTAATATTGGAGAAGAGGGATGCCCCTAGGAACCTAAATAGTACTGTTAGGTGAATGCCAGAGGGGTGGGTCAGTGTCTGCCATCCACCTTTTGCTTTCTGAAAATAGTCCACTGTGGGAGAGGGAATGGGAGGATAAGGGGCCACATCACTTGAGGAAGTGTAAGCCTGACGGATGAAAGGTCCCAGAGCAGCAGGTGTCACCTCTCCTTCTGGACCATTTCAGCTGTCTACTTTGGATTGACAGAGGCATCTGGATGCTAAAAATACCTTACTGAACAAGTGCTCCCTATTCCAACTAAAGCTGAACATGACTGCTGTCCAAGACTGAGCTTTTTCTTGCAAAGAAACTTTTTAACTTTGCATACTCAGTCCCAGAGCCATGCCAGCCCATGGTCATTCTCGGCTTTGTTGGCTTTGCTGACTGATGAATGGGACTCTTCCCACATCACTGTCCTCTTGTGTGCCCCATCTCTGCCTCCAGGAAAAGTGGTAGAGGGGGAGGTGAGAGCCCAGTGACCAGAGGGGGTGGGGAAGGGGAGGTGGCTTATCCATTTATAGGCTTGCTCTTTGGGATGCTGAAGGTGCTAAAATAGCAGCAACAACAAGAGCCTTGGCTCTGCGTTGAATATCTGTGGTGCTGCCTGAAAGACTGTGAGATGACAATAGGGAAAATGGAGAACGTGGAGGTCTTCACTTCTGAAGGCAAAGGCAGGGGTCTGAAGGCCACTAAGGAGTTCTGGGCTGCGGATGTCATCTTTGCTGAGAGGGCTTATTCTGCAGTGGTTTTTGACAGGTATGAAATTTGGGGAGTTGCCTTATTTTCTCCAGTTGGTTTGGCTGGTGCCAAACTCCAAAAAACTTTGCTCTTAAAAATCATCGGGAAGGGGATAAAATTCATGGGATCATCTTGAAGAAAATGACATTTCCACCACCTGTTTTCTGACATAACTTTTTCTGCAAAGACTCATTCATTGCTAGTGTGATTTGCTCTGGGTCCTAGGAGGGTTGTGAAAGTGAGCAGTGGCTTTGCAGCACTTTCTCACAGCACCAGTGAACTTGGTTGAGGGGTGTGCTGGGTGTGCTGAGGGTGGAGGGAAAGAAGTAGGAAAGTGGGTGTGGTGCTGTAGGAAACGCTCTCTTATAGAAGGGTCCTACTCAATGAGACCTTTGGAAAGGAATTGAAAACACACAAGTAACACTGGAAGGCATTACCTTTGAAAAATTAGAATATCACTAACAAGCTGGAATCCCTTTTAACCTTTTTCACCCTATTGCCAGTCCCCTCTTTCCCCAGAGTTAATCCCTGTTATCATTTTAATGTGTTACCTTTTAGAATGTTCTTGTACTATTACATACATATATCTGCACTTATCAAAATGTATAGCTATAGTTTGTTGATTAATTAATTAATTAATTAATTAATTTTTAATACTCACCCCATAATATGTTTATTGATTTTAAGAGTGGGGTGGAGAGAGAGAAAGAGGGAGAGAGGGAGAGAGAGAGAGAGAAACTTGGATGTGAGAGAGAAACATTGATCAGTTGTCTTTTGTATGCACCCTGACTGGGATTGAACTGCAGCCTTTTGGTGTGTGGGATGACGCTCCACTCACGTGAGCTACCCGGCCAGGGCTATTATTATTATTATTATTATTATTATTATTATTAATTATTATTTTTATTGTTATTTTTATTTTTACAGAAATGATATCATTCTTCAGATGTCATTCTAAAGCTTGCTCTTTTCACTAAACATGTTTTTGATATTTATTCTTATGGGAACTATAAGTCTACAGACACTTCTTTTAAAACCTCAAAGATCTATTTCTTTTATCCACATGTTGGTGTGTCTACGTTGACTCATATGCTATCTGGCTCACCAATTTTAACTGCTGTAGAAATTCCACCGTATAAACTGTATCCATTCCCCTATTGAAATGCATTTGTAGTTTCCAATTACTTATAAAAACTAACCTTTTTATAATGAAAACCCTCGGCTGTTTGCTTGTACACATGTGACAATTCTCAGGATATATGGCTGGAAGAGGAATCGTTGTGCCATTGGGTGTGCTGTTTTCAGGTTTAATAGACCCTCCAAAGCAGCTCTATTAAATTTACACTCCCATTTCCCCACCACCCTGTCCGTACTTGACTACCATACTTTTGAGAGTCTCATGCTCTACCCACTGAGCTAGCCAGGTGACACCTCACTTTTAAAGTTCTACTAAATCTTTATTTTTAAAAAAACTACACTGCAATTAAACATGACAAAATTCTCTGAGCCCAAAGTTGACTTTGGCCCTCACTTTTATGTGGTTTGAGTCATGATGGTGTCTGATAATCTGGGCTTTGTGGTTGGCTCACTGCACTGAACATCCAAGAATGGGCACTGCTTTAAGAGATAATTTGATAATGAAGAAATTCTCCTTTCTTCCTGCCTACCAAGACCTTCAGGGAGAAGGCAGTGAATAGGGCATGTGGCTGATTACCATTTGAAGAATATAAGGGGCTTGGGTGGCAGTAACAGCTCTTCAGAGAAAGCTTGTCCTACTTCACTGATTTGTGTGTGTGTTGGGGTGGAGGTAAGTGCAATTAAGGAGTGAGTTGGATTCAGAATTAAGGTATACAAATCTAGAAACACAAAAACTCTGAACACTAACCTTAGTGCTGCCATTTTTGCCTTGTATAGAACACCTTCATTTGTGTCTCCAATTTCCCAAAGGAAATAGAGCCAATCAGTTTCCCTTTCAAGAATGTTTGGAGTTGAGTAAAAGTAAAAGTTAGGAAGAGAACAGATACCTTCACATGAAGATAACTACTTTCAACATTGTTGTCTACTTCATTTCAACTTCCTTTAAAACAGAAGTTTCATTTGTTTGTACTTCACAACTGGAATCTTACTTCACAAGATATTATTTTTCACATAATAATTTAATTATCTTTTGCATTACTGTACACTCTTCATAAATATAGTATTTAATGGCTGCATCCTATCCTACCATTCCTTTATGACTGGACATTTATGTTGTCCACGTTATTTACTATAAATAACTTATTCATTTGAAGTAATAACTACAAAAACAACCTTAGTGTACATTACAGATAAACTGCTACATAAAATATTGTTATTATAAGAGTAATAAAAATTAGAATGATTGGGGTAAATGATCTTTAATATGATTAGAAAAATCTGTCCATCCCGTCCTCACTCTCATTTTAGGCTCCAGGTGAGACTCTGCCCCTGTAGGTGAGAAACCTGACTGAGGAGGCAGAACTGAGTCACCCACAAAAGTCGTTCTATAAAAGAGCGTGCTCTAATCCACATGTTAACCTAAAAGTAAAAGGCCAAAGTGAGAGGCAACAAGCATTTATTTGAGATAAAAAAAAAAAAGAAGAAGAAAAGAATACTATTTGGGACACACTGATTCATGCAAAGTCCCAAACAATGTTCTGATTAGGTGGCAAAGGGTATGTTAGCAATGGGTATCTATGACAAAGGGAAGGGGACAGTTACATCAATAGAAGGAGGCCCATTTCTATTGGTGCAGATAAGCTAACATAGTGACACTAATTCTAAAGAATGTTTTTAATGTTCATTTTGGTAGTCACATCTGCTTTCTTGTCATCTTTGCAAACAGTTCTTTGGGATATGTTGTTGTGATAGGCCCAGTGCAAATGTTATTTCACCCTGTTTCCAAAGGTTTGAGGCTTAAGGCATGTGGGGCAGTTTCTCTGGGAAGGCAGTTCTGACTCCATTTCAGAGTGGTTCCATTTATATTATTTTTTACACATGTTATTGTGGACCAGGCTGATTTAGTTCATCTTATGTGAAATGGAATGAGAAGATAAATGGTTTTTGTCTAAAGAGTTGAAGGACTTCAGCAAGGAGATTAAATCTTTATCTTTTCTTTTCTTGATCTTGGAAAGACTCTTCTAGCCTTCAAACCTCCATCTTTCCCAAACTGTAAAATCAATTGGTTGGTTAACTTAGTTGACCCACAGACAAAGACCCAGGGGGAACAATTTTCACAATATGAATAAAATCGTACCACCACCATCACCATTACCATCATTCTCTTCAAATAGTACCCACAACCAATAGGTACATGGCCAAACTGGAATAGATTCACTGACCAGGTGAAGGAATTTGCAACATGTTTTCCAGTAACATTAGAGAACTGCTCCTAATAGCCATCTACAAATAATGACTGTAATTTTTAAGAAAGAGGGTTCCCCTCCATTTTTTTTAATTGACAAAAGGGCGAGTGAGAACTAGGCATTTTAAGCATAAGTTACAGTGTCATATTTCAGGTGAAGATGGGGTGGGATTATGGGTGGAAATGCTAGTCATAGTTCAAACCATTTTAGAATTAAGTAGACCCTGGAACCTTGGCTAGTGTGGCTCAGTGGATTGAGTGTCAGTCCACAAACTGAAAGGTCGCCAGTTCGATTCCCAGTCACAGCACATGCTTGGGTTGTGGGCCAGGTCCCCAGTTGGGGGCTTGTGAGAGGTAATGATGTGTCTCTCACACATCAGTGTTTCTCTCCTTCTCTTTCTCCCTTCCTTCACCTCTCTTTAAAAATAAATGAATAAAATCTAAAAAAAAAAGAGAAAGAATTAGGAAGACCCTAACCTTTAAATGAATCAGCTCACAGTAAGTCAAAATGTAGTTTCTGCTTATTGCTTCTGAAAAGATTTTTACAACTTTGCTCTTAAAATTGTTAATTTCCATTTTTCACTTTTTGCTTTTGCCTTAAACTTTCTTTTGGAACCATTGAAAGGTATCAGTCCTAAACTTTTTGCCTACAAGCTTTTAGTACCTTGACACTGAGCCTCTATTGTCTAGTGACTAGCATGAGTCTGTCAGCGCTCTCTGGAGATGGAAAGGCTATTTCCAAGGTTGTGCATTTCCTCATGACAACTGGCAAAGATGACATATGCAGAGAGTCAGACAATAGAGAGGAACTGGGTCACATGACTCTTAAGATTTCTTCCAGCCTGAGATGCTATATGTTGCATGATCTCTTCTATGTGCAAAGGATTTCAGTGCAGCAAAGAGGAATGCTAGGCTAAAATAGGAATGGAGCTTGTTCTGATTATATATTATTTGATTTTAGCATTAAATATAAGAAATGGCATAGGAATGGTGTTTGTGAGCTGTTCTAGAGGCCAAGAATACTATTTAATTATTCTTTTTAACAGTCCCAGATGCCTTGAATTTTGAGGGCACATAGCCTATATGTTCCTAATCTGGGTCCATGGATCCTTAGCTATAGAACCACCTATAACTGGAAGATCAGCATTTTATGTAGATATGCATGCATGCTTTTTATTTTTGTGGAAAAAGTCCATAGCTTTCACCATTTTCATTTTTTATTTTATTTTATCCTCACCTGAGGACATTTTTTCATTGCTTTCAGAGAGAGAGGAAGGGGAAGGGGGGGGAACATTGATATGAGAGAGAAACATCAACTGGTTGCCTTCTAGTATTAGCACAGACCAGGGATCAAACCTGCCACCTGGGTATATGCTCTGATAGGGAATCAAACCCATCACCATTTGGTCCATGGGATGACGTTCCAACCAACTGAGGCACACAAGCCAGGGCACTTTCATCACTTTCAAAACCATTTTCAACCCAGAGGAAGGTGGGGACCCATTGAATGTATTCCATCTTTTCTTACAGATGGGGAAACTGAGGCTTAGGGAGGTGAAGGACCTTCCCCAGGTCACATAGGGGTGAGTCATAAGTCAGAACTGGGCCTTCTGGGATCTTGTCCAGGCATCAGCTCTCACTGCTCATCTCCCACAAGTGGACCCAGAGCTGCCTACTTATATTTCTTTTGTTCTTGTCAGTCCAATTAATACTTAATCTTAATAAAAGAAAGGGTACCTCTCCATCAATTTCAGAAGAATCAAAATCTGGTTCTGGGGAATGAGAATGGTTAGGTCCAGAAACTCACAGGTAAAAAACAGGAATATACATGTGATTACATAGCAAAAAATGTGCTTATAATAACAAACCAATGTATTGTTTTCCTGCTGCTGCTTTAAAAATTACCACAAATTTTAGTGGCTTAAACAACAAATTTTATTACCTTAGACTTTTGGTCAGAGAATTAAAATGGGTTCACAAGGCTAGGTTTCTTTGACTTTTCTAGCTTCTACAGGCTGCCTGCTGTGATATTGTGATTTATATAATATATATATATGTATATACATAATCATGTGTTGTATGAAGTTGGGGGGTTTAGGCGGATAGACTTATGGGACTAAGACCCTAATCTGTGGGAATTGATGCCTTCTCCAGGTAGATGGCAAAAGCACTGAGCTGAACTGTAAAATGCCCAGCTGGTGTCAGAGAATTGTTTGGATGATGTAAGAGACCATTCCCACACACATTGGAATTGGGTGCAGAACTGGACCTGCATTCCTGGGTTCTATCTTCAAAGTCAGCTTCTCCCCCTCTGAGCTCCTGCCTTCTTTTTATAAGGACCCTTGTGATTACATTAGGCCCTTCTGGTGATTCAAGATTATCTCCTCATCTCAAGGATCTTAATCTTAATCACATCTTTCATATCTTCAAAGTTCCTTTTGCCACATAAGGTAACATATCACAGTTTCTGGGTATTAGGACCCAGAAATTTTGGGAAGGGCTATTCAGCCTACCACAGCCAATAATATTGATTTCCTGTTAATCTAATCCATCACAAAAGATGTTACCACCAGCAAAGAAGGAGCAAGAACAGTGAATTTTTAAAACAATTCTTCAGATAAAAATTAACCAGCTACCAAATGATGCTGTTTAAGGAGTTGAAAATGCCCAGGAGATTATGTAAATGTGTACATTTGTAGAGAAAAACAAAGATGAGAACATGAAAAAAACTAGAGTACTTTAAAAGAAAGTACTGTTAGCAGGCTTTTTCTGAAAATCAAACAGTTATGAGCTTCATCAGGGCCAGTGAAGACAGCTGGGCTTTCAGCCAGTCTAATTCTATGTGGGCCTGTGGGGACAGCGGGATTAGCCATGGCATATGTACAAACACTCATGTGGCCTTTAATCTGGAAACAGCTGGTGGATGGGTGGTAGGGACAAATGATGCTGTAAATGGAAAAAATTTAATAAAGGATTAGAGAAATTCCTGAACAGTTAGTTCAGACAATGAATGAATAACTGTTAAAGTATTCAGGCTGTAGCATTAAATGTTTGTGCCTACTAGTGAGGATAGCCACAGTAGATTTAGAACTATGCCCTTAATTTGGCACTTGTAGCTGCGAAGGTAAGACATGCTGATATGTCACATGACCTGTTATGAGCCGTATTGCTGAATTTTACTAAATAATTCTGAAATGCAGAAGTTTGGGAATAATTTCTTTTGAATGTAGATTAGATCAAATGTCAGCTTGTCCCCATAACATTGTCATCCTCACTCAGTTGCATCTGAAGATGTGTTGAAGCATGAGAATTGGGGTTTGGTTGCAGCTAGAGTGTGGGAAATACATACAGGTTTGAGTGCATTGTATGAACCTAGTCATGAGTTGTAGCAGAGGAAATCTTAAGAATTGCTATTTTAATAAAAGAGATTTTTAAAAAAGATTTTATTTATTTATTTTAGACAGAGGGGAAGGGAGGGAGAAAGAGAGGGAGAGAAACATCAATGTGTGGTTACCTCTCCTGTGTCCCCTACTGGGGACCTGACCTGGACTGTAACCCAGGCATGTGCCCTGACTAGGAATTGAACTGGTGACCCTTGGGTTCTCAGGCTGGTGCTCAGTTCACTGAGTCACACCAGGCAGGGCAGGGAGTTTAAAAATAAATAGGCAAACTTTTCAGAACTAGAACAAATACCACTAAATTTATATAGAACCACAAAAAGGCCCTGAATAATCAAAACAATCTTGAGGAAAAAAACTCCAAAATTGGAAATATCATGTTTCCTGATTTCAAACTATACTACAAGGCATAATGATCAAAAACAAGCCAAGAATATACAATGGTGAAATGATAGAGTTTTCAGTAAGTTGAAAAAACTGGTCAGATATGTGTGAAAAAAATAAAGCTAGACCATTTTCTTACACCATATACAAGAATAAACTCAAAATGAATTAAAGACTTAAGTGTAAGGCCTGAAAACATAAAACTTCTGCAAGAAAACATAAGCAGTAAACTCTTTAACACTGTCTTAGTAATATTTTTTTGGATATTTCTCCTTGGTCAAGGGAAACAAAAGCAAAAATGAACAAATGGTACCACATCAAATTAAAAAGCTTCTGTAAAACAAAGGAAACCATCAACAAAACAAAAAGATAACTTATTGAATGAAAGAAGATATTCACCAATGATACATCTGATAAGGGGTTAATGTTCAAAATATATAATGAATTTATACAACTTGGCACCAAAACATGAACAATTCAATTAAAAAATGGGCAAAGGACTTGAACAGACATACAGATGGCCAATAGACATGTGAAAAGATGCTCAACATCACTAATCATCAGAGAAATGCAAATTAAAACCATAATGTGATATCACTACATACCTCTCAGAATGGCTATCAACAAGAAATCAGCAACAACAAGTGCTGACAAGGATATGAAGAAAAGGGAACCCTAGTGCACTGTTGGTAGGATTGTAAATTGGTGCAGCCACCATGGAAAACAGTATGGGGTTCCTCACAAAATTAAAAATAGAACTATTATATGACCAGCAATTCTACTTTTGGGTATTTATCTGAAGAAATCCGAAGCACTAATTGTAAAAGACACATGTACCTCTATGTTTTTACAGCATTATTTACAATAGTCAAGATATGGAAGCAACCTAGGTGTTCATTGACGGACGAATGGATAAAGAAGATGTGGTACATACATATGATGGAATATTACTCAGTAATAAGAAAGAATGAATCCAGCTATTTGTGACAACTTGGCTGGGCCTAGAGGGCATTGTGTTAAGTGAAATAAGTCAGGCAGAGAAAGACAAATGCCATAAGATTTCACTTACATGTGGAATCTAAAAAAAAATCCCAACAAAACAAAATAAATCAACAAAAGCCAGAAACAAACTCATGGATAGAGAACATTTCGATGGCTGCCAGATGGTAGGAGCATTGTGGGGATGGGTGAAAAAGGGGAGGGGATTTAGAATTACAAATTTCCAGTTATAAAAAAGTCATGGGGATGTAAAGTACAGTGTGGAGAATATAGTTAATATTGTAATAACTATGTATGCTGTCAGAATGTAGTCAATGATATTGTAATAATTGTGTATGCTGTCAGATGAGTACTAGACTTATCAGGGTGATCACTTCATAGGTTATATAAATGTCTAATCACTATGCTGCACACCTGAACCCACATAATATTGCATATAAATTATAATTGAAAAATTTAAAAAATGTTTTAAAAGTGGTACATATATACAATAGACTATTACTCACTCATAAAAAAAAGAAATCTTATCATTTGTGACAACATGGGTGGACCTGAAGTGTATTATGCTCAGTGAAATAATTCATACATAGAAAGACATACCATATGATTTCACTTGTGTGGAATCCAAAAAACAAGATAAATCAATGGACAAAACAGAAACAAACTCATAGATGCAGAGAACAAACTGCTGGTTGGTTGCCAGGTGGGAGTGAGTCTGGGGGGCTGGATGACAAAGGTGAAGGGATCAAACTGGCAGTTACAAAATAGGCACGGGGATGTGATGCACAGCATAGGGAATAGAGCCAATAATCTTGTAATAACTATGTGTGGTGTCAGGTGGTACTGGTTTTACCCAGAGGATCACCTTGTACATTAAATAAATGTCTAACAACTGTGCTGTGCACCTGGAACCATAATGTTGATTTTCAACTGTAATCGAAACAATTATTTTATTTTATTTTATTTTATTTTATTTTATTTTATTTTATTTTATTTTATTTTATTTTATTTTATTTTATTTTATTTTATTTTATTTTATTTTATTTTTAAATAGAAAGAAAACACTTGCCAACTTTCATTCCAGACATACTTTTTACTGGGTCTGTAGTGTTTCTTTAAGTGGCTAAATAGCCATCTCTACATTGATGTAAGGGAACAGTACCACCAAACTTATTATGCTGAAATATAATAATAGTACAAATAAGAAGCCATCAATGCCCCTCAAGGGTTTACATGAGCCATTTAAAAATGATACTAGGTAGATGCCTTGGGAAAAAGAAACCAACCTCTCTGCAAAAACCTTCAATGGCTTCCATTTGCCTGCAGAATAAGGATGTGCTTCTGACGGTTGCATCCCAGGTTCCCCGTTGTCTAGTCATCTTTCTAACATTATTTGTCAATATGGTGCATCCTGTGATCTCGTCAAATAGCTACTCTTGTCTCCTATACATGCCTGCTCTCCCCCACATGGAAGCCTTTGACTAATTCCAGGGGCTCTCCAAGGAAAAACTGGACATTCTCTGGGCACAAACTCAGTTCAGCTTCAGAGGAGCAGAACAGTTTCTCTTCTCCTCCTGGGTGATTTCCTTCCCAGATTCCTCGCCTCTTCCTTTTTGGTGGGAGTCAGGTCTTCTTCCCTGATTCCTGCACTCCTGGACGGCACACCTCACCTTGCTTGCCTGTGTTTAAGTCCCAGCCCAGCCTGGAGACTGCTCGAAAGCAAGGTTTGTGTCTTGTTTATCTTTAAGGCCCTCTGTCAACAAGCTAGACACACCACATAATAGGTACCCAGTACATATTTGTGAAAGGAAGGAAGAGTGGAAGAAAAAAAAAGGAGAGAAGGAATTTAAAATATTGTAAAGTTCTCCGGGTACTTAAAGGATGGGGTGTTCTTTAAGACATGGCTCCTAGCCCTGACCGGGTGGCTCAATTGATTGGAGTGTCATTCTATACACCAAAAGGTTGTGGGTTTGATTCCCATTTAGTGCATATATCTAGGTTGTGGTTTCCATCCCTGGTAGGGGTGCATACAGAAGGCAACAGAGCAATGATTCTCTCACATTGATGTTTTTCTCTTTCTTTCTGTCCTTTCCTCTCTCTTTAAAATTAATATGTATATCTTCAGGTGAGGTTTAAAAAAATTTAGGAAAAAAATAAATTCCCCCTTGAATTTTCAGGGAAGGTCTCCTGGCTGGCTGAGAGCTTTTAAGCAGCCCAGAAAGCCAGAACTGTTGGTCTGGTTCTCTCTGGTTGGAGGTCTTTTCCAAACTGCAGGTACCTTCTCTTCGTGTTTATCTATCCAGTAATGGGTTATTTCTGTACGAGGAGCTGAGCAGCAGCTGCCCCTCCATCCCTCTTGACTCTGACAGATGACATAACCCAGCGTCTGCAGAGCAAAGAGTGAGTGGGGACTCACTGGCTGGGGCAAGGCACACTCAGGGCTGCAGGCAAACCAGGTGGGCTTGGTGGCTTCCTTTGCCCTCTGTGCTGGGAGCAGTGTCAGGCCTCAGAAAGCCCCATGAGAATAACATTCCTGTGAGGATACTGATCATCACTACTCTAAAGGGTTATTGTTAAGGTTTAACCAAAAAATTGCTAAAAACCTATTTGCAAAGTGTTGTGTAGATGGGACTCTTGTGGGGACTGGCAAAATGAGAGTAGGAGGAGAGAGACTTGCTGAAGATCAGCTAGCTAAGCTGTATGGGTGAAGCACTCTTTCTCCTGGAATCCAAAAAGTGGTTTTAGGACTTCATGTCTTTTGGATTTTCTTTCTCATATGGGAAATAAAGAAAGGGATATATTTCTGGTGAAGAAGCACCCTTTTTCCCCTCTGGGGATTCTCTTCCAGCCTAGAGGTATGTTTTCCTCTCCAGTGGCTGCCTGAGAAACAGTGGAGGCTGGAGGAGAGCAGAAGCTCAGTAATCACATGGCCTGGCATCCCCGTGTGGCAGATGGATGGGTGGACCAGGCTGACGTCTACTGAGCACTCATCCTGTGCCAGGCTCTGAGCTATTTTACTTGTTATCTCATTTAACTTCAAGAGTGGTGGGACTATATATACATATTTTTTTTGTCTTCACCTGAGGCAGAGCGAGAAGAAGGGAGAGAGGATTTAGAGAGAGAAGAAGGGAGAGAGGATTTAGAGAGAGAAGAAGGGAGGGAGAGTGGGAGAAAAACATTGATGTGAGTGAGAAACATTGATTGGTTGCCTTTGTACATACCCTCACCAGGGACTAAACCCACAACCTAGGAAAGTGCTCTGACCAGGCATTGAACCCATGACCCTTCCATTTGTGGGATGATGAACAACCAATTGAGCCACACTGGCCAGGGCAAGAGTGGTAGGATTTTAAAACTCTGTGATTTTCTTCTTGCTTGAATTTTAAAAATAGTAAGTATGTTTCATTAAAAAGTAATAGCCATTATCAAGATCTAGGTGTTGCTATTCCCATTTTCACATAAGGAAACCAAGGCTCAGAGAGGTTAGAGTACCTGCTTGAGGTCACACAGCCAGTAGATACTAGAATCCGAAATTGAACCCAGCTCTGACTGACGCCAGGTCTGACTTTCCCTAATACCCATACTAACACTAATGGAAGGGGATGGGGACCAGAAGGACACACTTTTTTTTGAAGCTTTCCACTCCTGCCTACCTGATACTTACCTGCATACTCCACCAGAAGGAGTAGCATTTCGGTTTTCTGTCATCTCTATATTCTTGCTACTCAAAGCTGTAGCATCAGCATCACCTGGAGCTTGTTAGAAAGGCAGAATCTCAGGCCCTCCCCCAGACCTATGAATTAGAACTTGGTTGTTAACAAGACCTCTGGTGATACGATGCCAACTAAAGTCTGAGAAGCTGGACTCTGCATCAGACCATCCCTCTTCCTTCTTGTCAGTGAAGCCTTAATAGCAGGTGAGGTAATGGAGAGAAAGGTCAGCCTCATTCTAAGGAGATCTAAATTAGGAAATTACAATGCTTGCTGGGTTTCACCAGCACCTAAAACTTGACTCTGGGCCCTAGAAAAATTGTGGAATGGAATCTACAACAGGTGCGCGAGCCTGTAGACAATAGTTTGGCAGTTAACACTTGGGACCCACTAGAGTTCACCATGAGAAAAAGAACCATTCCAAATTGATCACATTTTCTTTCTTTGAAAAGTAATTAAAAGTTTATTCTAGCAAAGTGATTGTAAAGAATCTCATGAGAAAATATGAAGGTGAGTTATTACTAAACTGGTAAGTAGTTATATACATGATTGTAACGTTTACCACTAAGTCTCGGGTGACATTTTAGATTGCATCACTTCAGGGCTTGTCTCCAGCCTCAAACGGGTTATTAGTGACTTTGAAGACATGAGGAGCATTCCACTGGAATTTCTTATGGACATAATTGTAGTTCATGGAAGATAGATTATTATAATCAGGCCCTGTTAGAAGTGATTTAAGTCAGTCCATGGGGGCCTGGAGGCAAGTGCTAGGGCAGGTATATTCTCTCCCTTTGTGCCAGGCTAAGAAAATTTGTCCTTATGAGAACCGCAGGCAGTGTCAACACAAGAGAGGGCAGTACCAGAGGCCCATGCAGGCAATAAGGGGGCATTGTATGCACAGAATTTAAAAACATAACAAGCATGCTCTTCCAGGAGCATGCCCATGCCTTTCCTTTCCCCCTCCTCTTCTCCCACAGGCACTCATCTCCTAAACTCTGAGGGACCCCGTGAGACTTGCAACCAGGGGAGCAATGGGAGCAGCAGCTTGTCCCAGGATGACCCCCTGATCCTGTCTCCAAGGCCCCCTTTTCTCTGACTCTCCAGTGAGCTGACTGCAGTCTCACCTTGACTCACTTTTTCCCATAATGTTTCTAGAGAATCAAAGCAGCCCTTCCTAGGCTCTCTCTTTTTGCTTCTTCCATCTTAATTAAGCCCTTCCTTGTTTCACTGTCCCCTGCTTTAATAAACATCCTCTCAAAACCACCTGGACTCATACTGTGGAATCTTTTCTGCATGAAGTCAAGAACCCACACACTTACAGGCCAGCCTGAGGCAGACCTGCTCTAGGCCAGTAACAACCTTAACATACACACACACACAAAACTGGTAAAAGTCAATCTTTTTTTTTTATCACCGTGCACAAGCAATTCTACACAATGTCAGGGGTAAAATACTCTTCCTTGGAACAAATCTATATTAGTTTAGGTTCTAAATGATTGCTGTTGAGAAAACTTCAAATTAGCACATTTAAAAATTACTCATCTTTGAATAAACATTGTATTCTGCCTGGAAGTTAATTCGGAGGACTCTCAGTTGGAGAGCCAGCCCCTACCGCCGGTGCGCGCGGCTGCAGGTGTTTGCTGTGTGGTAAGTTTGTAAGGTTCAGGGTTGTGCGAGCTTTCGTTGACCACAGTAAGGTCTTCCTGCAGTTTAAGTAGGTTAGAAGTAAGCAGTGATTGTAAAACATAAAGAAGCAGAACTTCTGTTATTCCAGGTGACCATTTGGAGTTTTTACTAGCATTTAAAATTTTAAACAGTGCAATAGTGTAAGAACTGTGAAGTGCAATACATTTACACATCAACTATGTATGTGAATATGAACATATGTGTATGAATAAAAATATAAAATACTCTAATATTCTAAGGATATCATGATGGGTGTAAATTATTACAGCGGCCCCAGCGTAAGGTTGTTCTCTGTGGGCGTCCCTGTGGCAGACAGGCATGGAGTTCTGAGTGACAAGTTGTAAGTGACAGCCAGCATGATTGTGCTTGCTTCTGACTCTTCCTCCCCAGCCCATTTCCTGGGTGTCCTTCCCTCCTGTCCTGCCTTTGTCAGTATTCCTGGTCTGGGTGCTGATACCCTAAAGGTGGGCATCTTCTCCTCCTTTCCCTTCCCAGCCTAAGACATGCTCTCTGCTTTATAGGTGACCCAAAGCTTAGCATAGAGATATAATGATGACAGAATAAAAATTCAAAATGACCTGGACAGTTTGGAATGGTATACCGAAAGCAGGCAGACAGGGGTGAAGGTGAAGATCCCACTTCAGGTTAAAAAATTCAGAGTCACAAGAAAATATTGGGGCATGATGAATATGTTAACTGGACTGTGAGATGGTTTCACGGGTATATGTGTATGTTAAATCGCACATTTTAAATATGTACAGTTTATGTATGTCAATTATATCTCAATAAAGCTGTTTTTAAAAGATAATGACAAATGGACCAACAGAGGGGAGCTCTGACTTGGCTGCAGCACCTTTGAGAAAACTTGGGAGGTTCCAGTGACTATGTTTGTAATTTGACCTTAAATAAATGTGAAGTTTTTGCTAAAGAAGCTTGTGGAATTACAATGTCCAGATTCAGATTCAGGAAGTGTGAACAGCAGCACACCTGAATACTACACTCTGTTCTGGGCACCATAATTTAAAGTGTTGTGACCCAGGGTCTCACCCTTGAGTGACCAGGAGATAAGATTTGGAGCCTCCTTTGGACCCAGATTACCTGGGTTCTTCAGCACCTCCATCCCTGCTAATGAACTTCACATTCCTTCCAGAGAAAGTAATCCTGACCTGAGACAGATGTGAGAAATTCATAGCTCCCCTCCTCTGGGGGTTTGGAGATTCCACAAAATGGTCAGGGTCCCATGTAAGTTCCCTGTACTCTCTTCTTATCCTTCTCAAGCAGGGTACCCTCTGTGTGGCATAGTGATGATGGGCTATGGATTCTATGCAACTCATTAGGTATGCCAGTGTAATTCTACTCTTCCTCTCTCATTAGGAAAGCTTGAGGAATGCAAGGTAGTGAGGCAGACATTATCATGGAAATAACCTTCAATCTGCTCTAACATGTAAAAAGTACTAACCTTGCATGCCCTTGAATACTCTATGATCTTTAACCAATTACCAGCAATGCACATCACAGCAGATGGGGAAATGGCAGTGTGTTCAGTTGACCATCCAGAGGCTGAAAACTGTCTGGATTCCAGGAAGCCCTGAATCTATCTTAGAGCAGTAGCCCATGCAGTGCCATTAGCTTGGCCCTGTTGCTGTCTTGCCATCTCTTGATGCTATGTTGGAAATAGTGGGCCTAGCCTTTGGGCTGGTCCTTGAGCCTGATACCTTAGCATTGGCTACTGGATCTTGCTTGATTGCCCTACTATGCTCATTTTCCTTTGGCTATAGGAATGTGCTGTAGGCACACTGGAGAACACCAGAACAGTGAGATTTTCAGAAACTTGTATAAGGAACTGTTGGAGGAGCTGCGAGTGTTTAACTTGGAAAAGGGAAATGAAGGGTAAGCACGGCAGTAGTCTTCAAGTTCTTGAAGGGCTGACATGACCAGGCCTGTTCCATTAGACAAGGATCCAGAGAGCCAAATTACATTATAGGAGTATGTTTTTCTGGAAGGCAAACTCAAGCTTAACATGAGGAGGAAGGTGGCGGTAATTGAGACTGACCAACAATGAACTGATTGTTCTTGGAAGCAGCAAACTCTTTTTCACTATGGGAATTAGAAAATGCGTGGTCAGGGATGGACACAAGGGGTTTCTGTACTTGTTTATTCTATTAAAGATTCCTCCTTCAGGCTCTAGGATTCCATATTTCTAAAAGCCATTGTTTTCTTAAACTTCAGAGATTCCTGTTTAGACTGTTAAGTACAACCTGAGTGTATATACCCACTTTCTCTAAGGGAGCTCAACACTTCCTGCATATCGCCAAACTTCTTTTCATCATTCCTCTGCTTCAATGGCCAGGATTTCTCTTTCCCACATTGCAGGAGTATGCAGTTGGGGCCTAGAGATGTTGTGTATCACACCAGGTTTCACTCATTCTGGGTGTTAGGTTATGTCTTGAGATAAGGTTACTTCATGCTAGCCCATGACCTTGCCTATTCGAATCACGGCTTTAACATGGGGAGGCACAGGACTCTAATGGGAACACTGGGAAGCCAGAAGCAGGGGGTAAGGGGCCTAATCCTCCTATGTCTCTCTCTGTCACCCACGGAATGGGCATACATTGTTCTTCATCACTTCCACTAACTCTGAGCCAGGAGATACATCAGATAACATCAGTGACATCAGTAACCTTGTAATTATTCTGTTTTTTTTAAAAAAAATCCTTACCCAAGGATATGTTTTTATTGATTTTAGAGAGAGAGGAAGAGAGAGAGAGAAACACTGATGTGAGAAAGAAACATTGATCAGTTTCCTCTTGTACACACACCTAGCAGGGATCAAACCCATATACATAATATAGGTGTGTGCCCTGACCAGGGGTTGAATCTACAACATTTTGGTGTATGGGATGATGCTCCAACCAAATGAGCCACCTGGCCATGGCTAACCTTGAAATTCTTAATGTTGCAAAACACAGAACTAAGACAGGTCATAATGCGTAGACCTCATTTTGTGTAAAATACATTATTTCATGTTGCATCATATTGTGGATAGTTATGATATTTTATTCTTTGGGAGAAGGGACAGTACATTTCAACAATGATAATAATATATCACACAGAATCCACCCCCCTGCCCACACTGCCACCATGCCATGGTGACAGTAACCTGTGGCTTTTGGCAACGGGACCACGAGGAATTTCCACTCACACTCCCCTGGCCCAGAAGACTTACTGGGGTTCCTCAAGTATCTTCTCCAATGTGTTCTAGGAACACCTTGTGCCTCCCTTATTATAGCACTCCTCATGCTGCATGATGATCGCCAGTTCAACTCTTCCTTTGGGAACTTGTGGTAATCCCAGTGCCTATAGGTCATAAACCTATACTTGCTGAATTAAATGGAAAGGCTTATGTGCAGGGTTCAATAGTGTTCCTATTTGGTTCACTTAAAAATATCTGCTAAAAGAATAGCTACAGCTAAAAAGGACCATTGGAGGCCCAAGCCTCTCATTTTGAGAAGTAGGAGTTTGAAGCTTAGGAAGACAAGGATTGACCACTGAGCCAGTACCAAACCCCCAGTCTTTCAAAGGCCAATGTGGTTCATGTCCATGGTGCCCCTCTGAACACAATCATGTTTTCTTTCTCTATTTCCAGCCTCATTAACTTTGTGTGCCACACCTGCTTCAAGAGGCAGGAGAAGCTCCATCACTGTGGGCAGTGCAAGTTTGCCCATTACTGTGACCGTACCTGCCAGAAGGATGCTTGGCTGAACCACAAAAATGAGTGTTTGGCTATCAAGAGACATGGGAAAGTACCCAATGAAAACATCAGGTCAGAGCTGGGCCCTGGGGTAATGTTTGAGATTCCCAAATGTCAGATGGGGGTGGTGGCAGTGACAGCGTTCCCAGGCCCAAGGAAGCTGGGCTAAATGCAAGTCAGGACAGAGCCTCAAAGAGACTAAATATGGTCACTTCTGTGAACTCCCTTTAGGTCTGGGAGACCATCTCAGAGGGAGAATGGGTTAGCAGCTCCAAACTGTAGACACCGACTGAAGCTGGCTACAGACTTATTCTGTATGGCTTCCTAATATTTAATTTTAAAAAATTGATCTGCCAATGTTCAAAAATTGAAATATTTCACATTTAAAAAAAAGAGGTTTTCTGGCCTCTCTTGAAAAAACAAAATCTGTAGATTTGGCAAAACGAGTTAGAGCTTAATGGCATCTACTCTTTTCACAAAATACTGAGATTTTCAAGTAACCACAGGCCCACTAGTTACGGTGGTTGTATGCACAGCCCTCTGTACCCACTCCACCTGAGAGGCACTTGTATTTGCAACGATTTGTGGCCTTCCCTGGCGACCATCACCAGAAATCTCAGGGCTAACTAACATCTGGAAAGCCCTAGTTCAAGTGCTCCCAAGCCCTGGAGCTCACCTACGGCATGGCATGACGCAAGGCTGCAGATAGGTGCTTATGAAGCTGATGGTGGAGAGCAGAGGAGATGGTGAAGGTGAAGTTGGGATTTTCACCATGTGTGTAGGATGTGAAGTTAAAGTACAGACTGGGATCATCATGTGCCGGTCATTTTTAGGAAGCTGCAAAATGCAATGGCTCTGTTAGCCTCTCTGGCCCCCTTAGTTCCACCTGTTGAAATCCTCCTTTTTTTTCTCTTCTTTTTGTAATTTCACATACAGTTGTATGCATGTATGCATGTGTGTATTTATTTAAGTTTCTGCTTTATTGAGTTATAATCAATATAAAATTGTAAGATATTTTTAAGTATATTTTGTTGATTATGTTATTATAGTTGTTCCAGTTTTTTCTCCCCTTTATCATCCACCACCCTGCACCCTCCCTCCCACCAGCATCCCTACCTCCTTAGTTCATGTCCATGGGTTGTACATATAAGTTCTTTGGCTTCTCCATTTCCTGTACTATTCTTAACCTTCCCCTGTCTATTTTGTACTTACCATTTATGCTTCTTATGCCCTGCACCTTCTGCCCCTCCCCACTGATAACCCTCCATGTGATATCCATTTCTGTGATTCTGTTCCTGTTCTAGTTGTTTGTTTAGTTTGTTCTTATTTTTGTTTTTTTTGTTTTTAGGTTTGGTTGTTGATAGTTGTGAGTTTGTTGTCATTTTACTG
>CM052543.1:90079462-90129845 GCA_028533065.1 Trachops cirrhosus | reverse complement strand
TTTTTTTGTTTTTTTTTTTTAGAAATAAGCTGATAGTCCTATGGGAACTCCTTTGTGGGTAACTGTCCTTTTCTTTTGTTGCTTTTAATATTCTCTCCTTGTCTTTAATCTTGGGGAATGTAACTATGATGTGCCTTGGTGTGTGCTTCCTTGGGTCCAACTTCTTTGGGACTCTGAGCTTTCTGGACTTTTGAAAATCTATTTCCTTTGCCAGACTGGGGGAGTTCTTCATTATTTTTCCCAATAAGTTTTCTGTTTTTTGCTCTTCCTCTTCTCCTTCTGGCACCCCAATGATTCAGATGCTGGAACATTTAAAGTTGTCCCAGAGGTTCCTAAGCCTCTCCTTATTTTTTGAATTCCTGTTACTTCATTCTGTTCTGGTTGAATGTTTATTTCTTCCTTCTGCTCCAAATCATTGATCTCTGAGTTCCAGTTTCCTTACCTTCATTATTGGTTCCCTATTTTTCTTTATTTCATTTTGCATAGCCTTCACTTTTTCCTCTATTTTGTGACCACACTCAACCATTTCTGTGAGTGTCCTGGTTACCGTTGTTTTGAAATCTGTGTCTGATAGGCTGGCTAGCTCTTCATCACTTAGTTCTATTTTTGGAGCTTTGATCTGTTCTTTCAGTTGGGCCATATTTTTTTTTTTCTGGGAGCACCTGTTATGTTGTAAGGGGCAGAGCCTTAAGTATTCACCAGGTCAGGGCAACCCACTTCATTGCTGCATTGCAGCACTATATGTGGGGAAGGGGTCAGAGAGGGAACAATGCTGCTTGCTCAGCTCTCTGCCAGCTTTCAGTCACTTCCCTAGCTACCCACAAGCAAATTGGGCCCTTCTGGTGCTGATTCCTGGGTGGGTGGGCTTGTGTACATTCTAGAACCCTGTAAGTCTCTCCAATGAACTCTTCTGTGAGGCATGGAGTTTCTCCTTCCACCACAACCCCTATAGATTTTTTTACAGCCAGAGGTTTTGAGGCTTTATTTCCCTGTACTGGATTCCCAGGTTGTTCAGTCTGTCTTGCTCCCCAGTTGTTCCTCCCGGTTTATCCGAATGTAAATGTGGGACCTCCTGGTCCTTCAGCTGCCACCTTGCCACGTGGCCTCCTTGCACCAACTACCCATCTCTGCCCCTCCTACCAGTCTGGATGACTGTTTCTTCCTTAACTCCTTGGTTGTTAGACTTCCATACAGATTTTCTAGCATTTCTGGTTGTTTTTTGTTTTTGAATTTGTTGTTGTTCTTTTTTTGGTTGTGTGGGGAAGCAAAGTATATCTACCTATGCCTCCATCTTGGCCAGAAGTAAATTGTAAGGTATTTAAAGTGTGCATTGTGGCGATTTGATATGCATGCACATTGTGAAAGGATTCCCCCCATCTAGTTAACTAACACATCTATCTTGTCACATATTTATCTTTTTGTGTGTGTATGATAACATTTAATTTCTCTTTTAGCAAATTTCAATGATAAAATATTGTGTTATCAATATAGTCATCATGTTTTCCATTAGATTCTCAGAGATTATTCATCTTATAACTGAAAGTTTGTACCCTTTTACTAACTTCTCCCTATTGTCCCCCACCACCCATCCCTGGCAAACACTTTTCCATTCTTTGCTTCAATAAGTTTGACTTAAAAAAATTCCACATATAAGTGATACTATGCACTATTTGTCTTTCTCTCTCTGGCTTGTTTCACTTAGCATAATGCCTTCAAGTTCCATCCATGTTGTCACAAGTGGCAGGATTTCCTTCTTTTTCATGATTGAATATATAAAATGTCACATCTTTTTCCATTCATCTGCTGATGGCCATTAGGTTATTTCCACGTCTTGGCTAATGTGAGTAATGCTGCAGTGAACATGGGGGTGCAGGTATCTCTGATATCTCAGTTTTTAAGGCCAGAAGCAAATGTTATCTCCTGTGGTGAGGAGGTCACTCCCTCCAGCTGCACAGTCCCAGTTGGTAATTTCTTCTGATACTGGGTTGAAATGTGTCACCCATTAGTCTCTACTCTCTGAGCTTTTTGACATTCTTCCTAATATTTGGAGGTAGCAGACACCCCAAACTGAGTCTTATTTTCCCCAGTTCTGTCTTGGTCTCCATGTGGGGGCATCTTGGCTCTCAGGTACCTGGGGTGCCCAGCAGGGCAACTCTATAGAAATAACCCTGTGATTAGACGAGAGGAAAAAAGGGCCGTGTTTTGTCAAGGGGGTTTCTCTTCAAAGGCAGGGTCTGCCCTAGGCCACCAGCCCTCCCTGGTAACCGGCTAGCCTGCAGTCAGTGAATGGCAGAGCGTTGCCAAAGTGTCCCTTGGTTACAGGCTTCATCTTGTGGGTATGGGCTGTTTAATAGTCAACACGGGGGCCCTCTCTGCCCTCAGGATTAAATGTACCCCTCTGTCTCACACTCAGCCCTGTGCTTTCCTGAGCCCTCAGCTCCAGCCAGGCCTGATCCTTCCCTGCTTCCAGCTTATGCCATGCTCGAGGCTGCACCCAGGCTTTGCTTATACTGCCTCCTCATCTAGATGCCTTCTTCACCTTCTCTTTATCTCATCATTAAGAATATAAGTAAGTTCACACATGATGTGGACATCTATTACCTCCCTGTGGCTTCCAAATACCTCTGGAGGTTAGCATGGTACAGGATAGTTATTATCCTAATTTTACTGGTCATTAGATAAGTTCAGGGAACTCACACAGTAAGGAGTGGAAACAGAGTTGAGCTCAGGCCATTAGATTCTCCCAGTACTCATCTCAGTCATACTACCAGGAGAGACCCAGGCTGCCATACCTCACAGTGTTGCCAGACCTTTTTTGTGGTCTCCTAGACCCCATGTGGCCTGGCTTCTGTCCACCTCTTCACCTTTATTTACTTTTCACTCCTCACTCATGTTCCAGCTTCCTCGGTCTTCTTGCTATTTCTCCTTCATATACTTGCTGCTCTTTCCCCATTGGTACAGAACTGGCTCCTGTTCATTCCACTTTCAGCTTGAGTGTGACTCCCCTATGCTACCTCCCCTGATTCCCTTGGCTCCTCTTCCACCTTCTGCCACTTTCTATCATGTCACCCTGTTTTATTTTCTGCGTAACATTTAATCCTAGTTTATATAGTCTTTAATAAGTTTTTGTCTCCCCCACTATAACAAACTTCATGATAGAAGACATTCTGTCTAGTTCAGAGCTGTATATTGGGCCCCATATGTGGCACACTTTAGGGAGTCAGTAAGTGTTTGTTGAATGAATGAATGCAGTGGGGTCTCCGTAACCCTGCCCCTCTCCACAGGCTGGCTGCACGTATCATGTGGCGGGTGGAGAGAGAGGGTACTGGGCTCACAGAGGGCTGCCTGGTCTCCGTGGATGACCTACAGAACCATGTGGCGAACTTCGGGGAAGAGGAGCAGAAGCAGCTGAGAGTGGACATGGACACTTTCTTGCAGTACTGGCTGCCCCAGAGCCAGCAGTTCAGCATGCAGTACATCTCGCACATCTTTGGCGTGGTATGATTTCTCATGAAGTGGGGTGGGTGACAGCTGGGATTGTCCAACGGAGAAGTATTCAGATGCTGCCAGGCCAGAGTGGGAAGGAGGGGCCAAGAGCTGCAGGGAGACAGAGCCCTAAAATGAACAACTGTCATCTAGTCCTCTGTCTTTCTTGTCTTGCTTACTATGACGTTATTCCTGACCTATCTGAATTTGGCATCCCAACACAAACATTCCATTATCCCTTTTAAAAAAATTATTTATTTATTTTTAGAGAGAAGGGAAAGGAAGGAGAAAGAGAGGGAGAGAAACATCACTGTGGGAGAGATACATTGATTGGTTGCCTTTCATGCACCCCAAGTGGGGACCCGGCCCGCAAGCCAGGCATGTGCCTTGACTGGGACTTGAACTTGTGACCTTTCGACTTGCAGGTCGGCACACAATTCACTGAGCCACAGCAGCCAGGGCACATTCCATTATCTCTGAATGGTAGATTTGGATGATATTTTACCTTCTTGTTGATCTGCACTTTCTGTATTTCCTCCTTCCACACTGAAGACAAAGACCCAATACCATCCCTTCCTGCCTAATTAGTTACTTTGGGAAAAAAATGTCCTTCCTTTTCCCAGATCTGATGGATGGGATAATGGGGAGCCTAGAGTGGTGGGTATGGAAGCCAGGGACAGGAAAATAAGGGCCTTTTAGAGTGCGCTGTCTTGTAGCAACAAAGCCAGGCCTCTTGTAGTCATGAGAGTCCAGTAGGTAGGGATGGGAGTCCTGAGGATCAGCAGGCCTTGGGCAGTAGGGGTAGATGTCTTCCATGTGGCCGGCCCAGCACCTTCTCTGGTGTTGGTGAACTGAACAGGGGGGTTATTGTAATAACAACAATAGCATGATCACAACCAACATCTCTTATAATGTGCTTACCATGTGCCGGTGCTTCTGTAATAGAGTTTTCCAGAGAAACCAAGCTATCTATCATCTATCTGTCCATCATCTATCTATTGAGAGGAGAAGATTTATTTTAATGAATTAGCTCTTGAGATTGTGGAGGCTTGTTAAATTCAAAATCTGCTGATAAGCTGGTAGGCAGGACACCCGCCTCCAAAAAAGAGTTGCAGTTTGAGTCCAAAGGCCAACTGCTTGCAGAATTCCTTCATGATCAGGGGAAGTCAGTCTGTGTTCTATTAAGTTTGTTAACTGATTGCATGAGGTCACCTACACCGTGCAGCATAATTTGTTTTACTCAAAATCAACTGATTTAAATGCTAATCTATCCAAAAACAATTTCACAGAAACATAGAGAAAAACATTTGACCAAATATGTGGGCACCACGCATAAAATTGACTATCACATCTTACCATGTATTATTTTATGCAGTCTTTATAATACAAGGTACAGTTTGTGCTTTTAATATTCCTACTTTATAGACAGAAAGCCTAGGTCCAGAAGGGTTATATGACTTCCACAGTGAGCTGGTGTCCATGCAAGGGCTACCATGCCAACTCTGGTGGCAGAGTTGCTAATCTTAGCTATTAGGCTCCACAGGCTTGGGGTGAATGAGTGTCATAGACCATTCTGGGTACCCCCACGTGGCATGGCAACTATAGCCACAGAATGGCATAATCACCAAAGTGTAGAGCTGAAAGGATCATAGAAATCATCTAGTCCAACCTACAGATGGGGAAACCCGGGCTCAGAGAAAAAAGAAATTTAACTAAGGTAACACAGCTTGTCAGTGGTGTTGATAGGCCTAACTTCACCTCCTTGCTGAATGGCCCGGGAGACTGAATGGAGGAAGTGACAGTCCTCCAATATCAATAACAAATAGCCATGTGCCACACATATGAATATACATATATCAATGTATATTATAGTATGTATACTATATATTTATTTATATTATTTATAGATAAAGCAGACATTTCTGTGCAGTTGTTAATGTATTTTAAGTTATACTTATTCTTATGCATTTTCATACCCTGATAGCAGATATTTGGAACCTGTTTCTATAAAGAACCACTTATTTTTAAGGAAAAGGAAATAAAGAGAGTGCCATAAATAACCAACTTGATTTGTTTTGGATTTAGAATAAATGTTGCACTCATCAGAGTTTAAAATTGTGAACTGAGAGTATAAATATTCAGCAGACACAAAAAATAAGAAAAAGATGTCAATTTTATCTTATGAGCAGCTATAGGAGTTGAGGGTGGGCAGACCAAGAAAGCAGGAGGCGGGGAGACACACAGATGCATGCACAGGCACACCCACTAATGCAGAGTAGTGCAGGAGAGAAACCAGACAGGTACTGGGGAAGGCTCATGTGACACCCTGATACAGGCAGGAAAGGGAGAGACTTTCAGAACCAACGTTTCCATCTTTGACCTTTTTAGAAAATAGCTACCTCAAACTTTTGAGGTGGTATTGCATTTTAGCAAATATGAGACCTGCCCATGGCACTAATCTTGAGAGTCATTTGGAATCACGCAGAGAATAGGAGACTGTTTTATTTCCACATTCTCTAAGCATTTCTAGGATTAGACTTGGTTTTGAATATTGTATTATTTTTAAAAAAACTTTCAGTAGCTAAGATGGTGTTAGCTGACTCGTTTATCTTTTCCTCTGGGTAGATTAACTGCAATGGCTTCACGCTCAGTGATCAGAGAGGCCTGCAGGCAGTGGGCGTGGGCATATTTCCCAACTTGGGTCTGGTGAACCACAACTGTTGGCCCAACTGCACCGTCATATTTAACAATGGCAAGTGAGTATGTCTTTCACTGGGGTGGTGTGATGGGGATGGGGAGGCCTTATGAGGTTTTTCCACTTGACTTAAGCCAAAGGTAAACTGTTGAACCTGAACTAGCATGGATTTCAAATGGGAAGAAAACAGAAATTTCATTTAGAATAATCGTGGCTAGGAGAAAGGTAATGAGGGTGATAGCAAAGAATTCCATATGGGTAATTTCTGTGTCTTTTTGTGTTCCTTAAGCTTGCCTAGATATGTCAGATAAACCTCTAACTACTATTTTAAAACTTGATGCCTTGAATTACCTATCTAGAGGTCATTACAAAACATCAACAGAGACGGCACTTGGCAGAAGCATATATTAGTCAAGGTCTCAGCAGATATCGGAAGGCATGTTCAGAGTCTACCTGAAGGGAATTTAATAAAAGGATAATTTATAGAAGTGTGGGTAGCATTTAAGCAACTAACAAGGAATGGTGAGGTGTCCAGAGTTAGCAGCAGCATGAAACTGTTATTACCTCTAGACCTGGAAGCAAAAGGCATACTGTTGTGGTTGGTGAGAGCCCCAGCCATGGGAGAGGCCCTTTCTCCCCCCTCCCCCATCAGCTTGGCCGTGCCTGTAGAGAAAGCAGCCACTGCTGGAACCATGGGCAGCAGGGAGGGAGCCAGGAGACTAAACACCCCAACTCTCTCTCCTCCTACTGGCCAACCCTAAGCTGAAGTGAGTGTGCAAAGCAAACAGGGTGATGAGGTCCTCAGAGGTCAGTCATCAACTGGCCCTCACCCCTGACTCCACACTGAAGAAGGCCCAGAGGGGACAGAAGGGTAAAGAATGGAGTTTGGGGGTGGAGCACAAAAGGAGAAGAGTCAGCAAACAAGATAACTACCAGTTGCCCATGGCTCAGGCTGGGGGGATTTGGGGGAATAAGGCCTGAATAATATTGCTTTTGCTCTTAGAGACAAGCTCTTGATGACAGATGCAAATTGACTCTGAGCCATCGTCACTGAGCAGGTTTCCTCCCAAAGTTCCTGGAAACCAAAGACAATAGTTTCTGGTTCTGAGCTGAGAATCAGGTCTAAGCCTCAATATCGTAGGGACTCTGATTTCCCTTTTCTTTCCTGTTTCTGGATGACATCAGGCTCTTAAGCAACTGAGAAAGTCACTCAAGACAGGGAAGCTTATTTTGTATCCAGATGATAATCTTTTCACAACATTCGTGTTTCCCTTCCTAAGCCTTCTGTTGTCCAGGGTTAGCTTGGTTGGCAGAAAGGATCAAATTCAGCCATACACAGGGCTGGCCTTTCTGGATACCCCTCCACTAAGCAATGGTGTCCCAGAGTTCTTGTCACCACCTGTGACAGCCACAGGAACCTGGGAGCCCATTTTTCAGGTCATTTCCAGATCTGCTCCGGTTTCTATGCACCTACTAATTTTGAGCAGCCATGTTTTACCTGGGCTTCTTGGTTGTTGTGCAAGAGAAAGTGACTTCTCAGTCCCTGTCTAGCTGCCTGCCGTAGTGAAAAGAACACTGGTCATGATGTTAGGGGACCAATTTTAACCCTAACAATTTTTATCTACTACCTGGGTGACCTAACTAGTCTCCATACACAATTCAAACTCTCTGTGAGGTAGACATCAAAAGAGGCAACGCCTATTTGTCTAAGATGCTTGTTAATGGGATAATAATAGCTTTCCATCCTTTTATTTTATTTTTTTAAAATATTTTATTTATTTATTTTTAGAGAGAGGGGAAGGAAGGGAGAAAGAGAGGGAGAGAAACATCAATGTGTGGTTGCCTCTCATGTGCCCCCTATTGGGGACCTGGCCTGCAACCCAGACATGTGCCCTGCCTGGAAATAGAACCTGTGACCTTTCTATTCGAAGGCCAGCACTCAATCCACTGAGCCACACCAGCCAGGATAGCATTCTACTTTAAAATGCATTGTCTCATGAATCTTATTGCCAGGTTGTTGATGAGAACGCGGAGGCCTGGGGAGGGAAGTCACTTGTCCAGGGCTGCTTACTTTTGAACCCAGAACCTCTCATTCTAAATGCAGTGAACTTTCCACTATTCCAGGCTACATCTTGTGAAGTGAGCCCAGCTATAGGGGCTGGGATAGAGGTTGTTGTTATGGCCAAAGCTTTGATTGCATAACCCGAAATACTGTGCACCCTTGCTAGCTGTGCAGGATCAGTCAATGGTAATGATTTCTATTTGGGTGTCTATTTTGTCTTTCAGTCATGAGGCAGTGAAATCCATGTTTCACACCCAGATGAGGTGGGTCAGTTCTTGCAAACTTCCCTGCTCCTCTGACCCACCTCCCTCACTTGCCTGGTTTGCTGGGGCCACCCCTTCCCGAGATTCCGTGGCTGCTGTCTGTCTGTAATGTCCTTTTGCACCCCAGAATCTCCTCTTTTTGAATGCTGTATTCTTAAATATTTAAATTAATCATTTTCTTCTTCACTCACCTACCACCTGACATGGCTTTTTGGTACTTTGCTTTCTCTCTTCCCCCTCTTTCACTCCTTACTTCTCTTGTTCCCCCAACATCAAAGTGTCCTTTCTGGCCACATCATCTTGTTCACATTGTCCCTCTAAACCCTGCTTACCATGGAATGAAGACTGCTGATATAACTGACCTACTAAAGGGCTATATGTTTGC
This sequence comes from Trachops cirrhosus, assembly GCA_028533065.1. Classification (NCBI taxonomy): domain Eukaryota; kingdom Metazoa; phylum Chordata; class Mammalia; order Chiroptera; family Phyllostomidae; genus Trachops; species Trachops cirrhosus. Next base: position 90,120,954 of record CM052543.1, on the reverse strand, counting down.
TTTTAACCCCCAACTTCTCACCCAGACTGGTTTCTGAAAATCACACCCATAACTGTGATATTTTGATAAATATTTATTCATAGTATTCTGTTTGCTGCTTCTGGCCAACTATGAGTTAGCGGTTTGGGTTAGATTTTACTTTTGACTTTTCTTAATCACAACCAAATGGCCCCAGATGGGTCTTTTTTCTCAAGCTGGGCTTGAAATACTGGAAATGCTCTTTGGATTTAAAACAGAATGCTGCATGGGAGCTTGGGCTTTAGGAGTGCAAGGGAGAGTGGTTTGTGCACCTTAGCCTGTGTTGGCATGCACTGCATGTGACTTTGAATGATTCACATCATCTCTTGGGCACTTTGGTCCACATCTGTAGAGCAAAGGTCAAGATGAGACTGTCTCAAGGGACCTTCCCAGTCTCTACAAGAAATACTTATATTGATTGTTACTTGTCGCTCAATTGGCTAAACTATACCATTGCAGAGCATTAGAGATGGAAGGGGTCTGGTGTCCAGGATGGAGTGGTGGTCACTATTCATTCCCTGATCCCCAATTCCAAGTTAGTTAAATGGGGTGTACATATATGCATTTTTTCATATGTAAGTGAATTTAATTTACTTTAAAAAATTCTCTAATATTATTGAAATAAATTGAGATACTTGGAGACCTTGTACAAACTGGCTTAACCACATGGGACATAAAGCTACTGGAAATTCTAACTGATTGGCCATTGAATCCCTATTGAATGGAGATATGTTAATATGGAAAACTGCCTCTGTAAAAGGGGCTGGTGGGTGTAGCATGCTTATTGACCCTACCATGACCAAACGCCTGGGAGCCACACTCAACACTGACTCAGATATTGCTCACATGGAACTATTTAGGACATTAGTAGAGCCCTAAAACCAAGGACTTTGGTGCATCTCACTTCCCACACATTGCAGACTCATGAGGCAGACTGAAAACAAGCAGGTGAGGCTAATATGATGTGACAAGGCATCAATGGCACTTGAGTTCTAATCTTGACTCTGTTGCCAAAGTGCTATGGGACCTTTGGGGAAGTTAATTCACTTCTCTGGGCATCAGTACCCTCATCTGTGAAATGAGGGGGTTGATTCCCTGCAGCTCGAACATATTGGGATTCCAAGTGGAGCTGTGGGTAGAATCACTGGGCACCCCTCTCCCTGTTGCCTTTCATCACTTCAGTAAGAGCTGCTGCCAAAAATTGGGGTGGGGAAGAAAGGAAAGGAGGAATAATAGATGAAAGGGAACTTAGATTTTGCTAGGTGCCATATGAGTTGCTTATATATATATATTATTGCATTTATTTGGCATGTCAGTGGACTCCACTTTGGGAGAAAGATTTTTAACCTTAAGTGGTCACCTCTAGTGCCTGGACATGCATGTTACTGCTGTTCAGTAGTTGCTTATTCAATTGTCACTTCAGAGCATGTGGAAGAGATGCCTTGAACTAAGATTCTTCTGTGGTGCTGAAATCTTGTCCCACCTTTCACATGGTGTTTGACAGCCTCTCTGGGAGGTAAAAGAAATGACCATGGACCTCTCTGCAGAAGCTCTGCCCAACCTCTGCATCCTGCTACTCATTCTCTGGGCAATGGTTTCCCACTGGGTAGTGAGGCTCTAGAGTACTGGGGAGATATAGGAGCACAGCTTAGGGTCCAGCTTGCAGGGCTCACCACTTGTTTTCTGCAATTTCTGGCCTTGTGAATGGCTGAGAGCCCCACAGGCTGATCTCTGCTTGTTTGGCTTACCTGGATGTCAGTTTTGCGGTGAGCTTTTGCACATTTTGCATCTATTATGACATGGCAAAGTGGCTTGTGCTCTAGGTCATTGGAGGGTCAGGTCTAGGCTGGAAGGGGATTAAAATGCCATCTGCTCTTGCTAACCACCTTCAGCAAAAAGCCCTTTCCCTATTAAACACAAAAGTGAACGATGCAGCAGACTAACAGAGACAGGCTCTGTTTGCTGTCAAGGACCTCCTCAATCAATCAGTCTCCTCACATAATGTGGGCCTGAACCACTGGTTGAGATAAGAAGGGTCTTATAGTTAGACACAGAATAGGCCAAGATTGTGGGTAATTGAATATGTGTGTTTCTGAGGGAGCAGTTCCCAAACTAAGCAGAAATGACTATTGAGTCTTCTCTTGTTTGCATTTTCATTTTGTTATTATTTCTCCCTCCTTTGTTAGCAATCAGTAGCTGATTGGATAATTGCACATGGATAATTGTGGGCATGGAAGCTATGTATGGTTTTAAGACCAAGACCAATAGTCTACCGGGAATCTATTTGAGCAGATTTCAGAGCAATTTACAGAATGGAGCAGATTTGATTGTCATAATGAGTAGAGCAGACTTATCTAGAAAACTGGCCGTTAGGCCACATCTCCCCTTTTTGGAAGAAATTCGAGTTTTCTTTCTTTCTTTCTTTCTTTCTTTCTTTCTTTCTTTCTTTCTTTCTTTCTTTCTTTCTTTCTTTCTTTCTTTCATCAAAATATTTATTTATATATTTATTTTTAGACAGAGGGGAAGGGAGGGAGAAAGAGAGGGATAGAAACATCAATGTGAGGTTGCCTCTCATGCATCCCTCCTGGGGACTTGGCCCACAACCCAGGCATGTGCCCTGACTGGGAATCAAACTGGCAACCCTTTGGTTCACAGACCAGCATTCAGTCCACTGAGCTACACCAGCCAGGGCTCCTTTTTCTTTTTTAAAAAAATATTTTTGTATTGCATTTATTGGAGTGAAATTGGTTCACAAAACCATAGAGTTTTCAAGTGTACAACTCAATAAAACATTGTCGGCATGCCGCATCATGTGCCCATTGCTCTAAGCAAAGTCTTTCCAGCCCCATTCTCCCTGCCTTTCTCCACCTCCACCTTCCTCCACCCACCTTTACCCTCTGGCTATCACCACACTGGTGTCTACGTCTGTGTGTTATGAACATATGTTTTTTTGGTTAATCCCTTCACCTTCTTTTATCCCGAATGGGAAAGGGAGTTTTCTCAAGTGCTAGGGAAGTTATTGTCTTTGAGACTCAACTCCTTGAAACTTGAAAAGCACAAATGCCACTTGGATAACCCTGAATTTGATTTACTCTTTTCCTTTGCCCTGCTCTAGAATTGAGCTCCGGGCCCTGGGCAAGATCTCAGAAGGAGAAGAACTGACGGTATCCTATATTGACTTCCTTAATGTCAGCGAAGAGCGCAAGAAGCAGTTGAAGAAGCAGTACTACTTTGACTGCACGTGTGAGCACTGTCAGAAAGGGCTGAAGGACGACCTCTTCCTAGGGGTGAAAGATGACCCAAAGGTACACACAGCCCTACTCCAGGGGTGTTTGTGTCCACCTACACAGGAGCCAGGTGTGGGTGGATTCCACAGCTAATCAGTTCCCCTGAAGCCAGCCTGTAACCCCTGTGAAGACTGTATGGTGCACTGCAGACAGGTCCTAGCTAGTGCCCGGATACCACCACTTGCTGGGTATTTGAGTTTGGGGGCATTACTCAGTTTTCTCATCTGTAACATAGGAGTGATGACAACCACTACAAGGGTTGTTATGACTATTTAACAAAATTATATAAGTAAAGGGTGTGTCATAAACAATAGACACTCAGTAAATTTTAGTCCTCTTTTTGCTCCTTTCCAGTTTAATGCTGAAAATTTCACATATTGAGACCAGTTGGTCACAGAGATTCATTGTCTGGTTATCATAAAGATATTCCTAGTCCCATGGAAATGGGCAACGTGGGGATGGGGCAATGTTTAGGTTGGTTAATTTGCTTAAGTACTGAGAAGCTATTGCCTAATTGATGGTGAGACCACAGAGCAGAGGCAAGGCTTACTGAGGGAGATATCAGGAGCTCAGCTGAACTGGGAGAAAGTGGAGCTGCCAGGTGTTCGATTGGCCAATTAAAACAGTATTCCCTTAATCACTTCCTACAGTGGGATAAGCAAGAGGCTGAACTGGGGCAGGCAGACTCCCCCTATTTCATTTGCCCCCACGGAAAGGTATACTGGTGGAGGGTCACGTGGATCAGCACAGATGTGGGGCTCATTTCACTGTTGAGGGGCCCAGAACAAAAGGCTCCAGCAGTTTTATGAGCCCTGAGGTGAGGGGTCAGGGGAGAGGGTATGGGGGAAAAACTAAGAGAGGAAAAGTCCTGGGTGCTGAGTCAGAGTGGGGGAAAGTGTCTGTCTGTAAGTCTCCTCACTCCCTCTCCCATCAGGAGGTCTTCCTAGAAGGGTCTAAAGAAGACCTCAGAGCAGACCCTCAGGTAAAGAGACTTAAGAAGAAAGGTCTCTGGGCTGGGAATGCAAATATTCTAAGAGTATGACCAGCTAGGGGTCTTGACTGCAACACTCTTCGGAAACTGTGCACCAAGTCTGGTGTGGGGCAGTGAAAACAGCCACCACCCCTGACCCACCCTGTGAGGCCCTCCAGAAGCTTCACAAAATAGAAAACAGAGAGGAACAGAGCGGGAAGAGCCAGAACAGGAGGGGAAGGGGCTGCAAGAGGAAGAATCCGAAGAAAAGGTAGAGGGAGAAAGAGAGAGATTGATTCCCCAACCTTGAAAAATTGCCTTGATCCTATTGAGAAATACAGCTGATGAGAGAAATAGAAAAACTTAAGGAGGCTAAATGAAGAAAGTGCAATGCTACAATTAAGGAGAATATTAACAATTTCATTTTTATTTTCTAAATATTTGGCTTTTATTTTTATCTAGGTTTGCACATACATATATTAAGAAGTCAAGAACAATTTTGGTGTCAGTTGAAAGTTTGGGGATGAGTCACAATGGCTGCTATACTGAGGGGGCTTATCAGGCTGGGACCAAGAATTATGAGCAAAAGAAAGAAAGGCAACTGTGATGCCACCAGGGATATACAGCTTGAAGGAACTGTTAATAAGTTAGTCCAACTCGTCATTTACAGATGAGGAATCTGAGGTGCAAAAGGAAGAGACTTGCCCAAGTAATCTAGGATTCAATGCAATTCCTATCAAAATACCAATGGCATATTTCACAGAACTAGAACAAATAATCCTAAAATTTATGTGGAACCACAAAAGACCCCAAACAGCCACAGCAATCTTGAGGATGAATAATAAAGTTGAAGGTACACACTATCTGGTATCAAACTATACTACAAGGCCGTATTAATCAAAACAGCATGGTGCTGGCATAGAAACAGACATAGAGATCAGTGGAACAGAATAAAGAGCCCAGAAGTAAGCCCACACCTATATGGTCAATATTTGACAAAGGAGTCAAGAGTGTACAAAGGAATAAAAGTAGTCTATTCAATAAATGGTGTTGGGAAAATTTGACAGGTACATGCAAAAAAATGAAACTAGACCACTTTCTTACATCATATACAAGGATAAAACTCAAAATGGATTAAAGATTGAAATAAGACTCAAAACCATAAAACTCCTAGAAGAAAACATAGGCACTAAATTCTCTGACATTTAACTTAGCAACGCTTTTTTCCCCTGATATATCTCTTTGGGCAAGGGAAACAAAAGAAAAAGTAAACAAATGGGACTATATCAAACTGAAATTTTTTGCACAGCAAAAGAAACAATCAATAAAACAAAAAGACAACCTACTGAATGGGAGACGATACTCACTAATGATACATGCAGTGAGGGGTTAACATCATAAATTTATAATGAACTTATGAAACTCAACACCATAATAACAAACAATCCAATTAGAAAATCGGCAAAGGACCTAAATAGACATTTCTTCAAAGAAGAGATAGAGATGGCAAATAGACATGTAAAAAGATGCTCACTGTCACTAATCATCAGAGAAATGCATGTTAAGATCACAAAGAGACATCACCTTGTACTTGTCAGAATAACTATCCTCAATAAATCAATAAACAGCAAGCAAGTGCTGGAGAGGTTGTGGAGAAAAGGGAACCCTTGTGCACTGTTGGTGGAAATAGACTGGTGCAGCCACTGTGGAAAACAGTGTGGAGGTTCTTCAAAAAATTAAAAATGGAACTGCCTTATGACCCAGCAATTCCACTTCTGGGTAGACATTAAAAGAAACCCAAAACACTAATTCAAAAGGATATATGCACTCCTACCTTCACTGTGGCATTATTTTCAGTAGCCAAGATGTGGAAGCAACCCAAGTGCCCATCAATAGACAAATGGAGAAAAAATGGTGTATATATATGGTATATATATACCATATGAAATATCATATATACCAATGGTGTGTGTGTGTGTGTGTATACCAATTCTTTTCCACTATATATGTATATAGTGGAATATATGTATAGTGGAATATTTGGACTATGGAATATGTATAGTGGAATATTACTCAACCATAAAAAGAATGAAATCTTATCATTTCAGTCAGCATAGATGGATCTAGAGGGTATCATGCTAAGTGAAATTAGTCAGAGAAAGACAAATACCACCTGATCTCACTTATATGTGGAATCTAATCAACAAAATAACTTAACAAATGGAATAGAAACAGAACAATAAATACATAGAACAGACTGACAATTGTCAGAGGGGAGGAGGGTTGAGGGGCTTGGTGAAAAAAAGTGAAGGGATTGAGCAAAAAAAAAAATATATATATATATGACACATAGACACAAACAGTGGTATGGCAATAGCCTGAAAGAAAGGGGGATGGGGGAGGTGGAGGTGAGCAACGAAGGGATACATGGGGAAGGAAAGAGACTTGACTTTGGGTGGTGAGTGCATGATGCAGTGTGCTGATAATGTTTTACTGAGTTGTACACTTGAAACCTGTATAGTTTTATTAACCAATATCACCCCAATAAATTCAATAATTAGGAAGCCTTTGTTCTAGCTCTATGGCCCTGCATGTAAATTGTTGTTGAAAAAGAAAATAAAAACCTGAAGAAATAGGAAAAAATATTTGATTCTATCAGCATATACACACACGTGTGTGTGCACATATAGGATTGCAGTTCAGCCAAACACACTGAGGAGGCCACATAGGGACACTTACTACCTATGGTTAGTGTCTGTTCTAATTTGTCAGTGCCTTTACTGTACCAGTTGTTAAACATTTTAAATATATTATATATATGGTAAAATGTTCCTCAAAATGCTGTGTCCCAAAGATTTGGGATGGGTTTGGGAGATTACTTTTTTCTCTATACTTTTTTCATATATTTTAATTTTATAGTCAGAATACATAAACTTATTTCCATTTTTGAAAAAGCTTGATCATATTTGCTTAAGCAAACAAAAATGAGAAAAGAGTTTTAATATGGATAAGCACAGCAGATACACTTTTCCTTTGGACTAAGAAAAATTTTGGCACTTTTTCTTTGAAATTATGGTGCCCTCACAGACTTCTTCATTATGGTATCTCTTTGCCTCAAATATCAAAACCACATTTTTAAAACAATATCACTGGATTCCTTAGGCAAGTGCAGTGAGCCTAATGAGTCTAGATTTCACAGAGACAGCTGACAAATTCTCTCATAATATCCTTTGGGTGAAAACAAGGAAGTATGAACTGGGTGCTAAGACACTTGGGAGTGATGGGTTCCCATAGTCTAGAGGCTGTCTTCCATCGACTATAGTGGAAAACTGGAGTACAAACTTTAGTCAAGTCCTCAGCCTCTGTTCTCAGTCCTGTGCTGGCCAGTATTTAAGTTAATGACTTGGGCAAAGACAAAAAAGCAAGGGCATATCTGTAGTATCAATGTATATGACTGACTTGGAGTACAGAGGGAAAGTGGAGAATATTTTGGGTGATAGAATGAGAATCCAAAATGCCAGAGAAAATACAATGGGAGGCAATGTCAGATTCTGTACTGGGTCCAAAAGCCCAGGCATGAGAACAGGGTAGGGATGACTGGCCAGCAGTAAGGCTCTGGGGCTTGGTCCATGGCAACCACAACATGAGTCAGAACGTGATGAGGGAGCTGGAAAAGCTATAGGGAGCTTGCACAGCATTTATAGAAATGAAGCTTTCAGAATAGGGAAGGCATCAATTTTGTAATGCACTGAACATCAAAGATGGCAACTATGCAGAGATGTAACAGAGTGTTGCTCCCTTCCCCAGCCCTCTCAGGATGCGGTGAAGGAGATGACACAGTGCTCTAAGGATACACTAGAAAAAATTGACAAGGCTCGCTCTGAGGGCCTGTACCATGAGGTAAGAATTCCTTTTATTGGTGGATAGGGGTGGAGAGGAAGGCCGAAAATTTCTCCAGTCAGGAAGTGAAAGGGGGTGGAGTGAAGATGGAGAGGCTACCAAGCAGGCTGATTTTCAGAAAGATGTCCCTTTGTTGAGACCAGGACTCCTCTTGCCCTTATGTTTTTAGTACTTCCTAGGGGTGCGTTCTCACTGACTATTCAGCCCACTCAAACTGGGGCTGAGAGCACAGGCAGCCTGACAAATGTCCCCGGGGGGTCTGTGATATCTCAAGTTGGCATTAGAAATGGAGAAATGGAGGTGGCAGTGAGTTGCTTGCTTTCCTATAATTAAATGCATGTCTTGGCTACAGTTTTCACCCTCTACTAACTGGGCACTTAGCCCTGGCTCTCAAAGCACCAGGAGTTCTCAGCTGGCTGTATGCTGGAGTCATTGAAAAATCCTACTGCTCAGACCCTAACCCAGCACAACTCTACCAGACTCTTGGGATGGGACCCAGACACCAGGATTTCTAAAGCTTGCAAGTGATTTCAATGCACATCCAAAGTTGAGACCCACTGACCTGCAGAGCAATTGCACTGAATTCACTTAGGCAGCTTTTTAGAAATATAGATTCTGGTGTCTCATCTCCTAAGATTGATTTATCCAATCTGTAACAGAACACAGGAAACAAATCCATACTTTTTCCAAGATCTTTAAACAACTCATGAAAATTAAGAGAGGTCTTCATTTTCATCTTTTACTTACTCACACTTTGCACATTTTTGAGCCCTTACAGGGGAGATCGATTCGGGACATTCTCCTTGACTCCCAGAGCTCCTTCAGGTGTGGGAGACGGTCACGTGATCCAAGTGTTATTGAACAGTATGGAAAATCTGTGTCAGAGGCACGAGATAGGAGCTGGAGCAATCAGAAGGGCCCTACTCATCCCATTCCTCTGGCTTCTCCCCTCCTCTTCATTTCTCCTTTTCTCCAATCAGAACCACCCAGGGGCAGGTGTGGGGCTGGACACTGCTCCACGTTGTAAGAGAACGGTAGTAGGATGGGTGGATGGCCCTCCTATATTTGCCACACCCCCGCCCAGTTGCCTCACTGGCCTGTGGTCTCAGAGCAAATTAGTTTCCACTCATTTAAAATGGAAAGAATTTTGTGGCATTTCTCCCATGACGGTGGCGAGGGAAAAAGAAGAGAACCGCGGACAACTGAAACCTAACAACCATCTGACCTCGCAGAGCGCAACCTGAGCCCGGGTCTACACACGAATCAGACGGAACAGCCTGACTGCAAGCTGATGGGGTCAGACCCATCTTGTTTCTCACCAGGACCGTTGTGTTCTCCTGATGGCTCTGCCAGCTTCCCAGGAGCCTCCCTCCCTGCCAGTCTATCTTGTATACTTGAAGCAGGGCCAACCTGATTATTCAAGCTCACCGTACACAAGGACCACCTGGGGCTTATGCAAACCACAGAGGCCAGGGTCCCTTTCCCAGATACTGTATTTGGTTTTAATTGTTCTGAGGGTAAGGCTCAGGCATAGGTATTTTTAAAAACGTCTCCAGGTGATTCCAGAGCATAGCCAGGGTGGAGAATCACAGGAAAGGTGGTCAAGACAAAGCTTGATTGCTTGGTTTGCTCCCTTGTACATGACCTGTGTGACTTCAGCAAAGCACTTACCCTCTCTGTGCCTCAGTTTCTTATCTGGTAAAAAGGGAATATTAGTGGTACCTATCTCACCACATTATTGTGAGAGTAAAAAATATCTATTTAAAATGATGTAAAGATAGATCTATATCTTTCATAACTCCCTGCTATCAACTGACTTATATATGAAAACTCCTCGTTTTGCCATTCAGTTATAACTGCAGTTACCCTTTCCATCCCTACATCTTACCCAGATAGGACCATTTTGCTATTCAATCCACAAACTGTCGCTTTCCCACTTCTGTTAACAATTTCCTCCACTTTCAAAGAAAGAGCGTCCAATGTCATTGTGAGGTCCCCATATGTAAATTGAGCATGTGCTACATGTGGTGCATTGGTAACAGATGGGGCCTATGTCTCTTCTAGGTTGTGAAATTATGCCGGGAGTGCCTGCAGAAGCAGGAGTCAGTGTTTTCTGACACCAATATCTACACGCTGAGGATGCTGAGCATTGTGTCTGAGGTCCTCTCCTACCTCCAGGCATTTGAGGAGGCCTCACACTACGCCTCCAGGATGGTGGATGGCTATATGTAGGTGGCAATCCTGGGTCTCACACAGTCTCCTGGAAACATGTCTATTCCAAGCAGGACAACTAGATGGCATACATGTTGCTACCTCCCCTCCCGTACCCACAGCATGTGTTAGTAATTGGGGCTCTTTGCAATGGGGCCTTTTATTCTTTTTAATCATGGTGCTTCCAGTGGTAATGACCAAGTAATCAGAGCTGCTATGTGAGAAGAAACCTATTTGTCACCCCTGATCATTCCCAAATCCACCAGCTCATGTATCAATAGTACTTGATGGTGACATTTTCCTTTTGATTTTCTTAAGGCTATGTCCAGCTTGATTTTATATGCCTAGAAAGGGTTTTCTCTCTCATAACCAACACAGAAAATCCTGTGAGCTTTCTTTTATTAAAGAAAAACAAGGTGTCAGCCATTCTTAGAAATTATAAGATACAATGCCCTTGCCTTCACTCTGCCAATCTGTCCACATTGCATGTGAATTTGCATTTCTGGTCAAATGAGTGTGTTGGCACAAGAAGGTTCATTTTTTGGGGAAGATGTTACTCATAAACAAAATGTAGGAAAAACTATATAACATGTTAAAAGGAAGCTCTGTTAAGAAGGTGCCAAGGAGGGAAAAATTCTGTCCCAAAAAGGACATTCAAGTTGTATTTTTTTCCTTTGAACTTCCAACTGCCTCCCAGGGAGAGGGCTGGGGTGCACCTGAGAGCTCCCAGCTTCCTGCAGGAAAGTTCAGAGCACAATCCTGATTCCTTTCCCCCATGAGGTTGGCTCAGTGGTTGAGGCAGAGTCTCAGCTCTTACATCTTTGCTGTGTGGGGTTCTTAGCAATTCACTCACCTCTCTGCCTCCCGATGGGCTGTAGATGCTTCACGGTACTGGTGGGAAAGCAGATGGACTTCAATGAGAGTATTTTATAAGTTGTCAAATACTCTGCAGGCACAATAAAGGCTGGGATTATGTGTTATGATGATTTCATATGCCCCTACAGGAAGCTCTACCACCCCAACAACGCTCAACTGGGCATGGCCGTGATGCGGGCGGGGCTGACCAACTGGCATGCTGGTAACATCGAGGTGGGGCACGGTATGATCTGCAAAGCCTATGCCATTCTCCTGGTGACACATGGGCCCACCCACCCAATTACCAAGGACTTAGAGGCAAGTAGTATCTTGACGCTGGGCCCCCTGACTGCTCTGAGCTCTCCAAGGATGAGAGCTGTGTTCTGGACTCTGCTTTTGGAAAGTCCCTAGATTGCCTGCTAGACCTGAAAGGAACTCAGAAAGGCTTTAGCCCACTCCCCTTGTTTTACATATGGGGAAACTGAGGCCCAGGGAAGAGAAGTAATCTGTCCATAGTCATTTAGCTAGTGGATGACAAATGTGAGACGTGAACACTGGGATGCTCCAAGCTTGGATTGGGAGAACCTGAACAGTGGTGCACATGTGCTTATGTGTGTGTGCACTTGCAGCTGTGTACATTAGAAAAGGTGCTACACTGAGTAGACTCGGGGAGTACAGGCTCTGGGGTCAGACTGCTGGGACTGAGTTCAGCTTTACCAGTCTAGCTGTGTGACTGCAAATATTGAATGTGTGGGCCTCAGTCTCCTCCTCAGTAAAATGCAGGATAGGCTTGTAACGAGGTGTCAGTGAGTTAATGTGTGAATGCTTAGAATGTGTCTGGCAAATAGCATGCTCTCAATTGCTGCTGGTTTCCTTTGTGCTTTGAAGGGCTGGCTTATCTGAGAGTGACAGAGTTCAAAGACTGTTCTCAGATAGCGTAGTGTAGGGAAAGATGACAGACTTTGGTGTCATAAAATGTATGAGAAGACAAACTTTATGTCCAGTGTATTAAGCTTCTCAAAGGCAGAGTTTTTGTCAGTCTTATTCACTGTTGTATCCTCAGTCTTTCAATAAAGCCTGGCCCTTGACAAGTATTTCTAGAATGAACCTATGGGAAAGTGAGGACTTTTTTTTGTGTGTGTGTCACATACTGTAATTTTTCTGGCCTGTTGGAAAGTATGAAGGAATCTTACCCATTTTATGTATGAGGAAACTGAGGGCTGAAAAGATTCCATCACTTGCGTAAAGTCCTACAACCTTAGGTGGGACCCAAATGCAGGGGCCAAGGTTCAAATCCAGGTCACCACTTGAAGGTTCCTGAGAACAAACACTCTCCCCTGGGAACAATCCCTCAGCTACTCTCTCAGGGATCTGACTCCCTCTCCCCAACAAACTGAGCCTGCTGTCAGGACACTGGGCCCCCAGTATATGGATGTATCCTCTGAGTGGGGAGAGTGGAATCTTGGTGACTGGGAGTCATTTACCCCATTGTCTGCCCTTTCCAAAAGAGCTGAGGTAGGTCAGAGACCAACATGTCCTGGGGGCTTGTCATCACTGTTCACAGTGTATCTGCGTCCCACAGGCCATGCGGGTGCAGACGGAGATGGAGCTGCGCCTGTTCCGCCAGAACGAGTTCATGTACCACAAGATGCGTGAGGCTGCCTTGAACAACCAGCCCATGCAGGTCATGACTGAGCCCAGCAGTGAGCCAGCACCATCTCTGTTCCATAAGAAGCAATGAAGACCTGCCTGGTGGAAGGGGCACTGTGGCTGGGGGGCTGGGGCACTGGGGAGACACTTTGGAGGTACTGGGGTTCTGGGGAGACCCTTGATGAGGAAGTCAGAGTAATGCTCAACCTTGTTGCTATGGGAATGCACTGTCCTGTGTTCCCCTGTGTCATTTTGGTTCATTTCAACTCAGTTTAATTCAATCAACTCATTCTATAGCCCCACTCATCCTACAAATATTTACTGGATAGTGGACCTGAGAGATAAAGAAGCTCTAAAAGTAGCTGGGGAGGCAAAATGTAAACAAACAATTAAAGTACTGTGTAATAACAAATGCAATGGTAAACAATATGGAGAGAGGGCAGCAGAGGGCATGGCTGGTGTATGTGTGTAATGCAGTGTGGCATATCACGGAGGATAACATGTGAGCTGAGGGGGCAGGTGCTTGGAGTCTCAGGGGGCTGCTCACCCATCTGTGCAGGTACCTCTGGGGCTGCTCTCACCCATGGTCTGGAATATCCAGGATTTGGCAGACTGGGATGGGTGATGTACAGTTTCTTTAGGTAGGTGTGGAGTTATGAAGAAGTGGCTATGTTGGGCCACTTAGGTTCTACCCAGAGAATTGAAACCTCTTCAGAATGGTGCATATGCAGGATGAGGTGTGGGCCTTGCCCAAACCATTTGAGCCCTCTGTTTAAAGTCTGGTTTCCAAGTATTCTGAAACATTTTCTAAAACACATAGAGGGAATATCTCCTTCCCCCAACCTCACCGCCAAGCCTTGTGATTCCCTGGGACAATATCTGAGATTTTTCTGGCCATTGGCCTGTTAGGATTGAAGAAGTCTTTTCAGGGTGAAGCTGAGGGAGAAACTTGGAAATACATATATCTGATGATCTCAGGTCCAGCAGAATTGGTCTTTGTGGGTTTTATCTGATTACATCTTTATCAGCTTAGACTTCATTATTGCCCCTTCCTGCCCCAGTAAATCTCTATTCTTAGTAATGAACAATTATGGCTTGCTTTGCTTAATGTATTTTACTGTCCATGTGCTGGGCCCTGCTCTTCTCACAAGAGGGAACATCTAATGCAGTCTCTTCACATCTGGGTTAGGATCTCTTTGGGGGTGTGACTAACTTGCCTTTATTTTCTGGGAGGCTGCTTGGTTTCCACTCGAGAACAGGAATTAATCAATGTAGTTGTTCTGTCATTTTCTGGGATCCCAAACTTCTCACCAATGTTTTGGGAGATCCTGGAGCAGAGCCCTCCATTTGGGGGTATCACCAAGTCTTCTCCACCACCTGGGGCTTCCTTTGACTCCAGGACTCTAGCTAACAAGTGATGCTCCCAGGTCCAATATTTGTCATCTCTGCCTGAAGTGTTAGCTTCTCCAGTCCCACCCTTTCATTTTCAGAATGGCCCACCACCTCCCTCTGCCCCTGTCCAAATGGCTCTGCAAGTGTGCTAAAGACTTTCTCTAATAACTTGGCAAGTGCTCCACTTCTTTGCAGAACACTTGTATTAGCATTTGGCTCTTCTTTGAGGGGACCTGTTCTCTAGAAGCTTTCACAGGAAGCCTGACAGTTCTTCCAAGCCCCGTACTGCAGGCCTGGAGGTGGCACCAGCACCCTCCCAGGGACAAAACTGGCACAAATGACCACTCTTCTACTCTCATATAAAACCTCCCCCAAGCTGTCTTTCCTCCTTTGTCACTGTTATCTGGTCATTCCCGATAGCATGGTCCCATTTTTCATCCCCTCTTCCTCATACTTAGCATCTTCTGTGACCACGTGACAGAGCATCTAACCCTCTTGTTTCACAGATTTTTTAATTCACTCAATTCTATTGGGTGTCATCACCCATCACTTCTCCATTTTAAAGTCTAACTTTCTTGTTATTGCTCCTACCCTTTCTCCTCTTTCAGTCCCTTTTCTCCACCCCAGACTACTCTATGATGTCATGTGTTTCACCCTCCTCCTGTCCTCACTTCCTTCCAGCTCAGCCGGTCCTCTAGCCCTCTTCCTTTTTGCACATTCTTCCCTCCTGCTGGACAGAGTCCCAGCCCTGGATTAATTCAACTGTCTTGTTCTTCCTCTTCTGCACCTGGAGATGCTGAGCTCAGCCAGGAAAAGAGCATAACCTTTCTGAGCACAGGTGCCTCTGTGGGCTCCTCCTCTCCAACTTCAGCTGGCCTTTGGGTGCAGCCCAGAAGTGCTTCATGTGTCGCTGATTGGCTCTCTTTCCCTTTTATCAAAAAGCTATTTTAGGTCTTCAGCCCTGCTCTCAAATCCTCTGCTTTCAGCTTCTCACCTCCTGCTTCATGGAGAAAACGGAAGCCAGAACATGGGATTCCCTCAGTTGCCTCTCCCTACATTCACACACGTCATGTCTGCATCCATCCTTCCCTCCCCTCTCCTTCTCCACCTGTGCTGTGGACTCCTTCCTCCTCTACATCCTTGGGGCCTTGCTTCACCTATTGCTCCTTCTCCACCTTGGGTCCTTGATGTTTCTCTGTTCCCTGGCTTCTTCAGTGCAGTCAACAAACGTGCTGGGGATAATCTTCAGTCAAAATCTTCACAGCTGAGTATTATTTTAAAGGATTTGTCTCTCATAGTTATTATCTTCTTTTCTTCACTTTTTATATCTTCCCGAAACCATTGCAGGCCGGCATCCTGAACTCCACTAAAATAGATTTTACCAAGGTCAACTCTAGTGAGTACTTTTCAGTCCTTACATTATTTGGCATCTCTGCATCAGCTGACAGCCCCAGATCTTGATTTCTGCAACCCCACTTCCTTGTGATGATCCTCTGATGTGGTTACTCAGTCTTCTCTGTCCCTGTTCTGTGCATGCCCTGACATGTGGGTATTTCCTATAGCTGACTTTGTTTATTCTGGTTGCTCTTAGTTTATTTTCTTCTCAGTCTGCACACACTCTCTGCATGAGCTCAGCAGGCCCTTGGTTTGTTCACCACCTTGAGTCTGATATTCTTAAATCCATATTTCCCAACCTTGTCCTTGAACTCCAGCCCCACACACCCCCTTGAATGTTCTGCAGGCCCATCAAACTTACCACACCCAAAATAAAACTTTCTCTCCTCTCCAACTCTTCCTCCTCAGCACACTACCTGAGAACACCTGACTTCTCCTGCTTCTGTTGCATCCTAGGCTTCAGTTAACCCACTCACTTACAGGTCCTGAGTGACCCATGTTCTCCTGCCTTTCTTTGAGTTTTCTATCTAAAACACCTAAAACCTGCCAACTTGTATTTATCTTTCAGCATTCAGTTTGGAAACCACCCTCTCTGTGAAGCCGTCCCTGAATGCCTTTGATTCAGCTGGCTGCCTATCTGAGTCTCTCATATTACCCTAGAATCCCCCATTATAACTCTCTCCATATGGCATTATAATTGCCTTTTTAGTTGTCTGCCTCCTCTATTAGATCGTGAGCTCCTGGAGAACAGGAGCTGTGCCCCTTTATTCATCTTTCTATCCCCAGAACCTAGCACAGGTTCTGAAACATAGTAGGTGCTCAGTAAATGTGTTGAATGAATGAGCGAATGAATAAGTGAATGAATTTGCTTATTTCAGAGCAGAAGAGACACGAACTGTGTATTTTTAGTTTTTATGTTACAACCGTCAACAAAGGCCATTAAATCCACTGTTTCTAAGCAAATGTGTGGCTTCTTTCTTTCTGACAATCTATTCTGAGCAGCACTGTCTAATAGAACTTCCTGTAATAATGGAAATGTATTATATCTGTGTTGTCCAATACAGTAGCTACTAGTGCATGTGACTGATGAGCACTTGAAATGTGTCTAGTATGAGAGAGAAAGTGAATTTTTAATTTTATTTAATTTTAATTAAAATAGCCAATGTGACTAGTGGCTACTGTATCAAACAGTTCAGTTTTAGAGAAGACTTTACTGTAGTTTTTAAGATTATGGGCACTGAGACAAATTGAGTTTATATCACAAGTTATTAGCTTGGACTGCTTATTTCACTTGCACCTCAGTTGCCTCATTTATACCTACCACAAGAATTGCCTTGAGAATTAAAATTTTTAAAGGTAATGCCCTTAAAACAGTGCCTGGTCCATTATGAGTGCTCCATGAGTATTCCAACCATGCTGCTATTGGGGTGTCCTTTCTCTTAATCAGAAAGTGAAGGTAAAGGGTAGACATAAGCAGTGATATGCTGGAACCAGCTCTAACCAGCTCTTACCAGCTTGTGAGAGCTGACTGTGCACATCTCTTTCCAACTCTGCATTTATCAATTTCACATTGATACATTGACATTGGCCATAGTTGGATATTTACACCATGGTAATTGGCTCAACTTTAGAAGAACACATTAATTGGTAGCATTGTCAATCTGTGAAAATGGGGTTTGCTATATAGACGTAGCAGAATAGAGAGTTAAAGACCATTAAATAAATCTTTACTTAAACTGGGGTGACATCTGCATTCTGAAACCTCTGTCCCAAGGGTCATAGCAAACTTGTGTAAAACCTCTGATTACTACACTTCAGACTAAGCGACCTGCCCACTGCACCAACAATGTATTGACAGGTGCCTGCATTAAAGTCAAGATACAGCCATTTGCTTGGGAGAATTGCTCAAAGTTTATTTCTGTAAAGAGTTAGAAGGGAATTCATATAGCTGAGGCACAGCAGAGAGAATAGTAACATCTCTGAGGGCAGAGGTGCAAGCTTTTGGACCACAGTGTGCACAGCTGTGAATGACAACATTCTGTGTGCGAAGGTAAATTGCATCGCTTGGAGCTTCTTTGTCCCCTCCAGCCCAGCATTACATATAAACCACCCAGTCTCACATTGTCTGGGACCTCATCAATCTCAGAAAAGCACAACATGCAGCATGACCACAGGCCAACATAGGGGTTCACTAACTCTGGCATGACCTTCATCTTCATTACCGCCTTGGCCTGTCCACCTCACAGGGCTTGGTTTGAGAACATTCTGATCCAGGCACAGCTTCTCAGATGTCCTTAGGAGTTGTACTTGAGCCTCTTGCTATAACAAATTACCGCAAACTTAGTGACTTAAAACAATACTGATTTCCTTGGTTGGGTAGCTCAGTTGGTTAGAGTGTCATCCCAGTACACCAAATTTGGGGTTTGATCCCTGGTCAGGCCACATACAAGAATCACCCAGTGAATGTATAAATAAGTGGAATAAGAAATTGATGTCTGTCTCTCTTAACTCAATAAATAAATCCTTTAAAAAATGCAGATTCATTATCTTATAGTTCTAGAGGCCAGAAGTCCAAAACTGGTCTCATAGGGCTAAAATCTAGGTGTCAGCAAAGCTGGGTTCCTTCTGGAGGCTCTAGAAGAGGGATCTGTTTCTGGCTTTTTTCAGCTTCTAAAAGCTTCTCTGGAATGCCCACATTCCTTGGTTTGTGAACCCCAGCTCACAATTGCTCTTTCTCTGATCCTCCTTCACTTATAAGAACACTTGTGATTACATTGGACCCACTGGAATCATCCAGGATAATCTCCTCCTTCCCTCTTCTTAATCACATCTGCAAAAGCTCTTTTGCCACGTAAGAGCACACATTCACAGGCCCAGGAGTTTGCACATGGACATCTGTGGAGGCCATCCTTCTGCCCACCCGGCCGTCTGCTGACAGGCCCTCAGACCAGTCGTGAAGGCACAGCTGCAAACCCCTGAGCAGAAGACAGGGACTTCAGTTCTGATTTTCAGGCTCCAGGAGAATGAATCTTCCTTCCTATTCATCACATTGACAGCCATGTCCAATTTGCTTTCTTTCCCTTCCTTGTTCAACAAGACAGGGTTTCTAAACTCTCATTTAGCACACCACAGCCCTGTCTCACTGCTTCCCTTCTGCCCACCAGTCCTGGGCAGGTGTGGTGCATGTAGAATCCCCTTGTAGACCCTGCTCCTTCCTGGGTTTGACACAGAGCTGGGCCAGTGCTGGGAACCACAGTTTGAAGCAGCAGATTGAATTCCAGCTATGTGGTTTGTGTCTTTTGCTGGCACTTATATTTGGTCTTGTAAGACGGTCCTTTGCACTTTATTCACCATCTGTCTTGTTAGAATATATGTTTCTTGAGCGGAAGAATTTTGCCTTTCTTGTGGTAGTAGGTGTTTAAGCAATTCATACACAACTTATTTATACACGAACTCCCTCATTATTTCCCTCCAGATCTCTACTTACCACCTCACCATCCACCTAGTTCCTCAAGATCTTGGATATCATCTTAGATGCTTCCCTCTCCTTCTCTGTCTGCAATGAGCTTCTGTAGCTCATCTTTTTAGTCCAACTTCTCCTCCTCACTCTTGGTAACAGTACCAATCCTTCCTCCAGAGACTTTCCCTACATTGTGAGGTTCTCAGGGGCTGTTCAGGATGGGTTGGCTCTACCCAGCCTGCTCTATCCTGGCACAGCATTTCCTGACATACAATGTTGGCCCAAGAGTCAGTGGTGGGGTGGTAAATGTAACATTTGCTTATTTCCATGTCGTACATACTCCCACCATGGCCAATGTCAAATTACCAAGCTGTGTGTTGAGTTGGGAGCTGGTACTGTTACCAGACTGGCACCAGCCTGGAGAAGGTCTGCCTCAGGCCGGCCTGTAGTGTGTGGGTTCTTGACTTCATGTAGGAAGGATTTCACAACACGAGTCCAGGTGATTTTGAGAATACGTTTATTAAGCCGGGGTACAGTGAAACAAAGGGAGGACTTAGGGTAGAAGAAACAGCAAGAGAGAGCCTAGGCAGGCTGCTTTGGTCCCCAGAAAAGTTATAGGAAGTGAACCAAGGTGGGGCTGCTGTTAACTCACCTGGAAGTCAGAGAAAGGGGGCCCTGGAGACAGGCTAACAGGGTAAGCCTGGGTCAAGCTGCCACTGCCCACTGTTTCTCTGGCTCCAAGTTTCCTTTGGATCCTTAGAATTTAGGAGGAAATAAAAAGTTCATACTCAGGGAGGGGCTTGGGCATGCTCTGGAGTGAGACTGAGCTGTGTCTTTGTTCTGAGGGCTTTTTATATTTTTTCTTCTGGTGAGAATCTTAGGGGAGGGTTTTAGCAGAATACTCATTAGTTTTCTAGTTGCATTTTTAAAAATATGTTGATGCTTCAAAAGAACCACATGGGGGTTTGGGAATATTCTTTGGTCCATTATACTGTTTTACTTTTATCTTGGGTCTGCCCGGCTTTTAAGGGCATTCTTGTTATTGTTTCCCTGACTTCATTTGTCCTTGGGTTTAGCTGACATTAACTGGGACTTTGTTCTTTATTTCCCAAGCCAGGGAGACTTAAGCTGTGTATTCTCTGGTGAGGGGGGAGAGGTACAAGCCATTCGCTTTCAAGTGTCCTCGGTTAGGGAAGATAAATTCTTGCTGGCTGCAAGTTGACCAAACTGTTTGGCCCTGTTTGATTTTCGTGTCTCAGTTTCCCCTTCCACTTGCCTAGGGATTTTCCTAGCTTTTTACTATCCTGCCTCAGTACTACCTAGCTCCAGCACACCATTGCATGTGACCCAGGTCAGTTGATCGGACCCTTGCCAGGGCCCTTCTGAATTGGAGAAGGAGGAGTCCCTGCTCTTCCTGGGAATGCAAGCTGTCAGTTTGTCACCCTGTAGGTGCTTGTAGTCATGCTCACTGCTGTTGGGAAGCTCTGGGAGAACATCGCTGGCATTGAGGGAGAAAAGGGAGTTGATAGAGAGAAAACTATTGATAACATTGTTATAAGGCTTTGGATTTACCTAGCCCTTCCAGTTACTTGAGTCAGTGAATCACCTCTCCCCTCAACCCCACATTAATTTTGGCCTAAGCCAGTTTAAGTGGCTTTCTTTCACTTGTAACTAAAGGAGTTCCCATCATGCTGGTTTGTCTCCATTTGCCCCTATGTCCCTTTTCCATCCTTCTCTGCCCTGCTCTCTGCCCAGAAAGGCTGACCTCTGCTTTCTCGGTCAATAGGAGGCACCAGCAGGAGACAGGAGGCAGAAAGAGAGAGGAGTCAGGTGTTACTCCCCACCACACTCTGTCTTTCCTGCCCCCTCCCTGCCCAGTCAGTGTTCAGCTCCTTCTGGGTGGTTGTCTTATGGCTCCAGCCCTCACTGAGCTCCAGTAATGCTGATGCCCATGCTGCCCCGCAGGCCTATGGGCGGTGATGGCTTTCTGTGGTTGCTAGTCTCTGGGCACCTCACTTACGTTGTTGGCTTCCTTTACTCTAATACACCTTTATACATGGTGCTTCCATTAAATTCTCATCAGGATAACACTTCTGAGTGTGCCTTATTTCCTGCAGTTACATCCCTGACATATATCTTTCTAACACACTTCTCTCATCTAATTACTAGGGCCCATTGATTCCAATTCCTACATGCTCTTGAGCCTTTCTGCTTTGCTCCATTCTCCCAGGCACTCCCTTCGTTCAGGCTTTCAACCTCTCTGACCTGGCCATTGTTGCCATCTCTTAGTGGTCTCTTTGTATTCAGCCTTGGCCTTTCTCATTATCTCAACACCATGGCCAGAATAATTTCTCTACAATGCCTTTAGGTCCATGCTATTCTTGTAGCTGAAAACCCTTCAACAATACCCCATGATCTCCAGGATCAAGTTCAAACTCCTTACTCCAGAGTAAAGGATATTCATGTTAGAGACTCTGTCCTTCTCGGCCTCATCGCTTGCCAAGCCTTCATTTATGCCACACCTCCTGGCCAGAAAATATCCTTGGATGCTTTGTGAGTCAGGGGTAACACTGCCTCCTCTGAGACATTTTCCTAGGTAGCCAGGGTCTGGAGCTTATACACACCGCATCAGGGCATGAGTCATGCTGTCACCATGCGGATTATGGGTTGGCCTCCCTGGGAGACAACAAGTCTCCCCAGGATCATTGTCTCCTTAAAGCTTAATAATGCTCAGTCCTGACTTGACTGAATGAGGCCAGGTTGTAAAGATAAATAAATTCTATGTCTCCATGTTTTTCTGGTAAGAAATATTAGAAAATCATGGCATAGTCAATATGCCTATAGTATGTAAAGAAAAAATGCTCTGAAGATTAAGTGTGGACTAAGTTAGAAACTCTTTCTCATAAAAAAATAAGAAAAACAATCACTTTCTTTACTCTAATAGCAATCAGTTAAAAAAGAGAAAACATACATCCTACCCCACTCCGCCCCCGCAGAAATGTCTGCTTTTGTGTGGACATAGCCACCAACACTGGCTCTCAAACCAAGTGGCTCTCAGGGGAAGGAGCACTGCCTGTTGGTGGGATGCACACAGGGCACTCGGAGCAAAGGCAGAAGGGTCAGGAGGGAAGAGAGGTCAAGGTAAAAATAGCTGATACAAGCAACAGCTGTTTATTCATTTTATTTAAAGCAGGCTTCAGGCCCAAAGTTCCTTGGGCACCTGTACAAAATCTAAATTCGGTATCTAAAATTTATTCTCCTTTTTAGGTGAAAACATACAATCTTTTTCTAAACCCAGCATTGTTTCCAGTTAGGAGGACACTTTAGGAACTTTTCAGCTCCCTGCAGGCATTGCTGAGAAGACCTCATTTCTACTATTTCCCTCCTCCTGTGTCTGGAGAGTCAAAAGACTCAGCGCCACCATGTGTCAGCTGGGTGGTCCTAGGAAACCGCTCTTCCTCTCTGTGCCTCTCCATCACTGATGTTTCTCTGGAAAGAATGGAGTTTCGGCTAATGGTCTGAATGTCAAACCCAGCTTCAGTTCCCTGAGGAATCCTAGTGGCAATAATAACATGCTTCATTTGAATGGCACTTGCCTTGTTTCATGGGCTCCTTATAAAAGCCATGAGAGAAGGCATTGTATTGCCCATTTTACAGATGAGAAAGCCGAGGTCTAAAATTATGGATTAGTTGAAATATATCTTCAAGCCCAATATTTAAACTTTACATCATCTGCCCTTTAAAAATTCATTACTTACTTAAAAATAGTAGCAAAACTATTGTCTTGTGAAAGATTCAAACAATATAAATAATGCAAAAAGGTCTCTTGATCTCCCACCCAGTTCCTGTTCTCACTGTAGGATAATGGCTATTACACAACCATCCATGTTTACATACATATGTGTGTATCTATATAAACAGATCATTTTGTTTCACATTGTAATAAAATTTACATGAATGATATTATTCTGAAACTTGCTTTACACTTTTTAATCCTCAGCTGAGGATATGTTTATTGATTTTAGAGAGAGAGGAAGGGAGGGAGATAGAGAGAGAGAGAAACACAGATTGAGAAGAAATATCGATCAGCTGCCTTCTGCCTCCTACACATGAACCAACCAGCAATTGAACCTGTAACATAGCTGTGCATCCTGACCGGGAGTCGAACCTACAATCTTTTGGTGTATGAAAAAATGCTCCAACCAACTGAACCACCTTGCCTTTTTTTAAAAATCAAGCTTTGTCTTAGAGCTAGGTCTATGATAGTACCTACAGATCTGCCTTGTTCATTTAATCTATTATAGGTTATTTCAGAGTATGGCTGTACCAGAGTTTATCCAACCTTTTTTACTGATGGGAATTTGTTTTCAGTTTTTCACTGTTGCAGCTTTATATGCTTCTTTGTGCCTGTGTTGAAACATTTCTCTGGGAGATATAAAACAGTGGCTTTGCTAGGTGTTAGGGAAGTCATACTAAAAAATCAGTGAATACTGTTAACTGGTGCTGCATTTGGGCCGTACCTGTTTACATCTCCACCACCTTGCAAATACTGGATGTTACCAATCATTTTGCTTTTTACCAGTTTGATTTGTAAAACAATATCTCATCTTACAGTCCTCCTTCCAGATTACTATGAGACTAAACATATTTCATATTGTGAATTCCTTATTAATATCCTTAGCTCACCTTGCCATTGTCTTATTGGTCTTATTAATTTGGGGTAGGTTTTTATGTTCAGTCTATTAACCTCTGTTATGTAAGCCACAAATATCTCCACATTGTTGCTTTTTTTGAAACTGTTTACAGCTTCTTTTTTCATGTAAGATTAAAAATTTTTTGAGATAGTAAAATGAGTTAATTCTTTTCTTCATGGTTTTTGCACAGTGTTTAAGAAAGCCTTCTATAATCCAAGTTATTTACTTACTATGATCTATTTCTAATAGCTCATATTTATTCATTTAGTGCTTTAGTTTATCTGGGTTTATTTTTGTCAATGGTATATTGTAGTATGCCATTGGTATTTTTGGATGTTTTTTGTATTCCCCAACTCTGAGTTCTTATTGAAGCTCCAAAGCTGTTTCCTTAAATCTACCTTAGTTCATGAAATAATGCTTTCCCCTTTTTCCAAGACTGTGATCCATGTGGGGAAGGAAGGCAAATGTATGGAGAGCACCATAGTGCAAGGCAGGAAGAACCTCATTCCAAAAGACTGGTGCAGAGAAATGCCAGAGAGAGGTGCAGAGGATTTTCAGCTGTGCAGTTTAGGAAGCTTTCTTGAAGGAGATGGCACTTAAATCACAAGGGGAATGAGAGGTTGTTCAGCTTGACTGGTGTGTATATTGGGTTGGCCAAAAAATTCCTTTGTTTTTTTCTGTAAGATGACTCTAATAGTGCTTAGTTGTCTTTAACTTCATTCAAAACTTTTTGTTAGATCATATTGTGACAGCTGTCATATCAGCATGCATTTAAAAATCTCATCGAAACTGATGAATTTTTGTGTAGACATTTTAATATTGAAGATGGGAGAAAATATACATTTTTGGTATATTATGCTTTACTATTTCCAGAAAGGTAAAAATGCAACTGAAATGCAAAAAAACATTTGTGCAGTGTACGGAGTGCTGTGACTAATCCAATGTGTCATCAGTGGTTTGCAAGGTTCCATGTTGGAGATTTCTCTCTGGACGATGCCCTGTGGTTGCAGAGAGCAGTTGCAGTTGACAGAGATCACATTGAGACATTGATTGAGAACAATCAATGTTCTACTATGCAGGAGATAGCCGACATACTCAGCATGTCCAAATCAATAAAGTTGTTGGTGAAAATGAAAAATGTGTCTTTTATCTTAAGGAAAAAAAACCACACGAACTTTTTGGTCAACCCAATATTATAGGAAAGAGTGTGGAGCTAGATGAGGTAGGGCAGACTATGTTTGTGCAAGAGTTGGCAAGCTACCATCCACAAGTCAGATCTGATCTGACTGCCATTTGTTTCTGTACAATGCGTGAGCTAAGAATGGTTCTCACGTGTTTAAATGATAAAAAAACAAAAGAAGACTATTATTTTATATAACACATAAAATAACATATGAAATGATATGAAATTCAAATTTCAGTGTCCATAAGTAAAGTTCTACTGAAACATAGCTATGCCCATTTGTGTATTGTCTGTGGCTGCTTCTGTGCTACAACACCGTCATTGAGGAGTTGTGACAGAGACTGTATGGGCCACAGCTGACAGTATTTAATCTCTGGCTTTTTACAGAAGAAGTTGACTGACCCCTGATATAGAGTTTTGAGTGCAGGTTTAGGACTATGACTCATGTGCTAGGCAATGTACAAGGAAGCATTGTGATCAGCACCGTTTATGAAGAGAGGACTGTTAGCAGGGTAGAGGTTTGGAGATGAGAGAGAGAGAGAGAGAGAGAGAGAGAGAGAGAGAGAGAGAGAGAGAGAAGCAGGGAGATGCCTTGAGTTGACTGTGAAATAACCTAAGTAACAAGTAATTGGGTTTCAACTCTAGAGGTTGGAAGGGAGGAGAATGTGACAGATTCACATATTAATTCATTTATTTATTAAGATACTGATTTATAATAATAAATATATATTTAATCTTCATCCCTAGTCCTTGAAACAGGGCTCCTAAAACCCTCATAAATTCTTGAGTGATAAAGTCACTGGGAGCATCTTTTGTTCTAAGGGGGTGACCCTGGGTGGGCTCCTGGGTGGCTCCTGGGTGGAAGCTGGTCACCAGAAAGACAAAGCAACAAGAGAGACCAAAGTTGTAATTTTCAGCTCCACCTCCCACTTCTTCAGAGAGGGAAAAGGGGCTAGAAATGCAGTTAATAAATGATCATGCCTACATGAGGCAGCTTCCATAAAATCCCAATAATATGGTGTTCAGAGAGCTTACAGGTTGGAGGATACATTTATGTAGTGGGAGGGTGGCACACCCCAACTCCACAATATGTGCTTGGGACTCTCCCAGGCCTCATCCTATGTGTTTCTTCATCTGTTTTTTAAATCATATCTTTTAATAAAATGATAAATGCAAGTGTCTCCCTGAGTTCTGTAAGCTCTTCTAGCAAATAATCAGATCCAAGGTGAAGGAGGTCATGGGAACCTCTGATCTGCAGCCAAACCAGTTAAAGTGGTGGGTAACCTGGGGCCTACTACTTGTGATTGGCATCTAAAGTGTGTGGGAGGGCCCTGGCAGGGCTGCTCAGTTGGCTCGAGTGTCATTCGTGCACTAAAGGGTTATGGGTTCCATCCTTGGTTGGGGCATGGACAGGAGGCAAACAATCGATGTTTCTCTGTCACACAGATACGTCTCTCTCTCTCTCTGAAATTAATAAATATATCCTGGGGTGATGATTAAAAAGATAATGAAGTGTGTGGGAGGGTGGTGGCCTCATGAGACTGAGCTCTTACCCTGTGGAACCTGACACTATTTCTGGGTAGACAGTCAGAATCGACTTAAATTGTAGCACACTCAGCTGGTGTCCTAAAATTGCTTAGTGTGGTGAAAAACCCCACGTATCTGGTGATCAGAAATGTCAGAATGAAGCGTTCTGTGTGAAAGTAGAGGAGAAAAACTGTTTTTTCCCAAAATAGCATCTTTGTTGAGAGCTTTCTGTGAGCTGGGCACAGTTCTGGGAGCTGAGAGATGTGATGAAGGTGGAAATGTTAGAGGTGGGCAGCTCTTTGGAGATGGGAATGAACACCATTAGTTTGCTAGGGCTGCCGTAACAGAATACTACAGATTGGGTGGCTCGGGCTGTATTATCTCTCAACCTGGAGGCCAGAAATCTGAGAGTAAGGTGCTGGCAGAGCCATGCTCCCTTTGAAGGCAACGATCCATTCCAGGCCCCGCTCCCAGCTTCTGGTAGTTCCTTGGCTCATGGCAGCACAACTCCAATCTTCACATGGTATGTTCCCCATGGAGGTGTCTCTGCGTCCAATTTCCCCTTTTAATAAGGAGACCCGCCATATTGGATTAGAGGCCCACCCAGTCCATCATGGCCTCATTTCAACTTAACTAGCTATATCTGCAATGACCCTACTTTGAAATAAGGTCATTCTGAGGTAATGAGGTTGTGCATGTCAACATGTAAATTTTGGGGAGATGCAACTTAACTGGTAACAACTACCAGTGCCCTGTACAAGGTACTTTTCAAAGAAATTGTTTTTCTCCCACATTCTGCCACTGCTCATAGCATGAAGAGAATTTCCTTTTGAGCTTCCTCTATTTACTTGTGGCATGTCTTGCTAAGCTCCTCACTCAGCCCTTCCCTAGGAGGGAGAATTCTTCATTTGGTGGGTCAGTGCCTGCTCTTTTTGTTCATGTCCACTGGTGGGTGAGGCTGCTATGGCTACTCATGGGCACAGCCCTCCTGTGTCTGCCCAGCATGCCTGCTCTGTGTCCCGATGGGGACCTTTTGAGCCAGCATACCATATACCCTCTTGCTCCAGCTCCTAGGAAAGGCCACTTGTGGGCTGTTCTACAGATCCAGTCATACTTCATGTTCCTTGTAAGGTCACCTGAGTGGACAGCCTGGGGTCCACTTCAGACTAGATTATCAAAGTTTATGAAAAAGAGTATCAGTGCTTACTGATATCCGTAACACAATCAATGAGAGGCCATCAAGAAGAAAAGACATTTTTTAAAAACAAAGTTTACTTTATTACATTAATTTTACACAGTAAAAGAATATGAAATGCAGACTTCCCTAAATTCTCTTGCTGAATCTCTTGAAGACAATGTCTCCCAATGTCATGGTCTGAAAGTCAGAAAAGAAATCATGTAATGTCCATCTGATGTTGAATTGTAAAAATAACTAAGTCATGACAGTAGCTCTAAATAACAACCCAAAGATTCCTCTGCTTTTTATAGGATGAGAGAAAGGGTTGGCAATCTTTTCTAAAATCCCATGCCAAGTTTTTGTCACTTTACTCCCTCACATGGAGAGTGGTCCTGACTCTCATTGAATTCCTTTCTATGTTAATGGCTGTTAGAGCAAGACCATCAAAAGCAATCTTGTTCAATTCAATTTCTCAAAGCTTTATTGAGTGCCTGCTATGTACCAAATGCTTGTTGAACAGCAAGGAAACACATACATGGAAACACCGAGGCACCCAGCCTGGAACACAATAGGCAAAGTACAATTTTCCTCCCCAAGCTGTGAAGCATATAAAAGTTGAGTTTCTTGGGCTCATCAGTTTTTGAGTTTTTCAGGTATGTTCCTTCTCCTCCCATCCGCCCTCCCACTGATTCTCTTGAACAAGACTGTGACGATGATGTGGGATAATGTCATCAGAGTTAAAAAGGAGTCTCAGCTTCAGCAGCAATGGAATGAAATAAAAAGATTTGGGTTCTACAACTCATTGTAGATTACCTTGGACAGGTCAACCTGTCTATTAAATCCCTTATCCTACCTCCCTTGTGGGAGATGTGAGGATTAGAGGAGATAGAGAATATTAAAGGAGATTGGTCAGGGCTAAGTCCAGGACAGGCCAACTCCTGCTTTGCTGTGAATGTGCTGGGGTGGGGGCTGGGACAGCATGTTTCATGGTTGACTCTCACACTCTCCCTACTTGAAGGATTTTTCCACCTGAACTGAGTGATGACAGACTCATTGGGCAGTGTTCTGCCTTCCATTACTGCCTAAAATACAGCCTGGGAGCAGGGAAGAGCCAGGGGGTCATAAGTGATGGAGAAACACTGCACTGCATCAGAGACAGACATGGCCGGCAGCCAGGCACCAAGGATGATGTGGCACACATGACGGAGTGTGCCAGTGTCATAAGCTGCCATAAAGTTGCCATGAATATGATTCTCCTTATAAATGCCTAAAGGGCAAAGACATTTATTAAGTGCCCTGGGCTTGTAAGGCACATAGAGGTCTCTGTGGCTTCCTGGTTAGTGCTGAGGCAGAAGGGAAAGGTTATGGCTAATAATTATTGCAATATTATAAAATAGAAAAAACAATGAAAGGGCCCAACTTTTGGCTAAACAAAGCCTTTCTCACATGTGAATTCTGTGTCGATGGGAAGGTTGTCCCGTGTATCAGAGGCCCATGGCAGGGGGTTTCTGCCCTCTAGCCTATGAATGTGTAATGGGGCTATGCCCCAGTAGAGACTGAGGAAGGTGGGCTGTGCATGACTCTATGTCTCCTCCTGCCAAGCACCTCTCCTGCACCATCTTAGGTTTGGTGAAGGAAGAGTATGGCAATGAGGGAGAAGGATGTGAGGAGGTTGGAGTGGAGAATCCTGACCAGGAAAGTGGTGGTGGAGGGACAGCCTGAGGAAACCAGGAGAAGTGGAGAAGCACCAGCTGGGGCCGCTGCCAGCACATGTGTTCTTTGGTGAATTAAAAAAGGGTGCTCCTTCCTCAAGACACTGTTCTTTTATCTGTTGGAAATCGACCCTAATGCACTGTACTGGCTTTGTTAGACTAATACTACTTACTAGGAGACACTGCAAAATTATAATAAATATGCAAATCTAAACTGCCTATAATGGGAGTGGCTCCCCTTAAGGTTGTGCAGTGGTACAACTGTGAATGATAGCCTTGTGAGACTAACCCCATACAGAGGAACCATAGCTCTGCCATTCCCTGGCTATTTGTTGTCTCAGTTTCCCCATTTAGAAAATTCAGGGAAGATTGGAGAGAATGCGTGTTAACTGCATGGTATGTAACAGGTCCTCAGTAAGTGGTAGCAGAGACTGACACCAGGAAAGGTGGTGGGGAAGGCTGCTCCTCACTCTTCACCTTTTTTCTCCCCTCTTGCACTGGAAGTAGCAAGTTCAAGGCACCAACTTACATGGATGATTGTGTCTCCATTGAGTTCGGTCACGGAGTTGATGCCTTTGAAAGTTGTCACCAGTTTATTCTCACCTTCTTTCTGAATCACTGCCTGCAGGGGACAGAAGAGATGGCTTGAGAGGAAGGGTCTGGGCAGGGAGCAAAACACCTCCTTGCTGATGAGGTTGGCTCCCCTGCATGGGTCTCTGCTCACAACAACCACACCACTCATCTTTATATAAGGTCAGTCTCCCAGCTCTCAGGCTCTAAACAAGTGAGGTGCATTTAAGAACTAAGAATATATCAGTGTTTCTTTTGTCAGACTTTTAATTTATGGTGTGCGATCTAAAAATCAGCATAAGACACCTACATGGCTCAAGTGCAAACACTAAAGTGAAATTGAGTAAAATCTCAATTCTCAAGATAACAGAGGGAGGTAATAGGGAAATTCAAAAACTGGTCAGTTGGGAGAACACATATTTCGCTTTGGTATGCATTATCCCTTCCTTTCTTACTGTGGTATCATTCTCAAGCTTTATGCATCCAGGGAGAGGTAACAGAAACCCAGGAAGAGGTAACAGGGAGCAGAAGACATTGGTCAAGGTTAAAAATTTGTCTCCAAATTGGACAATTGGAAAAGCCCTGTGGTAAAACCCATGACCACCTTTCTCTTCCCATGAGCATATCAAAAGAATTTTTCTCCTAAATTTTATCATAGATTTCTTGACCTGTAATGTTGTATCTGGAGAGGCAGAAATAAAGCCTGATTAGAAGAGGTAAGAATAAGCAATGGACTGAGCCAACTGCACAGAGTTGTCTGGAGGGGAGGAGTGAAGATGGCTGCTCAGTGTGCTGGCTGTGCTGGGGTTTATGGAGTTTCTCAGGGAGGAAGAAAGGCTTTTGGTGATGGGCACTCCAATGCCCGGATCTTCTGGCCATCTCCCATTGACCACTCACATAGCCCACACCCAGAACTCATGACACACCTGAACCACAGCTCAGTGGAAGTGAGGTTTCCCTGCTTTCAGTCTGGGAAGGAAGACTATGCCCATTTTACAGATGAGGTAGCTGAGGCCAGGGGCTCAGTGATCCCCCTGAAGGTTTGGTCTGAATGTCTGGCTGGGGCCCTGGTACTCTGGTTTTGGCAGCACCTCTTCCAGGAAGACTCTCTCCATGACCACCAGCTCTAGGCTTGGCAAAGCCCAGTTTACTTTACCTTGGACTCAAGAATGACCTCAGGGCTCTGTTAAGGGTTTTTTACTGACCCCCCACTTGCTCACTGTTGGGTCTGAGAGAACCCAAGACTTAGACTCTTGCTCTGTGCCTTATGCCCCATATCCTTCCTATTGGGGAAGCTTGGATTCTTGGGCCAGAGCATCCCTAGACAGTCCTTAGGGAAGCTTTCCCTAAGAGCTTCTTCTCTAAGAGCTGTCTTTGTCTCTCTGCTTTTCACCCCAGAATTAAGTTCAGAGATAGGGTATCTACAGTGGGAATTGTGAGGTGGGACCCTTGAGGGAGGAAGCCTTGAGACAGGGCTCCAAGGAAAGTCTGGAAGCAGAGTGTATCTTGAGGAATATCTCTTACCTTGACCTTCTCCCCAGTTATGAGCTCCAGCTCACATTCCTCCCCCAAGGTGAACTCATTTTGGATCACTTTGGACCCAGTGGTGATGGTGAGCTTGAAGTGGTTCCCATTCTGCACGATTTCTGTCACTCCCTTGATGTCCTTTCCCTTCTGGATGAGGTCGTCAGGCAGACCTGGTAGAGACCATTTGAGGTTTAGAGATGGGCAGAGGTGGGAGCTGCAAGGTGATAGTCACAAGAAAAACTGTGGAATGAGGGGGAGAGGGAGGTGCTTGTCTCCCTGGAGGCCATGGGCATGTACTGGAGTCCTGTGGGCAACATGGGCTTTGACCTTTGAAAGGAAAGGCCAGGGGCCTAGTTTGACCTGCCCTGGCCAGCTCACTATGTTGCTAGTTGGTCTATAAAAAAGACACACCTCTGGCCTGAAGGACCTCTCCCCTAGTGAACACCCTGTTCTTACTCTCCTTCCTCACTCCTCCTCCTTTAACTCCCAGAGACTTTGCTCTTTGAGTATAAGCATTTCATCCTCCACACTAAGGTTGACCAATACAGTTTCTCTTCAAAGCTAGGTCACTTCTGAGATGGTGGGGAGATCTGAGGGGGGTGTTAAAAAGTATGCCAGAGCAACATGCACACACTGGGACTGTCCTCATAAACACCTGTCCACCTAGCCCTACCTTGACCTCTGCTGTCAAGTCTCTCAAGGAAGAATATCAGGAGTCCTTTGCTGAGTTAGGGCAAATTTCAGAGCATGTCTATGGTGTTATATGAATTGAAGTCCACAAAACCATGTGTGTTGATAGTGTGAGGGGGTCTTGTTGCACAGGTGGGGAAGTGAGACACAGAGAGGTGGCCCCCAAGCCCTCCCATAAGCACCACATCCTCCTGCACAATCCCCTGGAGGACACGGTGGGTTAAAGTGGGGTCTCTGGGAACAAGTGTCGGCTTCAAATCCTGCTGCAAACACTTTCTACCTGATTTTCTACCTGAGTGACCTAGGTTGGGATTACTTAACCTTTCAAGGCCTCAGTTGTTTTGACTGTAAAATGGAAAATATAATAGTACCCAACTCACTATTTTTTATTAAGGATTCAATAGGATATTGTATATCAATGGCTTAGCATAGTGCCTGGCACTGGTCAACACTCAGAAAACATTAGGAGATTCTTTATTGTATTTCTTTCTTCTCTCTAAACTGTGGCTTTGGAAATGTGACTCATTGTTATCTGTTTATATTGTATCTGCCCAGAACAGTGCTGAGAACATGGTTGGCCTTGAATTAGGCCTTGAAACATGGTTTGCTAGAAGAATGAATGAATGAATAGGGTCACACAATGAGTCACTAGCAGAGGTGGCCTCAATCCAAATCAGACCCTAGTTCAGTGCTCTTTCCACTTGCCCATGGAGTGGCCTTGCCCAGTGAGTACTAGCACAAGCTGCAAAAGTAACTAGTATAACATGGCCCCTGGTCTGCATAAAGCCTGAATCTCTCCTCTCATCCCAACATTGAACCTACATTTGTGACTGGACACCAATACTGAGCTAGACCCTTATCACTGTGACCACCATTCTTGGCACCCAGCTCCTCACTCACCAATTGCCTTCATGAAGGGTTCAAAGTTTTCCTGGCTCTGCAGTTGGTACTTGCCGGAGAAACTCATGGTGGCAATGAAGTTCCTTCCACAGCTGATCAGCAGCTCTGTTAGTGAGGCTGTCCACTGTGGGTTGATTTATAGGAGGCTCTTCCCCCTTTGAATGTTGGCCATAAGTCTACATCTATCACCTCCGTTATGGCCAGGTTCAAATATTAACTTGAGAGCAATGGTCAATGATAAAAAAAAATGGGCACAGCAGAGATTTGCCCTAACTCAGCAAACATTAACAGTGTCAATCAAGTGCCAAGCCCTGTGGTCCTGCAGTCTTTAAGGGGCTACTCTCCCATGAAATGTGTGTGTACACATGCACATGTATAAATATCTATGCACCTATGTTTGAGTGTGCATATATATTGTGTGTGTCTAGAGCTAGACAAACATAAAAATACTAAGAACCCCTTTAAACTCAAAACCTCACATTATTTACATAACGTTATGGGCTCTTCCCATCTTTATCATTACACAGACTTAATTTTTACAGAGGTATCATCAGCCCCTAAAGCTATTTTGTATTCTGGGATTTCCTTCTCGATGAGTATGGGCTCCTCCACAGTCCAAATCAGTCTCCTTTTTGAAGTGTTAAAATGGTACATGCTATAGGGAAGATGTAAGCCATTTAAACCAGCTGTGTGGAAATTGAGGTGCATTTTATTGGTAGTTACAAGGTAGTGGAAAGAAAGAAGGTAGTACCTGCTGGGCAACTGAATACATCCAGGATACCCATGCCTACTTGTTTGCTTTTGCTCTGCTTTCCATGCCTGTCTTCCCCTTTTCCACCTGTTCACCCCCTCTATGAACTCTCTTGGCTCCTAAAGCATGTGGCAAATACCTATATTCTAATTTCTACTGGGATGATTTCTCTATATATTCTTTTTCACTGCACTTCTTCCTTGGTATTCCCAATACCTGACACTTGGTAGGTTTCCAATTAACAATGGGTCAGCGCACAAAGCCATCAAAAGATAATATGGCTCTGGCTCTTACTGTTAAATGTAAATAAGAGATATAAAGAGATATGGAGTAGTCAGTTTGGCAACCCTCTCAAATTATGGAATCTGTGGGGCTGGGCAGCAAGGAGATCGGGGTGTGTGTGTTTATGCGTATTCTAATGGGGCTGGGACTTGGCTGACTGTCCCTGTGAGAGGATGGCAGTAGGGCTGGCTACATGTCACCCCAGGCCGAGAGCCAGCTACCCTCTTCCCATCTCTATCCATTCTTTCTCCTTCTGCCTTCCTGCTCTGCCATTCCAGCCTGTGCTTGAGTAGATGGCAGATTCCAGACAGAACTCTCTCTGTTTCCTGGACAATTCTCTTCCCTTCCGGGAGATCCTGTCTGTTCCTACCTGCAGCACAATCACCATGATGATTATATGCTCCCACTCCCATCGGCCAAACTGGAAGTCCCTGCTCTGCACCCTGAAACTCTCTGGTTGCTGGAGCATCTGCTCTGGAAGCCCGGCAGTCCTCAGATTCTGGTTCTGCATGAAGCAGGAACACACGAGTGGATGAGGGCTAATGCCAGTGGACACTGATGTCACACAAAGACAAGCATGAGGGGCATGGGACTAGCACAAGCGTGGCAGCTCACAGTAAATGTGTGCTCCGCCATCTCCCCTCCCTCACACATACTCTTCTATGTTGATCCAGCACCTCAGAAGATTTCTCATCCACTCATGTGCTCAGTGCCAGAGCCCTTCTCCAGCATCCCTGACAAGTGGCACTAGCATGTACATTGCCATGAAAGGGTCGCTGCCTTCTGAACAGTGTGGGCAGAGGGCACTCATTGCATGTGTGGCCGTGGATTCTGGCACCATTAAACCTTTCCTTCTAGTGCGCAGTGGTGCTGCCCTCCCTGCTAAGCCTTAGTCTGACAGTGTCCAGGACACAAAGTGTCTACTAGGCCACAAGTTGGGACTGTCCCTGGAGAACCCTGAGCAGGCTGTATGCTAAGAACTCACAGTTATCTACAGTCTCCACAAATGCCCTCGCACTCAGGAGGGAGTGATAAAAGTGTCCCAAAGGGTGACAGACACACCCACAGTCTCATTTTATTTTGAACCTAGATTATGTACCTTTTAATGTATCTCATTATCCTGAGGGTGGCCATATTAGACCCTAATTTCTTCCAGGTGAGACAGAGATTTGTTATTTTCATATATGTAAGGAAGTGGCATTGGAATTTCTCTCGGAGAAGAAGGTGTGTGTGTGTGAGTGTAAGTGACTGGATAAGCTGATTGGGATAGAGGGTGAGTGAGACCCAAGGTATATGTTTATCGAGGGCAAAGTTAGTGAAGGAGAAGGGCTGCTGTGTAAGAGACTGGGAGAGGCCTCTCAAATGTCAGGGGAGCAGAGAGAAGTGCGGAAGGCAGAAAGGAGAGGGGCCAGTGAGAGGGTGGAGGGTGATGAGTTGCTAAGACACTCCCGGTGTTGGTGAGACTGGAAGGGTTCCTAGGAAGGCTAGTGCTGAAATTGAAGCTGCTCATTTGCTGCACAGTGAATCTCCATTCATCTTTCTTTGATCCCCTCCCCAAATACTTCAAATACTTCAGTCGATGTGGACCCTGAGAAGAAAAATTCATTTGATATGAACCTGAGAAGAAACTTATCAGCTGAGGTGGACTCCCCACAGTCAGCTGAGGGCTTCTCACACGCTCTGCATACCCACCTCAGAATGAACTTCCAGGGTCCCCCACTGTGTTCTGCTCCTTTACCCCGTCAATCAGAACTGCTCCATAACGACTAATCAGGATGCAAAATGCTGAAAAATCAACTGAGATTTAGACCAATCAGAAGTGTACAATTTGGGTACCTCATTTACACAAAATGGACCTAATTGAGAACCTGGGTGAGAACTTTCACTATAAAAGGTGGCCTCCCCTTTGTCTTGGTGGAACACAATTTAGGTTGCTACTTGAATCTGTGTTTCCTGGGCTGCTGCTCGTTTTTTGCTGAAATAAATGCTTTTATTCTTTATTATAGTCTAAAATCAATTTTGTTTTACATCTGGCATATAAATTTCACATCCAGACCCTCTACCCTGGACCACAGATGCCTGGGGACATGCTCCTCACAGTGCTGTTCTCTGGGTTTTGAGGTGGAGAGTGGGAAGGAGGGTCATGAAAGTTTCTCCTTAGGGCACCCATCCCAGAGGCCTCTAGGAAGCCTGGATTGATCAGGCACTCCTTCTTGGGTGTCTGAGGGAAAGCAGGACCTGTGAACTGACCCCCTGTGGATGCTGCTGCCTGTGCTTCCTGTCCCGGCAGTGCCTGGGCATGATTCAGTCAGGTGGTCAGGGGCTGGTACAGCTGCTGAACACCTGACAACTCCCAAAGTAAATGGACAGCTTGACAGATGGAGAGGCAGGTAGACCAAGCTGGCTTCCACAAGGCAAGGATCCTCTCTCCTCCACAAGGCCAAGGAGGCTAGTGGACATTTCAAAATTTATCACTTGTAAGTAGTTTCCCATAAAATTAGGAGAGGGTAATGACATTTCCCACCCACGAGCTAAGCAAACACTAGAAGAGATAAGCTTACCTAGTTGGAATGACAAAGTTCAAGTGGCTTTCAAGAAAAAAAAAAGACTCCCACTTTATAGGAACAGTTTCTGATTTTTGTCAACCAGAAACTCCAGCACTCCTCCAGTCCCCACCAGACATCCCCTTGTCCTCATATTCCCTACTTAGATGAGCAGCATGAAGGTGTGGGAGAGGAGGTGACATGCTTTTTGGTGGCCAGGATATAACTGGCATTCATTTTAAGTGAGGCATCTTTGCACCTGTATCTGATCCCTGGGTGTCTATAGCACCAGCTTGCCCACTTCCTGGTGTCTCAGGAGGTGCCCTGTGAGCCCACATGCTAGAGACAGGGCTGCAGATGGGAAGTCCTTGGGTTTGGGTCCAGCTCTTTTCTTTACCTGATGTGTGATCCTGGACAATGATTCAGCCTTACTGAGTTTCCACTTCCTCATCCATTAAATGGTTATTACAGTCTCTGCCTTGTGAAAGCACTTTGTAGACTGCCCAGTCCTTCAGGAATGCGAAGCTCGTATTAGAGGGACTCAGAGCATTTTGCATTTGCTTCTGCCATGTGTCCAGAGGTATCAGGAGTCTCTAGCCCAGGACCAGCTTTTATG
Organism: Trachops cirrhosus; assembly: GCA_028533065.1. Classification (NCBI taxonomy): domain Eukaryota; kingdom Metazoa; phylum Chordata; class Mammalia; order Chiroptera; family Phyllostomidae; genus Trachops; species Trachops cirrhosus. Next base: position 90,083,644 of record CM052543.1, on the reverse strand, counting down.
TTATATCCTGACTTGGTGATAAGCTTCTTCCCACCTCCCTGGGCCATTGGGTAGAGTCTCTAGTCCCTGGTTTACTATGGTGCAGCTGTCCTACCAGACACCTCAGATCCCACTTTGTGTCTTTTGCAGGCCTGTAGCCTCATCTCCTATGGCTTCATCTTCTGAGGGATTTGAAAACCCATACTCCTGGCCATCTGGCCTATTTCCAGGTCTGGCAACCATGCCCCAGACTCACCTTACTGTTTATTGTTCAGACCTTCAGCTCTCTCTGTGCTCCGAGCACCTGGGGGTTTTAACCCTTTCTTGTGAACTCAGGTATATTTCTGAAAATTCTGACGGTTCAACCTGTACCTTCTAGCTGAGTAAACAGCTTGTATCAGCTCTGTTGTCCATGTTGTAGGTCCTAGAATTGTTGTGTTTTTATTATGTACTATTTTAAATCCTTTTGGTATGATTTCAGGATATACAGCCTTCCAAAAAACTTTTTAAAAGACATTCTTAAGCCTTTTCTTTCATATGCCTCTTCTGTCTCTTCTCATTGTAAATTCCTTAAACTTAAAGTGTGTCCGTGGAACAACTGTCCAGTAGCTAGAATGGGATCTGACTCAAAGCCATTTAATGTCAGGATGTTTCAGAGATATGCATGCTTGAAGAACCCACTGAGGGGCAAAAGCACAAATATGCCAAACAAAAATTGTGGGATGGTTTGTACTGTAAAAGGAATCATACTACATTGAAAAATATTCACAGAGAAATTTCCTTGTACACAATAACTTTTAAAAGTATCCTTATTGTATAAAGTGAGACCTCCTATGAGCTAGTTTAAGTCCCCCAGTGAGAGATCTCCTTTATGTGAACAGTAGAGAGAAACCTGTGGATTATGTGGCGGGCAATGGAGATCATTTGAGGGCTGATGTAATCAAGAGAGAGCTGAAAACTTATCTCTAAGGCTAGTTCATGAGGCCCCTATTTTGACTGTCAGAGCTAATGGTATTTGTTTATCCTGTGTTCCTGGGTTCTTGTGTCCCTTTGCCCTCTGAGGGTTGAAAGCTGGCCCAGTTGGCTTCAGATCAGCCTGACTCTTCAAAGGGAAATCTCTTCCAAGAATCCTTGGCTAACTTGCAATCCATGCCCTGCAGTCCTGTATTCTCCTTGCTGTAGAGCTATGAGCCATCAGCCTTTCAGAGCAAGGACAGTCACTCCACTGACAGCCCTCAAGGCTCAGCTCCACAGTCCCCTTTCACACAGCCCACCTGAGGTCTCTGTTTCCTTAGCTCTTCTAGCTTAATATCCCCAATAGCAATTTCTACTCTATTCCATTTATGCTATTATATTAATAGTAATAAAATAACTGCCTCCATTAATTGAACACTAAGTAGGTGCTTGTCTATATTATTTTATGGAGTTCTGAAAACAATACTGTAAGGTCAGCATTATAATCCCCATTTCCTCAGACAAGAATACTAAAGTATGATAAAGTTAGTAACTGCTTCCAGCTACTTAAATAGAAAGCTGCCAAATAGGAGCAATGAACCTAGTCTGTTGGACTCCAAAGCTTATGTTTTTGACTTTTATTATTTCCACATTATAATTATTAAAGCTGTATTTTGGTTAGTTTCCTGAAAATTCTTCTAAGCCAGCAATTAGCATTGCACTTTCCATGGTGTACATGTCTGGAAAATATTGATAGGACAATAGTCCAGGTGTTGTTGACTTCTTGAGTCATTAATGGTTTTTGGGTTGCTGTTGGTTCAGAAATTTCTTATTACTCTAGATCAAATAACCTGAAAGTCCATGTGCATGAAGAGAGATCTCAAAGAAATGAAAATCCTGAGGGGGATGCTAGACCCTTATGTTCAGTACAGGTGCAGTGCAAAGCATTTTTACTGGATTCTAAATCTTAAAGCTAAGGTCTATAGTTCTTCCTATACTGGATTTACTGGACCATCCCATTTGGGCCACTTTGTAAGCACATACCTTGTGCTCCATGGTGACATCATTCTGTCTTCTCCTCCAGGTTGCCTTCCCCAGCTTCAGATTCCACTGAAGCCACAGATATGAAATGATTCATCCATTTCTCAATTATGTATTCAACAAGTAGATACTGACCTACCATGTGAAATTCACATGGGGGTTGCATTTTGACTATACAAAGGAACTTACTGTCCAGTAGGGAGCATGAAGGAAGTTAAAGCTAACTTTTGAACAGAATGAAGTTTGAATACAACTTCACAATTTAGATAATGATTGAATTAAGAGTAAGAAGAAATTTTCTGGTCAAGGAAGGAGTCAAGATATTTTCATGAATAGAGAACAAAGCATGAAAAGAGATGAAAATACATGCTGTTGTGGAAGAAAGACATGTGTTTCAGGGAGGAAGGATAGGGAGGAGAATGAAAGAGTCCATGTAGAGGAACCAGAGATGGGAGATGGAGAGGGAAGTCACGAGCAAATGGTGAGGGGGAGGCTGGGTTGGATTCTCCAGAGTAGAGTTGTCCAGAATGGAATATATATCAATAGATAAGATGATTTTAGATAATAGTAACAGTTATGCATTTAGACTAATATTTATTAGAAAAATATACACCAATTTATGACCTCATGGATATTACTACTTAGGATAAGATCAAGTTCTTTTTGTTGTTTTTTAAGGAGTAACTGAGAAAAATAGTAAGGGAGTCAACTATGGAAAACAGATATTACCATAGGTATTTTAAATGAGAAAACTGAATACAGGGGATTGTATACAAGGTCAAGGTACTGAATACAAGGTACTGAAGAGCTGGAAGAGAAACAGGAAGAAGGCAATTTATAGCTGTTAATGTTCCTGGGCTGGAACCCAGAGGTTGCTGGTTAGAGGTTGCTGGTGCCTTCAGTTCTGGATCCAACGAGGTGGCGTCACCTTGACCAGGGCTTGAACTACTGAAAAGGTTCCCCTTTCCAGGCTGCTGGAATCTAGAACCACTGTGCTCCTGCTGCCACAACAGCAACCACCAGAACTTCAGGAACTGCTGTGGAAGGAAGATTGTTTCTTCTGGCTTCTAGTTTCCTGCTGGTTGGTGATTGGCGTACTCTAGGTCCTGACAGAAATGCCGCTGGCAAAAGTTTGTAGACACCAAGCCCCTGAAATACAGAGCATAGTGGTGAAGTGAAGGTAACAGACTGAGAGACCAGTAAAAAACTGGCAAAAGGACATATGAAGTCCCAAAAATAAAATAGGGAAGCTGATAGGATAGTAATAAAATTTTGATATTGTTACGTGAAGTAAGGGGAAGTCAGCAAAAGATCTTAAGTGGATGAGTGACATGATCATACTTGTGATTTTGGGTAATTATTCTCAAGGCAGCAAGTAGACAATCTGGATGTGAAGACATGGGTTAGAAAACTCCTCCAAATATTCTGATAAGAGAGGGGAAGGACCTGAATTTTGGAGGACATGGGAGTGCTATTCTGTAATTGTAACTGAGAGCATTTGGGGATTCATTACGGGGATTCATGCATGAGGGAATGAGAGAAACTGAAGATGCTCCTGGAAGCTCCAGCTTGGGTTGTGGGGATGTTAATGCCATCCACACAGGTGGACGATGCAGAGAGAAGACAGTTATCCTCATCCCTTTCCCTTCCCCTTCTCCCAGATGAAAGTATTGTATTATTCTCTCCACTCTGAATTCTCCTGATCTAGTTTCTATACCCCTCTTACTGTTTGTACCACTCTATCCTACATCTTAACCTAGTTTCATGTTTTATTTTCCCTCTGAATGATAGGTGGTGGTGCTTGGTGGCAGGGTACAAGCACTCATCCTTGTCTCACCTAGACTTCCACAGACTTCCACAGTCCCTGGCTCAAGACGGGCTCGGACTTCTGGCCAAGATGGAAGCATAGGTAGACACACTGTGCCCCCTCCCACAACCAAGATAGGGACAACAACAATATAGAAACAAAATAACAACCAGAACTGACAGAGAATTGAAGTGTATGGAAGTCGGACACCCAAGGATTTAAAAATAGACACGTTCATCCAGACCGGTAGGAGGGGCAGAGTCGGCTGGGCAAGGGACACAGACCGGAGCACAGAGCAACTGGGGCGGTGCGCAAGTCCACAGCAGACAGACCCTGGGAACACAAGCTGCAGTGGCTGGTGGGCCCCGGCCAGGGGGTGGCGACCAGCAGACCCAGTGGGT
>CM052543.1:90060691-90078962 GCA_028533065.1 Trachops cirrhosus | reverse complement strand
ATGGATGGTAGATAGAAAATAGACAGGGGGAGGGCAAGAATAGTATGGGAAATGTAGAACCTAAGGAACTTATGATACATGGACATGAACTAAAGGGGGGAATGTGGGTGGGAGAGGGTGTTCAGGGTGGAGGGGAATGAAGGGGGGATAATAGGACAACTGTAATAGCATAATCAATAAAATATATTTAAAAAAAAGACAGACTCCATAAATGTTTGATGAAAGGAGCAGTGTCTGTAATAATATAATGCTGGCTAGCTGTGTACTTGCATGCCATGCCTCCCCATCTCGTCCTCCACCCCTCTCAGTTGCTAGTAGATTGTTTGTGCATTGTCACATGTCCATGGTGTTTGAAATCCTCAGGGCAAAACCCAGAGTCTAAGTTGGCAGCTGAATAGAAAAGTGAAAGCTAGTTGAAAGTTGCTTAGATTCATTCAAGCTGCCTTATCACTCGACCCCTGTGCCAGTTGCCCCATCCCTGATGGGATTCCTTAGCTTCATATATGTAGTTTAGTCTCAGTGAATACTTATTCAACTAAAGTGAATCCGGTTCTGCTTTAAAATGTAGCACCTGTTCATTTCAAGGGTCTGCAATATCCTTAACTCAGAAGTTTGAATGTATTTGGGCTCATGAAGGAATGGTCTCCACACTGATATTATCTCTGTAGTATTGTTTACCATAGCTCCCCTCCAAAAGGGGGTGGGGGTAACCAAAATATCCATCAGTAGAGGATTGATTACAGAGATTATGGGCCTTCTGTGAGTTGAATTACTGTGTAGATGTTAACAAGAATAAGTGAGTTGTTTGTGTTGACTGAAAATATTTCCAAAGATATACTGTTAAAGTAATAAAAGGCTGTTATAGAAAAATAACAGACTGGTTTCACTTGAATTTTAAAAACCCAATAACCGATTATACCACACATGTACCACATGTACCACATGTGTGTAGAGCAAGTGTGGAAGGGCACATCCCAGGCAGTTACCTATGAAGAGGGCAGTGGGAAGAGAAGGAGCAGTGAGTGCAAATGTACTTGGTACTCTTTACCTGTTTTTATTTGATTTTTTTACAACATATTTCCTGTATGAGTAGCTAAATTAGTTAATTAACTTAAAAAATGAGGCAGGCACTGTCATGTGAGAAATACTCAGCTCAATCTCTTTCTCTGCTAGAGAAGGATGGGTCTCAGCTCCTGCCTGTGTGGATGAGAACAGCTACTGCCCAGTCTCCTTCCAGATCTAGACCAGAACCAGCTGTCTCCATAGGACTCACAATTGACCTGCTGCAGAACCACCACATTCCTCTAGCATGTCCTTGGCGGCTGCTCATAGCTATGCATCACTAACACTGAATGATCACTGTTACTAGACACATTTACATGAATTATATCATTTATACAACCCATTAAAACCCATTTTAGAGATGAGCATTCTAAGGCTCAGAGAAGTAAAGAAGCTTACTCAAGCTCTCCCAGGTGAGAAACAGAGGCACCAGAATTCAAACCCATGGAGTCATGCCTACCAGTGACAGTGATGATTTTGGACCCATCTCTACCAATGACATCAGTGCAAGATGAGTCAAACTATCAGATTTCCACAAAAACCACCACTCACCAAATTCATAGGAAATGTATATAGAAACCAGGGCAGATGGATCCATTAATGTTAAAACCATTCTGATCTTCTCCTTATTAATACTGGGCATAGGAATGACTCCATTTAGGAGGAACCACTGTAAATCCTTTGTCAGAATATTTCCCACAAATGTAGAAACTCTCCAAATATTTGGGACTGCCTCTCAATAAATGGAACCTACCCAATGCTCTGTAGAATTTTTGAGCCTGTCGAGACCTTAAAGAGTGGTGGGCTCCAGATGTAACCCTGAGAATATTGTAAAAATTTGATGAAGTTTTCAAAAAACACACAAAGGGAAATTTTAACTGCTTACTTTTTTATCTATAATTGAGAGAATTTCAACTTTTAGATAATAATAATGATAATATTAAGTCAGGGGTATAATGATAAAATCAGACATAGAGGTTTCTGGTTTGTAAAGACATTCCTATTTCTTTCTTTTTGTTTGTTTATTACTTATAAGTTTCTTGAAGGCAGCGTCCGTGTTTTTACGTGTTTTCTGGGAGCTTAGCAAAGTTGCTGAGAGTAGAAGGCACATAGGCAAGACATGCTTGTTGAATGTCTGGCTGAGTGAACAGGTAAGAACAAAATGGATGCTACAAATTTTGCCTGCAGGTGACACCACTTCTGGCACTTGCATCCTGGCAGCAACCTTGATTACATAAAGGAACAAATGCCTTGCACAGAATGAAGATTAAGGAGTAATTAGAGATCTATGAAAAAGGGCCTGTAGTCTGTTTAGCAATATCCTTATAAGCATTTCGTAGAAACTATGAAGCCCTCTGCCCTTGGAAAACAGGCAGAGCTCACAAAATGCACATTATCTGTTGAGAGTAAGAGTGAGACAGTCACCCCATCTGCCGATCAGGGTGTGTGTAGGTGGGGGGCATTTTTAACCACAAGTCCAGCTCTGGCCCAAATTCTGTTCTCCAAAGCTTTTGATATTTGGTTAAATTTCAACTGAATATTATTTGACTGAACTATTCCCCTGAAACACAGCGTGCTAGAATTGATTAGTCGTCTATGGCTGTCATTGTTGAACATAGCTCTGATGAGGGTTGTTTTCCTAGTCCGGGTAAAGTTTTCCAAGGAAGCCTTGGTATCCTGAGAAAGGGCAGAATTAGTCATAGTAAGTTGGATTCAAACCTTTATTTACAAAAATGTGTGCACCCAAATGGAACCAGTTAGGTGTCTCAAACTATTTACTTGACTCCTTTTCCAAATAGGCCCTAGGGACAAACTCTTGACTCTGGTTTTGGTTGATATATTTCATTGCAGAGACTGATTCAAAGAGACTCCAAATTCTCAAATGCTAGGATCAAACGTCAAAACTCATCCTCCACAGAACAAGACTTAACTCATTCCCAACCACCTGCTGGGTGAAGACAGTGCATGCTACAACCCTCATTCCACCAGAGAGAAGGTTGAGACTCAGAGAAGGGAAGTGTCTTGTTGGAGGACACACAGTTCGGGAACAACAGAGGACACAGGCCTTCTGAGAGCAATCCTATGTCTCCTCTATGCCAGAGACATCTCCCTTTACATTTTCATTCTAACTGCAAAACAAGATTTGTACAGTATTTTAATGAAGTATGAGGGGCACCCCCCAAACTCAGAATTTATTTGTAAAAAATTGTGTATTTATTTTTACATGTTTAAACTTCAATCACCTTCAAAGTACTCTCCAACTGATGCAATATAGCTACTGAGACTTTTCCCCCACTGCTCAAAACAGTTTTTGAATTCATAGATTTTGATGCCTTTTAGTGCTTCTGTCGTTTTTTGTTTCACCTCTTCCACTATGCAAAACGTTTCCCTTTGATAAGTTTTTTCATCTGGGGAAATAAAAAAAGTCACTTGGGGCGAAATTGGTGAATAGGGAGGGTGGGGCATGGAGGTCATGCCATTTTTAGTCAAAAAACTGCTGAGAATTCAGTACAGGGTGGGCAGATATGCTTGTAAATCACCCATCATGAAATGGGCAAAGGCGTTGAAAGAATCTTCAAAAAAATTTAATTGAAGTGGAACGCAGCCTTTTTCAACAACATCAGTTGGTGTGCTGATACAGATGGGTTCCTAGAACACTCACCCAGCTGGGGAAGCCTGTACTACAAGGTGCCTGCCCTCCAGATAATTCTGGTATTCTGGGGGGTCTCCCCTTATATACAAACTCAGAATTTGGAAAGTTCTCTTTTGGTTTATCAATAGCAAATCTTGTTCGGTTACTACACCAGAGAACCAGAGAAATCAGTGCCTGGCACATAGTAGGTGCGAAATAACTACTTATTGAATGAATGAGTGAATGAATGAGGTTTTAATGCTATCTTAGAGGCATCCATGCTGCAGCAGTAGTGTCCCCTAGCTTTTCTTATTAGCTCACTTCAGGCCCAGGCTGATGAGGCAGAGCAGACTTTTTTGCACTCAAGGCCCAAGTCGACCCCAGTTACCCTTGCTCTTGACACCGAAGCTTGCTCAGCTGGTGCTCTGGGGCTGTGCTGAGTGCCAGACTGCTGCGCACTTCTAGCACTGAACCTCAAAGGTGGCAAGTGGTTTTCAGGCTTGTCTTCTGCTTCCACACACAAGCTGCACGTATTTTCAATTGTATGCGACTCTTTCTTCTCACCCTCAGGAATGCATATCAGGACCGAGTGATGGGTGTCAAATAACCATAAAAAGAAGCTTGAAGCCACAGTAAGAGAGAAAAGGAAAAAAAGATCAAGGAAAATGTCAATGAGCTTTTGTACTTCTTTAGTAAAGCATGACCTGTGACACTTTGCTGATGAAGTTGAATGTGGTTGCTGGAGGGCTGCCTGAGCACCCTGGATCTCTCCAGGGTGCTGCTTCCTACCTTCTTCAACCCCTTTCAAAAGTCCCCAGTTGCCCTGCAAGTTGACTAGCATCCTCTCCATTCAATTCTCCATCAGAGATCACTGTACCCTGGTTTAAGGAGACCTTCCTGGCACTCAAGTGAGCATAACAAGACTGCCTCACATTATACTGTAAAGCATTCAGAGACTCAAATGGCCACCTTTATAGCTTATTGCTGCCGATCATTTATGGTGACTCTTGGAGGGTCCCTGTTTCTCACTACCACCTCTCTTCCAATCTTTTCAATAGGCATGAGAAACAGGCATTGCCATCAGTTGAAAAGAGTATGGATTTGTAGCAGACATCATGGATTCCTGGCTACACAATCCCATCAGCCTCCCTGGTCACAATTTTCTCATTTGTAGAATAAGAACTAATTTATTTATTCACCCATTCAACAATTAATTATTCATTAAATATTTACCTTGTTCCAGGATTTTGCTCATCCCAAGACATTAACTGGTTGTGATTATTGTTTTGGAGGGGTTTGTAAAACTTTATTCCTGCCAGAAGTCAAAGCTTGCTGTTCTTAGAGAAGCTGTAGAGATGATTAATGGGGATCAACCAGATGGATATCTTCTTAATGGACAAAGGCTAAGGATTTTGTGGAGCTGGAGGCACCTCCTTGCTTCCTGGGTTATTGTGCAGAAGTGAAAGGAATAGCCTGTTAGTTACTTCAGGGGTAAAATGTGGAGCTCAGTGTACTATAGAGATCAAATGGTCCAGACTTTGCCTTTATGGATGACGGTAAGAGGTGAAAGATGTTAAGAGATTGGCCCAAATTTCCAGAGCTCTTGTGTTGGAGCTCATATTAGAACCCTAGACTCTTGACTCACTCACAGGAATGTTCCCCTACTGCTCATTGATGCAGTAGACACTTTTGGTTGTTTCCTACCGTCTCCCTTGCTAACAAAACCCATCTTGTTGTGTTTTCTCTTACTGCAGCTGTGTGCATTTCTGATAAATTGAATATTTTCTATATCTATGTCCCTGTCTGTATCAATCCAGAGACATGTCTTTTATAATGTTGTCATCTCATCAAGTGCACATCTTTTATATTCTTTTTTCTTTTCTCAAATTGTTTTTATTTTTATTTATTTTTAAATTTAATCATTTTTATCTTCTGCATTTTATGTTTTTTAAAATTATATTTTCTTGATTATGCTATTACCATTGTCCTGATTTTTTCCCCTTTGCCTTCCTCCACCCAGCAGCCCTTACTCCCTCAGGCAATACTCCCACCATTGTTCATGTCCATGGGTCATGGATATAGGTTCCTTGGTTACTCCATTTCCTATACTGTACTTTCCATTCCCATGGCTATTCTGTAACTACCTGTTTGTACTTCTTCTTTTTTTGGGGGGGCTAATTTTTTAAAATTTTTTAATTTTTTAAATTTTAGTTTATTCAGTACAGTTTCTATCCTTTATTCCCATTCCAGCCCAACCACCTATCCCTCCCCTCCTCCCTCCCATTTCCAACCCCCCTAGTTTTGCCCATGTGTCCTCTATATTTGTCCCTGTAAACCCTTCCCTTCTCCCCTGAAATTCCCCTCCTTACCTCTTCACCCATTCTCCCCTTCCCCCTCCCATCTGGTAACAAACTGGTAACTAACTGCTTTTCTCTTGCTGCTTTTAAGATTCTCTCTTTATCTTTAACCCTTGGCATTTTAATTATGATGTGTCTTGGTGTGGTCCTCTTTGGGTCCATCATGATTGGACCCTGTGGTTCCTGAATTTGCATGTCTATTTCCTTCACCAAATTAGGGAACTTTTCTTTCATTATTTTTTCAGATAGATTTCCAATTTTTTGCTCTTTCTTTTCTCCTTCTGGCACCCCTATGATGTGAATGTTGAACCTTTTGAAATTTTCCCAGAGGCTGCTTATACTATATTTATTTTTTTGAATTCTTTTTTTCTTCTTGTTTTTCTGTGTGGTTGATTTTTGCTTCCTTATGTTCCAAATCATTGATTTGATTCTTGGCTTCATCCACTGTATTGTTGTTTCACTGTAAATTGTTCTTTATTTCAATTAGTATCCTTTGTTTCTGACTGAGTCTATTTTTATGCTGCTGAGGTCCTCACTAAGTTCCTTGAGCATCTTCATAAACAGTGTTTTGAACTCTGGGTCTGATAAATTGCTTAGCTCCATTTTGCTTAGCTCTTTTTCTGGAGTTTTGCTCTATTCTTTCATTTGGGCCGTGTTTATTTGTCTCTTTGATTTGGCAGCCTCCCTGTGTTTGTTTCTATGTTTTAGGTAGAGCTGCTTTGACTCTGTGTCTTGGTTGTGTGGCCTAATGTAGTAGGTATCCTGTAGGGTCCAATGACACAGCTTTCCCTATCACCCAAGCTGGGTACTTGAGGTGCACCCTTCGTGTGGGCTGAGTACAAACTCCTCTTATAGTTGAGCCTTGGTTGCTCATGACAGATCAATTGGAGGGATTTACCCAGGCCAGTCAGCTGCAAGGACTGGCTGTGACCACTGCCTACAAACTTCCACCATCTGTGGAGGATCGTGTGTGCAGAGGCAGGGTGGTGGTTCTCCAATGTGGTCTGTAGCTGTCTACTGGGTGTGCTGGCTCTGGGGTTTCCTGGGTGGTGCAGGCCAAAGTCAGCCTCCACCTGTGTTGTGTCCTGGGCACCCTGTCTGAGCTATAAAGCAATCTGAGGTGGTTGCTACTTGTGCTGGGTTTAGAGATTCCCGGGTGAAGACAAGCTGTGAATCTAATCTGGCTGCCACTAGGGCTCACTAAAGCTAGTTGTTGCTTGTTTGATAGGATTTAGGTGCCAAGACCAGCCATTCTTATGGAAAAGTGGCTTGGGTGGGCCCACAATTGGGTGGGGAAGAGCCTCTGGGGATCTCAAAGGTGGGTCAAACAGTGTTAGCCAGGTTGATGGAGTCTCAGGTATGGTATCTGCTTGCCTGCTCTTTGGGGGGAGGGCTCACAAAAGGGACTGCTTGCCTTGATGCCAGGCACTTATTTCCTCCCAGTACGTCACTGGTGCTTTTAAGCTGCTGCCCTGGTGCAGTAGCTCAGAGGGAGTGAGTTTGAGTAGATGAGTCTGTGTGTGGATTAGGAGGAACTGCTTGGGGCTCCAGAAGTTTCTTCCATTCACTCAAGCCCCACTTGTTTTTGCAGCCAGAAGTTGTGCGGACTTATCTTCCTGGCACTGGAACCCTGAGCTGGAGGGCTTGGTGTGGGTATGGGACTCCTAGCTCCAGAGATATCCCTCCTGAATTTTTATTCACGTGGTGTGGGTCCAGCCTGTTCTGTGTCTGTGTTCCTACAACAAGTCTGGACAGATGTGGTTTCTTTCATTCTGCATTTGTCAGACTTCCATTCAGCTCAATTTCTGATGTTCTTGAGTGATGGTTGTTCTATATTTTAGTCGTAAGTTTGATGTGGTTGTGCAAAGAGGTGAGCCATGTCTGCCTATGCCACCATCTTGACCTAAGTTTTAATTTTGATTAAATCTAGTTCATCAATATTTTATTGCTTTTGGTATTGTATCTATTGTAGCAACCATTGTTTAACCAATAGACCATTAACATTTGAAGGGTTCATTGATATGGTTAGGTTTAACATCTTGCTACTTATTTGCTATTATCTCATTTATTCTTTATTTCCTTTTTCTGTCTTTGGATTAATTACATATTTTATGCTTCCATTTATCTCCTTCCATTTTATCTACTTTATTGATTAGCTATAAAATCTTTATTATTTTGTGATTGCTTTGAGGTTCAGAGTATACTTTTTAAACTTATCACATGCTATCTTTAAGTGATACTATACCATTTCATATAATATAAGAACCTTTATACTTTGATTTCTCCCCTCTGACCTTTGTGCTATGGTTGTCATGCATTTTACTTTTACATATTTTACATAAGATTAACTGTGGAGTATTTTTATTCATCTTTCTTTTGCTTGGGGTTGTCAACTTTCTTGGACCTGCATGTTTACAGCTTTAATCAAATGTGGAAACTTTTGGTTATTATTTCTCTAAATTTTTTTTCGGTACTTCCTTCTCTCTTATCTCCTCTGGTGATTCCAATCGCACATTTATTAAGCTGCTTGAGATTGTCTCACAGATCACTTACCCTCTATTTATTTTTTTAATTCTGTTTTTTTTCCCTCTGTGTTCTACATTTTGTATAATTTTAATTGCTGTGTCCTCAAGTTCCTTATTTTTTTCTTTGAAAACATCTAACCTGATTTTAATCTCATTTAGTATATTTTTCATCTCAGACATTGTAGTTTTCACCTTTAGACATTCAATGTAGATTTTTAAAAATCTTATATACTTGTGCTTAACATAATGAATATATAAAATAAAAATATAATAACCATTTTAATGTCCTTATCTTCTAATATCTATGTCAGTCTGAGAAAGTACAATTGATTGAGTTTTCTTCTTATTTTGTTTTTTTTCTTCTGTTTCTTTGTAAGCTTGGTAATTTTTTGTTGGATGACATTGTTGTAAATTTTAACCCATGGGGTTGTGGATATTTTTTTATTTCCCTTAATATTCTTGACCTTTGTTCTGAGACACAGTTTTTTAAAATATGTTTATTGATTTTAGAGAGAGAGGGAGGGGGAGAGAGAAACATCAATGTAAGAGAGAAACATCGAATGACTGCCTCCTATATGCACCCTGACCAGGGATTGAATCCACAACCTAGGTATGTGCCCTGAATAGAACCCTAGGTATGTGTTGGGAATTGAATTCCCAACCTTCTGGCAAATGGGATGATGTTCTAACCAACTGAGCTGCACTGGCCAGGACTGAGATACAGTTTCACTACTTCGGAATAATTTGGTCCTTTGGATCTTTTAAGGTTTGATTGACAGGACTGGAACAGTGATCTGACTAGGGATAATTATTCCCCAGTACTGAGACAAGACCTTTCAGTGTAATGTATTCAATGCCCATAAATCATGTGGTAAGAATGGGCACTACTCCCAGCCCCATGTGAGCATCAGACACTATTACCTTTAATCCATTTGCTTGGTTCTTTCCTTGGTTTTGGGTAGTTCCCTTGCTAATCAGTCTCTGGTGAATACTGGAAGGTACACTCTGCAGACCCCTGGGGTTCTCTGCCTGTTTCACTCTCTCCTTTCTGATACTCTGTTCTGCAAACTGTAGCTGACTTAGTCTTCTTGGAGTTTTAGTTCTGTTTCCTCAACTCAGCTCAGGGAATTCACTATGGTCTGCCTGGGTTTCCCCTATTTGTGCCATAGCCTAGAAACTCTCTCAAGATCATAAGTTGGGACAATTGTAAGACTCATATCAATTATTTCCAGTCCCTTAGAGATCAGTTTCTTTCATTGCATGCTATCCAGTGCCTTGAAAACTGTTTTTTCATACGTTTTGTTACTTTTTGGTTGTTTCAGGCAAGATTAATCATGGGCAGAAGGAGAATTCTTTCTTTTTTTAAATTGTTGATGATCATATAATCTTCAAATAATAACAATTTAATCTCTTTCCTTCCAATCGCTAAACCTGTAACTTCTTTTTCTTGCCTTATAGTCTTGGCCAGTATCTCCAAAACTGTGATAACAATAATGGTCATAGTAAGTTACCTTGCCTTATTTCTAATTTTATTAAGTTTTCAACTAAGTATAATGGTTGATGTTGGTTTTAACCAATACAATTTACTTGCTTCAATCTGTTTTATTTGAGTTCAATAATCTTCATAGCACAAATATATGCCAAGTGTTTTATTTTAGGTGCTGGGCATAGAAAGATGCAGATGGTAAAGGCTTTGAGGGAGAGTTCATAGCTTAGTAGAAAGAGCAGGAAAACAAGTCAGCTGTTCCAAATGCAGTGTGTTACATACTGAACATGAGACTTTATCCCTATGGACATAGGGATAAAGGGCATTTGACTTGCCTGAAAGAAAAGGTGTAGGGAGAAGTCAGGGAAGGCTTCATAGAGGCAGTGATATGTAGGCCTAATGTTGAAGAATGAGTAGGAGTTCACCAGTCTGACTGAAGGCAGAAGAAAAAGCAGAGAGCTATGAAAGCAAATAGTCTATGTGACTGTGAGCAATGAGCATCTGAGGGAAGGATGGAAGAGGTAAGCAGTGAGATTGGGAAAGTGGACTTGGTTGGGTCATGATGGCATTTGGGCACACTTCCTTCTGGAGAACGCCAACTTTCTGAGTTGAGTAGAGATGAATTGGTGAATCATATTTATGTAGACCTGGGCTTAAAACACTGGGAATATGTTGTCTAGCCTCATTGTTTTATGGTTTTCAGTGCTAAGCAGATGAAGTGAGAAAAGAAGTCTAGTGGAATAAGAAAACTTGGGTAGGGGGTGGTGAAGGAAGGCCTTTTAGGAATCCTACTATGTAGCCCAGTATCCCCAATTTTTGGATTTCACAAATCAGTAAGATTTTCAAAAGAATTTAAGTTGCAAAGATGTTAAGATATAAGAATAAGTACCATAGACTATCATGTCATACTGCAAACAACAAAGACAAACAAGTAAGAAAGGTATAGTCTCAGACAGAACAGTTGGTAACCTTATTCTGCTGTTTTCTAACCAAATCACAATGTAATAGTGGGATTTTCAGTCTGGGAATGAGGAGAGGAGCATAACAGGCTGATGAGGGAAATAACTGTCTTGGGCAGGTATGTCCTTGACATGTCCCCATGGTCTCACCCTCCCTCTCCCTAGGGCCTCTCTTCTAGGCTGGGAAGAATGATGGACTGTGGCTGGCAGTCCTGTGCCAGCACACAGGTGGCAGAGTGGATCACAGCTTTAGTGGTCCTGAGTTCACTCTTCCTATCTAGAATTTCGTCCTATGACCATTGACCAGCTGATACAATTAATCTCACTGATATTAGGGAAGAATCGAGAGCCATTGGCTCCTTTGATTAGGCTTCAAATGGTCTGAACTCAGCACTCAGTCCAGAGGCCTCTGATGGCTCTGGATAATGGGCAGAGCTGCACCCTGGCTCCTGCCTGGATGAAAGGTGTCCTCACACTTGACAAAATGACTAGAGACCTTTGGACCTTGCAACTGCAGGGATAGCCCTACCCCTTTCCAGCACATCTGAGCCCATGGACTGAGTGAGGAATAAGCACGCAGCCATTATCAAAATCATTACTTATCTAGAAAGACCATTCTTATTATGATCTGAAGGAGAAAGATAGAGTTGGAGCCACTTCCCCAGGCTGATATGTTTATCTTTCACAATAGTCAGTTTCTGATTAAATGCAACTCTTTTGAGATGTTTTGCTTAGCTCAGGATATTCTTGGTTCCTCATCACTCCCGAGAGCCTTAGCTGCTAATGTCTTGGTCAAGGTGGGGGAGATTTGTATCCTATTTATATCTGGCAAGACCAGCTCTTGCTGCCTCTGGGTCTGACTGCAAAAAACTTTAAAACTGCTTCCAGCCCGGCTAGCACCAGACCCCATGCAGCCTCTCTGCCAGGCATGCCCAGGACCCCATGCTGTTGCTTGGCACATGCCACCTCTATGTCAGACTGTACAGGCCCCTAAAATGGCCTTTCTGTCAGGCCTCCACAGGACTGCATGCTGCCTCTTGGCCAGGTCTACATAAAGGACCCAGTGCTGACCACCAGACCTGCACATGGACCTACTCTGCCTCTCTGCCAGATGACACAGGGCACAATAACTGCCTTTCTGCTGTACTGCACACTGCAACAACCTCTCTACCAAGGTTTCCTAGGATCCCATGTTATCCCTCTGTCAGGCCTGCACAGAACCAAATGCTGCCTCTCTGCCAGGACTAAAGAGGACCCCATTCTGCCAGGCCAGCAGTCCCCTGTGCTGTCTCCACCAGGACTCCAGGGGACTCCAGGGGATTCCAGGTGCCTCTCAGCCTGATTACACGGGGACCCATGCTGCCTTCTCTGCTAGGCTGCACGAAACCCTAAAACTGCCTTTAGGACTGATCTTCAGAACACTCAATGCTGGCTCTATACCAGACCCACACAGGGTGCTAAAACTGCTTCTCTGCTTTATTGCACAGGGCAGTTCAACTGCCCTCTCTACCAGACCCTCCTGGTAGAGAGACCCCCCCATGCTACCTCTCTGCCAGACTACACAGAGCCCTACAATAGCCTTTCTTCCTGGATGGTGCAAAGCCAATGCTGCCTCACAGCCAGGCCCACATGGGACCCCCTGCTGCCTCTTTGCCTGACTGTGCAGGGCCCTATGCTGAATCTCAGCCAGGCCTACACAAGGTCCCATGCTGCTGCATTGCTGGACTGTACAGGACCCTATAATTGTCTCTTAACAAGGCTGAGACAGTGCCCTGTGCAATCTCTCTGCAGGCCTACACAGGACCCAATACTGTCTTTATATCAGTCCCTCACAGGGTATTAAAATTATTTCTCTCCCTTAGTGCACAGGGCCTTAAAGCTGCCTCTCTGCAAGACCAGCATAACATCCCATGTTGCCTTTCCACCCGTCTGGCAGAGCACCATGCTGCCTCTCAGCCTGACTGTATAGGTGCCCACGGCTGCCTCTTTGCCAGGCCAACGGAAGGTCTTGTAGCTGATCCTTTCACGCCCTCTAGTTCACAACACTCTCATCTTCTTAGAAACTACCCAAAGACTTATTTAAGCAAAGATTTGTGTTTTTTAACTATTGCAGAGTAGAGGCTCGCTTCTCAAACACCTAAAAATCATACTTGATTTTTAGAGTTGAAGGAAAAGATCTAAAAGATCAGGAGACAAAGAAAAGGGGAAAAAGTGTGGAGGTCATTACCAGTTCATTTTTGTTGTATGTGATTAACAACAGTGACTTCTGGTCAAGATAGCAGCATAGGTAATCACAGCTCACCTCCTCACACAATCACATCAAAATTACAACTAAACTATAGAACAACCATCATTCAGAACCATCAGAAATTGAGCTGAATGGAAGTCCTACAACTATGGAATTAAAGAAGATACCACATCAAGACTGGTAGGAGGGGCGCTGATGTGGAACAAACTGGCTCCACACTCACGTGTGGAAGATAAGAATCAGGAGAGAGATCTCAGGAGTGAGGGGTCCCAGCCCTGGGTTCCAGAGCCAGGAAGTTAAGTCCCCGTAACCTCTGGCTGTAAAGACCAGTGGGATTGAGGCTGTGGAAGACAAAAACCTCTGGAATCCCAGGCAGTTAATCTTAAAGGGCCCATGCACATATTTGCTTAGACTCACTCCCTCTGAGCTCCAGGGCAGGACAGCAGATTGAAAGGAATCAGAAACATATGGGGAAGAACTGAATTGCCTATCATCAGGGAAAGAGTTGAGGGGTAACTTTCTCCTAGACAGAAATGCTGGCAGAGGCCACTGTTCCTTTCCTGAGCCCTCCCCCAACAGAGCCACACAGCCAGCAGCAGGGTGCCATGTCTGAGACTCCATCAACCTGTCTCACTGTTTGCCCCACCCTGGTGGTTCCCTGAGACCCTGCCCCACCCAACTTTCTGGCCCACCTAAGCTGTTTCCAGTGGCTTTTCCATAGAAATGGCTTGTCTTGGCCCTTGCTTTAGATCTTCCTAAATTCTCTCGAATAAGCAGCATCTGGCTTCAGTAAGCACTGTACCTACCGTGAAGTTGCCCCAGGCTTATGCATCCACTTATTTGTATCTTCTTCAGTTTCTTTCTTCAGTGTCTTATAATGAGTACAAGTCCTTTATATCATTGGTTAAATTCATTTTTAGGTATTTTATTTTTTTGATGTAATTGTAAATGAAATTAATTTCTTAGTTTTCCTTCTCATAGTTCATTATTGGTGTATAAAAATGCAACTGATTTCTGGATATTTATACTGACTGTATCCTGCTAGTTTACTAAATTCATTTATCAATTCTAGTAGCTTTTTGGTAGAATCTTTAGGGTTCTCTATATACAGTATCATGTCATCTGCAAATAATTCCAGTTTTACCCTTTTCTTTCCTTTTTTTAAACTTTTTTGGGGATGCTTTTTATTTCTTCTTGTTTGATTGCTGTGGCTAGGACTTCTAGTACTATGCTGAGTGAGAATGGTGAAAGCAGTCACCTCTGTCTTAAGGGGAAAGTGTTTAGTTCCTGCCCATTAAGTATGATGTTTGCTGTAGGTCTGCCATATATAGTCTTTATTATGTTGAGGTATATTCCCTCTACTTCCATTTTGGTGGAGGTTTTTATCATAAATGGGTGTTGGATTTTTTCAAATGCTTTTTTTCTGCATATATTTATACGATCGTGTGATTTTTATTCTTCATTGCGTTTATGTGGCTAATCGTGTTTATTGATGCATGGATATTGTGCCAACCTTGCATCCTCAGAATAAAGGCCACTTGATTGTGGTGTGTGATATTTTTACTGTACTGCTGGATACAGATTGCTAATATTTTGTTGAGGATTTTACCATCTATGTTCATCAGGGATATTGGCCTATAATTTTCTTTCTTTGTAGTTTCTTTATCTGGTTTTGGAATTGGGATAATGCTGGCCTCATAAAATAAGCTTGAGATGCCGTCTTCCTCTTGAAATTTTTGAAATAGTTTGAGAAGTAGAGGTACTAATTCTTTTTTGAATGTTTGGTAAAATTCACCTGTGAAGCCATCTGGTCCAGGACTTTTGCTTTTTGGGTTTTTTGATTACTACTTCAATTTCATTAGTTGCAATTAGTTTATTAAGATTTTCTGCTTCTTTCTGATTGAATTTTTGAAGATTGCATGTTTCTACGAATTTATTCATTTCATCCAGATTGTCCCAATTTGTTGGCATATAGTTGTCTGTAATGTTTTCTTAAAATCCTTTGTATTTTGGTCTAGTCAGTTGTTACTTCTTCATTTTCATTTCTAATTTTACTTATTTGGGTCTTCTCTCTTTTTTTTGATGAGACTGGTGAAAGGTTTGTCAATCTTATTGATCTTGGTTTCCTTGATCTTTTGTATCACCTTTTGGACTATTTTGTTTATTTCTCCTCTGATTTTTATTATTTTCTTTCTTCAACTCACTTTGGGCTGGTTGTTGTTTTTCTTTTAAGTGTAAAGTTTGATTATTTATTTGAGATTTCCCTTGTTTCTTGAGGTAGGCCTGTAATGCTATGAATTTCCTCTTAGAACTTCTTTCACTGTGTCTTACAGATTTTGGGTTGTTGTGGTCTCATTTCCATTTGTTTCAAGATATCTTTTGATTTTTTCCTTGGTCTCACTGTTAACCAATTCATTGTTTAGTAACATGTTATTTGACTTTTATGTCTTTGTTTTTCAGTTGTTCTCTTTTTCACTCCTGTAAATAATAATTTTTATTGTGGTAAAATATATATAACATAAAATTTACAATTATAACCACTTTTAGGTAAAAAATTCAGTAGCAGTAAGTACATTGATGTTGTGCAACCATTAACACCATCAGTTTCTGCAACTGAGTTTTTCTTTTGTTCTTGTTCTTATTTTCCTTTTTTATTGACTTTTTTGGGGTGACATTGGCTAACAAAATTATATAGACTTCAGGTGTGCAATTCTATAATATATCATCTGTATACCAGGCTTTTTTCTTGTGACTAATTTCTAGTTTCATAGCATTGTGGTCAATGAAGATGCTTTATATGATTTCAGTCTTCTTAAATTTATTGAGACTTGTCCTAACATGCGGTCTATCCCAGGAAACATTCCATGTGCACTTGAAAAGAATGTATATTCTGCTGCTTTGGGGTGAAATGCTCTAAAGATATCAATTCAATCCATCTGATCTAGGCATTTAGGGCCATTGTTTTATTGTTGCTATTCTGTCAGGAAGCTCTATCCAGTGACAGAAATGCCCTGTGTTAAAATGCCCTGCTATAGCCGTATTACTGTCAGTCTCTTCCTTTATGTCCACCCAGATTTGTTTTATATATTTAGGTGCTCCTATGTGGAGTGCATAAATGTTTACAAGGATTGTATCCTCTTGTTGGTTGTGTTCCCTTTATCATTATGTAGTGTCCTTCTTTGTCTCTTAATGTAGGGGGCCATTTTCTTTAGGCAAATTCATACACACCAAAAAACAGGTGTACCTAGAGTTGGCAAGTTTTTCACAAGTAATGAAACAAATAGGTAAAACTTATTCATTATCTGATGGAACACAGAGTTTCAAGAATAGCTTTCAAATCATCTAAGAGGAGTACTATATATCATCCTTGGGGCAGTGTCCTGGCCTTTTCGATGTTCTCAGAATATTGAGAATGAAAAGGGGGCAATGAGGCATGATAAGGCATGCAGGTAGCAAAAAGTTTTAAAGCCACAATTATCAGCATTTCATTGAAACTAGGACACTATCTATTGTAAGGTGCATCATGGGTTCATATACCACTTAGAAAACACCACCAATTAAAATTTTAGTGCGCATACTCTCTCTCTCTCACCCCCCACACTTCAGCTAGATCAAAGATCTTTTAAAAAATAATTATAGAAATAATCTAGGAATACAAAATATTATATTATCAGACTAAAAAAGGCCTTTCCAAGTATGTAATAAATTGAGGGGCCACACAGAAAAAAACTCATTGATAAATCTGACTTCTTAAAAAAAAACAGCTGTAAGACAAACACACCATTATCAAAGTGAAAAAGACAAAAGCTGAACTGAGAGAATAGACTGGCCACTCACAGCATGAGGCACGGTATTCCTCACAGAAAACACTATAAAGCAAACATGGGCTAATGCTGTGAACCCCAAAAGAACATGAGGGTTCTTATACCTACCAGATAGCCTTCTCTTACCCAGGAAGACAGGGACTTCCTACCTCCTGGGTGAAGAGCCTTCTGCTTCTACATCTGCCAGGTACCCACAGCAGCCTCTTCAGGGACCTCTGCCCTCCAGAGGAGGATAGGACATAGAAGACCCAAGTGGCTAGAGAGAAGAACAGAGAGTGAGAAGAGGCACTAGGAGTGGAAACTACTACACCAGGGCAGAGTGGATATGTCGGGAAGGGACAAGCCCTATCAAAGGGCCTGTGGTAACATGCCCAAGAGCAGGGCTGCAGACAGGTGGTGTGGAGATGGACCACAGTGGTGAGAGCCAAAGAAATGATTGGAGACTGAGAAAGAAGATAGCTATAAATGTGATTAAGAGCCTAGTATCATTGGAGAATGGTGGAAAGAGACAGAGATTAAGAAAAGGTAAGGGGGGGGGTGTTGACCAAAAGTGCCTAAGCTGATGATGGAGAGGAGCTGGGTGAAGACTGACAGGACAGGGGTGACCATTTATTGTCATGGAAGAGGGACAAAGAGTGAAAACATGATGAGGGGAAGGAAGAGGAGAGAAGGAGGAGTGACCAGGAGCAGGAGCTCAGCCTTTTTGGAGAGTGAGGATGGGATGAAAATAGGGAAGCTTGAATCTAGTCAGACAAAGACCAATGTTGATGTTGAAGGAGAGGAACAGAGATGGCCGGGTGGTGATGGAAAGAGACATGGACTGGGGACACTGTGGGGCACACATGGCTTGTGGGTCTAGGGTTTGGAAATACACTAGGGAAGACAAGATGTCAGCTAGATCTGTCCTTAGAAGGAAATTATGTAGAGCCTTAGATGAATGCATTAGAATGGGAGAAACATAGAAAATCAATCATCTTCCATGTCAAGAATTAAAAAGAAACAATCAAATGAAAAAATACAGAATGAAGGCAACAATAAAAATAAACATCAATGAAAGAGGGAAAAATAACAACAAACAAATCAGGCTAAAAGTTTTCAAATTATAATATTAATTAAGTTAATAAACCATTAGCAAAACTGATTTAGGAAAAGAATAAGAGAAGAAACGGGGGACTTCC
>CM052543.1:90044566-90060191 GCA_028533065.1 Trachops cirrhosus | reverse complement strand
TCCACTGCTGGGATTATATCCTAAGAACCCCAAAACACCAATCCAAAAGAACCTATGCACCCCAATGTTCGTAGCAGCACAATTTACAATAGCCAAGTGCTGGAGGCAACCTAAGTGCCCATCAGTAAATGAATGGATCAAAAAACTGTGGTACATTGACACAATGGAATTCTATGCAGCAGAAAGAAAGAAAGAGCACCTACCCTTTCCAACAGCATGGATGAAACTGGAAAGCATTATACTGAGTGAAATAAGCCAGGCTTTGAGAGACAAATACCATACAATCTAGGTTCCTTTAACAGGAACCTAAACAACAAAACAAACAAGTGAAATATAACCAAAGACACTGAAACAGAGAACAGGCTGACAGTGACCAGAGGGGAGAGGGGAGGGAATTTCAGGAGAAAAGGGGAAGGGTTTACAAGAACAAGTGTAAAGGACACATGGACAAAAACAAGGCGGGGTGGCAACAGAAGGGAGGTGGGGAGGGCTGGGGGTTCGGCTGGGATGGGAGTAAAAGGCAGAAAACCATACTTGAACAACAATTAAAATAAAAAATAAAAATAATAATAATAACAACAACTTTAAATGTAAATGGATTAAATGCCCCAATCAAAGGACATAGGGTAGCTGAATGAGCAAGAAAACATGATCCATATATTTGTTGTCTACAAAAGACCTACCTCAGGCCCTGGCTGGTGTAGCTCAGTGGATTGAACATGCGCTGCCAACCAAAGGGTTGCTGATTCAATTCTCAGTCAGGGCACATGCCTGTGTTGCCAGCCAGGTCCTCAGTAGGGGACATGTGAAAGGTAACCACACATTGATGTTTCTCTCCCTCTCTTTCTCCCTCCCTTCCTCTCTCTCTAAAAATAAATAAATCTTAAAAAAAAAAAAAAGACCCACCTCAGTAAAAAAGATTTATAGAAGCTGAAAGTGAAGGTATGGAAAAAATATTCCATGCAAATGGAGACAAAAGAACCAGGGGTAGAATAGTGATATATGACAAAATAGACTTCAAAACAAAGGCCATAATAAGAGACAAAGAGGATGAATACTAATACTGAAGTGATAAACCCTACAAGAGGATATAACCCTTGTAAACATATATGTACCTAATATAGGAGCATGTAAATATATAATGAAAATCATGGAGGACTTTAAGGAAGAGATCAACCGCAATACAGTCATTGTAGAGAATTTTAACACCCCAGTGTCATCAATGGATAGTTCTTCCAGACCAAAAAAAAATCAACAAGGAAACAGCTACCTTAAACAAAACACTAGACTAAATGGATTTAACTGACATCTTCAGAGCGTTTCATTCCAAAACAACAGAATGCACTTTCATCTCAAGTGCACATGGATCATAGCACACAAAATAAATCTTAACAAATTCAAGACAATTTGAATCATATCAAGCATTTTCTTGGATCACGGTGCCTTGAAACTAAAAATCAATCTTAATTGAAAAGCTCAGAAACATTCAAATACATGGAGGCTAAAGAACATGTTATTAGATAATGAATGGGCCCACAATAAGATCAAGGAAGAAACCAAAAAGTATGTGGAAACAAATGAACACACAATTCAAAACCTATGGGACACAGCAAAAGCATCCCTGAGAGGGAAGTTCATAGCATTACAGGCCTACCTAAAGAAGATAAAAATATCTCAAATAAACAACCTAACCCTACATCTTAGAGAACTAGAAAAACAACAACAAACAAAGTCCAGAGTGAATAGAAGGAAGGAAGTAGGCAAGATCAGAGCAGAAATAAATGACATAGAATCTAAAAAGAAAAAAAAAAGAAACAGAAAAAAGCAATCCAAAAGATCAATGAATCCAATGAACTGGTTCTTTCAAAAGATAAACAAAATTGATGAACCTTTAACCAGATACCTTAAGAAAAAGAGAAAGGACCCAAATAAATAAAATCAGAAATGAAAGAGGAGAAGTAACAACTGATACCATAGAAATACAAAGGATTGTAAGAAAACACTATGAAAAACTATAGGTGAAGAAAGTGGACAACCTGGGCAAAAAGGATAAATTTCTAGGAACATACAGTCTTCTAAAATTGAATCTGGAAGAAGCAGAAAACCTGAATAGACCAATTACAACTAATGAAATTGAAGCAGTAACCAAAAACTCCCAGCAAACAAAAGTCCTAGACCAAATGGCTTCCTAGGCAAATTTTACCAATCATTCAAAGAACAACTAACACCTCTCCTTCTTAAACTACCCCCAAAAATTCAAGAATGGGGAAGACTTCCCAACTCTTTTTATGAGGCTGGTTTTATCCTAATTCCAAAACCAGGTAAAGACACAACAATGAAAGAAAACTATAGGCCAATAACCCTGATGAACATAGATCTAAAACCCTCAACAAAATATTAGCAAACTAGATCCAGTAATACATTAAAAAAATCATGCACCATCACCACGTAGGATTTATCCCTGGGATGCAAGGTTGATACAATATTTGCAATCAATAAATGTGATACATCACATAAACAAAATGAAAGACAAAAATCACATGATCATACCAATGGATGCAGGAAAAGCATTTGATAAAGTCCAGCACCCATTTACAATTAAAATATAGAAACTCAGCAAAGTGGGAATGGAGGAAGCATACCTCCACATAATAAAGGCCTACTGCCAACATCATAATCAGTGGGCGAAAACTAAAAGCATTTTTCTTAAGATCAGGAACAAGACAGGGGTGTCTGCTTTTACGACACTCTTATTCAACTTAGTATTGGAAGTCCTAGCCACAATGATCAGACAAGAAGAAGAAATAAAAGTCATCTCAATTGAAAAGGAGGAAGCAAAACTGTCATTATTTGCAAATGATATTATGTTGTACATAGAAAATCCTATAGGCTCCACCAAAAAACTATGTGACCTAATAAATGAATTTCACAAAATAGCAGAATACAAAGTCAATATTTAGAAATTGATGGCACTTTTATACACCAATAATGAACTATCAGAAAGAGAAACTAAGAAAACAATCCCATTTACTATTGCAACAAAAAAATAAAAATAATGTACCTAAGAATAAATTAAACCAAGAAGGTAAAAGATCTGTACTCAAAAAACTATAGGACACTGAAGACAGAAATTGAAGAAGATACAAATAAGTGGAAGGATATACCATGTTCATGGATTGGAAACATTAACAACATTAAAATGTCCATACAACTCAGAGCAATCTATAGATTCAATGAAATTCCTATTAAAATACCAACTGCATATTTCACAGATCTAAAACAAAGATTCCAAAAATTTATATGGAACCAAAAAAAACCCAAGTAGTCTCAACAATCTTGAGAAAGAAAAACAAAGTTAGAGGGATCACAATACCTGATATCAAACTATACTATAAGGCCACTATAATCAAAACAATCTGGTATTGGCATAAAAGACACATGTAGCAATGGAACAGAATAGAGGACCCATAAATAAACCCTCATCTTTATGGTCAGTTAATATTTGACAAAGGAGACAAGAGCATAAAATGTAGCAAAGAAAGCCTCTTCAATAAGTGGTGTTGGGAGAATTGGATGGCTACATGGCAAAAAAAATTAAACTAGGTCATCATCTTAAACCATACACTAGTATAAACTCAAAATGGATAAAAGACTTAAATATAACTTGTGATACCATAAAAATCCTAGTGGAAAACAGAGACAGTAAAATTTCAGATATCTCACGTAGCAATATTTTTGCCAATATATCTCCTCCAGCAAGGGAAACAAAGGAAAAAATAAACAAATGGAACTACATCAAATTAAAAAGCTTCTGTACAACTAAGAAACCATCATCAGAATGAAAAGTGAACCCACTGTATGGGAAAACAAATTTGCCAGCAATACATCAGACAAGGGTTTAATCTCCAGAATATATAAAGAACTTACACAATTCAACATCAGGAAGACAAATAAAAAAATCCAATAAAAAAATATGCAAAGGACCTCAATAGACTCTTCTCCAAGGACATACAGATGGCCCATAGACATATGAAAAAAAATGCTCAACATCACTAGCCATCAGAGAGATGCTAGTTAAAACCACAATGAGATACCACTTCATACTTGCTGAAATGGCTATCATTAATAGATCAATAAACAATGCTGGTGAGGATGTGGAGAAAATTGAACCCTAGTGCACTGTTGGTGGGAATACAGAGTGATGCAGCCACTGTGGAAAACAGTATGGAATTTTCTCAAAAAAATAAAAATAGAAATTCCTTTTGACCCAGTGATTCCACTGCTGGGAATATATCCTAAGAATCTTGAAACACCAATTTAAAAGAATATATGCACCCCTATGTTCATAGCAGTGCTATTTACAATAGCCAAGTGCTGGGAACAACCTAAGTGCCCGTCAATAGATGAGTGGATAAAAAACCTGTGGTACATTTATGTAATGGAATATTAAACAACAGAAAGAAAGAAGGAAGTCTTACTCATCATGACAGCATGGATGGAACTGGAGACTATTATGCTAAGCAAAATAAGTCAATAAGAGAAACACAAATACCATATGATCTCACATATAAGTGGAATCTAATGAACAAAAGAAACTAACAAGCAAAATAGAACCAGAAGCATAGAAACATGGAACAGACTGAGAGTTGTAAGAGGGGAGATGGGAGGTGGGGACTGGCTGAAAGAAGGTGAAGGGGTTAGTCTAAGAACGTACATTTATGACCCATGAACATGGACAACAGTGTGGGGACTGACTGTGGGAAAGGGTTGGGGTGGCTGTGTGGCACAAAAGGGTGAAAACTGGGACAACTGTATTAGAATATACAATAAAATATTTAAATTAAAAATAAAAGCAAATATTTATACTGATAGTATAAATAAATGTTTTGGTGTTATAGACCACCCAATCTGAATGCGTTAGAAACAAAGAGGCTCTAACTTTTTAAAAAATATATTTTATTCATTATGCTATTACAGTTGTCCCATTTCCCCCCTTAATTCCCCTCTGCCCTGCACCCCCCTCCCACCCACATTCCACTCCCTTAGTTCATGTCCATGGGTTGTATATATAAGTCCTTTGGCGTCTCCATTTCTTATACTATTCTTAACCTCCCCCTGTCTATCTTCTACCTACCATTTATGCTTCTTATTCCCTGTACCTTTTCCCCATTCTCCCCTCTCCACCTCCCCACTGATAATTCTCCATATGATCTCCATTTCTGTGGTTCTGTTCCTGTTCTAGTTGTTTGTTAGTTTGTTTTTGTTTTTGTTTTAAGTTTGGTTGTTAACAACTGTGAGTTTGTTGTCATTTTACTGTTTGTATTTTTTATCTTCTTTTTCTTAGATAGTTCCTTTAACAGTTCATGTAATAAGGGCTTGGTGACGATGAACTCCTTTAACTGGACCTTATCTGGGAAGCACTTTATCTGTCCTTCCATTCTAAATGAAAGCTTTGCTGGATAGAGCAATCTTGGATGTAGGTTCTTGTCTTTCATGACTCTGCATATTTCTTTCCAGCCCCTTCTTGCCTGCGAGGTTTCTTTTGAGAAATCAGCTGACAGTCTGATGGGAACTCCTTTGAAGGTAACCATCTCCTTTTCTCTTGCTGCTTATAACATTCTCTCTTTCTCTTTAATTTTGGGTAATTTAATTATGATGTACCTTGGTGTGTGCCTCCTTGAGTCCAACTTTTTTGGGACACTCTGAGCTTCCTGGAAGTCTATTTCCTTTGCCAGATTGGGGAAGTTCTCCTTCATTATTTGTCCAAATAAGTTTTCCACTTGTTGTTCTTCCTCTTCTCCTCCTGGCATCCCTATGATTCAGATGTTGGAGCATTTAAAGTTGTCCCAGAGGTTCCTAAGGCTCTCCTCATTTTTTTGAATTCTTGTTTGTTCATTCTATTCTGGTTGAATGTTAATTTCTTCCTTCTTCTGTTCCAAATTATTGATTTGAGTCCCAGTTTCCTTCCCTTCACTGTTGGTTTCCTGTATATTTTTCTTTATTTCACTTTGCATGGCCTTCACTTCTTCCTTTATTTTGTGTCCATGCTCAGTCATTGCTGTGAGCATCCTGATTGCCAATGTTTTCAACTCTACATCTGATAGGTTGGCTATGTCCTCATCACTTAGTTCTTTTTCTGGAGTTTTGATCTGTTCTTTCATTTGGGCCATATTTTTTGTCTGGGCATGCCTGTTATGTTGTAAGGGTAGAGCCTTAGGTATTTGCCAGGGCAGGGAAACCCACTTTGCTGCATTATGGTGCTATATGTGGGGGAAGGGTCCAAGAAGGAACAATGCTACTTGCTTTCAGTCACTTTCCCTGCTACCCATAAGCACATTGGGTCCTTCTGGGACTGATTCCCGGGTGGGTGGATTTATGTACATTCTAGGACCCTGTGGGTCTCTTCAATGAACACTCCTGTGAGTCTGTGAGTTTCTCCCACCACCTTAACCCCCACAGGTTTTTTCAGTCAGTGGTTTTGAGGTTTTAGTTTCCTTTGCTGGAACCCTGGGTTGCACACTCTGTCTCACTCCCCAGTTGTTCCTCCTGGCTTATTCATACACAAATGTGGGACCTCCCAGTTTGCCAGCCACTGCCTTCTTAGCCTGGTCCTTGCCTTGCCGAGTGTCCTCTCAGCCCCAGCTGCCTGTCTCCATCCCTCCTAACAGTCTGGATGAATGTTTCTCCTTTAACTCCTTGGTTGTCGGACTTCCATTCAGTTTGATTTTCTGGCAGTTCTGGTTACTTTTTGTTTTTAATTTTTTTTTGTTGTCCTTCTTTTGTTTGTGTGAGAAAGCAAAGCATTTCTACACCTCCATCTTGACCCGATGTCTGTCCTTGTTTAATTTTCTTGTCTCAGTTTCCCCATTCCACTTGCCCAGAAATTTTCCCTGCTTTTTACTTTCCTGTCTCATTATGGAAGCAACCTAAGTGTCCATCTATGGATAAATGAATAAAGATATGGTATATGTGCAATGGAATATTACTCAGCCATAAAAAACAGGTGAAATCCTGTCATTTGAGAAAACATGGATGCACTTCGATAGTATTATACTAAATGAAATAAGGCAGACAGAGAAAGACAAATACCATATGATTTTACTCATATGTGGAGTATATAAACAAAAGAAAAACAAACTCAGAGAGGAAGACAACAGATTGGTGGTTACCAGAGGGGAAGTGGGGTGAAGGGAGGGTGAAACAGGTAAATGGGGTCAGCTGTATGGTGACCGATAGAAACTAGACTTTTGGTGGTGAACATGATGTAGTAATACAGATGTCTACTTATAATGTTGCACACCTGAAGCTTATATAATGTTATAAACCAATATTACCTCAACAAGGAATAAATTATAAAAAACAAAATAATAAGAAAATAAAGAGCTTCTGCACAGAAAAGGAAATCATCAACAAAATAAAAAAGCAATTCATGGAATGAATAAAAATATTTGCAAATCACATATCGAATAAGGGGTTTATGTTCAAAATATATAAATAAGTTATACAACTCAATAGAAAAAAATCCAATTTAAAAATGGGCAGAAGAATATAAAATAAAAATGAGCAGAGAATCTCAATGGACATTTTTCCAAAGGAAATGAAAATACTAATTCAAAAAGATAAATACACCCCTATGTTCACTGCAGCATTATTTACAACAACCAAGACATGGAAACAGCCTAAGTGTCCATGGATGGATAAACAGATAAAGAAAATGTGCTCTAAATATAAACAGTGAATTATTATTTAGCTATTTTAAAAAAGAATGAAATCTTGCCATTTGCAACATGGCCAGAATTTGAAGGCGTTATGTTAAGTGAAATAAGTCAAACAGAGAAAAACAAATATTGTATAATCTCACTTTAAAAAAAGACTCTAGCTGTTATGGAACTTTAGGTAGTTTTAAAAATATATTTTTTATCCTCACCTGAGGACATTTTTTTATTGCTTTTAGAGAGAGGGGGAGAGAAAGAGAAGGACATCAATGTCAGTGAGAAACATCGATTGGTTGCCTTTTCTTATGCACCCAACCAGGGATAGAACCCACAACCTGGGTATGTGCACTGACCAGGAATCAAACCTGTGAGTTTTCAGTCTCCGGGACAAAGCTCCAAACAACTGAGCTACACTGGCCAGGGTGGGACTGCAAGTTTTAACATATTCTTCAACCTCCTGAAACTTAATTCTTTTGCCCCAAGTCACCTTCCCACTTCTGAATGTGTGCTCACAGACATGCCTTTGCTGCCATTACTGAATTACATCAAGGGCTCATTCAGCCCTTGATGGTGCATCATCCACCTTGAACCCAGGGCAGCCATGGCTTGAAGAAAGACCCACCGCTATAATCCCCTGGTTCCTGTCCCATAATTCTCCCCTCGGGAAAAGTGCCCCCCTCCTCTACCCCAGCCTTCATTCACCTCCCCTTTCTCCCCAAAGGCAGGCTACAGGGCATGCTCTTCTAACCCCCCACTTTTTTAAATAGAAAATGCACAGTCACTATGAGCAATATTTCCTTTCAAAATGCATTCCCAAACTCAACCATCAGAGACACATCAGTCAAACCTAACAAGAGCAAATGAGATCAGGATCCATGTATTCTCATGGCCTCCTGGTGGGGAGGAGGCAGCAGGAATCTGTGGTTCCTTTTTCAGGAGACATTTTATATGAAGCTGTTCATAGAAAATAAAATTTGACCTTACAGTGTGTGCCCCACCACAGCCCCCTCCTGGTCCTGCCCCCCTGGTCAGTATCTCTCTGGCCTTCCTCCTCCCAAGCTCCTGACTCCCGACTTTGGCATGGTATCCTCCCCTCAGGCCACTGAGGCCTGGCAGCTTGCCAAACAGGCCCCTCTCCCCCTCCCCCCCCCAAGGAGGCCCAGCACAACCACATCTGCTCACCCCTTCCTCAACCCTCATTCTCGGCCTTCTAGACACCCTCCTGAGCTCTGCTGATCTTTTTGCCATCCCTCCCTGCTCTGGTCTTGGGTCTCCTCCTGGCCGGGTGAAGGCCGCCTGGTAGCCCTAGCGTGATGAACAGCCAGGGGAAGGAAGGCCTTTATCTTAAGCTCATAGAGAGTAGATCAAACTGAGGTAAAAGTGGAGTCTCCCCTCTCATTCCCCTCCCTCTCTCCCTCCCTCTCTCTCTACAAGTATATGTATCTCTTACACAGAGAAATATATTCACACGCACACACACCCGCACCAAGATATAAGGAGCAAGGAAAACTTAGCAAGAACAAAGGACTGTAAAACAGATGCAACCTAACATGTTTGGTTTGTAAAGCTACTACTATTGAGCCAATACCCAACCCTGTTCCCGCCCACGGTCTTTGTAAGCGAATAGCTAACTGCCACGTCTGCTTCTGTGTAACGCTTGCTTGTCCACCCATATATATAAGGACTTGGCTGTAAGCACTCGGCGCGACTCTCGTCGACAGCCCTTGCAGGTACCATGTCTCCGGACACTTTGAGAGTTCGCCCCTGCGCAGGTAAAACTTGGCCAATAAAGTAACATCTCTGAAACCCTGAAAGGTCTCCGGCATCTGTTCTCACAGTTGCTGAATGCAACACAAGACCCCACAAGTGTTGCCCATTTCCCTGGCCATCCCCTTGTGTCTCCAAAGCCAAGGACACTAACTCCCTGCCCTCTGCCTTAAATTTCCTGTCCCTAAAACCCCAAAAACTGCAACTCTGACCCGAACCATGCAGCTTCTGCAAAGTGCAGCAGAAAACAGAAGGGGCGTTTGTTCTCATGTCAGCGTGCTCCATCCCGTGACCCCAGCCAGCACCCTGACCCCATGGGCGCCGACGTCATGTGGCGAAGTGCCTCGGGGACAGGGCTGAGTCCAGTGCACGTTCCAGGCCCGCTTTGGCCCTCTCTTCACTAACGCCCAAAGGCCGAACTTTTCGGAATTTGGTAACAGATTAAAAGCCAAGCCAACAGCAGCAGGAGGAGATGAGGGGAGAGGAAAGCAAATGAAATATTTTTAAAATTAAGCAATACTTGCATTCTCATTAGTAGGAACATGTGAGATGAAGCACGTTATATTAGGCATTCTCGCATTTCAGTAAATTTATAAATATGAGCATTAAGCGAGATTTAACACGAAGCTGTTTGTCTTCTGGCTGTCAGGCAGGAGGCGATGCTCTCCATGTGTCACCTGCCAGCCAAGCAGTCTCCTGACCTGGCTCAGGTAAGCTCCCCGGGAGGGAGGGGCTACTGAGGAGGCCTGGGCAGTAAGAGCCTCGTCCCAGTTCCCCCAGCAGCGTCGTAGCGAGGGTCTGGGTGACTCAAGGACACTATTTAACCTCTCGGAGTGAAAACTCCTTAACTGCACACTGAGAAACCCTCGCCCCACTCAGAAGGCTGCAGAGAGGATCACAGGAGCCACTGCAAATTGCCCAGCTCTTAAGAGGCACACAGCCGAACGGCTTCACCGCTTCCTCATCTCCAGAGCTGGGCACTGCAGCCTTGATGGAAAGAAAACAAGCAGCAAGCAGAGGGGATGACAAGGCAGCCACGGGGGCACCAGCACAGGGGGAGCCTGGCGTGCACCTTGGTGTGCTGCGAACACGGACAGGTGGGACTGTGTTTCCATGAGTCCCTCGTGCCAAACCTCGGTTTCCCCCTGTTGTGTCCTTTGGCCCTCTGACTCCAGACCCTAAGTGACAGTGACAGCAGCCGATGAAGCCACATGCAGTGAGGATCAAGTGTCAGAGAACAAGGACCCCGGGGCCAAAGACTTCATTTACAGGGGAGGCCCAAAAGAGCATCAGGGTGATGGGACCCCGCCCCTTTGCAATGCCTGCTGCCCGCCTGTCACTCACCTGGACCCCACTGCGGCCTGGACCTCTGTTCCAAAGGCTCTCACTCCCCGGCCACGTGGCATCTCCTGGAGCCGGCAGGTCCCTGTGCCTGGACCTCGGCCAGCACTGGGCACCCATCTCACACACACACATGAATAAAATAGATTAAGTTAAATATAAGACAAAATAAAACCTGTGATCCTGGTCTGTGTAAACTGCTACATCTAGACAAGGCATCACACAGGCCCCAGTAAAGGTCACATCAATACCAGGGTGGGCAAAAGGAGGGGCAGAGTTGTGAGTATGTGAAACACAGAGTTTATTCTTGTGCTGTCATTCATTAATTATTTGTTGTTTACTTGTATTACCACTGTAAACCTACTTTGCCCGCCCCTGTATGAGACTGACACTGGTTCTCTGCCCAACACGGCTCCCTTTACTGAAAGAGGCCCTGAGAACAGAGCACCCTTGGCCGCCCTAACACTCCTCGTCTCCGCCCCCGCTTTTCGGAGCCCTCCCGACGCCAAGGATCCATCTGGGGCAGTATCCCTGAAGGTTTCCCAAGGTGCTTTGCTGCCGGGCAGCATTTCCATGGTGCTGTGGGTGGATGTCACAGGATGAAATGTGCAACAGGCCTGCACCCCCCACACACACACTGCAGGCTGGTGGGCTCATGGAGGTCCCCTCTGCCTGTCCCAGAACGGCCATCTGCACCCGACGCATCCTTTCTTTTATTTTTCTTTAATTTTTTTAAATTGTTATTTTAATTGTTGTTCAAGTACAGCTTTCTGTCTTTTACTCCCATCCCAGCCCACCTCCCAGCCTTCCCCACCTCCCTCCCATTTCCACTCCCCCCTAGTTTTTGTCCATGTGTCCTTTCTAAAGAGAAGGTAAATAAAGGTGGATAGCATGTCAGGGGACTACACAGGGAAGGCCTGGGGAAGTCTCCCAACGTCTCAGAGTGGCTTCCTCCTTGTCGATGAAATGAAGGGAGGAAGCAGGTCATCTCTGCGGTCCACTCCGGCCTGAATCTTAAACATCACCGTTATTATGCTCTCTGGCTGTGCAGGGAATGGAGGTTCTGGGAGTTGGGCTGCGGAGAAGCGGCATCAACTGCTTATTTACAGATCCTTGAGTGCAAGTGTACTGGGTTTTATGGCTGAGATAAGCACCCAGGCAAATTCCATCATACCGCCACATTCCTAGGAAGCCAGCTACGTGCAAGGCACTCTACCAGAGGCTCTGAAAGAAATGCAGAAGTGAAGTGGGGATCTTATATCCAAGTCGAGCGGCATGTGGACAGGACTGCTGGGCCACACTGGGTCTGACACTAAACTGTCTGCTACTTACGCCTTTGCGGTTGCTGTTGTGAGAGTCTCGGCCAACAGAGGCAGGCGTGGCCCAGACTCCCCTGGCCGCAGCAGCCTGTGCCTGAAGATGGGGCCACAGTAACGGCGACAAGGCCCATCTCACTGGATCAGTTCCACCCGCTCTTGTGGGTGCCTGTCCACGTTCAAAGTGCCACAGTATTTCTGGACATCTTGGGTGTGTGTGTGTGTGTGAGGATATGCTACGCTTGGGATATGTTACTTTCGAGACTCTTCGGTGACTTCCAAGTGGCAATGCTCGCCTTGAGCTTGGGAGACAGGCAAGCCAGAGAGATATTTGTTATGTTCTTAGACGAGAGCACTGAAGCACAGGGGCTGAGTCGGCCAGAGGAGAGGGTGTCGGAAGAAGAGAACGTGAGCAAGTCCCCAGGATTCAGACACACCTTAGACCGGAGATGGGGAGAGAAGGAAAAGTCGGAGCAGAAGGCACACCTGGAACAGTCTGGAAGATGGAAGAACCGCAGGTGTGCACAATGTCCTGGATGTCGGGTTAGCCGAGGGAAGGAGGGAAAAGGTGACCATAACAAATACTGCAGGGTAGACCCGAGGATAAAGAAAAGCCACTGAATTTGGCAGCAAGCTGTGGACGGAAACCTGACTACAAGAAGCCAGGCAATGAACTGGCAGTAAGAACATTGACACAGCGCTGTGGGCCGAATTGTGTCCCCAAAAAGGTATGTTGAAGTCCTAATCCCTGCTACCCCTGACTGTGACCTTATTAGGAAATAGAGTATTTACAGATGTAATCAGTTAGGTGCAGTCATTAGGATGGGCCTTTGACGCAATAATTTCAGAGCTGGATACTGGAAGTCACTTTCTTGAGCCTTTCATTGTAAAGATGAGGCAACAAAGGCCTACAGAGGAATTAGGGACGAGCAACCCCCACATATTTACAACGCTGGTTACGGGAGGGGTTCTTTCTCAGGATTTAGTATTTTGTGATTTGTGTGTGTGAGTTTAAGAACAGTGTAAGCATGAGGGTGAAACCCTATCTTTGTTACCCATACCCTTGGGAAATCACCTGAGTGCAAGGTGGACACTTCTCCCCCTGGTGGCACCTACCTGAATTCCAGGCAGAGTCCTGCCATGGAAAGAACCCAGGAGACACTGGGGAGCCCAGGACAAATGTCCACACCTCCTTCACTGGCCCGAACCAGCTGTTCAGAGACTTGTTTTTTCTTTGCCTTAGTCCTCAGGGATTTGGGGTGTTCGTTGCCTGTTCTTCTCCCTGGATCCCACTTTGTGCTCCCCCACTCCCCCAGCTCCCTTTTTTCCTGTGAGAACTAGGAAAAAAGTAACAAGCAAAACTTGTGAAACTTGACCAGTACTGGTTCTGGCCTCCACTTCTTTGAAGACTGTGAGTGGAAGGGCCGCCCCCTACACGCACACAGACATGAAATGCAGGACTGACTTTTTCTTTGACTTTGAGAGGTGGGTCTCACCAGCCTCACCTGCTGCTGTCCCCAACTCCGCCATTCTTCCTGGCTCTTCTGTCCCTATGACTTATTCCCCAGGGTGACCCCTTGTCTCACCAAAATATCAGCGAAAGCAGAATAAAGCATCGACTGGACTCTGAGGGACGTCCTGTCGTCCCCAGGCCAGCTGCTGGGAGGATCCCCTCTGGGAATTGATCATGGTCACGTCTAAAATGCCAAGAATGAATTATGTGCACTCACCAAGCCTCAGTGTCAGTGTTAGAGGCAGGTTTAAAGCTTGAAGAAGTCAGTTTAGGACAAAAAAAGAAAGAAGAAGAAATTCTACTCTCTGATCTAGTGATGAAAACATTCTTCGAGCAGTCTGCTGACAAAACACTCTTATGGCCAAGAGTGGAATTTCTCAGGGCAGATAGGAGACTGAGTCTAATACCAGTTACCAGTTGCCATGGGACAAATTACCATGAACTCAGCCCTGAGAACAACAGACATGTGATATCCAACACAGTTGCTAAAGGTCAGGAATCCAGGAGCTCCATCGCTGGCAGTTCTGGCTCAGGGTTTCTCACGAGGGTACAGGCAGCTGTCAGCCAGGCCTGTGGTCACCTGAAGGCTTGACTGCGGCTGGACGATCCACGTCCGGAATGTCTCCCTCTGGAATTTGGTGACCGGAAGCCTCTCAGATCTTTGTCACATGGGCTTCTCCATAGGGATGCTTGAGTGTCCTTATAACATGGCAGCTGGCTTCCTCCAGGACAAGGAACCCAAGAGGCAGCAGGACAGAAGCCTTGTCTTATAACCTAGCCTCAAAAGTGACATGTCACTTCTGCCATACTCCAGTGGCATATAAACCAACCCCGATGTGGTGTGGGAGGCAACTACACAAGGGCACGAATATCAGGAGGCAGGGATTATTTGGGCACCAACTTTGAGGCTGACTACGTTTTAGCCTGTGAACTGAATGGAACTTGTCACTCCAGTGTATGGACTAGAACTAAAACTAGAATTACCGGTGAACATTGTTGATCGGTGGTTCATCAAAGTTCTTCTCTAATTAAGACACTGCAACTCTGAGATTTATTAAAACAAATGCTTTTCTTGGGAAGAGTATGATGACATCAACCCAAAGGCCCATCACCATCAGCAAACACTGGGCAATCTGATGGAGGGCAATCTCCAGAAGAGCAAAGCCTGGAGGTGCAGGGGTCTCAGCCAGGCTCCACTTGGCTCCCAGATGGTCTTCCCCAACCCCCATAGTCTCTGGAATCGGAAGGTCTGGGTTCCAATTCTGGGTTCCAATCCTGGCCCCAACACGCTGAGGTTCAGTGACCTCAGGTATATTACTTAGCCCATCAGAACCTCACTTTGCTCTGATGAAACAGATCATCTATGAAACAGATCAACCCTAACCTTATCAATTGCTCATGAGGATGATGGAGACAATGCTATTGAAAAGTGTACTGCAGGTGCTAGTTACTGCTACTGTCCGTGGCTGTCTCTCGACCTCCCTCCATCCTGCAAAGCACCCATGGCAAGGGAGATGGAGAAGGGAGGGCTCCACTCTGGGGTTTGTGGCGAGAAAATGCTAATGAAAGGCTTCCATCTTCCATTTGGCAGGAAAGGGAATGAGCTACTAAAAACACTTCTCTCCCTGGCTGGTGTGGCTCAGTGGATTGAGTGCTAGCCTGTTAACTGAGGGCTTATTGGTTTGATTACATTCAGGACACGTGCCTGGGTTGTAGGCCAGGTCCCCAGTTGGGGTCCTGAGAGAGGCAGCTGATTGGTGTTTCTATTGTACATTGATGTTTCTCTCCCTCTCTTTCTCCCTCCTTTCCCCTCTCTCTAAAAATAAAGAAATAAAATCTTTTAGAAAACACACATCTCAACACAAGTCCTGAACTTACTTATCTTCTCCTGGGCCTACAATAGTGTTAACTAAATGTCTGGGTCCTGAGGGGTCCCAGTTCTAGGGGCTTCACTAATCAAGTGAGAGGGCATG
>CM052543.1:89972096-90044066 GCA_028533065.1 Trachops cirrhosus | reverse complement strand
AAATTCCGAAAAGTTCGGCCTCTGGGTGTTAGTGAAGAGAGGGCCAAAGCGGGCCTGGAACGTGCACTGGACTCAGCCCTGTCCCCGAGGCACTTCGCCACATGACGTCGGCGCCATGGGGTCAGGGTGCTGGCTGGGGTCACGGGATGGAGCACACTGACATGAGAACAAACGCCCCTTCTGTTTTCTGCTGCACTTTGCAGAAGCTGCATGGTTCGGGTCAGAGTTGCAGTTTTGGGGGTTTTAGGGACAGGAAATTTAAGGCAGAGGGCAGGGAGTTAGTGGCTTTGCAGACACAAGGGGATGGCCAGGGAAATGGGCAACACTTGTGGGGTCTTGGTGCGGGTGTGTGTGCGTGTGAATATATTTCTCTGTGTAAGAGATACATATACTTGTAGAGAGAGAGGGAGGGAGAGAGGGAGGGGAATGAGAGGGGAGACTCCACTTTTACCTCAGTTTGATCTACTCTCTGAGTTTAAGATAAAGGCCTTCCTTCCCCTGGGTGTTCATCCCGCTAGGGCTACCAGGCGGCCTTCACCTGGCCAGGAGGAGCCCCAAGACCAGAGCAAGGAGGGATGGGAAAAAGATCAGCAGAGCTCAAGAGGGTGTCTAGAAGGCCGTGAGTGAGGGTTGAGGGAAGGGGAGAGCAGGTGTGATCCTGCTGGGCTTCCTTGGGTGAAGGGGAGAAGGGACTGGGTGTCCACCTGCCAGGCCTCAGTGGCCTGAGGGGAGGACACCATGCAGAAGTCTGGAATCAGGAGCTGGGGAGCAAGAAGGCCGGAGAGATGCTGACCAGGTGAGGACAGGACCAGGAGGGCACTGTGGTGGGACACACACAGTGGGGAGAATGGAGGGATGCTGACCAGGCGGGGACAGGACCAGGAGGGCACTGTGGTGGGGCACACACAGTGGGGAGAATGGAGGGATGCTGACCAGGTGGGGACAGGACCAGGAGGGCACTGTGGTGGGACACACACAGTGGGGAGAATGGAGGGATGCTGGCCAGAGAGAGGCCTTGAGAAGGAGACCAGCTCTCTGGCCCTGACCCCTCTGACCTTGGATGAACCACAGCCTCCTTGGGTTTCATGACCTAAAGCTCTGGACCTTCTGGTTCCGCTTTGCATGCAAGTTCCAGTGTGGGTGTCCTTTGCTGGGTGGGCAGAGCAGAAAGCCAGCTTGGCATGGGTGGTCGCTGCTCTGGAAATGACACTCTGCTTTTCTCTCCTTCCAGAGGCAGGACAAGGCTGTCTTCCTGGGGGCCTGGCATCTTAGGGGGGGCCATGCCTTTTTGGCATTATCCAGGAAACTGGGACCCCCATGGAAACCCAGGAGACTGGAGACATCGGGGCAAGGATGGAGGCTCCAGCTGAGCTGAATGTCAGGGGCCAGGCTCCCCCCAGGGCAGGAGATGAACGATGCACCAAGTTCCAGTTCTGCCCATCACGGGACCGGGCCCTGCGCAGAGTCCTCTCCCGGTCTAGGCATCAGTTTGCCTGTCCAATCAGAGACAGGTTGTTATTAGGTGACAA
Organism: Trachops cirrhosus; assembly: GCA_028533065.1. Classification (NCBI taxonomy): domain Eukaryota; kingdom Metazoa; phylum Chordata; class Mammalia; order Chiroptera; family Phyllostomidae; genus Trachops; species Trachops cirrhosus. Next base: position 90,042,537 of record CM052543.1, on the reverse strand, counting down.
CAAAACCTCTCCAACTCTGTCTATGGCCAGGCAGCCCTAGGCCATGGTGTCCTCCCCTGTACTGCCCAGACCTGCAGGTTAACTTGGACACTGCCAGGAAGGGGCAGCCTTCCCCACCACAACCAGCAAGTCCTGATCCCTTTCACTTGCTTCCATGAGGGGCAGGCAACAGGCAGGTGGCAGGGATATCGGGGCCCTGGGTAGCAGATGCCTATTTGAGGAATTCAAAGAGTGAGTAGAGGAGCTCCAGGCCCAGCCCCTGACATCTTCTCCCCTGAAAGTCAGCCCTCTCCACAGGCAGCCCATGCCCCTATCTATGCGCACATCTCTGAGGCCCATCACGGTGGTCAGCCCTGCCCTGCTCCTCCCTGTTCTGCAGCAGCAGTGGGAACTTCCTCTAGACATCCCCCTCTCTGCGCCCAGCTCTGCTTGGGGTTCCCCAGGGGAGGAGGAGGGGCACTGGGGCTCATCCCTTTCTTTTGTGCTGTCTCTCCCTCCCACTTCCGCTCCCTGCATTGCTCCCGGTGACCTTTCACCCCTCCCTTGGATGTCCTTCAAAGGCAGCTCCTGGGGTTAATAACTTTGGCTGGCAGCCCCACACAAAGCCAGGGCCGGAAACCATTGTCCCCAGAACAATGGTTGTGCAGCCCAATAATGAGGCCTCCGCAGTGTTGTCTGACGTCCTACGTTGCCCGGGCAAAGGAGGAGGGGTGCGGGACTGCCCTGACCCCCAAAATGAATTATTCCCTGCACCCATTGTGGGTCCTCCTGAGGAGGCACCAAGACTGCTGCGCCTTCCAATCAGCCCCATTTCAATGTAGGGTGCATGGGACCCAGAGACACCCCGATGTACACACCACTCTCCAGGGCATTGTTCTGCTCCCCTGACCCGGGTGGGAGCACCTCACAGTTTAGCAGTTAATTGGCTCCGGCAAATCGTTAAGGTTGGGGAGACTTGAGCCTGCCACCTGACGACAAGCATGTGGCGGTTTGTGGAGCCAGCCAGGCCTCCCTCGTCCCTGCCTAGCTATGTGACCTGGGAAAGCTGGGTAATGTCTCTGAGTCTCTGCTTAAGAAGGGGTGGGTGGGAACGCAGAGAAGGGCTTTCAGAAGTTACCTGGGAGGCGAGTGTCTGCGGCCTAGCGGGCAGCCAAGCCCTGGCCACTCTGTGGGTGATGAGGGCTCCTCTAGCTGTGGGAGTGGCCCTTCCTCAGTTGTAATTTAACTAACTTCCTTTTATGCCGGCCCCTGCCTTGTGTTCCCAACCAGACTGTAAGTTACTCAGGGTCATACTGTGTCACATTTTGTTCCTCTGCCCTCTGCCCTCTGCCCTCTGCACAGCGCTGGGCACTCAGGACCCCGATGGATCCCGAGGAAGTGGTTGCTCAGGGCCCTCAGCCCTGCTGTCCACTAGAACTACCTAGAGAGGCTTAAAATACCCGGAAAGTTTGACCCAAGAGGTGTGGACTGTAGCATTGGGACTGTGTGTGTGTGAGACAGGTGGGAGTATTTTAACACACCAGAGAGGAAACACTGGTTTGTACACTTAGAACACATGCTGCCTCTCCTTTACTCCAGCGCGCAGCCCTTCTGCAGGGGGAGAAACGGACCCTGCGGTAAGACATTGCTGACGTCCTTGGGCACAGTGTTCCTCCTGTTACAGCTTTGCTCCAAGGAAATGACTTAGGGTTAGGGATAGTGCTCTTTTAAATCAACTTTATTGAGAAATAATACAAATATACTGAAATGCATCCATGCAAAGCGCACAGTGCATAAGTTTTGACAAATATATACATCTATATAATGACTGCCCCAATCGAGATACAGGATGATCTGTCACCCCAGAAAGATCTGTGAACATGAGGTTTTAAAGTCTCCCCTGTTGTTTTGAGATGCGACCTAGTTTGACACTCCTGTGTGACAGTGTCAGCTCTGGAACCTGAGAGAGCTTGTCACTCTTCCGCATCACCTGGGGAACTGGTGAAAGCCTGGCTCAGGCCCCAGGGTGAGCCTGGGACTCTGCATTCCTAACAAGCTCAGCCACACTTTGAGGCTTCAAGTCCCTCATTTGCAGATGAGGAAACTGAGGCTCAGAGCTTGAACATGGGCAGCTTCCAAGCCCTGGTCCTGAGCTCCTGGCCAAACAATTGCACCCCATTGTCCTCCAGTCCTCTTCCTTTTGATCTCTGCCCAAACCCTAAATCCTGTAAGAGGTAGGAGCATATTAGCCTCTCTGCCTCTTTCCCTCGGAGTGTTATCTCTCCCTACCCACCCATTCCCACCTTCCCTGCACCCACATGAGTCCCTTCCTCAGGAAAGCACCCCTTCCTCTGTCCGTTTCTGAAAGGACTGCCCATTCCTATCGACACCTACCTTCCCCAGTCCACTCCAGTCCTCACTGTGAATCATCAGTTCAACCTAATGACCAAGTGTTTATTAATTAAACAAATCCTGAGTGGAGTGGATCTCACCATCCAGGAGAAAAGTAAACCAGAAATTGTGATGAAGTTAATCCAGATGGCACCTGCATGATAGGATGTGTGGGTCGGGGGAGGCCCTAGCCCACCCATCTCAGGCTCCTTGTTTTACAGATAATGTTGAGGAGCAGCAGCCTCTCCCCCACTCCGCCCAGCCCCAGTTCCAGCAGCTCCTCTGCCAGGAGCAGGAAGAGCAGACCTTGAGGAGGAGCAGGGGTTTGAGAAGGACTCTGAGAAAATTGTAAGAGAGGGAGGAGACAAGGCAGGCATTGTGACCGAGGGCAAAGAGGAGATGCTGCTGATGAAAACTGAGTCCCTTTTCACAGAGGAATTGGGGAGGAGGCCCTGGGGATGTGGCTGCCCAGACAGCTGGCAGGACCTCCCTGCCGGGACAACCTCCCTGCCAGGACACGGGGAGCAGCAGGGTGGTTCTCCTCTGTCCAGGCCCCTCTGCGCTCTGTGTGTGGGGTTCCACCCCTGGGAGCACCACCAGGGCATGTTCCAGCAGCTCCTGTTCCAGGGTGGTCTGAAGATCAGGCTTCACAAGTGGCAGGCCCTGGAGACGTCTCGATGAGAGAAAGAAGGTGTGCTGTCTTGGGGCCCCGGGGCCACGTGCAAACACTGGCAAGGCTGTCGAGCAGAGTTGGTTAGTACTATGGGCTTTAAAGAGAAGCAGGTTTCACTTCACACTTGGGAAAAGTTGGGTTCTAACACTTCTCTCAGACTGAGCCGCTGAGGAGGAAGGGTCTTCATTCCCCGGATATGAAGAGGTAAGACCAGATGAGGACAGAGTTGTCAGATGCCCACTCCCTGAGAGTCCACCAGGGGAAGCCAGTCACCCCAGTGGCCTCGTGTACATCTATGTCGGAGGTGCAGCCCCAGAGCAACTTCCCCTGTGGCTACCTGGCTTGGCCGTGGTATGGATCTACAGCAAGAACACAGTGGTAGCTAGAGGCAGGAACACAGATGACAGTATGTGGTTAGGGGAGAGTGAGGCAATGGTGTTCCACCAGGATGCCTCTGAGGAATCTTTACATATCTGAAAAAATAGGTCTGGAATTTAAATAGGAGGCTGGTGCTAACACTACAGAAATGAGAGTTAATATAGTGGAGTGAGGCCTAAGAAGGTCATGAGGCTCCGGATTGCTGTGGGTTGAATGTCTTATAGGGATTAGGGAGGATCACATGTGAGTGGAGTTTGGCCATGACCAGCCCTGGGAGTCAGCTCAGCCCTGCCCTGCCAGCTGTGTGTCCTTGGGTACACTAAAAGTGAGTTTCCTCCTTTGCATAATGGTAAGATTGTCTTCAAGATACTTAAGGTTGTGTCCAGAATTTAGTGGTTTAGGAATTCAGTCCGAATTCCCATCCAGCAGCGGGAATCAGGGCTGAGCCGGCCCACCTCGGGGGAATGGCAGGGTCAGTGTCCAGCAGGGCCGGCTGTGGTTACCCTGCAAGGCCCTGAGCACAGAGCGGGGGATGATAAGGATGACTTGAGGCAGGAAAGAAAAAATTGGATTGTACTTAGTTCCTTCAGGCAAGCACTGAGGAAGCTTTGCCTGCCTGCCAGCTGTCTGCCAGCCAGACCAGGAACGTCCCCACAGGACCTTGTAGGGGTGGCCTGGCCTGTGTTCCATGAAGCAGGAACAACTGCTGGGTCATTGTGCAGACGTGAGGTAAGGCACACAGCTGTCTTTGGAGCGAAGTCATAAGGAGCTACATTTTTGTAATCAGCTCCTGGCCAGATGAGGGGACAGATTGCAAGTCCCAGCGGAATGGCCCACAGGGCTCGTCCAGCCCACTCCATGCCTGACCCTACTCTCTGTTGGGAGGGCAGAGCCTCTCCCTCGGCTGACTCCGTGGACAGGGTGAGAAGCCCTGGCTCACAGTCTGGCTCCAGGGACTTGGTACGCTGCTCTGGCTGTGTGGTTCATCTCGGCAGCTCAGATCTTCACCCTGGAAGGAGCCTGGACCTCCGCATGAGTGCCTTCTTAGGAGGTAATGATAGGAGCCCTGGAGGATGACGGGTGCATGTAGTCTACAAGGTGGGCAAGCCAGGATGCCAAACACCCCTTCCCCTGGATCCCAAGGCACTCTTTCCCACTAATTCACACTGACCCCAGAATATGTCTCGACCCTGATCAGTGGTGTTCCCACATTCAACAAAACTTTGGCCCTCTCTGCACGAGACGGTTAGTCTCAACACTAGCAAATGACTTTGGGTTTACCTATGGGATATGTTTCTTCTGGCAACTGCACAGAATCACCTATAAATATCATCTCTGCTGGTGTACAGGATGGCGACAATATGGATAATACAAAATATCGGGCGTTATCCATTGTCACAACACCAGTGCCAAAGTAAATCCACAAATGGTTCTTTAGAAGTTAACTAAAAAAGTTACTCACGATCACTTTTCTACTAATTTCTGAAGAGAACAATTCAAAATCACATGGGGATCCATACACTTTTGGTCAATGGTCAAGAAAATTGCATGTAGCAGGTACTTACCAAGTACTTTTTAGTGAGTGAATGAATGAATGAATGAATGAATAATGAGTGATAGTAAAGCTCTGCCAATTTTTCTCAACATCACCAGTATTCTGTATTTCTTCCTGAAACCTTAGCATCACTTTGTAAACCTTGTCAAGTGACAGCTATCCCTGTATTGACTGTAGCATGCTGGTGATGAGGTTTCCCCATGGAAACATTTCCAGCTGCTCACCCTCTCTTTCTGGGAAGCATGTCTCTCTCACAGTGGGGCTTTGCAAGAAGGGTTCTCCAACACCCGACGAGGTGAGAGCCATAGCTGCTCCACGTGCCGAGGTATTCGGGCCTATCAAGGGCTGAGTGTCGTGGTCATTAACTTTGTAAACTGACTTTCTGAACAACTGTGTTTCTGTAGCTCTGGTGTGCACTCACTCAACTCTTTTCTAGTACTTTCTGTTTCCTAATTATGTTTGCGTTGACTTATTGTAATATCAGGGTACAGCTCCTGAGATGCTCTGCAGGGAGCAACAGGAATGTGTTGTGAGTCTTGGTGTAAATGAACTACAAGCCAGCACAAGGGCCACCTGCATGAGGGACCACTCAGACCCACCTGGCCAGAGTTGGGCATCTTGGTGAGAGCCACCAGCGTTGGCTCATTTCTGCCAATGGGTTCAAGGAACTCTGGGTGACAGTCTTCTCCTTCTCCTTCCTGCCACCCCTGCCCCTGACCTTGTCTACAAACACATCATCCCTGCAAGCTGGGTGGGAGCCCAGGTTGGTGAGCAGGAGGGGTGGGGTGGGAGAGAAAGAACACTTTCCTAAGAAGGCACCCGATGTTATGGAATTCCACGTGTCTGAGAAGGAAGGGGCACTAAGGAGCATCTAGTCCAATGTCCTTATTTCAGGAAAGAGAAAACCAGCCTCGGAGAAGGGAGGAGCCATGTGACATTAACAGAGCTCACTTTTGAGAAAACCAGGACAGCAATCCAGGTCTGCTTACACCTCATCCTGTGCTTGCCCCCGTGTCCCATGCTGCCCCAGGATGGACATTGAACACTAGTTCGAGGTTTCCCTGGGAGCATCAACAGTATCTTACAAAATTCTAGGCCCTCAAGGTCGGCCAGGAAAACTGCAGAGCTGATGGAATTGGCCCTGGGTTTTGTGGTAAACACCCTTTTATTGTCACTTTTTCAAGTCTCTGCATTCTTACTGAACTGGAACACTTGGTACATTTTAAAATAATTTTAAAATATTTATCATGTCATTTATCCTAAAAACAATTTTGGGGCAGAGCTATTATTTCCACTTTATAGATGGAAGAACCAAAGCCAAGTCACACAAATAGTAAGTGGCTGGGTGGCACCTGTGTGCCTTTGCCCTTCTCCTTCAGTCACCCAGCCATTCTCCTCACCCAAACCAAAGGTTCGCCAGTTCGATTCTTAGTCAAGGCACATGCCTGGGTTGCAGGCCAGGTTCCCTGTACAGGGTGTGTGAGAGGCAACCACACATTGATGTTTCTCTCCCTCTCTTTCTCCCTCCCTTCCCCTCTCTATAAAAATAAATAAATAAAATCTCAAAACATGCTATAAAACAAACATTTAAAAAAAAGAGGTTGAAAATGGTAGAAAGAGGACTATAATAACCAACTAAGCACAGTTATTCTAAGACCTCAACGCAACCACACATATGTAAGACTATGCAAACCTGGGAGATGAACAAAGTCCCCATGAAGGGGCTTCTGAAAGTCCTCATGCAGCTGTGAAGCATGAACCATGGGGATGGCATTATTGTAGTGTGTGGAGGGAGATGAGGCTGATGTAGTTGAAGTCACAGCCACCTTGTGCCAGGGCCCATACACTGGGTTTTCCTTAATCTTGAGAACCATACATGGTGGGCACTCTTCCTATCTACCTTACACAGATCAGGAGCCTGCAACACAAGGCAGTCAGGCCATAAGACCAAGCTGACCCAACTCACAAGTGGTAGAATGGAGTCCCACACCCAGGAGTCTGTCTCAGGCTATCACTGTGCTCCAATGCCTTGCTCTTTTGCCAGAGGTTCCCGCCTTTCAGAGAAAAGAAGATGAATCTGGGCATCCTGTGAAAAAAGAAAAAGCAGAACCATGAAACTAAAATGGCCTGTCAGCCCACAAAAGGACTGTAGGGGATGATGACCCCTTCTCCTAAGTGGGAGTGTGGGATTGGGGGCAGAGGAGAAGTCTCAGACTGGAAGAAGTTTAGGAGCTGAAATGAGTTTGTGAAGAAGCTTGTGCATCTTCTTCCCCAGAGACCACTACAAATAGGACACGGCAACCATCAGTGGCAATAATCAGTGGTTCGCTGCTCATCAGAAACCAGGGTGGGCTGATGAAACACCGGCAGGGTCAGCCCACCTGTCCCACTTCCGGATGGCCTGCTCTGCCAACACAGGTTTGAAGTCCAGGGTGGGGGGCTGGCTGGTTAGTGAGTCGTCTTAAATGGGTTTATGCCTCTTATATAACATCATGGAGCCACTACTTATTTATTTTTAAGGTATAATTTACATACAACATTCTATTAGTTTCAGGTGTACAACAGAATGACTTGGTATTTGTATATGCATATTGCAAAATGATCACAATATGTCTAGCTAACATTTGGCCACACATAGTTACAAAAATGGTTTTCTTATGAGGACAAATTTTAAAATCTATTCTCTTAAGAATACAGTATTATTAACTATAATCAACATGCTGTACATTATATTACTATGACCTATTATTTTATAGCTGGAAGCTTGTGCCTTTTCATCTCCTTTACCCATTTTGCCCTCCCTCATCCACCACCCCACCCCTGTTTCTGGCGAGCACCAATCTCTTCTTTGTCTCTATGAGCTCATTTTACCCTAAGATGCCACATATCAGTGAGATCACACAAGATTTGCCTTTCTCTGCCTCACTTAGTGTAATACCTCCACCCGTGCTGCCACGTATAACAGGACTTCTTTTTTATGGCTGAGAATATTCCATTGTGTACATGTACCACATCTTCTTCATCCATCACTTTGTAACATGTCAGACCCCCCCCCACAACACACACCATGCGATGGCACATGTGCCACACACCGTCCAGCAGGGGCTGTGGGGCTGTCTCCTTCGGTGTCCCAGCTGTCAGAAATCTGCGACAGGACTGACCGGTGTGCTCTGCCAGAGTACCATCCTTCCTCTCAGCCCCCTTCCTGACGCTTTTACCTGGAGGTGCCTGCTCTTTGCTGCTTACTTTTGCTGACCTCTGGCTCCAGATCCATTACTCTGCTCTCTGCTATAGCCTGTCACCCCTCCAGCACGCCCCGTGATGATTTTTCTCTGGGGCTCACTTTGAGTGTCCTCTGTACGTGTGCCTTACTCACCATTTGGGCTCTACTGTGGACTCCGCATAAAACCCCTCAGATAAGGAACCTAGACGTGTACATGTCAGCCCCCAGGACTTGGAGGACCAGGAGGTGCAGGGGCTTAGAAGGAAGAAGGCTGTCAGCAACACCCATAATTCAGCTGCCCTGCCCAGCCTCTGTCATGTACTTGAGTCTACTCATCCGTAAAGTGGGACACTCATTTCCACCTTCAAAGTTGTCAGGCAGTGTTTGCAGAGGTCATAGCGCTGTGGTGGTCATGAAACCAAGACTGTCAGCGCCCTTCAGGGCTAGGTGATAAGGAGCAATGGTGAGAGAGGGGAAGCCAACTCTAGAGAAAGACAGGCACACCGAGGACCCAGGCACAGGGGACACCCTCAGGGGCTGGAGACAGTTCTGGGCAGTGTCATTGTTGCCACTGCTGCCACAGGTTTGCCTGAACCTCACTTGTCTCGGACCCCAGGACTGCGCTGCTGGGAGCTTACTCCAGGCCAAGCGTTTGGGAACTCAGTGTGGATCACAGAACAAAACCTGACATTACCAGTGCTCTTTAAAATTTAGGTGGTCTTACCTCCAACAGACCTTCTCCACGATTACAAGTTTGCTTCCAACTTCCCGGAAGGATGCAAGTTACAAAGCAGCTCAGGAGTCTGGACCTTTTGCATAGAAACAATATGATAAGTCCTTAGAATTCCCACATCAGCCATGCAGAGTGCAGCTAAGGTCCTGCACATCGACAATGAAATGAGCCCTCCTATCACATTGCGCTATGTTCATAATTAATTACACAGTCCATCTCAAAGTTGAATAGACTGGTTGCATTTACTCTGAAAGCTGACCTCTTGACGAAATGGAATTGCCTGGGGGAAGCCAAATGGTAGACTTTTGTAGGGACCCTGATGTTCAAGGACCTGAAGACATCCAATCCCACTCTCCTCACTGATTCAGATAGACCCCTTGCATCTGTCAGTTACAATTAAGGTGACTTTTGGCTCACTAGCAGGATGACTAAGGGAGAAGGGGGAAGGAGAAGGAGGGATGACGATGGAAAAGGAAGCATGCAGATTTCTTTAGACACCAAACAACAGCTGATTCAAAAAACAAAATGGCTTAGGGTCTTCTGCACTAGATCCTGAAGGAGAGAGGTGAAGAGTGGAGGATGACATGACACTCATTCAGGGAGCAGTGGAGAAAAGTGGGAGTGGGGCACTGAGGTGCTGTCCATGCAGGACACCCTGGCTGGATGGATCAGTGCTGGGCAGGGGGCAGCTGGGGGAGGAAACACAATGTTTGCACAGTCAGGTGTCTCTAATTTGAGATGAGTAAGGTTCACATGATGCGGGAGGGCGTAGTGGTGGTGGAAGTGGGCTGTTCTCTTAATATTATTATTAGGGGGTGTCACCCATTTTATGTCAATCGATTGATTATTTTGTTCCTGCACATATTAATTGAGCTCCCACTTCCTCCAGCTCTCTGGTTACAGTGATGAGTAGCTTGTAGTCTGGGAAGGAGGTACACACACATCACATAACCACACAAATGCATGTAAATCTGCATCAGAGACAGACACGGTGAGACGCATCTAAATGGAAGGGTGTGACCTGGAGGGTTCTGCATCGAGCCTTCCCTGAGGAAATGAGGCTGCAATGGAGATCTGAATTACAGGGGCCACGTGAGTGGAGAGCTGAGAAGAGGCCAGTGGGGCAGGTGGGCTGCAGGCACAGAGGCTGTGTGGTGGGAGGGAGCCCGATGGGAATGGGGCTCCCAAAGGTCAGAGCTGCTGGAATGAGACAGGAGTGAAGTATGGGGCAGGGGAGGCTCAGCAGGGTAGCCCATTTGAGAGTTACAAATAAGGAAGTTGAGGCTTAGTGAAGGAAGTGGTTTGAACAATATCAGACAAATCAAAAGTACGGGCCTGGCTGTCAGTCCTTGCTGGGAAAGCCTGTGCTCCCTGTTGGTGTTTTTTTGTATATTAGGGACTTTGTTCAATGTGAGTGCAGGGCGAAGACCATCGTATTATAGCTCATTAAAACATTAGCAATATTATGCATTGCTAATGAAGCATCTAGAATATACTCATAACACCATGATTTGTCTTATACTAATATGAACATTAATTAAATATGTACATAATAACCAGTCACTCCTTGTTTAATTATCAAGCATATGTTTCTGGAATCTTCCTGGTTAGTGACACCACACTAGCAAGAATGACTAGTGCTCTGTAAGTCGAGAAGCACACCTGCCGCAGGTGGGCAGGTTGTCCTGGCCGCTGTCTGGGACGCTGTGCTGGGCGGCACCCTTGCAGGCACCATGTCTCCGCACAGCAGACACGTTCTAGGAACACATCTCTAAACTGAGGCTGGATGACTCAAACAGTAACCTGAAGAATCTTCCAGAACCAAATTTAATGCATTCACACACTTGTCTAACAAGTTTTCTTGAAGCAGGGCCTACCTGTAATATGGCTCAAGTGGTTTATTAAGTCACGTTTGGGGGCTGACTTTGACCATTGTAACAACACTTTCGCTGTCTTCCTGTGAGAAGATGGCAAGGGTACAGATTGTAGGTCTAATTGTGTCCACTTTTTTTACCCTGGTAGTGACTGTATATGGTCTCCATCTGATATTACATATAAATAGATTAACTGGCCCCCTGTACTAGGCTGGAAGGCTTGTTGGGAGGGTTGGCACAGGATGATGGAAGCTACATGGCTGACCTTCAAGATGTCCGATCCAGCACCGTGCAGCATCCATAACAAACTTCCCCCTCCCTTGTGCCTTGTGCTAAAGCCACCTCTCACACAGGCTGCAATGTCCTGCCCTGGTTTCTGGAGCTGCCTGTTCTCCCTGCACTGATCTGGCTTCTTACATCATGACCTTCAAGCTCATCATCTGTGTCCTTGTGTTTTCTGCCTGGGCGCTTTGGCTCACTACTCAAACCTATCTCATAGCTTTCAACTTCCACTTTCTCATGTCGACATTTCATCTTTTCTCTTGGACAAGGGGAAGTCCTTGATTGTTTACAACATAAGTATCTCATTCTTTCTTATAGGTGGAGTCAGTGTAGACCTGGCCAGGATGCTCAGTGAGGTGGAGGTCTAGATGATGGAGAAAGAGCTTTGAAAACAAGCAGACCTGGGTTTGAATCTTGACTTCACCAATCAGTTATATATAACTTGGCAAGTTATTTCAACTCTCTGGGCCTCAGTTCCTTATTTATAAAATGGTGAGGAAAATCCCAATCACACATGGTTGCAGTAAGGATTTAGTGAGTTGAGTACACAAATCATCTGGCACATAGTAGGTGGTAATACTTGATGATTCTAATTTTATTATAAAGGTTGTAGAATATAACAAGAAAATCTTGAGGGTAAGCCTAAGATATCAGCAGAATTTTGTCAACTTCAAGGAACAAGTACAAATTTAGGAACAAGATGGTCTTCAAATATAAGAAGTCAGGCAGATACTGAACAGATTTAGCCACCTGAAGAAGGGTGAGAGACAGTTGTCAGGTGAGCTGGGAGGCAGAACCAGCCCCCATTCACTGGTTACAGGCTGCCTGGCCCCACAGTGAGGGCGGTGGTCTTTTAAGAACCTGGGAGAAGGGAAACAGGGACATACTTTCCTAGTTAAGCAAGTCCTCTGACTCCTTCTCTGGTACCAGTCAGTACCCCCAAAAGTCCCCTCTCCTGATCTGATTGGCCAGGTTCTTCCAACCCAAGACTGTTTTATATGTCACTCATTTTCTCTATTAACTGTTCTTATTTCAACCAAAATAAGTTTGAGTCTATGTCACTTTGACTAATACAACTCCGGCAGTGACCAATTAACTGTTTGTTTCTAAGACTGAACTTCCACTTGGCTCATCAATAGTGTTGTTCTCAGCAGGTTCCAAGTTTCATGCTATAAAACTGTGATGGTTTTATTGACCAATTATCACAGGTTAATAATGATTATTTTTATGAAAGTTGGCAGCTCACCCTCTGGACAGCGGGTAGAGCAATGTCACCTCAGCCTTAATCATAGATCATAAAATGTTAGAGCTGAAAGGGTCTCCAAAGTCATGTGGCCCAACCCTCTCACTTAATAGAAGAAAGAACTGGGGCTTGGAGAGATTAAACTCTGGGTTAGAAAGGCCAACAGAATAGAGAGACATGGAAGCCCCAGGAGGGCAGGCATTTCTCCGAGATGATTCAGTAAGAGTCTCTGATCTCTCTCTTATAAGCACAGAATATAGGTCTTCTGAATGCTAAGTGCAAAGATGATGGGGTGATCTGATTTGTAAGGCCAGCATGTGAGGAACTGGATATTTTAAAGGCTAGATGACCTCTGAGGTTTTGATCAACTCTGATATTCTAGGGTATTATTTTGTATGGAATGCACGATATTGCACACACACTAACTTACTTATTTGCTTACATTCTTTCTCCTGTAAAGAAGTGTCTCAAAGGCAGGGCTGTGTTCCTCATTTTGCTTTTCCAGCAGCCTTGCTGATTGTGTGTGCTCAGTAAAAGATGCTGGATGAATGGATGGGTGAGGGTGTACTGAAAGAGTGTGACAAGGAGTGACTAGGCTCTTGACACAGAGGGCAGAGTGAGTTTGAGAGCAGAGTAGACTCTCATTTAGTTGATAAGACTTGAGAAAAGACCAGAGATTCATGGGGTGGGAGAGGCTTAGTTTAGAATTAAAATCACGAGAGCTGCAGTCTAAAGTTGTTCTGTAAAAAGAAAGAAGCATCTTGCAAGTGGCAGTGCAGCCTCTTGCTTCAAGAAGAAAGTCTGTAAGGACTGAAGATGGGACAGGGACCACCTTGACTGGGAAAATGTTTAGAGATGAGGACAAGGTTGAATCAACAAATTGTCTGAGGCCCTGCTGCCTTCTCTCAACAGCTCTGGCGCCACTCAGAATCCTGGGCCTGGCATACCTCTCTATCCTGTGGCAGAGTCGCTCTCAGCTAGGAAGAAATGAGCACAAGAATCTGAAGTCCACACGTCTCAGAGAAAGGAAGAGACATGTGGAAATAAAGTTCCATTTGGTTCACACCTCAGTGGACTCCTTTTTCACTAGCCCTTGTGTGAGGCTCAAAGCCCGTCCCTCCAGCCATTGCCCGCCTCTGCCATCTGGAGATGCTGTACTCACCTGGACTCTACTGCATCTGGGCCAGAGGACCCTGGCTGCTGGCACTCCCCCTGCTTGGCAGTCTCTGTTCCTAAAGGGGATGGTGGGCTGATGGGTTTCTTATAACTTACTGGATCCTGCTCAAGGTTGTTGATCTGAGCAATCTTAATCATCCAAAAGAGTTTGCAGCTGTTCTCATCAGAAACACAAATTCAGCACTATCCTTAAATTGTTGGTTTCCACACCGGGTGCTGGAGAGAGGGGCTCTATCCCCTGGGAGACAACAGAAAATTAAATCTGCTCCCCACCCTGAAGGCCAGAGAAGAGGAGAAGAGCCTCTGGCCGTTGTTGATAGTGTTTCCATCTGAGAGCATCTCTGTACTCCTCCTTCCCTGAATACCTCCCTCTGTCCCCTCCCCTCTGTCCCTTCCTTCTGTCTTCTTTCTTCTTTTCTCTCCTTTTCCTCCTTCTTTCTTCTCTTTAACAAACATTTATTGAGCACCTGCTAAGTACGAGGTGTTAAGTCAGGGGAAGTGTGGAGGGAGGGGATACCAAAGTTGACAGGCTGGCTTTTCTTTGGGAAGAATTTACACAAGCAAATTGCAGAGAGATAGCAAAACTGCCAACAGATGTACCTGTCCAAACCCCACTGGAAAAGTGTCACAGGCAGGTCCACGCAGAGTGGGGTGTTTCCTTAGAAGACACCGTGTAAACTCAGCTAGGGATCAGAGATGCTATCGTGCAGGGCATGTAAACCGGTCCTCGAAGTGTCTCCATCGAAGGTGAATAGACCGAAGGTGATTTCTCCCTGGATTTTCATACCCAGATGGGGTCTTTCCCTCTCTGAGGTTCACAGGGCTTCACCTGCTCTCTGATGGTGTCTGCGAAGCTCTGTGGGTGCCTCGCCTCTCCTCCTCCAGGCAGGCGGCCTTCTGTCACAGGGAACTGGGGCCTGCCTCAGGGATTTAACATGCAATCAGACAGTGACATGGACTTCTACACTCAGGAAACATAGACAAGATGTTACATATTTTGAAAAAGACTTTAAAATGGTAGCCATATTGTGTGAGCAAAGTCCAGTTTAAAGAAGGGGAAGAGATACCTCATGTAGTCCCATTTGTTTATTTTTCCTTTTGTTTCCCTTGACTGAGGAGATATATCAGAAAAAATATTGCTCTGAGCAATGTCTGAGATTTTATTGCCTATGTTTTCTTCTAGGATTTTTATGGTTTCAGGTCTAACATTTAAGTCTTTAATCCATTTTGAGTTTATTCTTGTATATGGCATAAGAAGGTGGTCTAGTTTCATTTTTCTGCACATATCTGTCTAAGTTTCCCAACACCACTTAATGGAATAAACTAGTTTTAGCCTATTGTATATGCTTGCTTCCTCTGTCAAATATTAATTGACTATAAAGGTGTGGGTTTATTTCTGGGCTCTCTATTCTGTTCCATTGAACTATGTGTCTGATTTTTATGCCAAAACCATGCTGTTTTGATTACTGTGGACTTACAGTATAGTTTGATATTAGGTAGTGTGATTCCTCCAACTTTGTCCTTCTTTCTCAAGATCACCATTATTATTTGGGGCCTTTTGTGGTTCTGTATAAATTTTTGAAATATCTGTTCTAGTTCTATGAAATATGTCATTGATATCTTGATAGGAATTGTGTTGAATCTATAGATTGCTTTGGGTAGTATTGACTTTTTAATGAATGTTAATTCTGATCCATGAACATGTATGTACTTCCAATTATTTGTATCTTCTTCAGTTTCTTTCTTCGGTGTCTTGTAATTTTTCAAGTACAGGTCTTTTACATCCTTGGTTAGATTTATTCCTAGGTATTTTACTCTTTTTGAAGCAATTGTAAATGGGATTATTTTCTTAATTTCCCTTTCTGACAGTCCATTATTGACATGTGAAAATGCAACTGATTTCTGGGTATTAATTTTGTATCCTGTTAATTTACTGAATTCATTTATCAGTTCTAGTAGTTTCTTGGTGGAATCTTTGGGGTTCTCTATGTGCAGTATCATGTCATCTGCAAATAATGACAATTTTACTTCTTTTCTAATTTGGATGCACAGTGTCCAGAGAGGAACTGTGCCATTTGGGAGCAATGGGAATTGGTTTTCCAATTCAGTCAGTCAGTCTGGGAGGGCTTCATGGAAGAAGGCCAGTGTCAGAGACTGAAGGAGCCAGCTGGGCAGGGATCTGGGGAGGGAGTGTGGTGGAGTACATGGAGCTCACCACACCTGAGCTTCTGGAGGGAAGAGACATGTGACAGGGGCTCCACATCCCAACCACAGTGTGAGGCCCAACACATGTGTAAACGAACCATGGACCAGTGTGTGGGAGACAGTGGAAGGCTGGACAAGACAGTAGAGGAGGCTGAGGTAAGGATGACTGAAGGGGTTGAGCAGATGAGCTGGTATGGAGCAGGGCCTATGGGTACCTCCCTTAGGTCGCTAAGGTAGAAGGTGCTATATGAGGAGAAGGCAGCCCCAGGCTGTCACAGTCAAGACCCATCAGAGCTGTGGGCAGGGATATAGTTCAAAGGATGGCCCAGGAGCACAGAGTCAATAAGTGGCTCTGGTAGCATCCTGTGACCTTGGGCAGGTCACCTCACCTTCCCAACCTTGCTCACCATCCTGCCACCATAGAGGGTGCCTCCAATTGTTGTCTGGTGCCCTAGAAACCCAAAGTCCTGAGGTCTGAGCAGAGTGGGGTGGACAGTTTGGAGGTGGGGAGGAGAGGACAAGGATGTAAACTACACACTAGTACCAGGACAACTGAGAAAGACATGAGAATCTACAAAGTTTGGCAACTGATTTATTATTTGGGAGTCAAGACAAAAATAAGCGGGGGAAATAGTAGTCATTATTGGGAGCTTAATATGTACCTATGGCTACATACACATTGTCTACCTTATAAGAGGGGCATTGTTATTATTATTATTATCCCACTTTATAGATGGGGAAGCTAAGGCTCGAAGAGGTAACATGACTGTTCCAGGTTAACACTTTATAAGTGATACAGCTGGAATTTGAAAACTTTGTATTTTTACGCACACCAGAGCTCTCAGCCCTGCCTCATGCTGAATCACAAACGAGCCCTCACCTGGGTCTTCAGTGGTGTGGTGCAGGTTTTCCAGGAGGGACTGGCTGGGAGGCCCCTGCCGTCCTCAGGTTCAGACCTGCGATCAGCGACCATGTGCACAGCAGGCTAGAGAGCAGGGACAGGAGGAAGGAGGGCTGGGAAATCTACCACCAGACCAAAGGAGAATAAGAGGCCTCTCATTTGTGAAGTGCTTTCCAGTTTTTGCCTTAACTGACGCTCATGACAGCCCTGGGAGTTAGGCTTGGAATTTTTCAATCCCACCTTCCAGCTGGGGAAGCTGAGGCCTGGGGAGGAGAAAAGCATTGCCCAGTGTCATCCAGCTGGTAAATGGCAGGAGAGTGGAACCTGGTTCTCTTTCCAGGGGCTCTCGTCAGGGTTGGACATGAGGCATCTCCAGGGGATGCCCCCTTCTGGGGGTCAGAGGGCAGGAGAGCAGAGCAGGAATGGCTGGGTCCCAAGAACTAAAGTGACAGAGGCATGAGGCCTCTTCCTCAAAGCCCCAAGCAGGGTAGGGGCCTAGGTGCTGAGGGGTCTGCCTGAGAGTGGCTTAGCCTGAAGCCAGAGCTGGAGGGCAACGCCAGTGGCACAGAGCCTCCCCAAATGGGATGCCCTGCGGGGCCCCTGCTCCAGATCCCAGAGGGTGAGCAGAAGGCAGGGCAGGCATTGTAGGTCTGCCCTCTCTAAACCATCCCATGCCTTAGGCATCAGGAGGCCCTCAGTCAGTGGACTGTCAGCAAGCAATGCTGACAGGAAGGTGCCCAGCCCTGAGCTGCAGTGGAGGGAACAGGATCTTTGGAGATAGATCGCTGAGGGTTCAAACCCTGGCTTTGCCATTCCTGATTTGGTGACTTTGTGTCTTGGTTGCCCTATCTGTAAAATGAAATAGCATCTTCCTTACAGTCATAAAGTATGAATGAGTGAATACATATCCATGATACTGAATAAATTTCATTCATTTCACAGTTCCACTGTGTGCCAGTGCTATGTTTGGTGCTGGGATGAGACAGTTCTGGGACCCAGCCAGACAAGACTCACTTCCCTTCTCCCACCTGGAAGGTATCTGAATCTCCCCTAGAGTGTGGGCTCTGTCCCAGCACCCAGGGAGGAGGGGAGAATGGGAGGGGAGGCAGAACCTCAGCCTTGCTCTGAGCCCACAGTTCCTAAGCCAAGCAGGAGCCAGAGGTCAGGGGCAGAGCTGGGGGCTGGGATGAAGTGGAGGGTGGGCACATCCGAAGTCCTCCTGTCAGGCTCCCTGCACTTCAGAAATCCGGAGAGCTTGACTATGATGACCTCACCGGTGTTCAAAGCTTCCCCAGGAGACCAAAGGCAACGCAGAAAGCACTGGAGTGTGCGAGCGCTGACAGCTGCAGGATCAGAGAGCCTGGCCAGGGATCACAGGCTGTGGGGGTGGCCAGGCATTGCACAGATTCAAGGTCCTGCCTGGGCCCCCAGGCCAAGTTCACTGACCATAGATATTCATGGGAGGTGCCCCTTCCTCATCAACAGCCTGCACTCTGTGTTCAATGCTTTTCCTCATGAGTTACCTTTTCCAACCTGCCCAGGCCCGGAAACAAATATCACTGCCACTTTGTAGATTAGGACACTGAGCACAGAGGAGTGCCAGCGGCTTGCTTAAGGCCTCACAGATCGTCATCATTGCTGAGATGTGGGTTCCCCCTCTGTCTCCATCGCACATGTGTACACATGTGCACGCACACATGCTCATGTGAATGCCTTGAGACCTCCCCTCTAACCTGGCTAATACAGTGAACTAGACAACCCACTGGACCTCCATCCTGCACCTGTCCACCTGGCGTAAGCAGCAGGGACGGGGTTGAAAGGAGGAGGACAAGGAGTCCCACCCCGGGTCCAGGTTCCTGGCAGCTCAGGGCACAGAAGGTGGCAGAGGATGTGATACTTCTGTCCACCAGTTTTTTCTGGGCTGACTCTTTACTGATGTCTCTCTCCTTTCTATTCACACCTTTGGATCCACTCTCTCATCTTCCTGCATCTCCCCTGCTTCTTGGTTCACCCCTGTTGCTTTTTTCTGTTTTCTTTTCCCCTTTCCACTTGGTCTCTCTCCCTTCTCCTCCTTCCCTCTCTCCCTCTCCCTGCTTTCTCTGGACTTCCTTACTCCTCCCTTTCTTACCCTCCCTCCTCCTCTTCTCTTTGTCTCTTTTATCTCCTTCCCTCCTTTTCTGTTTGTTTTTCTCCCCTGGTGCCCCTCCCTGCCGGGTCCTCTGTGTGTGCCCCCAGCCTCCCTTCTCCTTCTTCCCCTCCCCTCAGCTCTTGCTCTTGGTGATTTATTACTTGCCCTGCTGCTTCTGACAAACTATTTGTAGGAAAATGAGATTTGGTCCACGCTGGATGGCTCCTCTGGGAGGCAGCGTGGGGGTCGGTGTCGGAGCCCCAGTGTGGCCCCCACCAGAGCCCCCGGCGCTCGCTCACAGAGCTCTTTAAGATAAATGAGCAAAATTAAAAGACTCACTGGGGAGAGAAAACGTTGGATGGCAGCGAGTGAGAGCGGGTGGTGCCTGGTTTCCTCCCAGAAATGCACCCACGTGCACCCCGCTGGGGCTCCCCATCTGCTCAGACTCCAGAGACGCCCTCCCCCAGAAGAGCATCAAGCCTTGGGTGCATTTCTGCCTTCCCAGGACGTGGTCCTGAAAAGTGCAGAAACCTCTTCAGCATTAGCAACAGTTTGAGGTGGAACAGCAGGTCTTCGGAGGTGGTTGAAAGAGGCCTGCTGAGGGGGAAGAGGCAAAGGACAGAGAGCAGAGCAGGTGGGTGACAGAGGGCAGTGGGGTGGGCTGTCTGGTGGGGTGCACACATGAGGAGCAGCTCCAGGCCTACCCCAAGGCCCAGGCTGCTCCAGCCTTACTGGATCCCAGGAGACCTCAGCAAGATTCATGTCCTGGGCACAGGTACTCGGCGGACAGGAGGAGTGGAAGTTTTTGCTCCCCCGCCCTGTGCATAGGGGGCTTAGCTTCTGGTTAGCTGGGTAGCAGACTTGAAGCTCCTGAGGGCAGCTGGTAGGTCTGTGGTTTTCCTATAGCACCTTAGCGCTGGGCCACCACTGGGCTCCTGGTTCACCTCTTGCCACCTTCTCTTCTGACATGAATACAAGAATGTCTTGCAAGCTCTAGGCTCTATTTTTAACCCAATGGGATACACTCTGGAACCAGTTATTCAAGCTATTTTTCTCTTATTTTAAAAGCCATGCATTTATATCTCTATCAAACATTGAGAAAACAGAAATATGATAAACAAAAAATAAAAATCACCTGTTACTCTATAGTTTTGTATTTATCATAGTTTTAAAAAATGCATATGTTCAATAAACAAGGTCATATTGTACACATTTTTGAACTGTTTTATCCACTCAACATTACATTGTGCATACCTTTCCAATGACTAAGTAGTCTTCTGAGATATAATCTTAAATGGTACACTGTTTCGTATATGTTTATACATTCCTTGTATAATTGTTTTTTAACAAGGCACTTACTTTTATTCATTTTGATCACTTCTCAATTTTTGCTGTTATAAAGATGTACTAGCCTTGGAATTATCCAAATTATCCAATTCTTATCATAGTCAGTAATAAAAGCAGTGATTTCTGCGCTTTCCTGGCTTCATAAGAATAAACTGTGACATACTTGAAAGCTTAACAACTCCAGTGGGCCTGGTCTGAGAAGCCAGCCTTCAACAGACCTTCTAGACTTCATAGATTTTCAAAGACCACCTGAATCTGTAAACCAGGCCCTTCTGAGAATGTTCTAGAAGAAAGAGAGGTAGGTAAGACTTCAGCTGCTATGTAAACCAAAAAAGATATCATATTTGAAGAAAAGGCTTATTTAGCTTGAGTCTTGGTAGCACATTTTCAAATAAAACATGAACCAAATTATAATAATGGGCCAAGTTACCTCTAATTGGTGTTCATGTGTTGTAATTTCAAAGTGTGTTAAAATGCAAAACTTGGAGATGTGGTAGTCATTCTTAGAGTCTACTATGATAAGTGCCTAGTAGGGCATAAATGGAGAAGAAGAGAGAGATTCAATGTGTAAAGATGGAGGAAAACTTTAGTATTCAGTGACTGTGCACAGGTACTCCCAAGTGACCATCACTTTCGAGGTATCTGTCTCTATGTCTGTCAGTCTGGGATGTGTGGGTCTTGGGAAGAGTGGAAAACGATGCAAAACTACTGGATAATTTGTCATTTGGGTTTGTGTTTTCTTTGATACTTTTCCTATAAAACATGCATGGCTTGCACCAAGATCTCTGATTTGGGAGGTTCCTTCCAATCACCCTTTTCTTGGGGCCTTTGGGGTCACCTCACGTCACTTGTTATAAACTTCAGTGTCCCGAGTGGCTGTCTTAGGCTGTGGGAAGAGGAAGGTGCCCATGAACTATTTTCAATATTTGGAAAATATTTGGATTACCTACAATGAAGTTTTCTGGTTAATAAAATGTCAAGTTTCTTTGCTTTGGGTTGATTTGTACCAGCTTGATGGGAATACTCACTATCTCAACTGGATTGCTCTGATTGACAGTTTCCTAGGTCTTTGAATCATAAATGACAGGGAGAGTCCATTAATAGAGTCTCTGTTTCCTAATCACCTAGGAGTTCATGGCTGGATAAGAAAGGAGTCTTTGATGGACCCAGCTTGGGAAGTGGCAGCAAACAGTGTCACCCGTTGCCCTCTCTCTACTGCCCAGTGGCCAGTGGGGCAAAACCTGTTCAAACAGGAGGATCCTGACGTTAACATCATGGTAGAGATTTTCTAGAAAAATCCATCCAAATCTCTTTCTGCACCAGATCATGAAGGAGAGAGGCAACATCTATCGAGTGTGCTGTGGGACAGGGGTGCCCACTGATGGCTGGGAAGAGCATCTGAGAAAAACAGGGGCCTGCTCACAGCTACCAATTCAGTCTGGAGCCCCCTGCCCCACACTTCATTTTATTAGGAAGAAAAGATACAGGGAGGGGTGTGGGAGGAGAGAAAAGAAATTAAAACATCATGATCCCTTTAATACAATCTGAGATTTACTCTGCATAATCCAACTGTATTTTTGATAAGAAATTCATGGCTCCTCTGTCCCCAGTAACAGAACGGTGATCTTTATGGGGCCGGTGTGAGGAAGCTGGTGGGCACGGCCCCTGTCACATTAAACTGTCTCAGTGAAGAAGCAATTTGTTTGATATTAAGAGTTATAAAAATATCAGCACAGAGCGGTTATGCTGGGGATATTGCAAAGCCAATCTGAATTTTAATGTAGTGTGAGCAATAAGCACCGTGTTCCCCATTCCCATGCCACACACTCGCTCTGCAAATATCTGAAGAGAAAAAATGGAGGTATTGAGTGTCTTGCTCTTTTTACTTCTGTCTCAGGCAGGCTTGATCCTCACCGGATGTGTGGGAGCTGGCAGGTGCCTGGGAGCCAGTTGCATTCTTGCATTGTTGGGGTACAGAGTTGGAAACATGGCCAAACACTCGGCTTTCTCTCACCCTGTCCATGCCCCTCATGTGCAAGCAACCATCCCAGTGCTGCCCAAGACAGCCTTCTCTGACCACTGGCACCTCAGGATTTTCATCCTTTAGTTTCCTAATACAATGGAATGCTGTTTCACAAGCGTCTCCCCCATCCTCTAAATCCATCTTAAAATGCCCTTCTTTCCCCTTCCCACGTTCTGATCACACCCCATCTCTTTGTCTCTCTCTGTGGCCTGTAGGCGCATTCTTTGACCTCTCCTCTTCGTTTCCTTCTATCACTTTTCTCATTATTTCCATCTTCCATCATTCCTCTTCCTTCACCTCCCAGTCACCTCTTCCCAGTCTCTTCTCCCATAAATATCCATTCAGCCTTACAGATAGATCTTTCTGAAACATGCTAACCAATTAATTTCACTTGCACAGGGTGCCTGCTCCTCACCAGACATTGGCTGGTGGCAGGAGGAGACACAGCTTGGGCAAGACGGGTGGTCTCTGCTCTCCAGGGACTCGAGGTGCCTTTGGGAGGGGTGGTGGGAGTAGGAGTGGTGGGGGGTGGTCCTTTTCACTCAGGGCTGAGTGAGATAATGTCCCCAAGAGAGGACTGAACAAAGGGCCCGAGGAGAAGTCAGGGACATGTCATGGAAGGAGTGGCTCAGCGACTGAGCCTCCAAGAAGGGAGGCCACTGACAGATGACAGCTGAACTGGGAGGAGAACACATTGTAGACAGAGCAAAGAAGGCTCGGTGGGAGGGTCCATGGGGAATTTTCACAGAAGAGTGAGTCCTCCAGCATGGCTGAGGAGGATCAGAGAGTCCAGGGATGTGCCCAGGTGTCTGACTCCTGGTTCTGGACACGTCATCACAGCACAGTGGTGACCCCAGGGTGGTCTGGGCCCCTGGAAGCTCTGAGACCCTCTCGGGGGGTCTGTGAGGCCAACGCTATTTTGAATCACCTTTGCCTTTCACATTTGCTCACGAGTGTGCAGGGGATTTTCTGTTGTATACTTGGGAGGCCTGTTCACCAGGAGCAAACAGTTCCCCAATGACCGGTGCACAAGGGTGCAAACCCTGCCTGGGCCAACGTCGGTCCAGGCAGAGATCGATGTCTTTTTCAGTAAGAGGTGTGAACCTCATTCCACAATGGAGAACCTTTAAGAAACTACCATTTGTTGAATTTTGAGGAAGTATCGAGAATAATATCCACAATTGTCTGAAAGATGATTAATATATTCCTCTGTTTTCCAGCTACATATTTTCATGAAGCCAGAGTTTGTTCCATGTACAGCAAGGAAAACAATGTATCGCAACAGCCTGAATGCAAAAGCAGGTTATGAGAACCCAGCTGTCATCTACTTAGCAGAGTCCTCATGAAAGAGATGCACAAATGTGTACAATAATGACAACTGGCTCGGTATTTTTTAAAAATGCAGAATAAATATTGACACCTATAACCCATATAACCAAATGCTTGTGGGCTGTTAGATAACTTTTCCAAGTATAAAAAGACCTTGAGATCAGAATTTTGAGAACTGGGGGTCCGGAGTGTGTCTCTAAAAGATTATTAGTTATAAGTTTCCATTTGGCATAGAAATAACAGGCCCACTCTTTGCCCTGCTTCCTTCTTCCCCCTCCTGTTGGCTCTGGAGCTCCCTGAGCCCTCTTGCACTATCTGCCTGCATGGCAGCCTCCCCTTGAACACCTCCTCCAGCAGGAAGTCCCTTCCTCCCCCTTCTACCCAGCTCCTCTTTCACAGCACCTCCAATCACATCACTCACTCCCTCACTTTCCACAGATTCCAGATCCAAACTACTTGCATTCCTCCAGCCTCCCTTTCTCTATCCGCTGTTATCTTCTTCACCTCAGACTCCCTTTCTAGTCCCTCATAATTCTTTCTCAGACAAGCTCCTGGTCTCTCATGGCATTTATCGAGGCCGCACATGCTCCTCATCTTGGCTCACCAGCTTCTCCCCGGAGTCTCTCTTTGTTGCTGCAGTGATGATGTCTGCTCCAGGGCTGAGGACCAGCCCAGCCGGGTCCTCCTCTGAGGGCCAAGGAGGGACACCATGGGTCTGGGGAAGGAGGCAGACAGATCGGGCTGAAGTTCAGCAAGGAAACAGGGCAGCTTCACCCAAATTACTCGTCCTATGTTTATAACGTGAGGATAATAATACCAACCCAGCAGAGTTCTTATAAGAATTAGAACATACATATATGACAGAGAGCAACTGCTCATGAAGATTTGCTGTTATTGTCAGAGAGAAACCTGATGGTGATCAGTACACATAGGTTTTACAAACTAGTTGGTTATTCATCCTGATAACTAAGTTAAGGTCAACTCTAATCTAGATCATTAGTTCTCAAACCTTCAGGTAAAGCAGAATCACTTGGACAGCTTGTTGGATATGGAGAGGGGCCATATTCTGGCTCATAGCATATGACGGGATCCACACACCTAATCTACCCAACTCTGAAACACACCAAATGCTGGCCCACACATTTCCTTAATTTTCCTGAATCACATTTTCCCACTATTTTGTGGGACTTCCCGATACTTAAAAACTGCTCAGTTTGTATTTGACAGAATTTTTACAGCATCTGACTCATAGTTATTGAATAACTGGCTCGCACTGTGTCCCCAAGCTGTCACTAAGCTCCCCCACCTCTTCCCCTTCGGCAGAGTGAGGTGTGCAGGGGAGCATGGGCACCTTGGGTGTCATTTAATGTTGCTGAACCTTTATTTCTTTGCCTTTAAAGTGAGGATAGCCATATCTTATAGGATGTGGTAGGAATTATGTGGGGGCCTTGTGTGACGTACCATCCAAATTCCACTTTAATTATTTTTCTTTGTGAGAAGAAGCCCAGTTGCCTACCCATGAAAAGAAGGAACTGGAGACTTGGTCTCCCATATGTCCACTCTTTTAGTCCTACCCTAACTCCCCACCACTCCAGGACATCACTGGTCAGAGAGTGGGGAGGACGAAGTGACTCGCTTCCTGCTGCATCCTCCCCTCCTATCTGGCCCTGACCAGACCAGGCCTCTGCCCACCACTGTCTGCCAGCACTCAGCCTCCTCCAATGTTCTCAGGGCTCTGAAAGCCAGCTGTCTAGTTGTCTTTTCCTCCTGCTTCATTCTTTGGGCTTGCTTGATGTATCTTCAGCTGGAGGATCCGGATATAACCTGTATGCCCCGTAATCTTACCATCGGTGGGTATGAGGAGGTCACTATGAACTGTGTGCCTGGCTCCTGGGGCTGGAGAGTTCACTGTGGGAACTCAAGGCCATGACCCCATGGCTCCTCCCATCATTTCAGCCTGTGTGGGTGTCACAATGCTCTCTGGAAACCTCTGCTGTCCTCATCTGCTGATGCTTTCTGCTTCTTGGCCATTGTCACTCTGCTCAGGCTGCCTCTTGGAGGGTGGCTGTCACCACTTGTTCTGGATAGTCATTAGCTGAGCATCTGCAAATGGGGAAAGAAAAGGCTCCTCTCTCCTTGTGCAGCTCCACTGAAGCAGCTTGAACCCCAAGCTGTTATAGTACCAGTTGCTGGACATGTACAAGGCTTTTTCTCTGCAGAAGAGCGCCTGGGCCCTGGGAAGGCTGGACCGAGTAAGCTCAGGTGGTGTTGGCCTCCCCTCTGAGGAGCCGTTCCCATCTGCTGCTCAGGCCTGGTGTCCTGAATTTGCTCACGGCCATGTGGCTTCCGCAAAGATCCCTCAATGTCACCAGATATGCCTGTGTATGTCCAAACCCCAAGCTGTTTTCTCAGGAAGCTCCATAGCCCTGCATAAATCAGTCAAAAGATGTGTGGGGGTGTGAGGAACCCCGAAGTTCACCCTGGATGTACAATTACACCCAGAGAACAGCAGATCGGGAAAACCCTGCTCCGCCCTTCATGTGACGAGCACTTCCAGGGAGGTTTAGAGCTGGAGCATGCAGTGGAGGTGGGTGGAGCTGGCCCTGCCTTGTGAAGAAGTTACTTTCTTTTGCTATTTATCTATTTGGAAGATGGCATCACAGGGTAAAACTGAAGGGAGAGGAACATATGTTCTAGACAGGGGTAAAGTAGCTTGGCGCACAGATGCAAGAGAGGCCCACAGCGGGCAGTGAGTCCCCGACACGGCCTCTCTTCCCCAGCTGTCATGTAGGTGCCACTCAGTGAAGGGCAGGGTCCAGAATCAGGAGAATTGGAGGGAGTAGGCGGTGTGAAGGTAGGGAAGAGGGACATGTTTCCAGATTGCTTTTGAGTATGAAACAAACTTAAGAAATTAAGAATTGCCCCCAGCCAACTTGCAGAATCGCTGCATTCACCTTGGGAAGACAGGACACAGACAACCCTTCTGCTCAAGGAGAAGCCAGAGTGGTGTCCTTCGTTGTTTCCTCATTCCCTCCGCACACACTCGTGGAATGCTCCTTGTGACTGTGCTGCACCCAGCACTCACTTTTGAGCATGTCTGCATCAAGGCCTTGGCAACGGCTGGACCTGACCATGCTCCCACCCAGAGTGCGCTCAGGGGGCGGTGACAATAGAAGCCTCTGAATTTGGGAGACCTGGCTGAGAAAGAACAGGCAAGATGCAAAGAGGGAGTGAATGCCAAGAAAAGGGAAAAATGAAGAGCGATGACTGTGGGTCCCAAGGCTAATTGAGCAGCTAGTGATAGTAGGGAAGTGGGAGGGGCTCTAGTTGGGAAGGAAAGATAACAAGCTCCACTTCAGACAAGTTTTGTTGCAGGGGTTGAAGGTCAACCCAATAGAGATCTTCCATAGACAATAAGAAATGTGAGATAGGAAAGGGCCAAGGGGTCAGGGTTTGAGATGTAGGTTGAACAGCCATAGGATAATGGGAGCAAGGCAGGGCTGGTGAACAGGGCAAGGCAAGATAATTAACTTGTTTGCTTAAAAAACATTCAGTGAATGCATACAGTGTGCCAGGTATGGACCCGAGACCGGGGGGTACCATGATGACACTCGGCAGGGAAGGCATCTTGGATGATTTGTGGGCAGAAAGAGAATAAGAGATGTCAAGTCATGAGTGCGACCTGGGGGAGGCAAGCTTCAGACTGGGAGGTCAGCCCGGAGGCAGAACATCAGGAGAGGGATGGCCAACATGGTGGGTCAGCTAGGGCCTGAGCTGACCTGCATGTAATAGGAAATCCAAATAACAGTGACCTAAGTAAAGCAGGGGTTAGTCCCTCACAAAGCAAGGAGTGTAAGTGTGACAGCCCAGCACTGGTGCAGGGACTCCACTGAGTCACCAGAGACCCAGGCCATCACCCCTCCCGAGCTGCATTGTTGACTTCCCACGTTGTGTGACCAGGGTCAACCATGGTCCCCTATCTCCCAACCCCAAACTCTGCATATTTTTCTTCTCTAATTTAAGGCTGTTTTTTTCAAGTCTGTTCTGTGGATTCCTGAAAAACTGTAGAGACACCTCAGGGGCAAATGAGGAGGCTACAGGGCAGGCCAAGGGGCTGCCATTTATGTTTCTATATATTATATATGATCATATAAATATTAAACATCCCCTGAAAAAGAATAAGCTTTTTCTGGAAAACAGGTTGCCTGAGCAACTCTATGCACGACCATGAGCTCATTTGCTGAGACCACTACAGCAAGAGGTATGCCTGCATGTGTGTGCACACACATGCATACATGCCACATGTGTGTGACCCACTGGTGTACACTCACTGTCCTGTCCCTCAGTGCCATGTACCTTTCCTCCTCTCAGTGACCTGAACCCTCCCTTCCCTAACCACATCTACATCCTGTCACTCAAAGTCACTCCTTATCCACTCCACACCTGGGGTCTTCTCTTAGATTTCTGCCCAAAAACACAGTCCCATGTTGTAAGTCTGTTTAGGACTTGCAGCTCTGGGGCATTGAGGTGGGTAGGAAGGAGGAGAAATGGTAAGGGAGAAAGGTAGCCCAGATGAGGCACAGGACCCAAGAGGAACCCTGGGGGAAAGTGCAGCTGTAGGGCCGCAGTCCTGGCCGCCATCACTGTAGAGAGCTAGGAAGGGGCCTCACCTGTGTTTAAAGAGTAGATTCTGTTCCTGACATTGTTCCACGAACTCTCACACCACCCTTATATAGGCAATTACATACTCACTTTATAGATGAGGAAACCTTGCTCTGTTCATACATGTGGTCTGCTGTGAAAGCCAACAGAGAGCACATGTAAGGTGTCCATGTGCGTGGGTGGTTAGCACTGGCTAACTACCCAACCGGCCAACTTAGTACCCAAGGAAGCCCACTCCCCTCTTTCTGCCCCAGCCTGCTGATGGATTGAACCACGGAGGGGAGGGGCCCAGGATGATGTCTGGTTCCAAAGGAATAATGAGAGGCAAGGACTGATCTACACACCTCCAGACAGGCTGCAGAGAAAACAGGCAGACTTGGGTTTGAATCACAGATGCATGTGTAACCTCTGGCTCTTCTTCTCTCTAAGCCTTAGTTTTTGCATCTATAAAATGGTATCTCTAACAGGACGCAGTAAGTGAACACAGGTGGAGAACTTTACAGTGTGTGTCACATAGCAAAGGTTTGGTGACTTCTAACTGTGGTTATTATGGTTTACAAATGGGGAAACTGAGGTACACATTCCCCAGATCGGGACCTGGTTCGGGGATGTCTCAGCAGACTTCGCACTGAGCTCAGACTTCAGACGGATCCCTCCCCTGCTCCTGGCCCAGCTGCTTCGAGCCCTTTCTGCTGTTTACACATGTGGTGTGGGAAGTGCTATGTGGGAGGCGTGTGAGCCAGTCCTTACGGCCACAGGCGGGTTTGGGGTAGTGTTTCCCATCCCCAGGTCTCATTCCCCAGTCTGGCAAGGTTTACCAACCCCTCCGTTTCTCAATGCCCCCCACTCCGCCTCCACCCTCTCCCTTTGTGAGAGGCCTGTTTCCACTCTTGGCTGTGACAGTAACAGCTGGGAATCTCTCCATCAAAATTTCCAATTTCAGTCATTTATAACTGTCTCAAAAGTCATCTAAAGAAGTGAAATTTTCTTTATTTCATCACAGACCCAAGTAGAATCTTTTAAAGTTTTTTTTATTTTTAACTTTTAAAAAGTACCTGGAACTATTTTAGAAGCAGGTAAGCATGAATGAGTGAATAAGAGAAAGAGGGAAAGAGAGAGAGAAGTTTCTTTGCTGGTTGATGTAATTGGAACAACAAGACATGTGGGGTTTGGGAAAGTCTCATGTGTGGCTGGCTGGTGACTGGTCCCAATACGAGGGCCCTACCTCCCTGGAGCAGTGAAACTGAGGGACAGACCTGGACCTGAAGGTAACAAAGACAGATCATGAGAGAGGTTGGCAGGTGGGTTGTGTCACTCAGGGGCACAAGCTGCCCAGCAGTTTGATCTTGGTACTTTCTAAAGAACTGAAATGTGAGTGTGTCAGGAACCTAACATGAAGGATTTGAGTGGAAATGTCCTGCCATGGAGACTTCAAAAGGCCCCAGAAGAATGGAACCCATTCATTCACATTAGCCACTAACATTTAGACCAGAGCCTACAGGACCCTGGACACTGGAGTCTGGGATGGGCAGGAAGTGGTGAGGCTCAGGGGAGAGGTGGGCTTGAGCCCCACAAGCCAGGTTTGGAAGTACCAGCAACCCATGAGTTGGGGTAGAGCAATGCTGGACAGAGGGGAACACAGACAAGTGGAAGTCAGGTTTTGTCTAGTCTTCACTTTCTCCTTGGGCCAGTCCAATATTTTTAAGACAAAGGCCCTGGAAATGGAGGTGGGTTAGATTGTGGTTAATGAAATAAAGGTTGGATTATGAAGGAGATGAGAAATCAGGATATTATATAAAAAGCAGTATATTAAAGGGTAACATCTAGAAGACATAATCTAAAGAAATTCATACTGATGGGGAAAAATCAAGGGTTCTGGAAAATAGTGCAAAAACAGAGATACTGGCTGTGTCTAAGAACCAGGTGCTCAGACATACAAAGTTGGCGCTAACCAGCACTGTTGGCTGGACCAATGATGACAAGGTGTCTGCCTTCTTAGGGATCCTTTGAAATCTCTCCCTGTTAGTGGCAAGGGGCCTCTGAGGGAGGATGAATTGTTCTGACACCTTTGAAATGGACCATATGCTCTGTCTCCCACTCTCACACTTCATCCTCAGCATATTTGACTCTCAGGGCTAAAGTCAGAGTCTCACATGGGACCTCTCATCTCTAGGGGGTACCTGCTCCACGCAGACCCTGAACTTACAGAACAACATGGCTGTAGGTGTCATGACTTGACCCAGGAGATGAACATCTGCCAGGGTGATTTCATTTCTCTTCTCCGGGTTTGAATGGTCACCCTCTGTGTTTAAATTAACAACAAAAGGTAAAGCAACAATGGCAACAACAGCACCTGAACCACGTCTTCTCAATAGTGTCTTGAGTTTCACCAGCCTATGGTTTCAGGTGATGACACCTTAGTGATTTTGAGTCTTGCTTTCTTTGAGCTCCCATGTGCTCATGCAGTCTCTTCTTCCTCCCTAAACAAGGAGTAGTTTATGCAGGCATTCAGTCTGGGCTAATACATTGTTGGCTTCTTTTATTTGGGGCCGTCACCCCCACTGGTGAGCAAGAGTCTTTGCTCTTCCCCGATATGCCACCACCAGGGGGTCTATCGTCTGAAGCCACTGTTGATGGACTCAACCACTAATGCTCTTAGGAAGTGAGATCATTGTGTCTTCTATGCTCAGCTGGGGGTAATCTCAGAGTAGTGTTGCCTGTATCCCCCTCAAAGTCGGAATTTACTACAATACTTCTTTCAATGCAAAAACACACAGACCTTTTTTGTCTTTGCATCCTCAGGATAGCTGAATTGGGTCAAGTCCCTAAAGTAACTCAAATGCCATACAGAATACCACCGTGACCCTCTAACCTTTGGCCCTGCTACTGAGTCTGGCTCCCCTTGAAAGCCTATCCTTCTAATGGTGAATTACCCCACACGGTCCCTGTCATTCCTGCCTTCAAATGGGCTTCCACAAGGAGCTCAACAGGCATGTCTGTCTACGTACAAAGTCCTACAGACTCAGTTCAGGAATCTGCTGGGAAGTACCTCATCTGTGCTGTAAACAAGGATCCAGATAGGTTCCTGGGAGAGAGGTATTTCTCAAGTCCATCTAACAGATTATACTCGAGTCTCTACTCTGACCCACCTGGGAAACTGTTAACTCAAATTCACAGCATTGACTAGACAGGGGACCCAGGGCTAGAGCTTTCCCTAGAATCCACCCTGCTGAGAACTGGCAGCCAGGAGAGTTACCCTGACTTATCATGACACCACAGTGAGGCCCAGGGCAACACTCGCCCCTGGATCCCTGCACCAAGTTATCCCGGCACTGAGGATCCCAGTCTTCACAGAAATACCCTCCTCTGTCTTAGGCACAGGGGAACATCAGAGTCCCAGAAGGGAGAGAATAATTTGCTTTAATCAGCACGGACTATAATGCAAGGAAGCTGTAACCATATGCTAGAGTGGATGTTCCTGAAAGAAGGCAAAGATCTCTTTTTTCAAACCCATGAAGTATCATAAAGTGCCTTCTTCCTGCCATTTATTACATGTGGGTCAGGCAAATATACCTGCTCAGATCCTTGCTATGACACCCACTCCTCATGATTTTTCCTCTCTGGTCCTTCTTTCCTTCCTTCCCTCCACTGCCTTTTTCATGTCCCTTTATTTCTATCCCTTCCCTCTCTCCTTTTCTTTTAATTAAATACTTACTATATGCCTCACACTCTGCTGGATACTAGAGGGATGAGAGATGGGTAAGACATTGCCTTTGCCCTTGAAGGGTAAGCACATCGAACAGTGGGGAAGACATATGTGTACACAATTAACTATAATAAAATATGGTGAGCAACATAATGGAGATCTGCCCCAAGTATCACAGAGCACAAGGAGGAGTGAAGGCATTGCCTTAGAGGTCATCAGGAAAAGCTTCACGGGGAAGGTGATTTCTGAGTTGCCTTTTAAGAGTAAATAGGAATTTTCCAGATGAAGAAAGATGGGAAGGACATTCCAGGCAGGGGGACAGTGGGAGTCTGGTGTGGCCAGAGCATGGAGGGTGGATTGGCCGTGAGCATAGCAGG
This sequence comes from Trachops cirrhosus, assembly GCA_028533065.1. Taxonomy (NCBI): domain Eukaryota; kingdom Metazoa; phylum Chordata; class Mammalia; order Chiroptera; family Phyllostomidae; genus Trachops; species Trachops cirrhosus. Next base: position 90,010,352 of record CM052543.1, on the reverse strand, counting down.
AGCATTCTGAAAAGGTAGCTTATAACCAGGATGTGATAAGACCTGAATACCAGTCTTAGGAGCTGATGTTTCATTCAGCACATGATGGAGAACAAGAATTTTCAAACACAGAATTTTTCTTTGGATAACATTTCTTGGCTGGCAAGGTTAACAGAGCAAGACTCAAGGTGGGCAATGAAAATATGTCTGTAATAGTGTTTACTTGACAACTGATCGAATATTTATTAATGGTCAGTGTATGCCAGGGTCTGTTTTAGATACTGTGAGATTGCAAAAGCAGAACCACGATTCATATATTATAGAAGGTAGAAGTGATTCTCACTTGGGATGGAGAGAGAAAGTACAATACAAGACCATGTTGTTGAATGGCTGTGAGTCAGAGGAGCCTGGGTGGGCTTCCTGGAAGAGGTAGATCTGAAGGACCAGTGAGAGGCCATTCATCATTGAGGAAGCCACATGGGCAAAGATTTGCATTGAACACATGTGGACAGTAAAGAATCTGGCCTGCCTGGACACATGCTGGGGGTGCTAGGAAAGAAAAGGAGTACAGAGTTGAGGATGCATATAGGAGGACCTCAAAGTCAGAACAGCACAAGACCTTGGTGGGGGAGGACCCTTAAAGCCCTGCTAGGAAAATCCTCCCCACCTCACAAACCCCACATGGTTTCTTCTGTAACATCCCTACACTTGATCACCAACCTTTCTTGGAACATACATAGAGAGAGGAGCGGATCATTTTGTCTTTAGATATCTCCTACTATTGGAAAATAATATGTTAAAATCTAACATATTATTTGTTGTGTCCACTGGTTCCAGATACAGCCCTCTGAGTGTATTGGCATCTCCCCTCTGATGCAGAGAAACTCTTCAGATTTTCAAATTAATCTCAAATTTTAAACCTCCCATCTTCCAAGTTGGAAACTCTTAATTTCTTCAACTGTTCTTCTGCAAGGAGGCTGTGACCTGGGGTCACAGCTATGGCTGGTGCTTGATGGTGCCCCACCCAGGCCTTCATTCTCTCTTGTTGTGGGGCTCACTCAGTGCTGTGCTGTCTGGACACAACTGAGCCGGGGGTGACAGGCTTCTCTGTAAGATGACCTAGTGGAAGTGGCAGTCTGTGAATGGGTCAGGCCTCCGGGTGCAGGGTGACTGAGATGGGTAGACCAGGGAGAAAAAAGCTGGGGACCTTGGTAGGAGTCCAGACATAAGAGCTGCGACAGGAGATGAGTAGACAAGAGTGAAGCTAGGGGACATTTTTACAGTTTGATAAGTGAAAAGATAGATGATGGTGACTCTAAGTTTCTGATCTGAGAGCCTGGAAAAGTGGCAGTGGTAAGGGCCGAAAGGGGTGGAATGACACTGACTTGACCACAGGAGCAGAGCACTTAAGTGGAGATGCCCAGAAGGTGGTCACAAATGTGCCCTGGGAGCCCAGGAGATTAGAGGTTGGCTTGGAGTCATGAAAGACAGGATACCTATCGGGGAGTGAAAACAGGCAGAGGAGGAACTACCCATCAGGACAAGTGCCCGACAACATCTGTACATGCAGACTGAGCAGCAAAGATGTTGGGATACAGGCCAGGAACTGCCAGAGTACAGCAGTGTTGAGGTGCCAAAGCAGCTTGGGGATCTCAGGAAGAGGTACTTGTCAGTGACACCACACCTGGGAGGACAAAGGACACCTACCCTACCCGGGGGAGGAGGGAGATCAGTTTCAGTAGGAAGGTGGGGGCCAAGCAATCTTGGAGCAGATTCAGGGGGACTGAGTGGCTGGTTACCCTCTCCTCAAACCCCTACTTTGGTAGAGCCACTTATCCCTTCCCCTCAGCTCACCTGTCCCAATGTTTACCTTCCTACTTTCACTGCCAGTTTCCCAGTGGCCCAGCTGGCCACTCAGAGTTGGTGGTCTCCTCAAGTGGCATGGCTGAGTCACATCCCCAGAGAAGGACAGAGGTGGCTCACTTCAGGGTGTAGCCCATCAGGAGAGGCCAAGCCACTTCAAGCCACACAGCTCTGCAAGAGCAGCACGAGCGACACAAATGCTGAGCTGGTGCAGGAGAAGGACTAAGTGCTGCTTTGACAATGACAGCCTTGAAGGCCCCCGAAGATGCAGCTGAACTACCCACATCTGTTTGCCTTGACATCTGAATGCTGTGGTTTTCAGCGGGCAGAGGGCAAGCCGATGAGCTCTACCTCCAACTTCACCTCTTCTAGGTCAGCCCTTTTCCTACCAGGCTCTCACCTTCATCCACCCCTGCACCCCACATCTGGTACCTCCCATTATTGCCCTACTCGGTCCCCCTCAGTACTGAGCAGCCATCTCTCCCCTTGCCCATCATTTCCTAACTGCCCAGGAGCTCATTCCAGGCTGTGCCAGGGGCAAATATGTCTACAGAGGCTAAGGGGCTATTTTCAAGCTTCATAGGCAGAGACTCCAGAATTCTAGCAACCGGGAGACAGGTTATGCCAACCCCACTCCTCCCAGGGTGCACTGGGAGCCTGGGAACCAGGAGGGAGGGAGGAGGCTCAGCTGAGGAGCTCAGGATTTAATTCTATGCATCATTAAGTAGTCCTCTGAAAGTAGTGTCCCCTATACATCATCCATGCTTAGTAAACAGCACGCTGACATTACATTAGCGGCTGGAAATGAATTTTCTCTTTTATAGGGAAATTGAGAATCCGCCAAGAAGAAAGAAAGAAAGAAGAAAAAAAACCTTCAAAACCAATTATCTAGGCATTTATGAGTTCCACCCTGGTCCCTCTCTCTCTCCTCTCTCAGTCAGATGCAAAGAAGCATTTAATATTTAATATATTAAGAAAAGAAAGAAACTTTGATAGATTATGTGGAATCTGGCATTAATTCCCACTGCCCCTCCTTTCTTCCTCATTCTCCCCTCGTGAAAACCAGCGCCTGGTTCAAGCTGACATTTAAATGGATTAAGGTGTTCAGATTTCCTTAATAGTGTTGACATTTTGGAAATATTTCTGGGCTTTCTTTCCTCTCCTCGAAATAATAAATAAATAAATAAATAAACAAATAAATAAATAAATAAATAAATAAATATTGGAATGGGTCTTCCCCTCCACCTGACAGGCGGCTTCCAGCTCAGTCCTGCTCTCCAGTGCCAATGCGATTTACATTTTCCATTCTCACTTACAAGATTAAGGACAGAAAGAAGTCACAGTCCTATTTGGGAGATGCTGGGGCTGAATGTGGGAATGGGGGTGAGACTGGTCAGGAAGGGATTTTGCTGACCACTGAGTTATTTCCTGGCCTCCAGCCCCTTCCCCCTCTTCCTGGAGCACAGGGAGACGGTGCCTCTCTGCCCCTCTCCCGGGCCCTCTCTCCCCTCCACCCCTGGCTCGACAGTGCTTCCTTCACATGGTTGCGCTGTCCCCCCTCTACGTGATGCATGGTCTGGCTCATTCGTAGACCTGCTCAGACACACCAGACAGATGCACCTGAGAGTTCTCTCCCATTCGGAAACATGGCCCTGCAGTGTGATGGTGAAGACGAGAAGAGGAGATGGATTTGACTCTCTGTCCACTCTTCCCTGGAGTTCAAGTAGCCTTTCTTGTGCTGTGCTACTCTATGTTTCCTTGTCTAGGCACCGAGGTCCTTGAGTGTGGGTCCACTTCTACTTTATCCCTGTATCCCAGCTCCTAGCATAGAGCGGGTGTTGGGAAATGTTTATTTAATGGAAGGCAGGTAGGAGGAAAGAAAGGGAAAGGGTAGGGGGAAGAGGAGGGAAAGGAAAGAAGAAAGACCACCAGCAGCGGAAAGTCATTACTGGTGAACATTCTCAAAGCCCTGATGTTCTGTGTAGCCTCCCAGCAGAACTCAGTCAGCGGGCATACTGGGTTGCAGCCTGCCCGGTCTGTGCTACTTCGTATCCACACCTTTTCCATGTTCATTCTTTGTTCTCAAAGTGGATAGGACTATCTGACAATACATGGCAGTTCCTTAGAGATTTCTCTTTATGCATATTGACTAAAAGAAGATTAAATCGGAAGGCCCTGAAGATTAACTTCTTCTCTATCATTTAGTAATGGCTACATTACCTCTCAAGACTCAGTTTTCTCATATGAAAAATGGGAGAGTAATCCAGATCTGAGGGCACTGCTATAACCATTACAAGAATAAACACATCCATGGATTAAGATAGGTGCTGCACACGGTGACTGTCAACCAGCTGAGACTGTTTTATGGTTGCTGTTGGTAGGTGCTTCACCCGGAAGCCGAACAATAATAGCTTTCACCAGTCAGAATAAACTAGCCAAGATTTGAGAATATTCCAAAAAGGAAGAACAAAAATAAATCATCAGAACCAATTATGAGTTCAAATTTGGTCTCTTCCTTGGTGTATAAATAAAATAAAACAACTTGGATAGATTTTTATTTTCTTTATTTTGTATTCCAGAGAGAGGAGGTTAGAGAGAGAGAGACAGAGAGAAATATTGACCAGGACATGCCTTCACAGGGGACCAAACCCACAACCCAGGTATGTATCCTGACCAAGAATTGAACTCACAATTTTTTGGTTTATGGGACAGTGAGACAACATTCCAACCAAATGAACCACACCAGCCAGGGCTTAGATAGATTTTTAGAAGAGGAGTGTCTAGCAGTATCTGCTAGAAGAATTTCAACTGAGTCTCAGTCCCTCCACCAGAATTAATACAGGATCTGTGCAGAGCAAGAAGTTAGCAGTGTGATTTATTCCATCCAGGGGCCACAATTCTCTGTGTGATGTCTCCAAGCTTCTCACTCACTTTTCTGTTTCTGAACTTCTTGGCCTTGTCACCTGCCTGTCTTTTCCTGGGAGCCCTGATGTGAGTGTTTTCCAGGGACAGATAACAAAAAAAGCGTGTTTGTCTTAAATGCCCTATTTTCACAAAGCTGACTTTCACTGAGTCTTTTAAAGATCTCCCAGCCCAAACTCTGTGGAGCTATTTTGTCCCATGAGCTCTGGGTGGCCTAGGAGGTGATTTGTGTGCATCAGGCTTGCTTGGCTTAGCAGGGGCATCAGCAAGGCTTCAGGGCTCAGTTTGCTTTTTTTGTTTTTAAAACATTTTAGCCACTTTCAGCCTAGAGTCCACTTTGTACCTTTTCCTTCCTTCTGATTTTGCCTCCCTCCACTGATCTACCAATACTTGAGTTTTGAAGTTGTCAATTTTAGAGTCACTGCTTTTAATAGAATACATCTCTGTGTCTGTTAGTTTCAAAAGAAACTAACCATGTGATCTTCCGAGTGCTACAATAGATTCAGGATTAACAGACGATAAGACACATTTCCCAGCATCAGGCTCACAGCCTGGCAGGGCCCAGAGGGACAGGAAGCTTGCAAATCAGTAAAGAGTGACCATAATCGAAGTGCATTCAAAGATTGAATCAGCGAGGTTTGGGGAGCAGGGCTCAGTCACGAGGCATCAGCCGACTGGTGAGTATCAGCTGGTGAGGGGAGGACCATACAGAATTAATATACTCATAGTCTTCTTTCCATTTAATAGAGAAGGATTCAATTAGGCTTATGTTAAATTAGATTATCCTAATTTATCTGATTAACTGCCATTAGGAAATAGGAGGAAAAAAGTTCTGGTCTCCAATCTCAAGTGCTAGATTTCTGCGTCCTTCTCTCCTCCCTAGAGCTTCTGTTCAATACCTTCCTACATTTGGGCTTTGAGCTGGCCACCTCATTCAGTCATTCATCCATCCACCCACCCATCCAATCAATCCTCCACCAGTCATTACCTTATCAAATGATTATAATGCATCTGTGATGTTCCAGCTGCTGTGCCAGGCGCTGGCCATGCAGACAGACTTCAGCAAGAGGAGCTTAGTGTTGGTACTGGGTGAGCTGTGCACAGAGCACTGGATAACTGTTCAATCTGAATTGCAAATACTAATTTTCCTCACCCAGGTCCTCTGCCAAACTCACGCTCACAAAATAGCCTATACAACATGTATAAGGTATAAAGACGGATACAAACGCCAACACGAACACCACAAATCCTGAGATGGAACATCACCTATAGAACCATCAGAGGTCTCGGGCCCCTTCCATCCAGCAGGGTGCCCACTATCCTGGACTCTGGGTTCACTATTCCTTTTATCGTTCTTTGTAGCTGGCCTTAAGACTTTGTGTTCCAAACGATAGATTGTGTATTGTTTCATATTTTAAAATTGTGTATGTCGTGTCACAAAAGGTATATGTTTGTACAGTTTAGTTCTCCCCATTTTGTTCATCTGTATGTTTGTGAGGTTCCTGTGTGTGGATGTTGGCGTCTAGACTTACTTTTCAAGGTTGTAGGCTCTTCCAGTGGAAGACTAGATCACAAGTTACTATCCATCTTCCTGGTCATGAACATTTGTTCTGCCGATATTTCCCAGTATGCTTTTCTGTCACAGCGATGCCACTATGGACATCCTTTATAAAATCTCGCTGCACAGGCCAGGCACTTGCCTGTGGTGCGCCCAGAGGAGTGCCTGCGGCTGCGGGCAGCACCAGCTGGCGCGGAGCTGCTGCCAGTGTGGCTGCAGCAGCTTCCACGCCCACCAGCAGAAGAGATCTCTTGCACCACTTCTTCACCAACACTTGGTGTGACCAGACTTACATTTTGGGGTGTGGAATTGTTTCTTATTGTGGTCTTAATTTTAACCTTCCTGATTAGTGAGATTGAGTGAATTTGTGCATGTTGATTAACAACTGGCGTGTCCTCTCTGTGAAATGACTATCAGTGACTACTTTTGACTATTTTTGTTAAATTGTTTGTCTTTTTCTTACTGATTTTCAGAAATTCTTTTCTGAAAAATCTGTTGTCAATCTTGCGGTGTGAATACTTTATTCCACTTTTGGCTTGTTTTTTCATTTTATTTATAGTGTATTTTAATGAATCCTTATTCTTAATTTCAAAACAGTCAAAGTTAACAATCTTTTCTTTATGAGCTTTGTTTTTCTTATATTAACAATAAAAGTATTTTCTATCCTAAGGTTATAAAAATATTTCCCCACATTTTCTGTTGAAGTTTCAAGTTTCACTTTTCACATTTAAGTTATTAAGCACCTGAAACTGATTTTGGATGTGCTGCAAACATGAATTCCAATCTAGTTTTTCTTTATCGTTAACAGTTTCCCCAGAGAGATGTACTGGACAGTCTATTCCTGTCCCTCTCTGATCCACGGTGCCAGTGCCCCCCGCACTCCGGGGCCCACGTGCAGGTGCCTGGGCTCTGCCGCCCATCCCATCTGATAATTTGTCAGTCTCAGCCCTGCTGATGGACTAGCAGATTCAGGGAAGCTCTTAAAGCGAAATACTGTGTGAAGGAGCCCGAAAGAATTTTTCTGATTCACATGGTCTTTTTTTAAAAAACAGGGGCCGCACAGTGAAAAGAACACTGGACTTGAAGAAAGGGGTTAAATTCCCAGCTCTAAGGATTATCAGTGTGGCTTTGGGCACATTTGAAATTTCCTCACCTGTTAAGTGAAAATGGTGATTTCAACCCTTAGAAGCTAAGATTACATTCTTGTATTTGAAAGGTTGTGAGAGTGCCCAGTGTTCGAACGAGCCTGGAAGGGTGTGTCTTGCAGCACTCCCAGAGCAGGCCGAGGGCATTTTCTAGGGCTCCGGTGCAAAGCGGGTCAAATCTTGGCATCGCCCCATGATAAAATGAGACCAGCCCTCCCAAGAATTATCAGTTTCAGTTCACCAAACTCTCTTCCCCAAACCTACTGACTTAGTTCCAAACTCATTTTAGAGGGCATGGGGCTGTGAAGTTTCTCTGCTAGACATGACTGAGCTACGTATTACTGAGCTGAGAATTGCAGATGAGGAAAAATGTTGCGTAGGCAAGTCATCACCAAATGCTTAAAGTCCAGGCTCTGAAGTCTCACTTAAAGAAATAATGGCTTTCTTACCATTTATGGGCAATATCATAATAACATACAGCACTTTAAATTTTATAAAGTGCTTCTGTATCATTTGGTCCATTTTAGTAGAATGGTCTATTTTATTCTTGGAACACCATGAGATGGTCTGAGGTTGGAAGTTGGCTCTGGGAGTCTGAGACACAGTCAAGTTCACAGAGCAAGTAAGGGAGGTTACCAGGACTCAAATTCAGGTTAGCCAACCCAAACCCTCTTATTACCACACAAATGGTGATTCTACCTGCATGTGGGAGCCAGCTTCAAATATGTCACCCCATCATCCTCATATGCTCACCTGCAAGTCAGATCACAGCCTTCAGTTTGGGGTTCAGAACACGTTGTCACTGGGCCCAGAGAGCGAGCAGAACTGGGACTGGGCACTCTTTCAGGCAACTGCCCAACTCTCTCAGCTCTCAAAAAATGCAAGCAGTTTTTGAAGTATTATTTTTACACAGAAGGGAATAATTTCTAAAGGGTTTCCCCTCATACATTTGCCATAAAGTTCTAGGTAGGGTCACTGTCCTCCAGGGGTATATTGATTTGTGGATAATGATGAGACCAGTTAGATGCTGCTCACGTACCAACGTGGCTCCAGGCCATAAGCATTAAGTGAGAGTTTTTATGAACCCCCCTCCTCTGCACCCTCAGGTCTTCAGACATTTCTGTCTGTACCTGCAGAGAGCTTCCTTCTCACCTTCCACTCACCTTCCATCTTGTTTGCTCCCTCCATCTGACACAGGCTCCAGCAACTTCAGTCTTTCCTCCTCCCTTCACTCTTTCCTCTTTGTTGAAAGCACCCTGTGCCCATCTGCATAGCATATAAACGACCTTTTACCTGACCTGCTCCTTGCCCCACCTCCCAGCAGCCAATGTCCTCCCCTCTTTCCTTTTGTAACAAGGAAGGACAAGAAGTCACGCTGCTGGCTCATTGCCTGCTCTTCCCAATGCCTCTCCCCGAACCAGCGGATGTGTCCATCTTCCCGGTTCTTATCCTCTTTAACCCTCCTGATCTTTCAACTCCCTCTTCTCTTAGCTCTCACAGCACTTCACATTTTTACTAGCATATAACCTTCCTGTAGCCTCCCTAACTCTTTACCTACTCCTCATCGTCAGTCTACTTTTCTGACTCAGCATCACCCTTGTCTTCTTACAAGCAGCTTTCCCCCAGGCCTACCCATCTGCCATCTGCCCCACTTCAAACACAGAATCACCATCTCATTTTACTCCATGCCGGTTGAACCATACTTGAAGTCGCATCTTTGCTTTCAGGTTCTACTCTCTCTGAGAATTATTGCACACTCAAGGATATTCAACAGAGGGGGACCAAAATGGTGAGGGAGCTATAAGTGACTCATCTTATGGAACTCTTGAGAAAGTGGGTATATTTAATCTACAGAAGAAAATCAAAGGAAACATACTCATTGCTGTCATAAAACATTTGAAAGAATGTAAACAAAAGTTTTTGTTTACCGAGTTGAATCCCTACAGAAAATAGAATTAGACAGAAATTACAAACATATATGGAAGCACTGGTAAGCAATACACTCGAGTGTTGTGAAGGCGTTAAGAGCACAGGCTCTGCAGTCAGGTGACATGAGTTCAAATCCCAGCTCTGCCACTTAGCTATATGACCCTGAGCAGCGTTTCATTTCTCTTTGCCTTTGTTTCATCATCTGTAAAGTGAGGGTAGGTAATGATGGTCATTGTAATAAAGATCTGTTATTCCCTGTGCTAAACATTGTTTGTGATATAGACACAATAGTGTCTGACGATGGCTCATAGTAAAGGGGAAGCACTGGATGCACACGTGGGTAATTCAAACAGAGAGCAGATCACTGAGCGAGAGGAATCAAATAAGATGGGGAAGGGAGCGCTCACACCGACTGCGGGGCCAGGGAGGAAGCAGTGTGAGTGAAGACCTGAGCATGAGGGAAGGCAGGATTTGTCTAAGAACCAGCAACACCCTATCAAATGACACCTCTGTTGCGGTGAAGCCAACCTAAAGTGCTTGTCCTTCTCAAAACTTCTGCAGCATGTACCTCACACTGCCAATCATCATCTCATGTCATGGGAGGGAGATTTCAGCCGACTCTGCCTATAAAGCTATATCCCAACAGGAGCTGAGCCCATGAGCCACAGCTTTGATCCAAAGGGCAGATGATGAAAGCCTAGAGTGTGGCCCAAGGAGAAGACACTAGAGAATATGTCTACTGACCAGGAAGCCAGTCAGAGGAAGGAGCAGGTTCAGAGCAGGCAGGGTGGTTCTCGACCTGGGTAGCTGGAGTTTGGGTACAGGTTTCCCTTCATGTTCACAGTCAGGGACAGAGCCATATAGACATTTGGCTCCCCATGAATGAGTGAGTGAATAAGTTAACATATGATACCACATAGGCTCTCATACATGTTGTAGTATATTTTTATATATACTCTGAATCAGTAGACATGTAGACATTTGAACAATCTACAGTTCTTGCTGCATTCTGGTGAAGCGCTCAGTAATCCACACACTGTTGAGTGTCTAAGAAAATAATTTCTTTGTGTTTTGATGCTGTAAGCTATTGTTTGGATTAAAAGGGCAGGAACAAATTGATGGATCTGAAATTTTTTTTCTTTTGGCTTGGAGATGACAGGGCAATCCATCAGACAACTTCCTTGGCTCCCTGTGACATTTCAAGCTCAAATGTTAGAGCTTTCTTATTTTTTCTTTTCTCTCTTTTTTCACCCCCTGGCTTTCTATTGAGCTGTGCCTCTAGGAAATGCATCCTGTAGATGTGGCTTCTTTGACACTTGTCATATGGCAGGCACTCAAGGCTTGTCAAATGATGGCTGGAGATATTCAAGCTAGCTTAGCTGGTTGTACTGAGGTTGAGGTAGCTCCTTAATCCACCTGTGGTGCTGGCCCATCAGTGCCTGAGAGCATCCTGCTAGCTCTTGAAAAACAAAGCAAGCCCGAGAGAAGCAATCAAGATGCAGATATTCACATCATCTGATTTCAGTGGCTGGGCTGTGTGCAAGGAGAAAAGACTAGAAGTTAGAATGCTTGGCTTCTCTTGTTTCCTCCACCAGGCATAATACGAATGCTCCAAGCTGCAGCGTCTCTACCATTGGGCCAGGGAGAACAAGGATAAGAATAAAATGAGACGATGACTGTGCATACATCGTGAAAATACAAAATGTAATTTGGTGACAGACCACCTCTGTATTAGTTATCTATTCAAACTCAGTGAATTCAAATGAAATTTGTAATCTCAGTTTTTGTGAGTCAGGAATCTGGATGTGGTGTAACTGGGAAGTTCTGACTCAGTGTCCCAGGACATTGGTCGGGGCTGCATCACCTGAAGACGTGACTGGGGCTGGGCATCTGCTTCCAGACGGCTCATCACATGGCTGTGGGCAAGAGGCTGCAGTTCCTCGTTGTGTGGGCCTCTCCGTAGGACTGCTTGAATGTCCTCACGATGCAGCAGCTGGCTTCTTGCAGCGAGTGATTCTAGGTAGAAGTTGCAATATGTTTTAAGATCTAGGATCAGCAGTTACAATTGTGATTTCATTAATATCCACCCTTTACACAGGTCAGCCCAAATCAATGGGGAGGGGACTAAACAGGGGCATGAATTCCAGGAAATCATCTTGGCAGCTGACATCTACACCCTCTCTCAGTTTAAATGGTTCCTCTGGGAAATGAGGGACATAGCTGATTATATCTAAGGTTTTCACTCTGTAGCCACATCTGTGCTTGCTGCAAACAGCTCTCTAGCAAGCCTGCTATGCAGCTACTCTCCCCTACCATCTGGCTTAAAATTCCTGCTACGGCTGTCAACCCCGTGTTCCGTACTAAACACTGGGAGTCTGGGAGCCCATATCCCACTGGGCTGCACTGGCTGTCGCCCTCTCGCAGGTACAGCCCATGCCAGTTTACTTGGTGCTACTGCATCTTCGTCCCGCTTGTGATGGGTCTCTGCTCTGAGAGCCAGTGAGGAGGTGACTGACGTGGGCAGTGAGGGAGAGGAGAGTCAACGTCTCCAGCTTTGGCGATCTGCCTCATATCTTGTTTTCTAAAATGTGCTTGTTTCTGGGCTCTCTATCTGATTCTGTCAACTCTGAGGGAGACAGAGCTGCATTCTCTCTTCTGTTTGGGGGATTGGAAAACTAAGCCCTAACTGAGGCATTTGCTCAAGCAGGGAACACAGGAGGAAAAGCTATTGAATGGTTAAAACATGGGGTTTGGCTTTAAACGTCCTGAGCTTGAGGTGTGTGTGGCACAGTAAATGAGGCTGGTGTGCAACCTTGAGCAGAGCTTCCAGATGATTAACTGGGCATGGAACAAGATTTAATATCCTGATTATTATGCTTTACCTGCAAATTTCTCCACTCCTCCAGCTGTTGTACTATTTTCTGTCTTCTTGGACCTAGAAGTCCTGGGTTGGTTTCCTCAAGGCCATCCTCCTTGGGCTCATGGACCCCATTGGCTTGGTCGAAATAAGGTTCAAGGGCCCCACAAGCTGGCAGGGAGCTGCTTTCCAGTGGGGAGGTTCTGACGAAGGGCCCCACGAGCCCCTGTGAAAAAAAAAGCAGGGAGGAGTTGCAGCAGCATGGGCTTCACCATCCTCCAGCAGAAGCAGAGTCTTCCAAACATAGTCCATTCATCCAAATGGACCTCCATTTCCATAAGGCCATGGGGCCTGGGACTGCCTTAACCACTATTAGCTGTGAAGTGAGAGAGTTGCAAGTAAAGGCACCTTGGGACAAACTCCCACAGCTACTGCCCTTTGCTGTCCCCACCCTGCCAATAGCCGCCATGCAGCTGACCGCATGGACACCAGGGAACCCTGCTCCCCTGCTGCAGAGCCTTCAGGAAAACCACAGGAGTGAGGTTCCTGGGCCAGGCAACCATACATCCAGGTCCACAAGCCCTGTGAGCAGCTGCTCTGCCAACCTCATCTCCCCTCTGCCTCCACCGAAACCTGAGAAAGACGGAAAGGGGGAAGTGGCCTGGTTTCCCAACACAAATAACCCCACAGAACCTTCTCAGCAGTGACCCTTAGCCTGTTGTGTCAGCCTCAGGCTGAAGGAGGAAGGAAATAGACCTTCTATTGAGTATTTTTCTTCCCCTGTCAAGAAGATCAGAGGAGCTGAGACGAGGAGAGAAAAGGAGTCAAAAGCACCTTGTTGCTCCTTCTGCAGGATTTGTGTTGCTTCCCTCCCCTCCTTGGCTCTAAGTAAACACCTCCCCAGCCAAGGAAGGCCCGAGGCCCACTCCAACCCGGCCATAAATAAGAGCCCTTCAGCCTTTCACTCTCGCAAGTAGAGAGGGCACTTCTCAGAGGAACATTTGATAGCGGGGGAGCGGGCAGTGGGGGAGAGTGCTCGTGTTAATTGAATCCCAATTTCCTTCTTCCAGGCCCTCTCTTATCTTTTTAATTATACGGGCCTTTAATCTTCCTGAGACTAGTCTCTGTCATTAATGCATGATCCCTATTAGAGATAGGGGTCTGGTCAGGGCAGTGGGGGCTGCAAGCAGAGGCCTTTGGAAATGAAACTTTTTTTGCTTTTTAAACACTCAGACTTACCCAGGGAGAATCCTGGCTGACGCAGGAACATAATTGGGCTCCTCTCAGCTCAGATGAAGTTCTTTGGGCTGTCTGTGTTTGAGATTAGGGACAAGAGCCTCTTATGGCCAATATCTGTTGTGGCCCTAGCAGCTAAGGGGCAGATGAGGGACTTGTGAGGCCCTCTCAGGTGACTGCTTCAGGGGAAAATGAGTCCACTGTCCCCACAGGATGCTGGCACCAATGTGGGAGCCCAGAATAAGGGGATATTCTGTGTTTCCTAAACTTTGGGTGTTTGTTAGTCACTGCAAATAGAGACATGCTCTCATGGGTTTCCCTCAACACCCCAGAGACACATCACCTCTGGGTGACAACCCTCTGGGGACTCAGGACATTCGCTCCAGAGTTACCTTTCTCTTTAAACCCTGTCCTCCCAGCTGGCCTGTCAAATGGCTAATGAGTTGTAAACTGATACTTTGGGCTGCAAAGGACAGGCCTACTTGAAGGGGTTTGGCACATTTCAAGTGTTCAATAAATATTTGCTAGATGTGTATTGAAACAAGGGTTCTGAGAGCCATTCAACTTAAAACATGAACCTACAAGTATTTATTAAGCAATTATAGCTCCTCATTTATAGCTATAAAGTCTACTGCAATTAATCTTTCTGGGCTGCACAGCGGGCTCCAGGGTCCCTTTCCCCAGGCAGCCTGATACGGCCCGTGCCAGTCTGGCCCCTGAGCATGCAGAGCGATGGGCCAGGCAGAGCGCTGTGCACAGGTGGGGAACCAGATTAATTTTGTTAGTTTTAAATATGTTATAAATACAGAGTGGGGCAAAAGTAGGTTTACAGTTGTCCACATAGAAACCAATACAATAACTGATTAATAATAATACAAAAATGAACTGTTTCATGTACTCACAACTGTAAACCTACTTTTGCCCCACTCTGTATATGTAAGTAAATGTGTGTATGCGGCAATATGTATATTATATACATACTATGCAACTATGTATATGCACCCCTAACATAAATACATAAAAATACATATATGTATATATGCATGTATGTGTGTATATATATATAGAGAGAGAGACAATTATCTTCAGAGAAGTCAGTTTGATTTCAAATGCATATCGCTGTCTATCTATCATCTATCTACCTACACAAATATGTAGCTGATACCATAGCAGATTTCTCTGGAGATGGAGCCCACACACAAAGCGTGATGTCCCACCAGCTCAGCACTATACACAGCCACCATAGAGCCTACAGAGGTGGCCTGGCTGTTACTGACAAAGGTCACATAACTACAAAGTTCAAGAGTCAGGATTCCAAACCAGGTCGTCCACAAGCCTGGTCCTCCACCCTGAGCCCCACTGCCAAAACTTCCCTTCTTGCTTGAAGCCACAGTTTACTCCTGAGTCTGTATAGTTCTGGCCACAGTCTCCTGTGAGACATAAAGAACCTGGACATGGTCCAGAGAAAAGCAATTAAAACACTCAAGGGAGAGGAGAGGCTTCTGTTTGAGCACAGACTTAAAAACACACACAGTACAGTCTGGGAGAGGAAGGGTGAGCAGGGATAAGGTAAATCTGCAGGAGAGTGGAGGGGACAGAGACGGGGGAGGCAGAGGTGTCTGCCAAGGGGGTGCTCGCTGAAGCTTAGAAACAGCAAGTTTAGGACAATGACAGGAAAGTTCTACTTAACACGTTCCATAAGTTTGCTTCCTGCTGTGTGATCCCAAGAGGTGGCACAGGCTGAAAACATAAATAGATTCCTGGCCTATGAATGTACTGCTGTGAGCTCCCTACAAAATGCCTGGTTTCTTATTGTCCAACTCAACCTACTTCAGTTTCTAATGGTCTAGACTAGGAGTTGGAAAACTTTTTCTGGAAAAATGCAGACAGTAAATATTTTTTATTTTGTGTATAACCCTATTGCAATCACAGTCACCCCTTGGTATCCAGAGGGGATTTGTTCCAGGACCCCTGTGAACACTAAATCTGAAGATGCTCAAGTCCCTTATGTAAAATCATGTGCTATTTGCATATAACCTATGTACATCCTCTTGTATACTTTAAATCCTCTCTAGATTACTTACAATACCTATACAATGTAAGTGTTGTATAAATAGTTATTATACTTTATTGTTTAGGGAATAATGACAAGAAAAAAATCTGTACATGTTCAGTACAGACACGATCATCAACCATCATGGGCATGACTACATGGTACACATCAGCAACAATGTAACTTCTTTTCTGAATATTTTTTGACCCGAAGTTGGTTGAATCCATGTATGCAGAACCCGCCGATATGGAAAGCAGACCATACTTAACTTTGCCATTGTATTCGGAAAGCAGCCATAGGTAACACATACAAATGGACACGGTTTCATTCTAATAAAACTTTATTTACAAAAATAGTCAGGGAGCAGAATTTGACCAGCAAATTGTAGCTTGTCATCCCTCATCCAGTTCAATTCATGAGCTGAATCATACACTCCAAAACTGAGAGGTAATGTTGGAACGCTTGAAGCTGTCCCACAGGGTCCTTACACTATCCTCATTTTTTAAAATTCTTTTTTCTTCTTGCTGTTCTGCTTGGGTGGTTTTTGCGTTCTTATATTTCAAATCGCTGATTTGATTCTCACCTTTATCCACTCTACTGTTGATTCCCTGTAAATTGTTCTTCATTTTAATTAGTGTATCCTTCATTTCTGACTGGATCTTTTTTATGCTATTGAAGCCCCCACTAAGTTCCTTGAGCATCCTTATAACTAGTGTTTTGAACTCAGCATTTAGTAGCTTGCTTTCCTCCATTTTGTTCAGGTATTTTTCTGGAGTTTTGTTCGGTTCTTTCATTTGGGCCATGTTCTTTGTCTCCTCATTTTGGCAGCCTCCCTGTGTTTGTTTCTATGTATCAGGTAGAACTGCTACATCTCCTAGGCTTGATAGAGTGGCCTAATGTAGTAGGTGTCCTGTGGGGTCCAGTGGCACAGCCTCCCCTATTGGAAGGAGAAGAGAGATAGCAAGAAATTGGAAACCTATTTGAAAAAATAATGATGGAAAACTTTCCTTACCTGGTGAAGGACATAGACATAGAGAGTCCCAAACAAGATGAACACCAAGACACATCATAATTAAAATGTAAAAAGTTAAAGACAAAGAGAATCTTTAAAGCAGCAAGAGAAAAGCAGTTAGTTGGGGGTGCTGGGTGGAGGGGGTCAAAGGGAGAAAAATTGGGGCATCTGCGATAGCGTAATCGATAAAATATAATTAAAAAAGAAAACTAGGAGGTATCTTGGCGATTACCCTCCCATTTTGTAAAGCAGGAGAGTGACATCCAGAGATGTCAAATGAGACCCCAAGGTCATACAGCCGGAGACCCATGGCAGGAGGGTTATGTGGCTCCTCTGGAGGTGATGTTATGGAGGGTGGCAATGAAAGCTCTCCTTAGGCCGCAGTGGTGCAGCTCGGCATTTCTGCCTCTCATAAATATGTACGGAGTCAAAGTCTGTTTTTTCTTAGAAAGTGTTTCAAATGTAAGAGGATTTAGAAATATAGCTTACCTCAAGAAAACTAAAGGTTACTTTTAAATTCCTGGAAATCAGAAAACAAAATGTACTGTTCCCTCTACCTTCCCACCCCAGCCCCCCAGTTCTGAGATGGGAGACTGTGCAAGGGACTTGACCCTCAGGGCTGAACCCCTGACAGACCGGTGCCTACCAATGGAGGCCGTACGTCTCTCTCCCCTAGGTTCACAAGGGTGCCCCTGTGGGGCCTGTCCCCTGAGAGCAGTCCTCACTCATGCTTGGGCAAGACCTTCTTGAGAACAATCCTTGCTTTCCATGCTCCGTTGGCTAAAGCCAGGAACTGCTCCAATTAGCTGACACTCAGAATCCTGATGGGAGGGGTGTGTGCACATGTGTGCACATGTGTGTGTGTGTGTGCACATGTAGCTGTCGGGGTGGGGGAAGGAGCGGCAGCTGATAACTCAGAAATGCATCAGTGCTCAGAAAGTTTTAAGAACTATTACATTTGTGTCTTTTTCTGGGACCCATTGAAGATCCCTCAGGGAAATAAGAACTCACTCAAGTAACTTTCTACAAGCCCCAAACTCTTGGTGGGAGAGATGTGTCACTATTCCAGGTATGGTGTCTGGACCTCTTGAGAGTACCCCAGTTTACCTGGGCCTCCTTGGCAGATGTACTATGGCCCCCATGAAAGGGAGCTGGGCCATTTGCTCTCTGACAACTTAGCAAAATGAGGGACACAGCAAAGGGGAGGCCTCATTGATTTGCCCCTGAGGGCAGCTTCATGCCTCAAGGGTGGAAAGGGACTCTGTTCTACAGACTTAGAAAGAGAGTCCAGCAGCTGGAGTTTTGATCCACATAAGAAGTGGCCTCCCAGACACCTGGCGACAGGAACACTGGAATCTGAGAAGCCAGCTGTGTTCCAGCCGCTCCTGAGCAACTCCTGTCCCAGAGAGGCATGCATCCCAAGCCTTCCCAGGCCTGCAGGAGCGGAGTCTCTGCAACAGATTACAAGGTTTCCGACCTGTTTCCTGACCCAGGAGAGATGCAGGCAGGACATGTAACAGGATCTAGAGCAGGCCCGGCTCCTGAGGAAGGGGAAGCCTCCTCCAACATGGCTTAAGAGGCAGAGATCCTGAGTTCAGACCCCAGTTCCTCCTCTTTCCCACCTCCGGTCATGGCAGAGTTATCCTGACTCTACATCTCAGACCTGGAGCCCAGAGACTGACCTACTGCAGATCCTCAGTGAATATCTTCCCTTCTCACCGGCTGTTCCCCCACGCAGCAGCCCTGCTGCTCCACCTCCGCTCTGCGCTGGCCTGGGCCACAGGCCGGCCTCCTCCTCACCGGGAAGCTGCCATTGAATATGTTGCGGCTCTTCAAATGGTCTTAATACTTTTTATTTGGTTATAATAATTTTATGATTATGTAATGCTTTCTTTTTAGATTTCATAAAATTTGAAAAACCTAGAAAAGTGGCTATTAAAAAATCACTGACAGACAGCATGCAGTGATAAGCACTGTCAGCATTTTGGTGCATTGCTCCCTGTTGGTGGTTGGTGAGTGTGTGGGCACATTCATGCTTCCCAAATAAGGGTCGCATTGACTCTAGGTTTGCGTCCAGCTCCTCCTTCTCACTGACACTGTGAGCATTTCTGATATCATTGAATAGTCTTTGAGAATGCGTTTTTAACAGTTGCCAAATTTTCTCTATGGATGAGTCCCAAGGTGTATAGCCATTTCCTTACTAATGGAAGCTTAGCTTGTTTCTAAGTGTTTGATTTTATAAATAAAACAGCAGTAAAACCATCATAGGAAAGTCCTTGCCACATTCTGATTACTTCTTTGAGGTAAATTCTTAGCAGTTGAAGTCATGGACCAAAGTGTGAGGGTTTTTAACGGTCATGGTATTGAGGGCCCTGTGCATGCCGGCACATTGGGGTCTCAGTGGTCTGGCTTACTGGAGGTCTCTTCCATTGGATACTTGTTCAGCTGGCTTTCTAAGTCCAAACCCACCACTTGCATTTGATGGGTAATAATCCATTGCTCCAGCCATTTACATTCCAGGAATGCCCACAGAAAACAGGCCTGGGTGCCTCAGGTGTGTTTCCCCTTCACGCTGCCCCGTGGGCTCCACCTGCGGCTTCTGCCACCCTGTCCCTGTGCAGAGGTCAGGAGAAGGCTGTGGGCTGTCGAGACCTGGGCCTTCGGCGCCACCTTGGCGGGCAGGGCACTTACCAGAAGTACCTGAGATCTTGGCCTGAAACAACATTGGCGGAGAGTGCAGCCGACCCCTCTGAGAAGGGCTCTTGAGAGACGCTGGACAATTCCACGAGGTCAGGGCCTCCAAGGGGGTCACAGGGCTCGGCAGGCCATGGATCCCCTGGCTGAGATCCTCCAGCCAGACCCAGAGGCAAGCCCAGAGGCTTTGCCAGGATTCGAGCTTGCTTTGCCTCTCTTCATCCTCGTTCCTAAGCAGGTACAATGTAATTCCTTTGTGACAGTAGCTCTTAACTTAATTGTATAGGCAAGTCTGAGGCCCACTCATCCCTCCCATCGCCAGCTCTGACCTGAACCCTAGAGGGCTTTGCGCTCAAGTGTATGGCCCAACTGGTTCTATTACATCTATCCCCACAACAGCCACCCCTAGGCTCAGGCACATGCACTGGAGCACAGTCATGGTCCAGCGGGGAGGGCACTCCCACTGGGCTCATCCCTGTGGCTCTGCAGACTCCTCATCTCACGAGGAGAGACATCTCACTCAGCTTAGGAGGCCACAGGGCCTAGGATGGGGACCTTGGTTGTCCCACGGTCTGGGTGATATTGCTCTTGGGCCAACTCTGTTCAGCCAGCCTTCCAGTCCGTAGGTCTCTACGCTTGTGTGTGGAGGGAGAGTAGGGGTAGATGTCTGGAAAGAGCAACTGCACAAGCATAGCCAGAAAACTGGAGTGGAAGGTGTTGGGTCCACATCTAAGGTGTTCTACTGTACTTACAGAAAAGAAACTTCAAGACCATGGAAAGATGGCAAGATGGTAAGGAAAATATTGGTCAGGGATTGTGAAGCCCAAGCTCTCATCTGGACCTGGCCACCAAAAGCTCTCACTGCAGGCTCCAGGCATTTTGGGCAGAGGTCGGGGTCTGGTCGGGGTCTCAGGCATGGGAGACCTTGCCTCCTGTGTCTCCAGGTCCACAGGGACAAGTGTTCTGTATGTGCAATGCTCACACACACACTCTGCACTGCTATTGCCCATCCACTTCCCAGCCTTTGAGGCAATCCAGCTTCCCCTCCACATTAATTCAGTGTTTGGTTACAAGGAGTAAGGATAATGCAACTCATTTAATTTGGATCAGTTCAACTTCATCCCATTCAACTCTCCCTCATCAACTACACCTCTGTCTTTCTCACCACCATAGTCTACTGTTTTGAAGGAGATAAAGCAGAAAATATAGGTTAAAAATACCCCTCTGCTTTATACTTTATATTTGCAAAATGCTTTCACATAAAGTATTTCATTGGAGACTCCAGCAGTTGGCTTCATGAGATATGGTCTCAGATGTAGAATCTAATGAAAAGCCAATGAGAAGAAACCTTGAGAACGGAAGGGGGCCCACCGCCCCACCTTGGGAGGCTTGGGGGATAACCAGGAGGCACCTACCTGTGGCCAAATCTCTATTATGTGCTTGGAAATTTCTCCTCTTGCTTCTTTTGAAATTCTCCTTTACTTTGCAATTTCTTTTCCTATTTAGGTATTTTTGGAATCCAAGTCCAAAAATCCCAGAGCTGGAAGAAGCTCTAACAGTCATCTCTTAGGCCAGTGGTGCTCTGAGTGCGTCCCTGGGTTGGCAGCATCTGCCCCTCCGGGAACTTGTTAGGGACACAGCCTTAGGCTCCACCCTTACCTGCTGGTCTGAGGCTGTGTTTGTGTGTGTGGTGTGTGTGTGTTGGTGGGGGTGGGTTGTGGGTTGCAGCCATCTGTATTTTCACAAGCCCTTTGGGTGACAATTCTGAAACCCACCCAAATTTGAAACCACTGATCTGGGCCAGCTCCCAAATTTCAAACTGAGAGCTTCACTCCTTGTCTCATGTGCAGTGAGCTGCAGAGCCTCAGGGAGAAGCCATTTCCAGCCTCTGCCCTGTGCACCTTCTCCTGCCCCACACTCCTCCTGGGCCATCTCCTCCACAGCTCAGCGCTGCTGCCCTGTGCCGCACTCCACAGCTGAGTGCAAGAAGAGGAGCGGGGCCAGCGGCCAGCTTCCCCCGGCACAGCAGACACCGCTGCCTGCTGCCAGGCTCTACTACTCAGTTGCCCAGACAGCACAGGACTCCGTAAGTTGCAGCGCCTGAGGACACCTGATTCTGACAGTCAGAATTCACCTTTCACTCGCCATGTGCCCCCTTCGATCTTTTTTCTTCAGGACAAACCTGTGTGACTGATCCGGAACGCAGTCCCCCTCACTCCTCCTTGGGGCTCTAGGTTATGACTGGCATGTTATCTAGAGTTATAGGAGCAGGGTAGGCCTCCCTATTTTAAATTCCTGCCCAAACATGGAATCCTAGATGGTAGAAGTGTGGGTAACTTGATCCCAGACAGCAGCATTGTTGGGGTGGTTTGAAAACAATAGAATATGTTATTGCAGGTTAACACAGGGCATGAGTAAGGTGGCTATTTACTGAGTAGCTACAATGTGCAGTGGACACTAGGCCTTGCCTCCCCTCAAGGTTCGTGGTCAGTGAGTCACGTTTCTCCGCCCCTCTCTCCTCTTTGCCCCACCGCTGCGCTGCATGCTCCATGTGTTCACCTGATGGGTATGGAGAGGGGCCTCCTGACTTGTCAGAACCAGAGAGGCAAAGTCGCCTGCCAAGAGCAAGGTCAGGGTGGACTCCACACTCCAGAAGACTGCAGGAGTGCTCAGGTGGGAAGGGTCCCAAAATGGACATGAGATGATCGAAACTTTGCTGAAGAGAGGGGCATACAGGCAAGTGGGGCCCTTTGGCACTACCTGGAGTATTGCCAGACATTTCTGACAGATCTTTGAGAGGCAGTGGCTCCAACAGGTCAGTGAGAATGGTGGTGGGGCCGGACCTGGAGGTCCAGGCTAGACAAGACTCAAGCCCGGGTGACTGGGTGGTGGGAGGCCCAGAGCGGTCAAAAGCATGGTGAGGGTGGAGGGGGTGGCTGTCACAGAGCAGGGGAGGAGAGAGGCATGGCCAGAGCCAGGGAGCTCTAGTGTGAGAATGCTGGACAGACATTACCCTAGGGATTACAGCTGGCCAGAAACAATGACTGTACTAGTAACATTCATTGAACCCAGGCCCTACGATAAGCACCTCATATGCATTTTCTCATTTACCCCTCACAGCAGTTTTTCTGGCACCTGTAATATGCCAGGTACTCCCAAGTTCCTTCCACTTCCCATTGTCATTTAGTCTACTTCACCCAGCTCAGTAGACAGATATAGAAACCAAATAACAGATATTTTTCATGATCCACCAGGGACACACATCAAGCAGAGAGTTGAGCTGGTCCCCACCGGAAAGTCACAGCTCTTCTGACTACGTCCTGCCTGGTTCTTCTGCTCAGAGAAGCTAGTGGAGTGACAGCCAGGACAACATAAGGCAGGATTCCACATGGGGCCCAAATTGCTTGTTTTCTCTGAAACTGAGCAGGAGAATAGGAAGAAGGAAGCAAAGAGCCAGCACTTGTCCTGAAATGCACCCTGTTCTCCATCTTCTCCCCAGGAGTGGCGTTGTGCAGAGCTCCCAGGATTCGTGATCAAAGTCCACCATACTAGCGGGATGCTCCTGATGAGCCCGTGTGCATCTGTGGACAAGAGCATATGCCAAGGCGAACTCCCAGGCTGCCGTGAGGACCAAAGGAGAGAGTAGCTGCCAGAGGTTTATTAAGCTCAATTTCAATGATGATGACTTCTATTCATTCATTTGACTGGAGCACCTATCATGCCATCATAGATGCTCGGACCAAAGCAATGACAAGTCAGAGGTGAGCTCTCCATGACATGACAACACAGCTCATGGCTCCCACAGGTCATTTTTACTCTCATGGGTCACCCCTCCTCTTAGTCCTAACATATACCAGCCACAGCTCTGACCTTGGCCTTGAGTGAGTTGGTCAATAAACACTGTCCTGATGTTTCCATTGCACAGCTTTCACCAGAAGGACAGCAATGGCCCATAACAAGGGTCAGAGAGAGGTGTCTTTTTTTTCTGCAGCTCAGGCCCTCCTGAAATCACCCTGGGGGCAAGACTGAGGCCTCCCTGACTTTGGGCTCCTTCTTAAAGAAACCTGACATCTGCCTCTCGTAGTAAGACTTCCCCTGACTTAAATGACCTCAAGCATACAAATCTGGCAGGGGTGGGGTGGGGGTGGTAGTTAAATCTTGCACAAGTTGGCAATTTCAGGCCAGTAGAGGAGAGACATTCCTGGCAGAAATGATCTTACCTAGTTCTGCATATTGGTTTGGAGTGTTCTAATGTTTTACCCAGCTGTTAGGCTTAGCTCCTCCTTGGTTTGGATCTTCCTTGTCCTCTGATTTTCCAAGAAGAATGTCCACTCTGGTCCCAGATCTTCCTTCTTAAGGTTCTGGATCACTTGCTGGGGTCCTGGGTAGAAACAGTGGAACTGAGTTAGAAAATCGACTATGTGCTGACCACATGACCTTGATCAAGACACTTAACTTCTTTTTTTTTTTTCAATTTTTTTTATCTTCACCCGAGGACATTCTTTCATTGCTTTTAGAAAGATAGAAAGGGAGACAGAAAAACCTTGATGTGAGAGAGAAGCATCAATTGGTTGCCTCCTGCATGTACCCAGATGGGGTATCGCTCCTGTCTAGACCAGGGATCGAACCTGCAACCCAGGCATGTGCCCTGACCAGGAATCGAACCCACAAACTTTCAGCTATAGAACAACACTCCAACCACCTGAGCCACACTGGCCAGGGCAAGACAGTTAACTTCTTAAGCCTGAGTTTATTCAAATGTGAAATGGGTATGAAAATACTCACTGCAGTCTGTGTTAGGCTCAAATTGTCATCATCACCAGCCCTCTTGACCAAGTGAGCACTTACCGTTTGCAGCAATGTGCTATGTAAGCACTTCGTCATATTACCTCGTTTAACACTCACACAAGTCCCTGATACAGACCCGTCAGTACATTTAATTTACAGGTGAGAAATGAGGTGCAAAATACTTAAACGACTTGCCCAAAGTCCTGCCGCTGGAAGCGAAGGGTAGAAACCTGAACCTAGCCGCACTGACTTCAGGGTCTGAGCTCCACGTGTCTGCAGCTGTTCCCTAGGAAGCAGGTCCCTCCTGATTCCCAGTCACCTGTGACCCTTCTCTTTGTGTCTCGCTCTCTTCTGCCTCTTGCTTGGATGACTGGACTCACTTTTAGTTAACACTTGTCTGGATTCAGAGGAGCAAAGAGGCATCTTTTCCGTGCACTGACTCTAACACTTGCGGGCAAACTGCTCTCCTTTCCTGTGGGCTTAAAGGTATCCCTTGCCCACACCAGTGTGGCTGATCCCCGGCACTTGGGGCATCAAATAGCTGGTGAGGGTCATGACTGGCCTGAGAATAGGGGACTGTGGCCCATGGAATGAGCTCAGTGTGTGCACTTTCCCAGGGCATGGAGGGGAGTGACAGTGACCTATCGCTCAGGAAGGTGGGTGGCCTGGCATCTTGGGAATGTGCTCAGACAACCAGGGGATGTTTTTCCAACCTCTCTGTCTCCTCCCTATTCCTGGGATGGTACTATTCCCAGGCACAAAAAAAGAAATCGGAGTCCATTGTTTTCAATGCCCTTAGTGCTAATTTGGTAACAACAAAGCTCTATCTATGTATTGACATTAGTTATGTGCCAGAATCAGCGTGAGGTGTTTGATATTATCTAATTTATCCTCTGCAAATTCATGAAGGGGGAGAGTCAGAGAGGCCAAGACTCTCCCCAGGATCATACAGGCAGAGGCAGTGACATGAGGAGCCACATGCTGGGTCCAGGTTCCTGTTCCCTGTGTCGCATTATGACCCACTGGAGTCGACCAGAACACTGCCCCACCGCTGTGCATGCCACTGCATGGACTCGCCACCACCTCTCGTGCACTGAGCTCAGCTCCGAGCCTGGTCCCATCACGTGGGGTTTGGCCTCTGTTCACCCATGTGCAGCACCTACGGTCATTACGCTGGTGCCTCGGCTCCCAGTGGGGCCTTTGTGAGGATAAGTCAGAGAAAGGTGATAAAACACACTCTCAACTCCTCAGGCAGTTATTGAGCTCCAGTTATTTCCTGGTGCTAAATACAAGCATGAAAGGTGACTCAGGTACAGGTCTGACCTCCAGGGATTGTAGATTTTAGGGGACTAACAGTATGAATTTAGTAGCTCAAACCCAAGGCAGGATATCCTGAGTAGAGGTGGAAGAGAAAATAATCCCAACACTGGAAACATTTGGAGGGGGTGGCCTGAGTTGGGCTTTGAAAGCCTTTGGAAGACAGAGAGCAGGATGGTGAGGTCTTTGCAGACGGTCGGGATGAGAGAATAACTTGGGCACAAACCATGCACGTGTGGAGTGTATGCAAGCACAGCAAGCCTGGCTTCCTGCCTGGGGCTGCAGGGTAAAGTAGTGGCCAGGCTGTGAAAGCTCTCAGGCCATGAGGAAGATTTCAACATACATTCTCCAAGCAGTGTGAAGCTCCCGCTGACTTTGAACAAGGGGGTGACATGAGGCCAGGTATTTGGGGTTGCACTACAGGGGCTGGGAGAGCCCAGAGGCTGAGAGAAGGTTGGTGGGGGGTTGCAATCATCCAGGCTGGGAGTGAAGAAGGCCTGAGCAAGGGTAGTCTCAGAGGGGATGGAGAGCACATGGTGAGGGGTCCTGGAGACATTTCGAAAGGAGAATGGACAAAGCTGGGCCAGGGAGGGGGACGGCTTCCTGTCACCTCCGTGCCAAGAGGAAGCAAGCAGGAGAGCCAGGGATATTTCTCTCAATCTGCTGCCTTGTAACTGTGCGGAGATCCAGAGGCCCGTCCTTCCTTTGCTTTACTGCACATGGCTGATTCTCCTCATAATGACTGTCATAGTCATAACTATAATAATTATAGCAGTAATAATAAGATTCTGGATGGATTGAGAGCCTTCCTTCTGAGGATGCTAATATGCATAGGTTGGGGGAGGGGTCCTACCAGATAGATGACTAGTTCTGATTTGGTGGGAAACCACTCTCAGCTGTGTGGGGAGGACGTAGCTGTAAGGGAAGTATTTCTGGGCTTGCTCCCCAATAAAAACACAGTTTTTCCTTTGTTAAAAGGGCAAAGTATGTCCCTCCTCCTGGTTGGGCACCGCCGGGGTGGGCACCTCCTGGGTGCAGATTTGCTGGGAGTGATGGAGAAGGATGGCAGAGCTTTGCCTCCCTCCCCGTCTCTGAGGACCCTCCCCCGGGTCTCCAGCACAGTGACCCCTCCATTCCTACTCGGGCTGTCTTACTGCTTGGCCATACAGTTAGCCTTTCGCAATAGTCCACATCACATCATGGCATTTTATGGACTGCAAAGCCTGTTCAAGTTCAGGATCTCATTTAATCCTCACAATCACAGGGACCAGTATTATTGTCACTCCCACTTTACAAATGCATCCAAACATTTATGGAACACCAGCCATGTGCCAAGACCAGATATTTAGAGATTAAAGGACCGACAGAGACTGGAGCAGCATTTGAACTCAGGTTTTCTTTGCCTAAGCCATTTCCTCTTTCCCCTTTTCCATATGGCTATCTTAATTTTTAACTGTGTGAACTACCAAATTTTAGAACTTCTTTTCATGTTTTATGTTTTCATAATGCCTTCCCAAATATATGGGAAATGTTTATTTAAAAAAATAAGGGACCTTACAATTACAATTTATTACTATTATTACTGAAGCCCTGATTGTAGCAAAGGGTGTGCCAGTTTGTTTTATATCCCAAATTATGCTTAGCGACATGGCCAGGCCTATAGGAGTTGACCAATAATTACTGGTAAACTCCGAGGACCCAGCACTCCAGCCTTAGTTCACTTCCTCTCCATACACAGGTCTCCACCCTCACCATTAAAAGTCTTTCAAGCACCGCATTTCCGGCATTTGGAATCTCTCGTTTTAAATTATTTTGCAGCCAGTTTTTAAATGGTGCCAAATATTTTGGAAGAATCTTGATGTGTTCATTATAAAGACAGGACAATTGAAGCAAAGTAGGGACAGTGTGAAGTTCCAAGTCTCTTTGCAATGGCCTGACAGTGGGTCTTCAGTCACTCAGTTCTTTGGACAGACAAGAAAGGATGGAGATCCCGCAGTGTCCAGTGGCTGACAGCTGCCCTGGCTCCCTGCATTCTGCACCGGCAACGGAGACCTTTGGTTGACCGGGCGCATGCTGCCACCGCCTGGTGGGATTCGAAGTCTTCTGGTTTTACGTCTGTGCCACCCTCTGGGGAAAATGCATCCACTTAATGAGTGAATGTATAGTGGTCAGCACAGTTGCATCTCAGGTGTCAACTCTGGGGATTTAGAGGTGAAAGGAAAGACAGAACTGTTGTCTTTTTGGGGCTTACCCTCTGGGGGCTGTGTTGTGTCTGGGGGAAGAGAGGGCAATAAATAAATACCAAGAGCAAATTGGTGCAGGTGGGCCACCACGCTCATGAGCTGTGAAAGGAGAGAAGGTTGCAGAGCCTGGGTGTTAAAGAGAAAGAGCTATGGTGCATCTGCACTGGACCTGAACAGTGACACATGTGACCGCATGATTGAATTTGTTACAACGGAGGAATAAGAGGCACCAAAAAGGCCCAGATCGGAAGGGAGTCCAGGCAAATGCCTGGGGGCTGGTGCCCTGGGCTGAGTTGGAGACACAGTCTGGTGGTTGCTCTTGGACCCATCCTGCCTTCATGAATCCCACCCCATCCAGGCACCTAGATGCCTCTTTTATCCCCAGAAACTTCCAGTTAAACCAGCTGCTCACAGACCTGAGGCCAGGCGCAAGGCCACATTCTTGGCCGCTGGCCTTACACGGCACTCCCTGACAGGCTCCAGGCTTCGATGTAGGAACCACCAGCGCCCTATGACGGCACACCCAACCCAGGGCTGCTGAGGCAAAGAGAGGCTATATATGTTCAGGTGACAGGGAGTTTAGGGGTCTGACTTCAAATGCAACTTGATTTCATACCAATCACTGTGGCCAAGGGAACATAAGGCTAGGGTTGGTCAATGTGAGTCATGGTCCCATCCTGGGAGCAGGGATGGAGTCAGTACCATCAGCAGAGGAAACCAGCTGAGAGTTGGGAGAGAATATTTCACGGGAAGAAAACCATCAAGGGCAGTGGATGCCTGTGTGACCCAACCAGCCACGTCCTCTGCAGTGGTTCTGTAAAACGGCAGGAGAATGTGGAATTTTAACTGCCTCATCTCGTTTGGGTAACTGTGGCCTGGGCTTGAGGGTTTTGAGAATAGCTGAGGATACAACCTCACATTGGTTGAGGGATGATAAGTGATACTTGTCCCTGAACATAACAGATGGTTTGAATGTTCTTCAGCAACGGACCAGATGTATACTGGAGAAGGATTGTCTGTGGTTTGCTGTCCCCATCCCAGTTTCACCCCCAAATAGAGTAATTCCTTGGGGAAAGATATTCCCATCCACAGTGACAAGGCGCTTGTTATGTAAATTGAACTAGAGCCCGGCTGTAATTGGTAATGGGGATGTGACACAGGCCCCGTAGGAACACCAGACGCAGAGCCCAGGGACTGGGTTGTGTAATGCTGGGTGTTATGCAGAGCTGATGAGGAGGGAAAGCAAAGTTCAGTTCACTGTCGGCAAGTAGAGTCTTCAGGTTGGAAGAGCATGCTCGAGGTTATGAGCAAGGAAGAGCTGATGGGGGTGGGGCCCGGGGCCCGGGCCGGGCCCCGGCTGAGCAGGCTCTGAGTTAAGGCCAGAAGAACGTTGATGGGTTACCAGGCAGTGAGCACTCAAGCTCTCATTGCAGACAAATTCCTTATTACAGGAATCCCCCCAAAGTGCTCTTGGTCCCGGTCAATTTCGAGAGGAAATACCTAAATTCGTCCTGCTGATAACTATAAATCCAGAACTGTGATCAAAGATGAAGAAAAAATTAACATTGAGAGACCTCAGTGGGGGCCTTGCAGCAGCCCAAACAAGCAGCTGGATTCCTCAGCCCAGGTTTTCAAGCTAAATATAATATGCAGAGAAAGAAAAAGAGAGAGAGAGACTGGAAAGAAGGAAGGGAGGGAGAGAGGTGGAGAGGGAGAGAAAAAGAGAGGGAGAGAGAGAGAGAGGAAGAAGGAAGGGAACAAAGGAGGGGAAATTAAGCAAGCAGGAAAGCAAGAAAAGAAGACAGCTTGTCATGGCAGGTTTTCCAGATGTGGAAATAGTGTGATTTAAAACGGTCCAATTGATGTTTCTCTCCTCTTTCTCCCTCCCTCCCCCTCTCTTTAAAAATAAATAAATACAATCTTTTAAAAAATAAAACAAGATAATATAGAAGAGGGTGGGAGAGCACCTCAGCAGGCTTAGCCCCCCTCCCCACATCCCCACCGCCCCATGCTGGCTTGACAGCTCCCTCACCCACCCACTGGCCTGGGGGGGAGAGGCCCAGGGACAGGCAAGTTCTGGCCAAGGCCCCGTGGCCAGCTCAGAGCCTTTGTTTTTCTCTCCTCCTCTACTATAAAGCTCAAAAGAATGTTTCAGTACATGAAGGATGTGATACAATTAGAACCCCAGACACAAACTGGAAGTCATTAACAGCTGACTAAAGGTAACAGGGAACAGATTACAAAATTAGGGAAAGAGACCAAGCAGAAAGCAGATAACTTAATTTCCATAATTCAGACAGCAATGCAATTTAACAGCCCTATTGATAGCCTTGAAAGTTTGTCAAGGAGAAATAAACCCGAAGTTTTAAGAACTCCTAAAGAAAAAATGTAAAGGGCAACAAAATAATTTTGTTTTTGAAAATAAAAGCCCAATACCTTTCTCAAAATGATCAGGTTTGTAAAAGCACTACCCTTGCGAATCTGTCACACCCAGGGAGAGAAGTCCAGGAAGGCAGAGCTGCAGTGGCTGGGCCACGAGATGGTCCACACTCGGCTTCCAGCCCTCCTCACCCCGCTCTTCCTGTTCCCCCAGTGGGCCCTCTGGGCTGTCCCTCTTCACTGCTTATTCTGTTTCTGGTTGCCAGCTCTGCCTGCCCCACCTTCCCAGGTGTCAGAAAGGATTTCCCAGCAGTCAGTGCTCCCAAGCCAACTTTGAAAGGCCTGGCTCTCCAGACTTGTTGGTTGCAGGTGACAGCAAACCTAGCAGCTGGCCCCACACCCAGAGATCGGATCCATGGGGTCTCTGGTGGGGCCTGGGCTGATCTTTTCAAAGATTCCTACAGTGAGATCCTAAAGTGCACTGAGGGTAGAGGACTTTTTAGGCCCACAAGGAGATCTAGTCCTTTTACTTCATTGTTGCTGAAGTTCAGGGACTTTGGGTGGAGTTTTCTGAAGGCTTTGTCTGAAGAAGATGGGTGAAGAGGAACATTCTCTTACCTGTTATTGAGAGTTTCCACTGAGATTCCTGCAGGCAGAGGCTGGGCAACTATTGGGTTGGTTTGCTTGTTTGTCTGTCTCAGATGTGGTCATGGGGCAATATCAAATTCTAGCACAAAAAAAATGCACAGGTAAACAAGGAAAATGCATACTCAGTAGCTCCATAGTCACCAATAAAGGGAATGAGACGCTAAATGAGTCTCTAGAGATGATGGATATACCAGAGATAAAACCAGGAACCATTCAGGATGCAGAGACAGCAGGAATGAGTGTACAACACGCAGCATTAATCCAGGCTCTAAAAAGAAAAATAAAATCATCCATGGAACACCTAACCAAGTAATTAAAATAGTTAGAAAATCAACAAATCAGTCATCCCTTGCAAAAAGCTAATTGTAATAGCAAAAAAAAATTAGAAAAAAAAATTGAAACTGGAAGTAATATTAACCCCAGAATAGAAACCAAGACTTGATTCTTTATTTAAAAGTATGACTAAAATAGTCTGGCTTGACCAACCAACAGAAAAGGAAAAGAATATTATGAGAATATTAACTTGTTTTAAAAAGCAATTACCATCATTTAAAAAGGCAGTTATCATCATAGAAAAGTCACATTTTTCTCCAGTGTTATACATCAGTTCATGTAACTGTAACTGCTATGAACCACTGTGCCAATGAAATTAGACTGGCTGAGAATCCAAACTGTTGGAGGGTGTAGCCCTTGGGTCACAAGGAAGACTTGTGCTGTCCAAGCCGGGAGGTCCCAGGAGCAGATGAGACAGTGCCTGAGGGGTCACCACTGCCATTGCAGCTTTCCCCTCTGTCCCTACCTGTCTGCTAGTAGCACTGGCTGTGTGGCTTTGTGGTGACTGTGACCATGGGGTTCCTCCCTGGGCTCCTGACTCTCCCTGGCACTGCCCCAGCCTGCCCCGCTGGAGGAAGACCCACACCCTCTTCCCACAGTTGTGCCCAGTGCCCTTAGTCCAGCCACTCAGGAGCCCTGGGCACTGCCCGGGCTCTGTTCCTACTCTCAGATGCCCCAGCGTCCGGAAGCCACTTTCCTTTCCCTCACACAGACCACTCCCAACCACCCCCTGAAGTTCTCCTAGCCTCCCATGAGGGTGGCTCCCCTGTCTGCACGGGGTGCTCGCCCTCCTGGCCTCTGGCTCCTGTGACCCTTCTACACAAGGCTTGCTCCCTCCAACTTGTAATGCACAACTGGGTTGTTTACTGCCCCTTTGATGGATAGTGAGTCCTCCTCCCCAGAGTAATGGCTCAGTTTTCTTCTTTGATCAGATATAAGAACAAAAAGAAAACATTGTGAAAAGTACATTGTCCTGGCTATAGAATATGTGATTGCTGCTTTTTGGAAGTTCACAGTCTGGGATGGAATGGAAAACGTGTGTGTGAAACAGCTTCTACACAAATGTGTCTCCGATGTGTTGGTCAGGTCACAAGTTCTTGGGAGTTCTGAGGAAGATGCCGACTGCTGACCAGAGGGATTGAAAAAGACCCGATGGAGGAGGTGACAATTAAGCTGAGTCTTAGACAATTTTTAGGACGTTTAAAAATTTGCAGTATTTAAAGAAAAATATAAACAGGATTCCACACAAATGCATAGTCAGAAGACGGTTAAGATAGCAAAGGGTATAGTGACTCTCCATGGTATATTCTCTAAAAGTAGCA
The DNA here is from genome assembly GCA_028533065.1 of Trachops cirrhosus. Lineage (NCBI taxonomy): Eukaryota > Metazoa > Chordata > Mammalia > Chiroptera > Phyllostomidae > Trachops > Trachops cirrhosus. The sequence continues at coordinate 89,978,074 of CM052543.1, read as the reverse complement.
TTTTTCCAATGAGTTTTTTAAAATTAAAAAACCATGCTGGTATGAAGGTTTTCTGTACTGTGATAGAAGACATGAGAGGAGGTAGCACAGCACTAGCATTGTCAGACCTGTCAGTCCCAGGATGGCCCACCCACCCCCGGGCTCACCCCCACCGCCAGCCAATGGTGCAGCTCGCTGTCCCGAGTCCAGTCTGAGAGGAGCCTTGACTTATGCTAGAGAGCCCACCCCAGCATGCACTCTGCTCTGATGCCCCATGTACCGCTGGCCTCCACTCCCACCAGGCACCATCCAGGGGAAGAGCAAACACCCATTTGGGCGCATTAGTGAAAATTCTCAGGATTTGGAGGTGGGTGTGGAGGATGGGGCTGGAAGCCAAACTAGGGGCTGAGCAGAGTTGTCCCTCTCCACTTTTCTCCAGAATCTTCTTTTTTCCCCTCTCTTGAGTCACTAGCTTCTTTATTGTATTGTTATGTCCCATTTTTTGTTTGGTTACTGCTGGTCACTTTTTATTGGCCTTCACAATTTTCTCAGTACTAAGGGGAGGAAAATTCTGCAATGCTGCTTCTTCCTAGTACTGAAAGGGTCTCCTCTGGTCACTCTCACTTCACTTCCTTCATTACTAAACAGAACAATGCTCTCTTCACTGGGAAACACTCTTTTCTCTGTTACCTTTTCTGCAAACCTTGCAAGTTCTTTCAGTGTGTGCATTTGGAAACAAAAGTCGATTCCTTCTGGTGTACCATTCACCTCCTTCAGACAGTGAAAGAATCAGACGCCTGATTGAACATACGGAAAGGAAAGAGCACAGGAGAAACGACAATGAAAGAAGAGTCTTAGGACCTACTTATGTAAGTTTTGGGTTATTCCAGTAACAGCAGGTGCCCGTTTGTCGCAGGCTGCTGTCGGTGCGGGGCGGTCACCACTTCACGGGCCGCTCCTTCGTGGCAGCCTGCGTCTGAACGCAGGTTCCATGTCTGAGGAGTTCTGTCTAGGTGCCGAGTGAAAATTGGATTCCTGGCCATTTCTCCCTCTGAACTAGTTCTGCCCTCTGGGATAATGTCAAATACGTCGGTAAACTTTGTCAACTGACCTCTCAACTAGCCGAAGCCAAATGTCACGTCCCCTTTTAAGCCTGTGTTAAAAACCTGCAGCGGTTTATACCAACTTTTAATGTGACAAGGACAACAAAGTTTTTATTCTCCAAAAGTCACTTTTTTGGGGGGAAACCCTGATTTTAAATATGCCATTTGGAATCACAGTAATTAGGTGATGTCTTTTTTCAATGAAATGTTTAAGCATTCAGACTACTGCCACACCACACTGTTGGTTTGTGTCACATTTATTAAAACGTTCGTCTGGTTTCTCCTCACCTGTACTAGTAATTTAAACTTCTGAATTTAACTACAGCATATTTCCATTGATCTCTCTGTAGCCAACCATTCTGCAAGCTCTCTGAGGGTCAGTATTGCCTATTCATTCTAGAGCTAGCACTTGGCTTGCATTAAACATGACTTGACAAAGAAACTGCTGCAATGTTTCCACCTTACCCCTTGTTGTTTCTGTTTGTGAAAAACACTGGGGCAGCTGGACAGAACCAGAACCAGAACTCAGGACCAGGACATTTATCAGCCTTCCAGCCAGCAAGCAAGTCCTGTGTCTGTCCAGCAGCGGCAACATCGCTCCACATCCCCCCTCCTTCTCTGTGCTGATGGCACTGTGCCCCCCCTGTCCCCCACCCCCTCTGCCGGACCCAGCCGTGTGGGGGCTCCCTGTGCACTGGGCACTCACCCCTCACCGGCTTGCCCCTGACTGCTTTGACCGCCTACACAACCCACAGGCCTCCCGTGCTGCTGCCTGTGAACAGAAAGCGCGATGCACGCATGTGCATGCACACAGCCTCTCTGCAGAAGGGTCCCCACGGAGCTGAAGGTGGTGGCTGGTGCTGGGGAGAGGAGCTGAGTCTGCGAGGCCTTACCTGTGACTTCTACACCACATGGTCCTTTCCTTTGTACACATAAGTGAACTAATTGAAATGGAAGAAAATAAAACATGGAGGATTATACAATGGACCAATCGATAATGACATAGTGGGTAAAAAGAGTGTCCCAGTCAAACATGAGGGTGATTGTACCTTTTGTGGCATCACGAAGGTCTAAGAGATCACTGACTTCTGCATTTTCAAAGGAAGAGAAAATCGAAGGCCCATCTTTAAGCTCAGGCAGATGACACTGAGGGGCTGCTCCTTGCTCTCTGAGTGTTTGTGTTCTGTATTTACTCACTCATCCAACAAAGTGTATTGTGGTTTACAGGGCTAAGTGCTTAGAGCAGACAAAGGGAAGGGAGAAAAGTTTTAATAAACAGTCCATGTTCCCAAGTAGCTCTCAGGATGGAGAAACCCTGACAAAGCGGAGCCTACATGAAGGGTGAAGGGGGGACGTCAGTCTCCCAGGGCGTCACTTCTCCCCCCTGGGCTCTGCTCACCTCCTCCTGCCTCCCTAGAGCTTCCCCCCCACACCCGCCTCTCACCCTCTTCAGCTTTCAGTTTGGAAGCTGTTTCTCTGGAGCAGCCTTCCTATCCTGCAAGGCCACGACACACCCCTCCACGGGCTTCCCAGCCCCTGTTTACTCCGTGGAAGCTGTGACGGGGATGGTAGACTAGTGGCCGGTTTGCCATTCGCCAGAGTCTGGGTTCTGCTGGTTGCTGCATCTCAGGGCCTGGCACACTAGCCGGCCCCTGCATACTAACAGAACAAATGAGCCCATGGTGGCTGTGGGGCTTGGAGCAGAGGAGCCCTGGGGGCAGAGAGGGGTCCTGAGAGCTGTCCTCACACTGGGGCAGTCTGTCACGGGCTTTGTGTCAGAGGCAGAACTGACCTGAAGGGTAGGACGTAGACAGGGCAGGTTCTGGCTCTGCATCAGGAACGTTAGTATAATCAGAACCAACCAAACACATAACAGGTTACACAAGGGAGGAAGAAGTCTTTCATTACAGGTTTTTTTAAGGCCGAGCCAAGAAACGGATGGTGCCGAGGGTGCATTCAGTGTTCTCTGATTCCAGAAATACAGGTATAATTGTTCTAGAACTCCTGCAAGGAGCATGAAAGATTATTTTTTTCATTTTTCTCTTAAAATATAAAGTGATACCAGTCCACACTGGAGACTTTGAAAATCATATAACATTAAAAAGAAAAAAATAACTATGATTGATAATCCTATCAACAAGGATAAACTCTCTAAAATTTTGGGTTTTATCTTATCTTTATACATGTATAATCAAGATTGAAATACAATAATAATTTTAAAATTATCTTGATTCTTTTACTCAGTGATATGTCTCTTATGCCATTACTTTTAGATACTATGATCATTTTAATGACTATTATTATTTAAAATAATTGTGTTTTCTCCTATCATTCTATTTTTGATTCTTAGATAGTATCTAATTTTTCTCTAATGTACATATGTTAAGACAAACAGAATATGTACATTTCTAATCATTTTAAAATGAATATCCTATAAATAACATAATGTTGCAATTATAATTAGCTAATACAAGGTTTAAAGAAGTTATTTTTATTTTGAACATTCCTTTTTAAATGTGTTAAGAGGTTTTATTGATAAATTATTGTTAAATTGGAAAAGATGACTTTACTTGACTCATTGTGATTATCACAGAGGTTGGAGAGAATGGAGAAATCCAAGAATTCCTTTGCCTTACCTTAAAGTAGTCAGCTTTAAGCACAGAACAAGAACACCTTCTAGCTACCCAATCGAAAATGAGAAAAAAATAAAACCCAAACCCTTAACGATCATATGTCTCCCTCTCGTGGCCAAAATGGATAAATGCAGCTTTTCCGATTGCAAGAGTCAATGTTGCTTAACTTATATTTATAGACTCCCATGATGAAGGACTGGGAGGAATCTCAGCGAGCGCACAGTTCTAGCTCTTCATTTACAAAAAGTAGTGAACTAAGGTTCATAAGAGGAAAGCGACTTGACCAAGACCATACAGAAGTTGCTAACTGAGCTTAGAACAGAACTTTGGTTTCCTGATGCCCTGGTTGGTGCTTCCCGCCGGCAGGCACTGCCCCAGGGGCTGCAGCTCGGCCTTGTTTCCTTCTCACCGTGCTCCTTGGACCTGTGTGGAGCCAGGAGGGTGCGTACTAGGAGTCAGGCCTTCCTCACCAACTATCTGAGCACCATATGACTAAATTGCCACACCAAATGTGCGTAGTGAGCTTTTCCTGATTCAGGTTCTTCTGGTATTTTACCTGGGACTGTCACACTCACAACCTGAAAACTAATGTGGCCTCAGAGTCTGACAGCCCTTCCCACAGAGAATGACCTCGAGCATCACCCACCCACACCTAGCTCTGGGGGAAACCTCAGCAAGCCTTGCCTCCCCAGGCTGCAGAGGGGCTTCTCAGGGGCAGGGCCCACAGGATGTGCTGTGCGCTCACTTCTCAGACCCTTAAACTCTGAAAAACCCATGTAACTTCTGACAAAATAGCATCATTTTGGACCAGAGTCCTGCCTCAGTGATCTCATTCTTAACAAAAATTATTCTCACTGACACTAATAAATCATAATGAGAGACTTTTCCCAGACCCATTTCCTCTAGGAAGAACCAGGCTGAAGGTAATTCTGGAGGATCGGGGCCTCAGGTTTCTACGGTGTCCCTGGTAGGTCCTTTGCCAGGTCACAGCACACTCTGTAGCCAGTGAAGTTTTCACATAGGTAAGCTCGCTGGGACGAAGAGTGAGGAGGGGTTAAAGAGCAATCTTAGGTGCACCAACATTTAAGGGGAGGGCAGGAAAATATGTACTCAGTAAAATACATGGAGAAAGAGCAATCGGAGAGGTTGGAGGAGAATTGAGAGAGAACAGACTCACCAACGCAAAAAGGAGGGAGTTTTAAGAAGGGAGTGAACACAGCATCTAACCCTGCAGGGGAAGGAAGGGTTGAGAGACATCAGAGTTGGCAATTGTGTGGCTATTGAGGATTTACCATGGCGATTTTGTAGTTTCAGTGAGGTGGTGAAGGGGCAGTCAGATTGGGGTGGGTTGAGGAGAGGAGGATGGCAAGGAAGTGGAAGCAGTGAGGGTAGACAACGCTTTCAAAGCAACAATCTTAACTTAGAAAAAGGAGAGAAAGAAAAGTGTGGTAGGCAGAGGGACTCACAATTTAAAGGAGGGCCTGATATTTGAGCATATTTATTAGCTCAGGAGGAGGGGTCAGTGAGGGAAGGTTGAAGAGGTTGCAGAAAGGGGGGCAATGGGCAAAGTGGGTCTGGAGAAGCAAGGGCGGAGGGACAGGCTTTTTCTGAGACTGGAGAACAGGTGGGTGGCTTCCTTTCTCTTGGAATCTTCCACACTCTCCTTCCTCAGGCAAGACCCAGAGCAGGAGGAACCAGGAAGTTCACCTGAGCCCCCAGGTCTGTGCTGTTACCTGCGGAAGGCTGACCCCTGCCCTGCCCCAGCCAGCAGGGACCAGTTCCGGGGAGAAAGAGTGCTAACAGCCAACACATTGCCTACTCCTCAGCTTCTTGGTGCATATGATTTGGGTGGACTAAAAAAAATCGTTAATTACAGCTTGGTACTGGCGTAAAAACAGGAACATCGACCAATGGAACAGAACAGAAAGCCCAAAAATAAACCCAAATCTCTATGGTCAATTAATTTTTGACAAAGGGGGCAGCAACATAAAATGGAGTAACAATAGCTTCTTCAACAAATGGTGTTGGGAGAACTGGACAGCTACATGCAAAAAAAATGAAACTCGAATACCAACTTACACCATACACAAAAATAAATTCAAGGTGGATAAAAGGTTTAAATATAAACCATGAAACCATTGAAGTTCTAGAGGAGAACATAGGCAGGAAAATCTCAGATATTGCATGCAGAAACTTTTTTACTGACATGTCCCCTAGAATAAGGGACATAAAGGAAAGAATAAACAAATGGGATCTCATCAAA
>CM052543.1:89870244-89971596 GCA_028533065.1 Trachops cirrhosus | reverse complement strand
ACCTTTAAAAGTCTGTGACTAGCTGAGCCCCAGATCCCTGCGCCCTGCTCTGTTTTGCTCTTCAGCACTGAGAGGGCTCTGAGCACCGTCAAAAAGGAGGTGGCAGGAATGGGGTGACCTCCTGACTCGCCCTCAGTGTCTGGCTGTACCTTTGAGGTGGGAGCCAGGAGGAGGAATGAGGCTGTGTGGGGTGGGGGTGGGGGGGGGGCGGGTGGGCAGTGCTGGAGCCAAAGAGGCACCAGACCCAAGCTCGGAGCTCGCTGGAATCTGAGGCCCAAGGTTTAATTCAGTGTAACAGGCTGCCTGCTGTGGGCAGATGCCACACCAGCCCTGGCAGCATTTGCTGCCAGGGAGTCAAGGTAAATGACAGGTGAGAGGCTCCCTCAGGGCCAGGAGCTAGAGTCCTGTGATTCCCTCTCAAGTGGACAGAGCACCAGCAGGAGGGGAAAGAATCAGACCGAATGAGTCAGTGGGGGGACAAGACTGGAAACTAACACCCTGGTGGTGGGCGCGCCAAAGCCATTTCTCTGAATAGTCACCCAGATAAACCTCATCCGGCCTGGGCCCGAGGATGTTCCAGAAAGGCGGCGTGAGCCTGCAGGGCCAGCCGGCTCCACATGGTCTCCACTGGCTCTAGATTCAGGGTGGCTGGTGAGCTCCAGGTGTAACACTGCAGAGCTGTCAGTGCAAATGCCATGGAGGCAGGCCCACTTCTGCCAAATCAAATGCTTGCTGAACACGCCTGTGCTTAACCCCTGTGCCTGCAGAGGTTTGCACTCTGTAGGATGCCCCTTGAGGCCTCCTGTCTCCTTGACAGTGTGACAAGGCCTGGGCCCTTCCAGCCCTTGTATTCTGTGATGCTATGACAGTGTCCATACCAGGAAGATTCTATGTCCCCCGCTCCTGCTAGTCACAGAATTGTCTGGACGGGTGCCCCTAACTGGGCTTCGGGGACACCCTTTTGCAGGTGGGACTGGCTCTCAGGAGACCTGCTGACAACGACTCATTTGCTGTCCTCAGAGCCTGGCCGATCCTGTTGGCTGGAAGGTGTCCATCTTTCTGAGAGATCTGAGGCCAGGAGCACCTCGTGCCTCTGCCCACACTGCTCTTGTCCACTTCCTGGAAGTCACTGTCTGTACTGCAGTGTATACGCAGCTGTGTGCAGCCTCCTATCGTTTGTGCGTGTTCACCATTTCTCCACGTGCACGGCGCCGGCCTTCAGGCCAGGAAGCCTATCTGCCCCCTTCTTGGCTGAGCCTTCAGAGAAGGACACACTTGGTTTTGCATCCCCTTCAAACACTTAAATCTGCGTGACCTCACCAGTAAAGTGGACTTGTGGCTTCTGTCTCTGTGGGCTGCTGAGGACCAACTGAGCTCATATTTGTGAAACACTGAGTCACGGGTTCCCCACATCCTGCCATCCTCAAAGCTAAGGCCCTCTGCAACTTCTTTCCTCCTCCCCACTCCCCAAGGCTCCAGCACTTCAATTTTATGGCCTGTTTACCCTCTACTTGGTATAGGAACATTTGTCTCTGAGATTTTACCTTGTACACTTGAGCTACCTTAGTGCCTGGGAGGATGTGCCTCACCTTGCAGGAGCTTCATGGATTCTTGTTACACCCACAGTCCACCTGGACCCAGAGTTGATCCAGGCTAAAAGGGCTCCCAGACCAGGAAATGGAGACCCAGAGAGACGTGCCTTGCCCAGACCCCACAGGTTTCAGGCAGAGCAGGGGCTCCATGTGACAGACAGGGCTTCTCAGCCTGACCAGGAATGCCTTTCAGAGTGGGCACAGGGTGGAGCGAGGGCTGGCTGAGCCGAGGGAGCACTGATTGCAGCCTCTTCTGAATGCGCACCACCCAGGGGGATGAAAAGGGGCCTTTGCTGGTGTGGACTGGTGAAGCTTGTACACACACACACAGATGCACATGCACACACATGCATACATATGCATACATGCACACACAACACACAGACACAGGCCCACAAGAGAGACACACTGATACACATATACACACACAGACACAACACGTTCTCATACACACATTATACAGAGACACACACGTTATACAGAGAAACACATACACACTCATGCATATAACCAAGACTGGGACTAGAGTAGGCACAAAGGAACCCAGGCTGCAAAGTTTAGGAGGCTCTCACCTGCGAGCTTACGCAAGGGCAGGGCAGGCCTGAGAATGAGGGCCTCCTTACATTTTGCACCCTGCGTGCCTGTGGGGTTGGCAGTTTGAGCCCTGTTTTATATGACAATTTGAAGGTCAAATGGCCAGTTAGGAGCAGACCTGAGGCTGTGTCTGCATCTTCATCTGCATCTGATCCACTCCTGCAAATCTTTGAGAAGCGGGGTGCCCTGCAGGGAGAAGGTTTTTCTCCCCAGTGGGCCAGCAAGAGAGCTCCACACAGGAAAGTTCTCTGGCTGGGCCTCGGATGTCTGACTTAGGCCTGTGCTTCTCAGATGCTGACCTACAGCAGAATTACCAGGCGCTTGTGAAGGTGCTGATTGCAGGCCCTTGGTTTGCTAACAGAGCCCTAGGAGGTTCTGATGCTGCCCTAGAGACCACACTAGAAACACCTGTACAGCTATTTATGCAGCACCTACTACATATCTACTCTGTGCCAGATCTTGTTTGGGGGGTTTTATTCCCAACCTGCTGGTCCGCACAGATGCTCTAAATCCAACCAATCACCCTGCCAAACTGACACCTGGTGTCCTGCAGAAGGGTCCCCTGTTAGGTCAGATTTGCCCAGGCCTGCCAATGTTTGCCACTCCAGTGGGCACCACTGCCCAAGCTTGCCACCCTGCATCTGAGCGCAGACCAGAAAGACATCCATCCCCAGGACCAGCGAGGCATCCCTCTGGGGCAGCTCGGGCCACTATGGTGGCAGCAAATTCCCTCGAAGGGAACTTTGTTTCCTCAGTCCCATAGCGGCCACTTATAAAGAACATAGAAAACTAATCACAGCTCCATCATGTGAAAGGATCAGTGTGCTTCATGTTAGGAAAACTTTAAAACTTGAATGTACAAGTTAGGCCAACTGGCAAAACGATAAAGCCTGTTTGTAGAATTATGTGAACACTACCACTGTAGACATTTGTGGAGCCTTCGCTGAATTTCTGATTCACGTAAAGTGCTGGGGAGAGAGCGGGAACCACTATCCCTACTCTGCCCCTCTCCGAGGCGGGACTTCAGTGTGAGACGTTAAGCCCCATTGGTGGGTGACTGGACCTGAGTGCCCAGTGAGGGAGCAGACACGGTGCAGAGGGAAGTCAGACGGGACAGCCCCTACAGGTGAGGATATCTGTGAGCATTCTGGTAGAGGAGGAGGTACTTGCCTGAGCTTTGTCAGGGGGTGGGAGTGGGGTTGGTGTTCTAGGCACTGTCATTGAATGGGCAAGGGCTGGAGATGGGGATATACATGGTGTGTTTGGAAGCAAAGACTAGTTGTCTGGAATGTGAGTTTGCATACAGAAATAGTGGGAAATAGGGTCCAGAAGTAAGAAAGGAATCTTCTCGGATTATACACCAGTGGTTTGCCAGCAAATGCTAGTTAATGATTGGATTGAAAGGAAGTACAGTTAGGACTCTAAGATTATTTTGGAAAATCACCAGGCTAAAATTATCTGGAATAGGGCTGGAAATGGAGAGAAGAAAGAACATTTGATATTGCAAACTCTCCAGCTCCTTATCATTCTCCAGATCATTACCACAGCTGTCCACTTGATAAAGAGGCTATGAACCCCAGGACAGAGGAGTTAAGTGCCTGGCTCTGAAGGAGCAGGGACATTGACGACCCAGGTGAGGATGGAAGTTCATGCCTGGGACGCATGCGACGCTGGCTTCCTGATGGCAGGTCAGAATTAACACCTGTACTCTTCTTGTCAAAGCCCACAGTTTGTGAGAACCCCACCTGTCTTTCCACTCCTGTCCCCTGCCCCTGAGCTGACTCTGGTCCCTGGAGCAGCACACTCTCTCAGGACATCCCTCCTCCGGCAGCTGGTGGAGTTCTGCCTCTGACTCAGAGAGGATCCCACCCCCACCCCATACAGCTCAGCGCTTGGCCCTCTCCTTCTCACTCAGCACGTCCTGTCCATCTGTGCTGAAGCCTTTCCTCTCCTCCAGAATGTCAGTGAAAGCAGAGCCATGGTCTTTGGACTTCTGTAACCCAAAGCCTAACTCTATGCCTGCCATTCTGAAGGACTGGGTAGATATTTACACACTGAACTAAATTTTAGTGTAATAACGCCCTTTGAAGTGATTTGGAGGTAGAACTCCAGGCCTGTGTGGCCAGGGGTGAATGACTGGCTGAGAGCATGTTGTAAGAATGGGGTGACTGAGAGTTGGCAACAGTGCCTTGAGCGATGGCACACAGCCCTGGGGCGGTTGCAGGCAAGTGCTGGGGACCAGAGGCAGAGACTGAGGGACACCAGGTGCTTCTTTAGGAGCTGCTGTGAAACTGTGAAACCAGAATGATCCAGGCATGGGGTACACACTGAGCACCCACTCAGGGAGAAATAGGCCAGGAGGAGAGGAGAGAGGGTAGCAGTGTCTCTGGATAGTGGACCAAGGAGGAAAAAAATAAATCATGATTTCTGTGGGTGGTGTTGTAGGCTGAATGTGTGCCCCCCAAACTCCCATGTTGAAGCCCTTAACCCCCAACAGGACAGTGTTTGGAGGCAGGGCCTTTGGGAGGTAATTAGGGTTGGATGAGGTCATGGGGGTGGGGTTCTGTGAGAGAAGAGACAGCAGAGCTCTGTCTTGGGGGTGGGGCGCTCACTGAGGGAAGACCCTGTGAGGACACAGCGGGAGGAGGTCCTGAATGCACTGGCACCCTGGTCTTGGAGTGCCAGCCTCCAGAACTGTGAGAAATAAATGTCTGTTGTGTAAGCCATCGGTCTATGGTGGTTTGTAGAGACATGCCGAGCTAAGATAGGTGGCTGGCAAGGAGGCTTCAGGGTGACAGGATCTTCAGAGGAAATCTTGAACAGAGGTGTCATGGCTCCAGGTTTGTACCAGGGACACTGAAAATGAGAGGTGACTGCTTGAGGTGTGATGGGCAAGGAACGCTGAATAATAGGAGGCCTGGGTCCAGCAGGCCACCTTTCCTGTGTATGTCCTTGCAACGCCACAAAGCCACTGGGTTCCTTAAGGGGCCGACACATGTGCCATGTACCGTGTGTGTCTTTCTTGGGCGATGCAGTGTGACCGCCCCCTGACAGAAGTGCTCGGGCTGCTCTGACACAGGCATGTGGATCCCATCATTTCACAGAGTTGGGCACTATGGCCACTCTGTGGACATTAGGCCATGCCGGCCTCACCCAGCACCAGCTGTCCAGACACTGGTCAGGAGACAGGCCGCTGGGAGGTGATGCACGGTGCTCTGCAAAGAGCCCCTCAGAACGGCAGCTGGACATGGTGGAAACCAGAATGTGCTGCTTGATCGGATCTGAGATCCTAAGGAATACATGAGGTAGTGGCCACTGAATAAACAAAATTACACCTTTAAAAAAATCCTCCCCTGAGGATATGCTTATGGATTTTAGAGAGAAGAAGAGAGAGAGAGAAACATCAATGTAAGAGAGAGAGACATTGATGTGAGAGAGAAACATCGATCAGTTGCCCCCACTCACCCTGTCCCGTATGTGCCCTGACCGGGGATTGAACCCACAACATTTTGGTGTATGGGATGACATTTCAATCAACTGATCCAACTGGCCAGGGCACAAAATTACACCTTTATCTCCAAAGTTTTTCAATCCACAAATGTCCTTTTTCCTGCCACTATTGTTCAGCTTTATTACATCAACAAGTGTCTCTGCCCACTCTGCAAGAAACACTGGTAGTCACTACTTTATGCGAATGACATAAATACTTGTTGATCAAATGTACAAAACATTCATGATGACACCATATAATTTGTGATAATTAGCCCATTGTGCTGCTGCAACTAGCGTGGCACGTGAGCCCCTGAGACAGGCTCACACTCACGTGTCCAACAGGACTTGTGAACAGAGGCGTGTTCGCACTGGGCTCAGGGAGCCCCAGGAATTCTCAGGGAAGCGGGATGTGACAGAGCACCCTCTCACGGTCTGAGTGGAGGAGCCGGCCGGTGGCAGCCCCCAGAACGCCTTCAGTGTTGGCATTCTTAGGGGGGCAAGAGGCCAGATTCTGGGACAGACAAGTCCTGCTGCTGCCTGCCCGCCTGATGACTCTGTCCCCACTTGGGAAGAGCCACCATGAGTCCCTGAGACCGAGCATTGCTAGCAGACCTGACACTGGCCAGATGAGTGACCTGCGCAAATGACTGAGTGTCCCTGGGCCTCATCTGAAAACAAGGTTTCTCTGTAGGGGCCCGAGGACCACCCATGTCCTATAAGTTAAGTGGGAGGCCAGGCCGGGGTAGGGTGGGAAGGTGTGGCTGCACGTCTGAGTTCCTGTGCTCAGGCTTCCAACAAGGGGTTGCACGAATAGGGAGGTCATAGGTCAGTGACCTCATGCCTAAATGGACCAGAGCTGACCCACAGCACAGAGCACATTCTCCGAAATCTTGGACCCCACCTTCCCTACGGTGCCCCTTATGAGAGCCTTCTCAGCAGCTGTGGACTCGACCCAGACTCATCAATTGCTCCTTCAATTTCACGGCCTTGTCTTTCAGGGTCTCTGTGAGTGGGGGCTTCTCTGGCCTGTATCACCAACAGAGCTAGAATAGTGTTCTGAACACACGTACTTTGGGAAGGCTTCTTCATGGTGTGTTCATGTGTGAGAGCTGAGTATTGTACATGTGTGTGTGAGCACATGTCCCTGTGTGTATTGGTGTGTCATACACAGGGGACTAGAGTGAAAGCCAAGACCCAGTTCACGTGTTGAATTGAATTAAATTTAAGAATCACTTACCTGACAGCACTTTGAAAGGGCTCTGCAAATATTAGGTGAGTTCATTACCAGCTTTAGACTGGGTCTCCAAAAACTTCCTGATGGGAGGAGGAGCCTGGAAGTCCTGGTGGTCTTGGGGAGCCCAGCCTGGTGGGAGTCTTCAATGTACTGACATGTTGATGCTCCCACATTAAAGAAGAATCTGCCACATGATGGAGGGGTTGGGAATGGACACCAGGGTGGCTCTGTGGGTAGGTAGTGACATCGGAGAAGCAGGCACACTTGCGTTAGAAAACATTTGCTCTTGGCCCGGCTGCCTGAGCCTGCCTTATACTGAAAAGTCACTGGAGAGGCAGACAGATACCCCGGGAGAGGAGCCCAGGGGCTCCCCAAACCTGCTGTGTCCAATTCAGAGGTAGAGCCCTGTTTATCTGCCTGTTAGTTTCCTAGAGCTGCCATAACAAAACACCACAAATTGAGGGTTTGAACACCAGAAACTTATTATCTCATGGTTCTGAAGGCTGGAAGTCTGAGATCAAAGTGAGGCAGGGTTGTTCCATCTGAGGCTGTGAGGGTAAATCTGTTCAACGCTGTCTCCTGTAGTTTCTGGTGGTTTGCTGATGTCTTGATCCTTGACTGTGACAGCAAACTCCAATCTTCACTTGGTATTCTCTCTCTGTCTCTCTCCAAATTTCACCTTTTTATAAGGACACAGTCACGTGGGATTAATGAGATTAGAGCCCATCCTAATAACCTCATATTAGCTTGATCATCTACAAGGACCCTATTTTCAAACAAGGTCACATTCTGATGTACTGGGGGCTAGGATTTCAACATATGAGATCTGGGGACATAGTTGAACCTGCAGAAGTCTGAGTGTTGCATGTTCTTGGATTAGCTGAGCCCACCACCCAGCCCTGACCCAGACTCTCAGTGGGTTTGGGTCCGAGTGACACTAGCTGTAGAAGCCCCAGTTTGGAACTGACAGAGAAAGGAGGAGAAACTGACATACGGTCTCCAGAGCCTTCCTTGTTGTGCCCACCCCAGTGCTCCCACAGAGGAGGAGACCTGCTTTCCAAACCCAGGACCCAGCGAAAGAGAGCCTCCTGTCTGGGTTTGCCACCTAAGATAATAAAAATGACAAGCAAATAAGTTGATAAGAGGGCCAGAAAACTCAGGGCATGCCATGGTCTAGAACCCATTCTATCCAGTCCCGACCACCTTCTTCCTTCACTAGCTGCCAAGGTGGCCCCAGCCAAGATGGCACTAGGGTTGCAAAGGGCCTCCTAGGATGAGCAGTGAACAGGGACTTAGGTCAGAAAGTGTGAGTGCTGTCCTGGCTCTGCCAGGAAGTTATTCTGTGACAGTAGATGGGCCGTCTCTCTTCCTGGCCAGGGACGCTCTCAGACATGCCCCAGAACTCTGGTGCACGTCTCCCTCAACATAGTGTTAGTCAGAGCATCACGCAGGTTGTGTGGCTGCCCATGGGCTCACATGAGTGAGCTCAGGCCACTCTGGCAGTTGTCTGTGTGGAGAAATTTCCCAAGGTCCCCCCACAGAGCTCTGTGCACCCCCTTCTGTTCCTGGCCTGAGGGCTGTCCTGCCTTTACTGTCCCCCAATCCTGCAGATGTTAGGACTGGAGAACAGTAAAGGCCATCTGCTCCCCTTCAGCCAGATGCAGAAACTAAAGCACAGACAGGCAAGGTCAGCATGGGCGGAGCCCCCGCCCCCTGGTTCTCAGCACCCCGGTTTCCTCCCCTGAAACTGCAGCCTGCAGGCTGTATCTGTTCCCCTTTGTTCCCTCTAGTTTCCTTAGGCAGTGGTGAGTGGCTTTAGAGAGTATAATCCACTTTGCTACGGTTCTGGGAATCCACCATCGGCAGGTGTGGAAACCACAGATACGCAGTTCATCACAGATTTTTCTCGGTATGTCAGGCTTGGAACAGCGGCTCTTCTTCATTTGTTCCTAGCTGCTTCTCTCCTCAGGATGGCCAGCCTCCACCCTGCTCTGAGGGCTCCAAACCTCACACATACGTGGACATGCGCACGCACACGCACACGCACACACACGTATTCCTCAGGGTCGTAGAAAGAACCGCAGGATGCGGTGCATGTGAGTGGATTTAGAAACTCTCAGGTTCTACGACACATCAGGGGTTATTAATGTGCATGCTTCCCAAGGGCAAGGACCATGTCTTCTACTCAGAAGCGGCCTCTCCCCTGCCCCACACAGCCTGGAATATTATTAGACACAGAGTGGGTGCTCACTGAATTGAAATCTAATGAACTGAAAACTGCTTTAACAAAAACCCATTTTTTCCCCTAGAAAACAGCATTAATATCCACAGGCCCCTGACCCCAGAGGGTGTGAACTTGTAGACTCCTGGCGCCCCAGTGCTGGCTCACCTGCCCACTCACCTCCAGCTCTCCCACATGCAAGGGCCCTGACCCTCTCACTGTGGTCCCGGGTACATGGGGCCTGGAGTCTGGGGGCATCTGGGAGCTCAGTGGGAGGGAGCCAAGGCGAATGTCCTCCAGTGGGCCTCTAGTGAGCACTGGAAGTTCATGTTTACTCAATTAATTAGTGCTTTCAGTATATTGACCATCTACTGAGTGATTGTAAACTCAGCAATCACCAGAGTAACTTTTTAAAAATACGTATTTGGGGACACCATGTCTAGAGATTCTGGTTGATCTGACCAGAGGTGGAAAGTGGCTGGAACACCCTGGGTGGTTCTGGTGGCAGCCGGGGTGGGACAGGGCGGGCCCTCCTCCCTGCAAGGCAAGCTTATGCAGTCAGACAGGATGCTGCCCCTGCCCTCCAGGAGCCGGGTGTCTAAAAGACGGGCAGAGCACTGGCCTTAACACTGAGACTCAGATGGAGGGCCGGACAGGGCGGTTGGCGGGGAGGTAGTGGAAATGGTGGAGGTTACTGAGAGCTGGTCCCAGAAGGCTTCTGTTCTGGGGAACACACAGACAAGAGCGCAGAGTGAGGAGTAGCCACACCCACAGCCACATCCACCTCTTCAGGAAGGGGAGGAGTGTGTCTCCAGTTTGGAAAAGGGGAATAGAGGAGAGATGGTGTCTAATTTTAGTCGTAGGGAGTAAGTGGCCTGTCTGTAATTTATAGAACCTAGAAAAGCTTGCAGGGGCCTCCAGAAATCTTTGAGAGAGTCCCAAATAGGAACCTACCTAAGGAACCCTCGGTCTTGGTGACCCGTCAGGGATCAGGGCAGCCATGTGTGTCCCACTTGCCTTGAGCTCTCCCCGCCTGTGTGCCTGAGGCATCTGCACAAGGCAGGGCCTCTCCCAAGCAGGGTTATTCTAAGGGGGCCTACAGGCCTATGGACGTGTGCAGCAGCCCCGTCCTCGGCAATCCACTGGGCATGGGACGTCCCGAGAGGGAGGGGACAGGGTTAATCTAAGGGCTGGGGGAGGCAGAGAAAGGCCTTGAAACCAAGCAGTGAAGCCAACCAGATTAATAGAGGAAGAGAGGGGGGTAGACCATTAGGAAGACAAAGAGAAAATCATGCTGGAGCAATAGAAAGGGAAATCTAATATCAACTAGGGAAAAATAAATGGAGATTAGGGCAAACAAATTAGCTTTAATGGGTTCAATGCTAATACAAGAATAACAGCGAGCTGTGAATGCCTTTGAGGGGAAGATGGGATAAGGAACCTGAGCAGTCATGCAGGCGATAAAGACGATGCAGGGAGGGGACAGGCCAAAGGAGCAGTGGCAGAGAGAAAGGGGCTCTGAGGGTGAATGGGTGGGAGACGTGGTGGGAGGGGCGCCACGTTGGACCAGAGGCAGGCACTGGGGCTGGGAGGAGATGAGAAAGGGGAGCAGGGCGATCAGCAGGGATGGAAATAAAAGCAAGGCACCTGAAAGAGACTGAGGACTGAAGAATAAAACCCAGAGCCAAGGCTAGCGGGGAGAGGTGAGAATAAGAGTGGAGGGGCATAAACCAACATGGAAAGGGGGAATATAAAGGAATTAGGTTTGTTCTCTGACTAAAGAAAATCATAAAATCATAAAATTAGGCCCCGACAAAATGAAAACCTGGCGAGAATTCTGAAGTGGGTTTTGGAAAGCGCCCATGCTTGGTGGTAACGTGAAGTCACATTCACTCGTAGAGAAGGGCTGACTGTCCTGGGGCAGCCACGCTGCCAGGGCAGGCTGTGGGAGGGGCTCCATCTGCCCCTTGGTGACGAAGCAGCCTCCTCCTCTCATCTCCTCATCTCCTCATCTCCTCATCTGTATGGTGGGGATAATGCGCTACCTCCTTAATGCCTATTTGGAGAATTCAAGGAAAAGGTATGTTTGTCTTGCTCACCTGACTACAGGTGTTATTCCTAAGCATGACTCATGGAGGAAGGGGTCAAATAATGACAATAGCCTTGTTCCCCTCCTCCTTCCCCTCTTTCCTCTTCTTTTAAGTCCAGAACTGCTAAAATACCAGCCAAGCTGGGTTCTTTCTCATCCAGGGGCTAATCCAGAGGAGGCCTCTTTGTCCACCTTTGTCTGCCTGCCTCTGCCCCCCACTGGCTCGCTCTTCCCATTGGGGAAGGAAGTGCTAACCTCCCACCCTCTGGGCTGATCTAAGGAAGAGCATCCATGGAACTAGACTTCTTGCCCTATTGTCCCCAGGGCCTCAGCGGGCCCTCCGACTGGCCAGGACTTCAGAGTGTGGGTGGCTGGGAGCTGAGCTGGTCCTCATGGCCGTACCACCTGGGGCCTCTTGGGCTGCAGTGAAGGGCCCAGCCTGAGGAGCCATAAGGCTCCTCCCCACAGCCTGAGCCTGACACATTTGAAGTGAATGTCGAAGGTGAGATGGAAGGGCCAAGAGTCATCCCCTTGATGTCATCAAACCCTCTGCAGTCATCTCCTGGGCTCCTGCAGGAAGGCAAATGTCTCTGTTCCTGGCGGTGGTATCTGTACCCTCCTCTTCAAACAGCTCATGTCTAAGAGTGCATGCCTTTGGAAGACAGAGTTCCACTCAGGACAAATAATGCACAGGCCCCACTGAGATTGCTTGGGACCTGCTATCCTCCCTCTGTTCTTCCTTCCCTCCTTCCTTCACTCCAATAATTAACTCACTCAGTACTTACTGGGTACCCATGGTGCATTATACTAGATATTAGGGCTTCCCAGATAAAGCAGCCACACCCCCCATCAAGGGGCACACAGTGGGTACAGCAGGACACAGCCAGCATAAGTACACCCTACTCTGCTGGCCTGTTTAAAAGAAAGGGCCAGAGACAAAAAGCGGGGAAAGAGGAGGCCTTTCTGTAGGCAGTAGCTTCCTGAACCAGTTCAGGCACGGGTATGAATTGATCAGGAAAAGGTAAGGAAAAGGCACTCCGGCACAGAGGACAGCATAAACAAAGGCATGGGAGGACTGGGACGCTATAGAGGAGGGAGAGCAGTCCTGTGTGGCTAGGGCATCAGATCCAAGCCTCACACAGGTAGGAAAGGAGGTAAGCCAGGGTCATCTCTTGTGGGCACCTTCCTCCAGATTTAGTGGCTTAGACTTCACCATGCAGGTGATGGGGGCGTGCCCGGTTTTCTTAAACATGGGAGTGACATCATCAGGCTTGAGTTTTAAAAGTCCTTCTCCCAGCTGAGGGTCACACGCACAAGGCTGGGCACAGAGACGAGTGAGCCCAGGTGACTGGTTAACCCCTACTCACCTTTGTCCCAAAGTCCATGTCACTTAGGTTTTCTTTGGTCACCTGGAAAGAACTCCATCTCTCACCCTCCCCACATTGTTCTTCAATACTGCACCCTGCTGTGTCCTCCTTAGCACCCATCCAGGCAAAAATTGTACACTTATTTGTGCATTTCACTATTCCTACATGCAAACTTCATGAGTCCCATGTCATCAGTTCTAGCAAAATGCCTGGCAACTGAGAGATAGAGGCTCAGTAACCATGTGTCAAGTGGATAAAGGAACCCATGGATGTGTTTGTGCTGGGGATGCCTGGACGGGACTGGTTAAGTAAATATTTAGGAGGGAAAAACGTCGCTATTTGATGAGCACTCAGTGGAGGGGGAATGGAAGCTAAAGGCGGTTCATCAGTTCACATGGCTTGTGTTCACTGAGCACCTGCTATACGTTAACGATAACCAAACAGACATGGTCCTGCCTGAAGCTTTTGGTGGTGGTGGAGGACAGTTACTACACATACATAGAATCATGCAAATAAATGTAAAACTAAAATGTGAGTGATGAAGCCATTCAAGAAAGGTAAGTGGTGTTATGAGAACATCTAAGCAGAAGCCTTCACCGGCCCTGAGGGGCAAAGCAGAGCCCCTGGAGGGAGTGGCTCTGCGCTGACTGTTCAGGGTGGGTAGGAGCTGACTAGGTACAGGGATGAAAGGACTTCAGGTGGAGGGAACACCCAAGGCAGCTCCAGAGGAGATTTCCAGCAGGAAGTTGAATGTGAAGCCGGGGAGAGATCTGGGCTGGAGGTACTGGGATGCCCACCGTGCGGGTAGCAGGTCAAATGATGGGATTGGGTGGGGTACCCGCAGCACCAGGATTTGAGAGAAACCTGAAAAAAATAGATACAGTGGGGCAGACGAGGGCAGAGAACCTCATCAAAAAGAAACCCCAAGCATGTCTGAACGTATGAAGAGCCAGGAGACAGCACTGCCGTGGGGACCTCCTCGAGAGGGAGAACACAGCACCTCCACGTCCACCCCACATCGCGGGGCGTGCCGAGCTCGGGCTCAGCCTGAGGGGCCACTGGGCAGCGGGGAGCGAACGAAGGAAGTGGGAACAGCAAGTGTGAAGACTTTTTGAGAAATCTGGTTGAAGATGACAGGAAGCAAACATTTTAGAGTTGAGGGAAGGGTCTCCTTTTTGTGTGTTTGTACGTTGTGGCAGGAGCTGGGGAGGCAGCAAATGGATGGATTAGATTGTGTTTGTAAGTCCAGGGGAAGACCCTACTCGAAAGGGAGGGGTAAGTAGTATACAAGAAAGGGAGGAGAGTTTATGGAGTTCGGACCCAGAAGAGGCAGAGGGCAAGGGATCAGTAAGAAATGGCTGTGTCTCCACTCAGTTCCCTTCAGAGCCAGAGGACAAGCACAGAGACAAGGCCAAGGGCCACACAGCCGGTTGGGGGCGAAGCCAGATGCAGGTGCTGCCTGTAGCATTCCAGCCCCTTTGTCCTCATGGGAGGGCCTCTGTGCCACCACCTTGTGAATGTGGGAGTGATTCCCGGCGTGGAGACAGAGTGGAAGGTGGGAACACTGGGCTTATTCCAGAAAGGCACCAAGCCAGGGGAAATAGGTGGCAGGCCACAGTGGAGGTCACAGCCTGCAAGTGAGCCTGCCAGAGAGACAGCACCACCGGGCTGAGAAACTGGGCTGGGCTAGCATCAGCACCACCACACCTTGGTGGAGGGGTGTGTGCACAGCATGATTTAAAGAACACCCCCCACCCCACCATAGTCTTGCCAAGGCTCAAACCCTCAGCACATGCTCTTCGGGGCTAAAGTAAAAATGCTAAGATAGTTCAATGGAAATGTTCACAGAACAAGACATTGCGCCATTGCTGCTTTAGGACGGGGCAGAGGTGTGAGAAACCAGACAGCAGGTTCCAGAGGAAAGTAACTGAGTTTGGAGCTCGGAGGCCCAGGGCGGGGAATGCACTTGACAACCATCACTGCACCCCTCATATTTGTGAAGCATTTGTCTATCACTTGTGTTTTACCAAAGCATTAATCAAAACTTTGTGATAGATGCTGGGTGTACAAGCACAGGGCACCTGAAGCTGTGTGAGCAGGTTCGGTCACTGCAGCGCAGTCAGGGCTGTGGAAAGCACCCGCGTGTTTAGGGCTTGCTATCGGTGACCGTGATAAGAATTTCGGGCAATGAGCCTCTTTTCCTTCTACCATCCCTACTCCTCAGCGCTTGGAAGGGGTGAAGAAATTACCAAAGAAAGTCTCCTAATTTGTACTTCTCAATCTTCAGATTGGTAATTACAGAGTAGTCACAGGGATGCAAACTACAGTACAGGGAATGTAGCCAGTAGTGTTGTAATAACCATGTATGGGGCCAGTGAATGCTTGAAATATCAGGGGGACCGCTCTGAAAGCAGATGACCGTCTAACCACTGTGCTGCACGTCTGAAGCTGATACAGAATAATATTGAACATTGTAAACTGTAACTGAAATTTTTTTTTTAAAAAAGAAGAAAGTCCTAAGACTTCCCCAAATGGTCACTTTTCCAAAGAATACCTGCTTGAACAGCAGGCTTTGCCCAGAGCTTTGTGACCTCCAAATAGCCTCACTGCAGGATAAACCCTCTCCGGCCCTGGAGAGTTAGCATTCCCCTGTCTGAGGGCCTTCACGCCCAGAGCCTGCTGTGTCCGGCCAGGCACCTTGTCTTCCTCCTCCACACTCACCATTCTGCGCCCACGACCCTCCAGACCATGCAAAGGGCCTTTGTTTAGGAAGCTGCAAGCCCCTTCCTGGTCCACAGCTTCCTCCCAGCCCAACCAGGGACTCCCACTCATTTTTAGCTTCCAGACTCAAAGCCCGCCTGTCCACAGCCACACAGAAAGGTGGTCAGCTCAGTGGGTGTCCCAGCCCTTCAGTGCAGGAAGGCTGCACCCACCTCTGGGCATTTGGTGTGACTCACCCAAAGGAGTCCACTCCCCCACACCGGACACAGGAAGGACAAACGGCCTTCCATTACAGGGACTCTGCTCCAAACCTCAAACCGGAGGGGCCTTCTCCATCTGCAGCCGGCGGGCTCCTCCCAAGCGCCCCTTCCGGCCCGTCCCACAGCTGCAGTGAGTCTCTCATGTCTCAGGAGCACTAAGACCTTGTGCGTGGACTTTTGTCCTTGGAAACTTCTTCACCTGGCTACCTCCTGGCCATCCCTCCCTCCAGCTTCCTTCCAATCACCCATGGGCCCTGTAGCACCTGGACTTACCTCTCTCAAAACACGTCTTCCTTAGACTGCATCATTCCTCAACAGCCTGGTTTCTCATCTTGTCCAAGGTGGTACCCGATTCATGGTGGGCACTGGGCACATAGGTGTTGAGAAAAAAGAAATGGAAACTGTAATATAAAAACAATAGGAATTATTATTCTAGAAGAAGGTGGGGCTGGGGTCGGAGGTGCACAAGTAGTTTAGTTATTCTCTTAAATTTTCTTTACCAGCCATTGCACAGTTCACAACACACAGCTCCAGACCAGCAGCACAACTCCACTCGAAACGCCTTAGAAACACAGGTTCTTGGTTCCATCCCAGACCTGCTGAGTCAGAAACTCAAGCCAGAGGGCTCCACATTCCATGTTCTACCAAGCCCCCTCACTGATTCTGACTCACGCTCAAGTTTGAGCACCACTGGCCCTGTCTTAGGGCTGAGCTTGGGCCATATCGACATTAAACATTAGAAAACCTTCACACTTATATCAAGATTTTCAGCTAAACACACACTTCTCCATTCTCACCCCTCCCCATCTTTTTACAACACCTATTACGGGTTAGCAGCAGATGCAGTAACTGGTTCTATTTAGCTCCATGCAACAGATGAAAACACTGAGGTTGAAACAAAACCCAACTATCTCAAATGATAAAATAAAAACAGGCAAAGTCAATGCTGGAATCGGCCCACCTCTCTGAACAGTAGCCCAGAGTCACTCAGAAACCAGTAAAATAAAATAAAGCACCAGAGAATTCAGAATAGGAGGCATGAACTTCTCTTTCCCTTCACACCCATGCTGGCTGACCCAGTAAGTAACCTTTCAGGAGGGGTCCTGGGGGCCGTGGGCTTCTAAGGATCCTGGTCAGCCCTTCAAGAACATCAAGGACAACAACCCACACAGCTTCAGTGGAGAAATGGGGTACATTTTTTAAGTCAAAATACCCAATTCATGCCACCCCAAAGTGGCCTTTGGCTTTTTTAAACCTGTTGCCGGTCTATGGGTGAGGAACCCCACCTGTAGGAAGCCTCACACCCAGGTCCAGAAGCCCTTGAGCAAACACCTAAGCCTGGGTAGGTGACCCAGGAGCCGTGTTCTGGGAAATGGGGGCAGAGCTGGATGCGCAAAGGCGTGTCTAGGTTTGAGTGGCCATCTGGTGCCCCCTTGTGTTCAGTGTCTGCACCCCAAAGAACCAAAGGCAGCCAAGAGGGAATGCGGGTCAATAGGCTGCAGCCATTCTCCAGGGACAGGCTGTGGCCAGTGAGGAGCCAGTGGGTGGGCTCAGGAGTGGGCCCAGGCCACCACTGCACCTTCTGGGAGCCCTGACGCCCTCCAGATTTCTTTCAGCCCTGGTAGAAAAACATCTGAGGGTCATGTTGCCTGGAATGGCAAGGTTGAAAGTTGTACCCAGGCTCACCAGGAAGATGGGTCATTGTGTCCCTTCTGCCGGGTGTTTGGCCAGCGGGCTTTTCCTCCTGACTTCGTGCCCAGGACAGAAGCTTTTGGCCTTTCTTTTTTTTTTGAACATTGACTGTTGTGCCAAAGACAGCTTGGGCCCCTGAGGAGACATTGCACAGCAGTTCTGAATGTGCTAAGTCAGTGGGCGGGATGGGCACGATGTGCCCAGCAGAGGCACTTCCCACCTCGGCCGTAAACAGTCCTTAAGGGCTCACCCAGCCGCCTGGCTCTGCCCTCCTCCTCGCCTGCCTGCTCCCCCGGGCAGGGCTCCACCCTCACCGCTGATCACCACATCCTGCCCTGGAGGGAAAAGACTCCATGCCCAGGCTGTGGCCCCCTCGGCACAGGGCTACAGGGCCAGTGCCTGGCTTCTAGGGTTGGTCCAGGCCATGGGGCCCGCACCAGGAAGTGTGGCGGGAACCTTAGCTCTTGGTTGTGTGTTGGCTTCTATTCATACAAGCTGAGTCACTTAGGTCAGATGAATCAAGCCACAGAAAGTCTCTAAGCCCAGGGTCCTCACCAGAATATGGGAGCCCGCAGCCCTGACGTTAGCCCAGCTTGCTCTAGGGAGTTGATCAGTCTAACAGAAAACCCCCCTTTCACTTCCCTGCCTTCCCCTGGAGTTCTACCACCTGGACTGGTGTCCTCCTTTCTCCCTTCGAGCAGCTAACACTCTTATCTTCAGTCTCAGCTTAGACCTCTCCAGGAGCCCTTCTGTGGTCCCCTGAGCCTGAGGTTGGTCCCCTCCTGTGGTTCGATGCCCCCAGCAGTGGTCATGTGGTGTGTTAACGGGCTGTTGGCAGTCTAGGCCCCACTTTCATAAACCTCCTGAGGCAAGAACAGAGGTCACATCTACCTTATTCACTTGGGCATCCTCGGGGCCTGGTACAGTGCCTGCCACATAGGAGGCACGCAATACATGTGTGCTTGAATTGGCAGGCGCACTCAGAGTGAACCGGGCTGCCCTACTTGGCCCTGACAGCCCTGCTGGGACTATTGTCTTCCCAGGCCACGGAGGGCTGAACCAGCTGGGAGGGGCCTTTGTGAACGGCAGACCCCTGCCGGAAGTGGTGCGGCAGCGCATCGTGGACCTGGCCCACCAGGGTGTGAGGCCTTGCGACATCTCCCGCCAGCTCCGTGTCAGCCATGGCTGTGTCAGCAAGATCCTTGGCAGGTAAGCACGAAATTTACCACACAGCACCTGCCAACTTCACAGCCACCCTCCCCCCAGGGACCCAAGGTCCCAGGACCTGGACAGGTTGTGGTAGTGCCTCTGGGCCCCTAGCCGATGCTCTTCTGTCGTGTTCCTGCCCTTCCTTTCTTCCTTCTTTAGTTAGCCTTTTCTTCTTTCCCTTGTTCCTCCCTCCTCACTTCAGGTCTCATTTTCTAAAGGCTTCTCCACCCTGCAGCAGGAGACTCTTCCCCAAAGGTTGGACCCTGCTGAGACCGAGGGAGGTGGAGCCACTAGGGAAGGGACTCCTTATCAGGGGTGGCTTCCAAGGTGGAACCTCTGCACGAGGGGTGTCTGAGTTTGTGCTTCTCAAACTGTAACCCCCCAAGCACCTACACCAGAGGCGCAGGGCTGCTTGGTGAAATGCAGGTCCCTAGGCCTCTGCCTTCTCTGGCAGCCTCGATGCTCTGAGCTTTATGTGATGACCAGGTGACCCTGCACGTTTGAGTCACCTGGAAACTTCAATTTAAAAAAAATGGAGGCCTAGACCCCAGCCCATGGCCATTAAAGCAGAACTTTAGGAGAGGTTCTATACCCCAGTTTGGTATTACTCAGGCCCCTCAAATGATTCTCATGTTCTAAAGCCAGAGCCGCGAGCCGCCAAGCTCAGGTTCAGGAGAAACCAGGAGCAGCGAAGCCCTGCATCCAGGCTGATGTAGCCACATAACCTGGTCTGGAAAACCACTCCTATCAGAAGTGTCCCTAAGGCACACAGTTGGGAGCTTCAAGTCAGCTCAGGGTGCCCGCCTCGCTTCTCCAATAAATGTGTGTTTGAATAGGTGGGCAGATTCAAGAGGAGCTCTAGTTTAAGGAGGCAAAGGGCCTATCACTAAACCATGGGAACCTCTGGGTTCCCGATGAAAGTTGTCAGGGAAGAGTGTAGGGCCTTCGAGAGTCAGGAGAGGGGCCCCAGGATGGGCTGAGTGGACCAGAGAGGAGGTGGTCCCTAGTTAGTGACAACAGACAGAATTTAAAGAGTGGATGCCATTTCATGGCAGAGGAGACCAGAGAGTTTCCAGAACAAGGAGCTGGCTGGGGATGAAGGGAGGGGAGGCAAGGAGACCCTGGGAGCGAAGTCTCAGCTTAAGGAGCTGGACAAGGCGAGAGATACAGACAGGGCAGGGATTCCAGACTTCGAGAGGAGCGGCTTCAACTTGAACCAGGTAACCTGGTAGAAGACCAGTGCCTGTCGAGGGAGGGGGTGGAGAATGGGGAGCAAAGGTGAACCAGCAGACAGGGCAGAGGGCCCAGTGACCCCAGCTGGTCTCCTCAGGAGGGGTAAAAAAAAACAGGATGACCAAGGAGAAGAGTGAGTCATGCTGTAGCCAGGAGAAGCTGGACGGAGGAAACCGCCACCATGAACCCATGATTCACAGGGCACCTGTGTGAACACTCTCTTTCTTAAAGGGGAATCTTTTACGCCCCCTAAAGTGGGCCCTGTAGGTGCTCATACTAGTCAGGAGAAGAGGAAAGGGAGAAGCCAGGGGCCCAGGGGTGAGTGCCTCAGCAGAGGGTCTGGCCAGGCAGCAGCACAAATCTGCCTATGCAGGGGAAATAGCACTGGAAGGTCAAGTATTTGAGGCCAGCCCAGGGGGCACATTCTACCCTGCACTCCTCCCCAGAAGCCTCAGAGGGGATAAGGGTCTGGCTATGAGGGGTGACCCCCAAAACACCATAACTGAGTGTTCTAGGAACCCATCTGTATCAGTGTACCAGCTGGTGCTGCTGTGAGAGGTTGAGTTTGGCTTCAGTGAATTGTTTTGAAAACTCTTTCAATGCTTTTGCTCATTTCACAGTGGGTGATTTACAAATGCACCTGCCCACAGTGGGTGATTTACAAATGCACCTGCCCACACGGGGCTGAGTGTTCAGTAGTTTTTGACCAAAAATAGCACAAACCCTTTCCCCCTCCGTTCTGCCCTCCCTCTTCACCTGATCTAACCCCAAGTGACTGTTTTTTGTTTCCTGGATGAAAATCCTCAAAGGGACACGTTTTGCCCCTGTGGAAGAGGTGAAACAAAAAACAGCAGGAGCACTAAAAGGCATCAAAATTGGCAAGCTCAAAAACTGCTTTTAGCAGTGGAAGAAAGTCTTGATAGGTGTATTGTCAAATGGAAAGTACTTTGAAGGTGACTGAAGGTTAAACATGTAAGAATAAGTATGCAACTTTTTATAAGTAAATTCCAGTTTTTTGGGGGGTCCCCCCTTGTCCATGCCCAGAGCCCACCTGCCTACTGGGTAATCTATGGGTTGTCTATTGGAGTAGGTACTACGAGACTGGCAGCATCCGGCCTGGGGTGATAGGCGGCTCCAAGCCCAAGGTGGCCACCCCCAAGGTGGTGGAGAAGATCGGGGACTACAAGCGACAGAACCCCACCATGTTTGCCTGGGAGATCCGAGATCGGCTCCTGGCTGAGGGCGTCTGTGACAACGACACCGTGCCTAGTGTCAGCTCCATCAACCGGTGAGTGACGGACACAGCCAGGGGCCTTGAGGCTTATGAGAGAGACCCGAGGAAGGCTCTGGCCTGTGGAGCCGAACTGGGAAGGGCCCCCCACCCTGGAGCCGGGCAGGAAGCCCAAGGGCACAGGGTAGGAATCTCACCCCCTGGCTTCCTCAGGGCCACAGGCAGCCCATTGCCTACCTGGCTGTACTTTCTGCAGTTTCCTTCTTTATACACCACATCATTTTTCATTCAATAACAGAATATTTCCCTTGAATTAATCCTTTCTTTAGCCACAAAACCCCTCATTCAGATATTCACTCAGTTGTTTAGTCATTCACTTATTCACTCACTACCTTAATCAGTCATTTGCTTACTCACTTCTTCATTAATAAACACACAATTCACTGTTATATGCTAGGCCCTGGGGACAAAACCTTTGCCCTGGCAGAGCTTAGTCCTACAGTTAGTGGGAAGACACCTGCTATACAAGTACCCACACAAACTGTTGTAAAAATGCAACTCTAGCCCTGCTAAGGAGAGGAACATGAGGGTGTGTGAGCTTGCATGGAGTGACCTAGTTTATGAAAGTTCTGAAAATGTGTCCTTGAGTAAGAAGTAATGAGTAAGAGCTCACTAGCTGAAAAGGAGAGTGAGCTCTGAGACAGCCCATGCAAAGGCCCTGTGGCCAACAGGATCGTATACAAGAAGCTGAAAGAAAGCCAGTAGATAAAGAGGAGGGGAACAGGAATCGGGCTGAGGTGGAGCCGTCAGCAAAGGCTGCCCTTTCAGGGATAGGAGCCTAGCCAGTGTTCCTGCCTCTGCCCTCTAGCAAAAAGAAGCCCTTGGCAGTATTAAGCATAGGCTGACTTACATTTCAGAAAGTCCAGTTAGCCTGCAAAAGGGAGAAGAGACTAGAAGCTCGCCTGACGGCAGGGTGGCCAGTGAACGACCTGGAGGGAGAGTGTGGGTGGCGGCGCACGCTGAGGCACCGCAGTGAGAGGCCGAGAGGGGCCAAGGCTGGGGAGGTTCGGGGGTCAGAGCGCAGCACCTGAGGGCAGTTTGAGAGCAGACCTGGCGGCAGGCAGTGTTAAGCCCTGCCTGTACTTACTCCTTGAGTGACTGGTGGTACCACCCATGAAATGGGAATACTAGGAGGACCAGGTGTGGGGAGTAAGGTCATGGGTGTGATGTGGACAGGTTGAGCGTGAGGTGCTTTTAAGAGCCACAAGTGGGATTTCAAAAAAGCAACTAGATCTGGGGCAGCCGTGGGTCCTGTTTCCCCTTCTCTCTACTGGCCTTTCTTCCTTCCTTCAGAATCATCCGGACCAAAGTGCAGCAGCCATTCAATCTCCCCATGGACAACTGCGTGGCCGCCAAGTCCCTGAGCCCAGGACACACTCTGAGTAAGTGTTGAGGGCCTGCAGGCACACTCCCCTGCACACACATGCCCATCTGTGCACACGTGGGGTCACCCACATGCCCACGCAGCCCACTGTCTGTGTGGGCTGAGCTCTTCCGTGGGGACGAAGCCATGGCACACTCCAGGGACGTGCCCCTGAGATCTTCAGGAGACACATCCTGCTGCCTTGACTGCAGAACCCCTCCCACCAGCACCCTGACTCCTCCGTGCTGGTGGCCTGGGCTCTCAGGTATGGCCCTCCCACAACCTGACCCTGTCCCTTTCATGCCCTGCAGTCCCCAGCTCAGCTGTGACACCCCCGGAGTCACCCCAGTCCGACTCTCTGGGCTCCACATACTCCATCAATGGGCTGCTGGGGATCGCCCAGCCTGGCAGCGACAGCAAGAGGAAGATGGATGACAGTGAGTGTGGGGAGAATGGAGGGCAGGATGGGGTATGGGAGGGCAGTTCATTCAGGCTCTGATGGGGCAGAAGCCCCACTTTGGCCCCGGACTTTGTAGTCTTGGCAACTCCCAGTCTGTAGCACGTGGCCTTTCCCTGAGGCGGCCACAGCCTTGAGGCTCCAAGGCCTGGGACATGGGTCCTTTCCTTCCCTGTGCAGTTCAGTCTGCCTCTCCACACTGGCCTGGGGATGGGTAAATGGGTCTCCTGAATGCTTTCTCCCTGCGTGGGGGTGCCAGGTGACCAGGACAGCTGCCGACTGAGCATCGACTCCCAGAGCAGCAGCAGTGGGCCCCGCAAGCACCTCCGCACGGACGCCTTCAGCCAGCACCACCTCGAGCCCCTCGAGTGCCCCTTTGAGCGGCAGCACTACTCGGAGGCCTATGCCTCCCCCAGCCACACCAAAGGCGAGCAGGTGAGAACAGGGTGTGGAGGTGAGCTGTGGCGGGCTGGGGCTGAGCAAGGCATGGTCTCTGAAGACCCCTGATCTGCCCACAGTCCTGCCACCCAAGCAGCCAGAAGTTGCTTCGGTGGCTGGGGGTACCAGCTTCATGCAGCTCCAAGCCCAAAACATCTGCTCTTATACCAGGCACTGGTACCTCCTCCTTCTCCTCCTAGCCCTCTTGCCTTCCCTTACCCTCAGTATACTGAGCTCAGTGCTTTCATGGGGAGCCACACAGTCAGGTCATGCCATCCCCCTGCCCCCAGCGCCTCCCCAGACCACAAAGGCAGGTCCCACAGCTTTAAGCTGCAGCCCAAAGCCTTTACGCCATGGCCACAAGCAGCGCTTCCAGTCCCACCTCCAGCCACTCACACCTGCACACCCCATGACCCTACATTACTCACATCCTGAGCATGCACTCTCGTTCACACCTCTCTGCTCTGGCACACTGTGTGCCTCCATGCAGAATGCCTTTCCTCCCACTTCTCTGCCTGGAAAAGTACCACCCAGCCATTATGACTCAGCTCAAGCATCCCTTTGCCCGTGAGTACTCCCTACCCCCACCCCTCCCCCAAGGTGTGTGTCCCCTCTCCCTCCTGTGCTTCTGCATGTCAGTCTGCCACTCCTCGCCACTCCTCATGCTGGATTGCAGCTGTCCAGTGGACACAGGTATAATGACACAATGGGTAACATCTTGGAGCACCTTTATAAAATCTCTACCATCGAGTACCCTGTTATAATAGATGCTCAGTGAAAGTGGGCTGAGTGAACCAGTTGAGAAATCCAGGCAATAGATTGCAAGCTCCAAGGGCATTCTCATTTCCAGTGCTCAAGACAGGTGAGAGTGTGTATTGGCTGGCTTCTAGGAAGGTGGCAGAGACAGCAGACATCTCCCTGGGCCCAGTGAGTGCTGCCGCTCTGACAGAACTTCCAGGAGGCTGCCTCTGGTCAACACTATCTGTCAACAGTCACATGTCTTCCCCGCCTCCCACTCCCCCTACCCAGCCAGTCGGCTGGCTGAGGAGTTTTAGGGCATGTCTGCTTCCCCTCTTTGTTCACACTGTCATTGTCCAGGAGTGAGGCAAACACTTATACCTTTAAGAACTGAGTAGGATGATGGTGATGAGGCTACCAATCAGCTGAACCATTGCCAGTGGCCATCTGGGCAGCTGGGCCCGTGCCAGTGCCTGCAGCTGGGCAGGCGATCTGCGTCAGCGATTTTATCAGCCTGGGTGGTGGCAGCCTCAAGGGGTGCAGAGAAAGCTGTCTGTCAGCAGACCTGGGGACGGGGCTGGGTGCTCACGAGAGTCAGCACATGGCTCTGGATGGAGTGGGGTGCCTTGGGAGCCCACCCTGTTCAAGGAGGCTGCACAACCCAACATGCAAGCACCGACCATCCTGACGGAGTGGAAGAGCCCTGTTGCTGAGGCCCTGGGCACCTGCTGGGCTGCAGAGCCATCCCCTGGCTCCATTCCTGAGCCCCTCAAGGGACCCTGCTCAATCTCGAAACTGAGATCTGTACCACACGGGCGGGCACACCTGCACAGGGAATTGTGGAGTGAGGGAGTCAGAGGTACACGGACCTTGGGTCCACAAAGCCCAGGGTCTTCACTTGTGTAGAGATGAGCCAAGGCCAGAGAGGGCAGAGAGGGCAGGGAGGGCCCGAGCAAGCAGTGGTGGGGCTCAGGCCTGAGGCGTCGGCGTCACTGAGACTGGCTGATTGTGGTAGAGGCGGTGCTTCTAGGTGGGTTCTTCGCTGAAGACTGGAAAAGAGAGTTTGAAGGCCATGGAACTGTTCCACTCCCTCATCCTCCTAGCAAGGAGACCAGGCCCAGCATGTCCATCGTGATGCGTCTCTCTCCAAATGAACTGCCTGCTGGTCATAGTTCACCCAGCTTCTGGAGGGGCAAGGAGAGCTCAGCCCGGTGTGGTGACTTTCCTTCCCACCCTTGCTGACCTATGGTGCTGCCAAAGGAACACCCATGTCCTCTCACCTGGCACCGAAAGACCCTCTGGTCTGGGCAGCCGAGAGAAGCACAGGTCCTCACACCTGACTTGGCGTGGGGCAAAGACACACTATCTTTTCTGTAAAATCAAAAAGAGGGAGAGGGTGCGACAGAAGTGTCACGTGGCCTCGTCTCTGTCCCCATTTCACTACCAGACTTGGGGGTCTCTGCAGCTCCCGTTCCTGTTTTTCAAGTGTACTGAGAAGCAGATCAGCAGCAGTGAATGGTAGAGTGACAGAGACCGAGAACTTGGCAGCTCCCAACTCTTCCGATAACTGAAACAGTAATGCCCGCGGTAACTATTTATAGAGCACACGCTGTTCCGGGCACTCTGTGCTGGCTGCTCCATACGTGTGTGACACCTCAGTCCTTCCAGCAGCCTCATGAAGCAGATCCCATTGTCCCTGTTACACAGGTGAGAAAATCAGGCTCCGAGAGGTCAGAACATGACAGCTTCTTGGCTGGCAGTGCAAAGCCAGAGCTCACCCTAGTATTGAAGCATCGTGTCACCCTGCACCCCAATTCAAGTCCAGTCCCCGTGAGAAATCCAGTCACCACTGAGATATGCAAGCCATTCTGTGCAACATCACCAAAATATCTGGCTGTACAGGTTTGAGGGTTTTTTTCACAGAATTTCCTGGATTTTGGAGCAGCTGTAGGATTTCAATAGGTATTTTGGTATGGAAACCACACTTTCACAAGGCATTTTAAACTTGCCTTACCCGCTCTAGAAATTAGGTATTTTGTCCAATCTCTAAGCCGTGCTGTGAGCATCTCCGCCCTGCCTTGAAACCACCCCTTGCAGGCGTGGAACTGCAGTGCCACTGAGTTGGTAATCACTCTGCACGATAATGGTGCCCTGGTGGCCCCTAGAATTGACTGAGGCTGCCAGAAGTGCCTGACTCTGAACCAGAAAGTGCTGTATCTCCTTGGAGAGCCAGTTCGGTGGAAGTTACTGGAAGCAATTGTGTCCAGGAAGCATTCCTTGAGTCCAGTGTTGCACAGTTTCACATAGCGAGTTTGTGACGTGCGCGGTCCTCGTGTGGGGGACAGGTGTGCGCTGTGTGCGCTGCCTCGCCCTCTGGTGGGAGGGTCACAGGGAGGAGTGATGTGTGCCCCTGGAACTGAACAACTCCTTTCCGGAGGGAGCACCTTCGGAGGTGGCCCCCTTGTGCAGTGGAGGCCAGGAGAGCCTAATATGAGGTCTTAATAAAGAAAACCCCAGCTACTTGATAAAGAATTTTTCAAGCAAAATTAACCCAAATACCATCTTTAAGCTGAACCTGAACATTTCTGTTTGCTTGGACATGGAGACACAGAGAGGAAACCCGCCTGTTGTAGTGGAGAACCATGTCTACCGAGCTACTGCAGGGGGGAGCACCCGGGCCAGGGCCGGGCCCACACTGTAGCCCCTGTTTCACAAAGGCCTCGGTCTTTAGGTCTCCGCAGAGACAGCAGACAACAGCGCCTGCCCACATCACAGGGCTGGCAGGGGCAGGTCGGGAGAATGAAGGCAGAGCTCTCCGCAGGTGTAAGTGCAGCTGATGTTAACCAGTTTAGGGCAGCGGCTGGGAGCATGGCCTGGGAGCCAGGCACCTGGTGTTTAATCCTAGCTCCGCCCCATTGAAAGAGTAACACATTTCTTGACCTTTCTGTGCCCACATTTCCTATTTGGAGGAAAATACACGACTGAGTGAAACACTGTCCACAGTCCTTGGTACTAAAGGCTCAACCTCGTATTTTGTCCTTGGTGGGTTCACATTGTGGACGCAGACAAGGAGGGGGGCCTGCCATCCAGCTGGGGTGAGGTGCTCGGAGGGAGATGCCCCATTTTGTGTCTGCTCAACAGGTCACCAGCTGGCTGCAGAGGGGGAACTTTGAGTCTGGGATTAAGAGAAGGACAGTGGGGCTGTGAGCCAGAGAATAAGAATAAATTAAACACACTGAATGGAGTCAAGAATGAGCAAAAGAAGGGGACAATATGGGAGTGTTTTCTGATGTTGGCTGCAGGTAAGGCTTGCTCCAGGGGCCTCTATGTTCACTTCTCTTTTTTCCTCAGGGCCTTTACCCACTGCCTCTGCTCAACAGTGCCCTGGACGATGGGAAGGCCACCCTGACCACTTCCAACACACCCTTGGGGCGCAACCTCTCAACTCACCAGACTTACCCCGTGGTGACAGGTAGGATGCCCAGAATCTCCTGGGCCATGTGGCCTGGGCTGCCAAGACAAGCTGGAGGGCAGGTGAAGGCAGGGCATGGCTGGTAAGAGGAGGAAAGTATTAGGGCCCTGGACCTGGAGAGAAGAGAGGGCTGTGCTGTCTGGGCTTCCTGGTGGGTCACAAGCGTCTGACCCTCTCAGCTTGGTCCCTCCTCTGCCTGTGACCCCACTGCCAGAGAGGTGGGCACAGCAGTTCTCTGTATACACTGGCAGAGGCACAGCAGAGGTAGAGCTGGTCCTCACCTCACCCGGCATGAGGAGCACCCAGCCTGAGGAGCACCCAGCCCATCCCCCCTCAGAGAGGTTGCTCGCTGTCCTGAGCCCCGCACCCCCCATTTCATGGCTTGGTTGTGCATGCTCCCACCATCATCTCACCCTCTTTCCTTGTCTCCCTCCCTGGCAGATCCTCACTCACCCTTCGCCATAAAGCAGGAAAGCCCTGAGGTGTCCAGTTCTAGCTCCACCCCTTCCTCTTTATCTAGCTCCGCCTTTTTGGACCTGCAGCAAGTCGGCTCTGGGGTCCCAGCGGGAGCCTCGGTCCCGCCCTTCAATGCCTTTCCCCACGCTGCCTCCGTGTATGGGCAGCTCGCGGGCCAGGCCCTCCTCTCAGGTACGACAGGGAGGTCTGGGCCTGCAGCCTATGTGGGGGTGGGAGGGTCATCAGGGCCAATCCCCTGGTTCCAAGGGATCCAGTCCCCTCTCTGGCCATCAATTCTGTCCATCATCAGCGTCTTCCCTAATTCCTCTGGCAACTGTTGGAGGTGCCAGAATATGGCCCAGAATATGGCCCAAGCAGCAAAATCAAGCCATGGGGGGCAGGCACTCTGGGGGTGCCTGGAGTGGGTGCTTGGTAGATTTCCAGAACCTCACCCTGAGGCCCCATGGAAGAGCAGGGACCTGAGGCCATGAGCCAGGTGCTGTGAAGTGGTGAACTCTTGGTCTGTGTAAAAACATTTAAAAAGAAGGAAAAAATTGACAAAACTTCAGAGTAAAAAGGGCATTGCATTTTGGAGGCAATTTCTAGATCAAATTCCTGAAGAAGACAGCAGGGCAGTCCCAGCTGGGTCTCCATGATGTAGCTCCCACTGTGCGTGCTTCACAGCGTCGCCCCTGAAGGACACTCGGCAGAGCAACTTGCCTACCTGAGAGTCTCGGCTCCTCACGGCATTCAAGCTGAAGCACCTTAGGGGCACCTAGAGCAAAGCCTTTTATCCTGAGCAGGCTCAGGGAGAAGGGGCCGACTGGGGCCTGAGTGGGAAAGGGTGAGGACAGGTGAGGGCTCGGCCCAGTATACCCTGTGTGTCCGACCCTGGCAAGGCTGGGTCTCCCTGGGTCTCCCTGGGTCTCCCTGGGTCTCCCATCAGCCGTCCAGCCGGGGCCTGAGCAGTGGCTGAGAGAGTGAGGTATTTGGCTTGGGCAGAGAAGGCTTACAGGGGAGTAAATGTGGAGAGCAGAGTTCCATAACTGCCCTCAGACATCGGCGGGTCCCCCACAGCGATGGGGTTGTTTTAGGTGTGTGCCTGGGCATTGAACCAGGACCCACACAGGGGAGGCAGAAGGGGGATAGCCCTTCTTTTTTTAAAAAATAAAATCTTTTTTTAAAAAATTTTATTTATTCAGAGAGAGGGGAAGGGAGGGAGAAACAGAGGGAGAGAAACATCAATGTGTGGTCGCTTCTCACCTGCCT
This sequence comes from Trachops cirrhosus, assembly GCA_028533065.1. Classification (NCBI taxonomy): domain Eukaryota; kingdom Metazoa; phylum Chordata; class Mammalia; order Chiroptera; family Phyllostomidae; genus Trachops; species Trachops cirrhosus. The sequence continues at coordinate 89,942,408 of CM052543.1, read as the reverse complement.
TCCATGGGGGCCTGGCCCACAACTGAGGCATGTGACCTTCCTAGGAATTGAACCTGCGACCCTTTGGTTCACAAGCCAACACTCAATCCACTGAGCCATACCAGCCAGGGTGGGGGACAGCCCTTCTGACCAGTGGTTTTCAAAGGTGCTGGGGACCTTGCAGCTCTCTCTTGAAATGAATGCTTTTATGAAAGTCAGGTCCCAAGCCAGACAAATGATGACTAGCTCTGCTGGAGGACAGGGCTCTGCCCCCTGAGAGTCCTGGGATTTGAAAACCACTGCCTCAGAAGAGCAAGACCTCCATCTGCCCAAGGGACCCTGGGTCATCTAACCTAAGTTCATCCACCCTCTGTTATAATGACTCTACACCTCTGTCAGGCACCTGGAATTTTTCCTCTGCGCACCCCCACATCCGATGTGGAAGGTCATCTTAGAAGAGGAGGGCACAGAGGCAAAGGGTTAATAAGGAAGCCCAGTGTGCAAGCAGCAAGAAAGAAAATGTTGACTCAGAGTTCAGAATTTCAAAAGAGGGTGAAGTCAGAGGAGATGGGTCATTTGTTTTGACCAAAGTGATGAAAGGAGAAAAATCTATGAGCTGAATGGAGTAATGTCAGCCAGAGAAAATGGGACGGGGCATGGAGGAGAAAGGGGGCGCAGAAGAGGCCCTGTCCCCTGTGGGTGGACTAGCCACCACTGGACAGGCTGCCTGCCTCTTGTGAATGGCAGGCCAAGGTCAGGTGGACTGAAGTGAGGCAGGGAAAGGATAAGGGTGTGGACGAGGCATGTGAGTGTGGGGACCAGGACCATCCAAGCGAGGGGAAAGGACAGATGTCTCAGAGCACAGCCTGGGTATTGGTACAAAGTGTAGCTGGAACGGCCTGGGGCAAATTCGGTGCCCTGCAGCCCCCACACTTTCCCCCAACCCTGACATCCTGTCGAGGCTTTGAGCACCCCCAGTAGCATGCAGTCAAATCAGGGAACAATTCCAACTTCTGTCAGCTCTCAGTTTAGTGACATGCCCTCTCTCCAGACCAGCTGCAGAACACGCACCATGGGGCAGAGTAGCTAGCGGCAGATGCCGGCAGTCATCCAGGCAGCAAATGCACAGCTTGGGTGTGTCCTTCAGGCTGATGGCCCAACTCAAGCCAAGGCGATGCTGAGGTGCAGGGTGCGACCCCTGGGAAGGCTGATGGCCAGCCGAGGGCCCAACCAGCACGGAGTCAGGGGTCCGAGGAGAGCAAGCAGTGCCCAGGCTCAGGGACTGGGTCCAGACAGGTTGCCAAGAGTGGGAAGCAAGTCAGGGCCACAGTTACAAAGCTGGGCCAGCCCTGTGGCCCAGGCACGAGGCCTGTGGTGGCTGGTGTCCATGTTGAACCCAGGGCGTTGGCCTGGAGCTCCTTAAAGAATGTCCACATGTGGTCCCTGGTCAAGACTGGACCCAAACACCGACCATGTGGCTGAACCATGGTGAGCAGACAGGGAGGCCACACAGGCAGAAGGAAGGGTAGGAGGTTCGCAGGAGAAGGATCTCAAGGGTGAGGGGACTAGAAACCTATTCAATGGAGGAAGAGGAGAATTTAAAAGAAAGGAAAGGAGACCAGGACCAAGGGGAGGGGAGGGAGGTGGTGAGTGTGCATTCCATGACCAGCTCAGCCCCCACCTCCATGGACCCTCGTCCTCTGAGGCTTCCTGAGGGCCCCCTGCTGCCTCCTGCAACCTCTGCCTGCTTCACAGTCTGCCTGGGTCACACCCTTTCCAACTCAGAGGCTCTGGCTGTCCTTCTGACTTTCAGCTTCTCCCTAAACCAGCCAAGACTGAAGCAGCATCAGGGTTTGGGGAATGTCGGATAGCCAGCCATTCCTCCCATTTCCCTTCAGATGCCCAGTCTGAGGTCCCGACACTCTTGCCAGGAACTGTCTGGAGGCACCTGGTCCTGGCTGCTCCAGGGCTCATTCCAGCTCAGCTGGTCAGAAACCTCTGAGTTTGGTTTTATCATCAAAGAGTCTATTACCCACCTCCATCCTTTTGTGCAAAATTATATTTAGTCCTGCCAGAGAGATTTCTGGATTGCCATAAATTCTCCTTGCTATCAGAACAAGATAAGGAATTGAAAAGGGTCATGTAGAGGGCAGACATCAAAGGGGGCAAGTAAAGTTGTCTGACACCACCTCTGCCCCCTGAATTCCTCCACACCGTGGTTCTGATCCTCCTCTTTACTGATATTACAGTATTATCAATATATCCAGGTGCTCGTGTTTTCTTATAGAACCCCCCTTTACGACAACTCAGTGTGGATCTGTGTCTACGCCAGCTCTTAAAAATAAGACCGTGTTGGAAGTATGTTTGAGTGCAGAGAAGATAGAACTACAAGCCAAAGATAAATTTATGGTGAAGAGCCTTAAAAATAAGTAAGTGGATAAAAGGGCATGGTTAGGCCGTGATGGAGGGCCTCTACCTCATGGCTTCCGTGGTTTCATTTCCAAGAAGATCGCAAGGTTCTTGACTTTTGGGGAAGAAACCATGTATCTAAGGAATTGAAGCAAAGAGTTTTGTGGGACTGAAAGGAAAGTTTATGGAACTACAGTCTGGGAGAGGGCTGCCCTGAAGGGAACCACACCAGTCTGTCCAGGAGGCCAAGGTCATGGGAGGAGGCCATCAGGGTCTTCTCCGGCATTTCGTTCAGAAACCTCTGCTCTGCTGGGAGGAAATTAGGTGACCAAGGAGAGACAAGGATTAAAGTCTCAGAATACAGGGGAATGAGACTGATGAATTAAATTTCCAGGAGCAATTTGGAGGCTAATTCTCATGGGGGCAACTGTGTGAATTCCCAGGGGGGAACTGTGACTGAAGTAAATTGTGGCTTAAGGGGACTATGTGTGCCCTGGAGCTCTGCCCACCGAGCTGCTCAAGCAGCAGCAGGGTCAGGAGACAGAAGGGACAGGATGAGGACAGGAGGCAGGGCAGCCCTGGACAGTACCTAGGCCAGTCCAGCAAAGAGGCCGCCTGAGTGCTGAGACTGACCTCCTCACCCCAGCCCTCTCGCGGTAGACACAGACACAGCCTCAGAATCCTCCACCTGGTGCACCAGGAGGCCCCCAGCAATTGATCAAGAAGTAAGGTGAATCCACTTCACCATCTCTCATCCAACTTAGCTTCTCCTGAGACAGACAGGCAGGAAGATAGGTTCAGAGCAATTAAGTAATGTGTTCCTCAGCCTGGCCTGGACCTAGGTCCCACCCTCCCGCCTCGAGAGGAGGAAGTAGGGATAAAGAAAGAGAGAAGTCAGCAGGTCTCAAACACCATCTCTCCCATCACTCTCCTGCTCGAGTCTCCTGCCCACCTTCTTGCTCCCCCTGCCCTTATAGCTGCCATGTTACTCACTCTTTGTCTGTCTTGGGCTCCTGGCCAGGTACTTGGTCCAAGGGCTGAGGGCCGAGTCTGAAAACTGACCACGCTGCAGTCATCTTTGAAGAAAGATAAGATTGTACCCCCGTATATACCTTCTGCACCCTTTTCCTGCTACTTCTAAACACACTAAAATTCCTTTTTCCTCACCAACATTTCCAGCCCCTTGCTTGCTTGGACCCTGTGTCAGTGCACTACGCCCACCTGCAGAATCCCAGTGAGTTCCACATTCTGCTTGGTCCAGCAACATTCGTAGCTAGTTAGACATTGCACTGAAGGGGAAACAAATTAGGGTGGTGTTTATTTGTATCAACATCTTCCTGCATTTTCACTAATAACTCACTTCAAATATGATTTATTCTAAAAGGTTCCTCTGACATGTAACAATTCATAGAATGTATTCATTGCACTGATGAGTGTTCACTTGTTGCACAAAGCCCTGGCTCTGGATTGCACTGATAACATCACAGCAATAGTGATAAGATAGTGATAGTGATATGGTGTATAAGCTTCCCTTCTTTTCTTCCCACTTTGCATGTGAAGGGACTGAGGCTTGGGGCAAGCAGGCAGCTGGTCTAAAGGCACTTGGGATGTGAGCTGGATAAGAACCAAGGTCCTCAGATTCCTAGATGCTTCCCTCCAAAGGAAGGGCAGAAGTCCAGCGGGCCTGGTACTGTTTGTTGATCCCCTGGGCTTGGCTCCCAGGGCCCAACTTAGTCTATGCCCCATCTTGACTTAGCACCTGGCCTTGCCAATTTAGCATTCTTATTTCCTGCTGTGTCTCCAAGTGGTCAGAAAAGTGCCCAGTATATGGTACTCATTTATAAATATCTGTTGAATATCTACTTGCCTTCAGAGACTCTCCAGAAAGAGAAGAGGAGTTAGTCATGGTGGTTTAGATAGGTTATAGCTTTCCATGGACATACCTTCTCTTCTATCTTTACCAGGCACCCCTGAAAGCTTGGGGTATGAAGGACCTACAGGGACTGACGAGAGGGAAGTGGACAGGCAGTGCTGTAGAGGGGATGGACTTGGTAAGCTGGTTGACAGGGACTCAGAGGGGCCCATATGAGCCCTAGGAGAAATAGCAGCCCCCAGTGTGGAAGAGGCAGAAGGTCTTGGGTGAAAGGATCATAATCTAACACAGTGGTTCTCAACTAGGGACAATTTTGTAACCAGGGGACACATGGCAATATTTGGAGACATCTGATTGTCACACTGGGTAGGAACTGCTACTGGCATCCATTGGGCAGAGGCCAGGGATGGTCCTGAATACCCTGCAATGCAGAGGATGCCCCACACAGAGACTGATCCAACCCCATTATTTCAGTAGTGCTGAGCTTGAGAAACCCCGGAACATCACTAAGAGCTCAGATGACCAAATAATTCTTCCTTCAAACTGGGGCCTTTTGAGAGTGAAATGGGCATTATTAATAAGTACGCTGGGACAGTGGTCATAATCTGGGCAGGCCACCATGTGTCATCACCTTGCTAAGAACCCTTGACGAGGGAGCCTGCTCTGGGCCTGCAGGTTTTAAGAAGGAGCAGTGGGTGGAGGGACATGTGGCTGTCGGCACAGGGTGTGGGTGGACAGGAGCTCACCAGCTCACGAGGGGTCTCCAGAATGGGAAGGCTTGACTTCCTGATATGGAGGACAGGTGGAACCAGGGCCATGGGGACCTCACGGAGCTATCTCAGTGTCACCAGGGCAAGAACGTCACCCACAAATGTAGATTAACAAAGAGATGGGCGTCTGCTTTGCTGAAAATTTTTTTCAGGAATAGAATGGACAAATGTGGGAGTTGTGGGCCTATGTCAATGTGCATGTCAGCCCACGTCTCCTCTCCAGGTTGGGACAGCCAGTGGGCCCCTTGTAACTCTGATAGGTGGTATCCACCTGTCAGGCCCGGAGGAACCCCCCTGGCTCAGTGGGGAAAAAGCACAGTGATTGATTAGCAATGTCTTCCATGGGTCCAAAACAGGACAGCATGGGGCCAGCAGGCCACACCTATGCCACCCCACATAGGGCCTGGTTCTCAGTTCTGCTCAGAGCCAGGGCTGGAGGGGTGTGAACTTTGAGTTCAGTGACTTCTAATGTACTTATTTAGGCCAGCTGTGCCCACTGCTGTGCTTGACGCTGTGGGGGATAATGAGGACCAAGAAGACATAGCCCTAACCTCCCTCCAGTACTGTGACATTTTATGGATGAAGAAGATTCACTTGAAAAAATCACCGGAGAGCAGGAAACAATGCGGGACTGCGACAGCCTCGCCTCTCTTGGTGGAGCCGGTGTGCTGCACAGCAAGGGGTGGCGGTGAAGTAGACTTGGGACGGGGTAGCATCACCGGAGGGAAGGTCTGCTCATCCTCCAGGAAGCAAGACAGTAAGTCTAGGGGCTTCCTCTGGCCCCGCTGATGACTCTTGCTGTGTTTTTCCAGGGCGAGAGATGGTGGGGCCCACACTGCCTGGATACCCACCCCACATCCCCACCAGCGGACAGGGCAGCTATGCCTCTTCTGCCATCGCAGGCATGGTGGCAGGTAAGGGGACCGGCTGTGCAGGGGTTGGGGGGAGCACTGTGAAGAGGAAGTGTTGGCCAAAGGTAGAGCAAGAGGAAGGGTGTGTCCCACGCATAGACTTCCTAAAGGGCACTGAAGGATGGACTGAAGGGTACATCTCTCCTTTTTGTCAATATTTTATTTATTTATTTTTAGAGGGAGTGGGAGGGAGGGACAAAGAGGGAGAGAAACATTGATGTGAGAGAGAAACATCACTTGGTTGCCCTGACCAGGGACTGAACCTGCAACCCAGGCATATTCCATGACCAGGAATTGAACCAGTGACCTTTTGCTTTGAGGGATGACACCCAACCAATTGAGCCACACTGGTCAGGGCAAGTGCATCTCTTTGTAAATGTCTGGAGGACAAACTTCAGTGCAGTCCTGGCTCCTGAATCTCCCCAGCTTGGCTTCCTTCTTCCCAGATGCTCCCACGTCACCCACAGTGATAAAGAGAGCAGCAGAGGCAGACCGGTGCTCAGATCTGAGTCCAGCCGCTTCTTCCATCCATTCAGGGATCCCTGAGGGAGGGCTCTTGCGGCTGAAAACACTGGCAGCTAAACAAACCCAGCCTTTAGGTAACCCATGGTCTCCTAGTTACTTAACTGGTGAATCTCAGTTTACCTTTCTGTGACACTTAAATATGAATGGTATAGGTGATGATGATGATGATGATGGTTGAAATATAGTCCTCTTCACACCCCACATTAACTCACCCCTGCATGGGGGGGGGGACCCTCGTTCTAGATACTCTAGCGGTACTGCAGAGTGCGAGACGAGCTGGGAACATTTCTCCATCACCATTGGACTGTCCCGGCATCCTGCCTGCCAGTCCTTTAGGCTTCTTTGTCCACTGGCGTGGCCACCACCCAACAGTGACCCAGAGTGTCAAGGTCTAGACAAGTGAGGAGAACAAGGAGAGTCTCTTTGGGTAGCTGTCTCTCTTAAGAACCACATAGGAAGGATGAGAGGATAAGATCAAACCATATCCACTGCCCAGGGACCTGAGGACCTGGAGCTTTTGGAAGGGGCTGAATCAGGGCCTCTGTGACCCCCATGCCAGCCCTGGGCCAGGTGCCCTGGCCTGACCCCTGGGTCAAGCTCCTTCACTCAGGCCTGCTTCCCTGTCCAATGGTAGGGGTTGCCTTTGCCAGCCACCCACTCTGGTGCCCTGTGTGAAGCAGGGGACCGGGCTCTGCTGGGCAGAGGGAAGGGAGGGAGAATCGAGGGAGGAAAGGAGGCTCTATGCTCCCTGGGAACCTGCTGAGCTGGCACTTGTTGCTGCCTGGTTACCGTGGCGATGTGCTTAATGCAGCGTTGAAAATACAGAATACTGACTCCTCTCTCCCTCCTGGCCCCGGACTCCCTCCCTCCCTCCCTTCCTCTTCTGGAGCGTGAAATGAGATTGGTCAAGATAAAAAAGGAAAAGATTCGGTTATTTTTTTAAGAGTGTGGATAATGGGGCCTCTCAATCAAAATCCCAGGCTCCAGTCGGCTCCCCCATCCCCCTTCCAACCTCTCCACCTTCCCCTGCCGCCTGCTTAGAGGGGAGGAAGAAACATAAAGCCCAGGGCTTTTCTCTTAATTATGAATCATCCCCAGGGGCAGGCCCAGGGCAAAGGGTTCCTGGGGCCCAGAGTCTGACCTGGGAGGTAGCTGGAAGGTTTGGGCCTCTCATCAAAGGCCTCCAGGTTGTTTCCAGAAAGACCTCATTCTGTGTGGGTGTTGGGGACAAAAAATAGCACAACCACAGCATCCACTGCAAGTGAACTGCAGGAGGGAGGGGCCTTGCCTTGGGTGGTGGATCGGCTCCTGATAAGTTACATGCTAATCCGGTTTTCTAGAAAATGTGCTACTTAATTGTTTCACCTGGTTCCTAGGAACTTCATGATGCAAATAAATTCTTAAGGAATTTTTTGTAGAAAAATTATTTGTCCATCTCTTACCAGTGGCCACAATCTCCCAGTGACTGTGAGGATCCCTTCCATTAAAATCAATAAACCTTCATTAAGCACCTACTATGTGCTATGTACATAATAAATGCTTCAAGCAAGGCGTGTTAATGACAGTTCTCAGTCACTTGTGGAAGGAAGGAAGAGAGCACTTATTCTGCACTTCTGTGTGCCTGGCCATTCATAGACATCACTATTTCTCATTTATCCTTACCATAAGCCTGGGAAGCCGGCACTGCTTAGGTTTATAAGGATAAGGAAACAAGATTAGAAAAGCAAAGTGGTGTGCTCAGGGTGATAGCCATACTAAGTGACATACTAAGTCACTTAGTATGTGAGTTGTTCAAAAACAGGTATTTTAACACTGCTTCCCACCACGCCAGATATAATGACATGCCAGCTATAGGACAGCAACACAGGAACGGGACAGGACACAGATTTCTCTTGTTTTGCCTTCTAGTTGTTGTTGCCGTCCCTGAGCCATTAACATAGTTAATGATGCTCACACCAGTTCTGGAACTGAACCAACAGCTTCAGAGATGGTTTGATCCATCCATCCGCCCATCTGTCCATCTTTTCTTCCATTCATCCTTACATACATTTTTCATATGTACAGGTATTTTCTCATCCATTCTTTCATCCCTCCATCCATCCATTTATCCTTCTATCTATCCTTTCATCCATCCATCCATCCATCCATTTATCCTTCCATTTTCCCATTCATTCTTTGATACATCCCTCCTTTCATATGTATCCATTTTTTCATTATCTATCCTTTAATCATCCATTTTTTCAACCATCCATTCATCCACTACTTTTTTACTTAACAAATACGGTTGAGGATCTGTGGCACAGGATGTTGGCGATACAGCAATGAACAAGACAAGCCTCTCCATATATGGAGCTTACAACCTAGTACTGGAGAAAAAAGCACAGTAAACAAATCAATGAATGAAAAGGCAAGATAATTTTAGATAGCAGCAAATGCTGTAAAGAGACAAAATGCGATGATGTGATACAAAGCCACAGGAGAGGATATACTACTTTAGATTGGGTGACCAAGGAGGCCTCTGTGAGGTGTTTGAAGTGGTCAGCCAAGTGACCAGCTGGGGCAGACCATCCCCCTCCCTGAAGGACAAGGGCCAAGGCCCCAAGGCAGGAACTAGTTTAGTGTGGTTGCACACAGACAGAGGGTGAGAGTGAGCAGGGAAAGAGGACTACGATGAGAGGTTGGCAGTGGCTGGGTCCAATTTAAGAGTACTCGGGCTCCTTTGAAACCTGATGGTGGGCAGTGGGTAGAGACAGCACAGAGACCAGTTGCAGGAGGGGCACTTGCAGTTGTTTGTGCGGTGGCCTTGGGCTAGGGGCTGCAGTGAAGGAGGAGAATAGAGACGCTCAGGACAAATGCTGGTGGTAGAGCCCACAACACCTGCTGGTGAATTGGTTGTAGGGGTTCAAACATTGAGGAAACAAGGATGACCCCTAGGTTTGGAGCCTGGGAAACTGCATGGATGGTGGTGGCAAGTACCCATGGGGCAGACCAGCAGAGGAAGAGATAGAGGGTGTGGCAGTTGGAAATCTAGAGTTCTGTTGGGCCAGGTTAGGGTTGAGACACCTCCTAGGCACACAGTTTAGTAAATCAGTAGACACAACATGTCTGAAGTCAGCAAACCATCTCGATGAGGGCCTACATTTCAGCCATTGTTCAGAGCCGCTGTTTAATGCCGAAGATTTGACAGGATCATGGGAGAGAGAATGTGGGTGGAAATTCACAGAGTGCTCCCACATTAAGCCCTGGAGCTCTCCAACATTCAGAGTTCTTGCAGAGAAGGAAACAAGAGAGTAAGGTGGAGAGGCCAGTGGGTCAGGACACACACCCCGAGAAAGGGATGAGCGGCTGAGTCAGAATCGGCTGAGAGTTTAAGGGGTGGTGGACACAGAGTGACCATTGGGATGGCTGGGTAGAGGCTGGGGGAGATGAGGGGTCAGCCTGATTGGAGGGGAGTGCAGAGGTGAAGCCAGAGACAGTGGAGCAGAGACAAGAGCTGGGACCTGAAGAGGGATGTGGCATAGGAAGAGCATTTTAAAAGAGAAGATTACAAAGCATGTTTGCTGGCTAAAGGAAGCGATCAATGAGAAAGGGAGAACCAATGAAGCAGAAAGGAGAAGACATCCATTGTAGCGGCCAAGGCCTTCCAACAGCGAGTGGGGTGGGATGCAGAGCAAAGAGGATACCTGGTCTTTTGTGGGCCGGGGACATGGACAGGTCTGGTGGCGGGAGGACGCTGTCACCTCCCTAGTCCCGTCCCTACTGCAGCTCCCTTGTAACTGAAGCAGAGGCTAGCAGACATGAGTTCAGTAGGCGAATATGTGTGTGAGTGAATGAATGCGTGGGTAAGTGACAAAGAGAGGGCAGACACATTGCATTTTCCATCTTTCTTCCTGTCCCTCAGAGCCAGCGTGTTGGTACTGGGTGGGGGGGTGGAGGCACAGGGGTCCTTGCTGTGCAGCCAGCATTAACTTGGCTTCCTCTCTGGCTGCAGTGAAACCAGGGATCTGCCTACACCAGCAGTAAACGGCACAGGCCGTTGCATGGCAGGGTGCGAAAAAGAGCTGGAGTAGGAGCTGGGGCCGGTCCTAGTGCAAGCTCCACTGCACAGGTGGCACTGAGCTACGTACAGTCTTTCCCTCTCTGGATAGCAGTTTCTTCGTGTGGGAAATGAACAGTCAGAGTAGATTATTTTTCAGTTTCTTCCTTTCTCTTTTTCTTTGCTTTTTTCCTGCTTTCCTCCCTCCCTCTCTCTCCCCCTTTGCATGTATTTTTCTGAGCCTGATTTGAGTTGGACCTGGTCTCCCCACTAAGTAACTTGCTGTGTTACAGCCCATGGCCAGTCAGGCAGTCGACTCCCTCTACTTCCTCATCCTCGCTTCCGTCCCTCCTGTACTAGTGCCTCCTCCTTCCCTGGCAGGGCAGCAGCTGGGCCAGACCCCAACCAGGGCTTTCGACCTCTATTTTAGCATGTGCTTAATTAATGGGGGAAGAATAAAAGCTAGCATTCCTTGAGTGTTTCTTACACACCGAAGATGGTCCTAAGCATTTAATGCAGTACATTATCTAACTCAATCCTCATGAAAACCCCAGGAGATAAGGACAACAACATGCCCCACTTTACAGATGAGGAAAGCAAGGCTCACAGAAGTGACTTGCCCAAAGTGACACAGCCAGGAAGTAGGGGCGGGGCACGGATTTGACCCGAGGCTCAGAGGTTTCCAGCCTCCCTTTCAGAGTCTGGGAAGGATACCAGGAGCCACTGAGGCACTCAGCTCCCAACAGCAATGAATTTCAGAAAGATAGGTGGACACTGACGGGATCTTGGGGTTGGCCGGAATCCGGCCTTGTTGTGGGAATTCTAACTGCAGAAAGGGATTGCCTGAAGTGCAGAGCGGAGAGCCCTGCCTTCGGGTTCTGCTCTGCCTGTTACGGAGGTGTGATCTGAGCAGCCACTTCACTGCGCCCCCCAAACTCCCGCTGTGAAGTGGCAGCTCGATGAGTGCTGCGCTGGAGGGCCCTGGGCGTGAGGGGCCTGGCGTGTGCGGAAGGACCAATGGGTGTGTACGCTTGACTTGGTGGTTATTCAAGGGCATTCCTAAGTAATTTCTTTGGTAAATAATCCTTTTGTAAAGCCAAGAATGCTCTCACAGAGAGAAGTGATCTGATTATTTTCTGTAAATTCATGCACTGAGTTTGCTTAAAGTGGCAGTGTTGGGATGGGACAAGACCCGCAGAGCAGCTCGAAGGACGGATTTCCCCAGAGGCCGGTGCCTCCAGGGCCTCTCCTGCCTCTCCTTCCCCAGTTTCTAACATCGCACCCCCAACACACACACACACACACACACACACACACACACACCCCTCCCTGAGGAACATGCCCGGGAGGGTGAGCCATTTCTGCACACTGACCGACTTGTCAGTGGAACCCCCTCTGCCCCCTGACCCCATTGACCCCTCCTGGAGCTCCTGCACGGATGGTCCCGGCAGCAGTGGAAGTGGTTCAAACCTGGGCCCTGGAGTCACAGCTCCCAAACTCCACCAAACCCCCCTGCTGTGTGAGCATAGGCAAATCCCTAGGCCTTAGTTCTTTACCTGGAAAATGGGCATAATAAGAACATCTGCCTCCTGTGGTTCCTGTGAGGGACAAGCTTGTTAGGGCAGGGGTCCAGTATCTGGTGGAAAGGAGCCTGCTCAAAATGATGCTGGCTGAGGGCCCCCCAAGGGAAGGGCCTTCTGAGCTCCCACTGCCCTGCCCTGGCTCCACCTGCCCCCCAGGGCTCACGCAGTGCCAGCCCCGCACACCCTTCTCCCCCACCCCAGCCCCACATCTGAGCGCCACCTCACGTCTCACCTGTGTGCCTCCAACAGGAAGTGAATACTCTGGCAATGCCTATGGCCACACCCCCTACTCCTCCTACAGCGAGGCCTGGCGCTTCCCGAACTCCAGCTTGCTGAGTAAGTCTCTCTGGGCCTCTCAGGCCCTCTGCTGTGCAGGGCCGGTGGGGTGCAAAGCTGGGCCAGAGTCATCTCAAATCTGGGAGGCCTAGGTTAGACCAGGGCCTGGGGAGACAGGTGTTATTCATAATTCCAGCAGGAAGGCAGTGTGCCAGGTAGTGGCCAGGTGGTTTGGGGAAGAGGGCAGAAGGAAGACTTCCCTGCACCATTCTCTCTCTTAGTGCCCAAAGCCACATCTATGAGATCCTTCTTTTGAGTAGAATCCAGGGCTTAGGCCTTGGAAGGACCAGAGTAGATTAAGGAGTCACAGAGTAGATGCCCCACCTGCAGGGGCTCCCAGTCCGGCCGCGGCAGACACTGGTGGGTGCTGTGCAGAGTGCCTGCTGTCCCCTGCCTGGGAGTGTGCTGATGGTACCGAGGGCTGTCCTTCCGCCCACATTGCCCATCTAAGTGGCACACAAGTGCTTGTGTGGCAGCAGCACAACCCTGCACAGAAGTCCTCTGTTCCACCACACTCCTGGAAGTTGGCCTGAGATGTGGGTGGCCTTCAGAATCTGGGTCCAGAGAGTGACCCGCAGGCTGTGCTGGGCCCCTGTGGCCTTGGGGCCTGGGCTGCGTAGAGAAGCTTTTCAGAAAACCAAGCCCCATAAATGCGGAACTTGAGGAATCCCACTCAGTCTCCCTGAGTGATGAGTTTGAACCATCTGGGCCAGAGAGAGGCAGTGGCACAAGCGTGGACAGCCCTGCAACACCATCGAGGGCCTGGCAGGACCATCCACTCCCTAAGACGCCCCTCTGCTGGCTTTCCAGAAATGGCTGGGAGGGTGGCTGACCAGGGCTCTCTCTGTTTGCCAGATGACTTCACCTCCAGCCACCTTCTGTTTCATTTAGACAGAAAGACTAAAGATGCAGAGATGTGTGGGGGTGGGGGGGGGCGTCAGTCACCTCCCTATAGAGCCTCCCGCACGGAGACTGTCAATGCACAGCCCCCACTGACCAGTCAGGATTTGAATCCCTCTGGTTTGGAGGAGGAAGTTGCTGTGACCCCGCAGTTTGGGCAAAGCAGGGGAAACCCCTGTGGTCTCCCTGTGTGCGTGTTCTTGGGCTTCTAGGTGTGACTGCTCTCTGTTGCCCTCTCTCTGAAACAAGGGCATTGAAGGTCACAGGAATCATAGGGGGAGGGACAAGAAGCCACCTCCTCATTCTGGCCAGAAACTCAAAGGTGAGGTCAGAGAAGGAGGAAACAGGCTGAGAGGAGTTAATCTTTGATGATCAGATAGGCCAGGGGGATAAATGATTAACCTGTGCTGTCTTAAAGGTTAGCAGATGCCAAGGAGGCTGTGGTATAATTTCCCCTTCTGACCAGCGGTGTTATTATTATTTTTTTTGGTGTGCCCAGGTTCCCCATATTATTATAGTTCCACATCAAGGCCGAGCGCACCGCCCACCACCGCCACGGCCTTTGACCACCTGTAGTCGCCATGGGGACAGTGGGAGCGACGGAGCAGCAGGAGGACCAGGTCTGGGACAGGCCCCAGAGAGTCACAGAAAGGAATCTTTATTTATTACATGAAAATAACCACAAGTCCAGCCTTGAGGGTCACACTCCCTGTGTGGTTGACTTAATGAACCATGAAAGACAGGATGACTTTGGAGAATGCCAGACTGTCCTCCAAGATTCCTCAGTGAGTGCAGGAGTCGCAGGGAGAGACCTCCCATCCTGAAAGACACAGAACTGGAGAAATGTGGAGCGAAGAGGGAGCAGCAGCACGCGTGAGAGGGAGGGCAGACGGGCCACAGCAGGCTTGGTGGCCCAGGGCGGCTCTGTGGCTCTACCTTCAACAAGCTCCTGGGTTGTTAGCACTTCCGTCCAGCCCACAAGTCACAGCCAGTGCAAAGGCTGTCCCCACAGTCACCCTCAGGGTCACTCCCACCGAGTTGCCTCAGAGTTGAGGCTCCTGCCGTCCACCTCCCCAACCCAGCCTGCTCTGCTCCTCCTGCCACTCCTTCTTGGCCACCGGCTGAGGGCTGGGTCCAGTCACCCAGAAGCTCCACCTGGCGGTCAAAGGGCCTTCCCTCTGCCCGCTGCTGTGCTGCACCAGTGCACCTGGCTTCTCCTCCTGCAGCTCATCCCAGAAAGCAGCCTCTTATAGCTGGACACAGACTTTCCAAAGGGCCCCGCTCAGAGCAGGCAGAGCTGCTGGGGACCCGGCCCAAGCCCCTTGCACCGGAGGAGACCTGCTGTCTCCCAAGCCAGCGATGCAGGTTCCCTCTGCATCTGCAGCTCCTGCCCCACGGCCTGACTGTAAATACTGTAAATGCAGCTCTGCGTGGTCCAGCTTCCTTCTGTCCACCCAGACTGTGGCCTCTCAGTGAATTGTCTCCCTGCCATGTTGGGCTTCTCTCCCCAATGCTTCTTTCTTTTTTAATGACCACCACCGTTGCCACTTGACTCAATAAAGCATTACTCCATTTCAGGCTCCAGGGTTGACTGGGGAGGAGGCACTGGGACTAGGCTTCATCCAGAGAACCTCAGGTCCAGTGGACAGTGAGCGCACTTTGGGGCCGGGGATGCAAAGGGCCATCTAATGCCCAGGAGCCTGACTTAGTATTCTCCCTCTGCCTTAGCGTGTTTAACGCTGAGCACACCATCTATCCCACACTTTGATTTCTCCAGCTCTGGGTAAAGGGGGGAGTAAAGGAAGCACATGGCACAGTCCCGGGCCAGTCACAGATGCCCCATAAGTGGTTGCTGTTGTTCACAGAAACCAGACAGTCGGTGGGGAGGCTGGTGACCACGCTGGGAGTGGCCATTCACAGAAGCAGCCCCGTGGCCTCATGGTGTGAAGGAGGGAAGTGGGAAGACATTTACTGGGCTGCTGTGTCAGGCACAGGGTAGAGGCCTCGAATCAGTGAAGGTGGGATTAGCCCCAGGTTACATGTGGAAAAGCTGATGCTCAGAAAAAAATCCAAGTGGTGAGGCGGTAGGTTCAGGCCTGTATGGCTGCCAGAGGGTCCTAGATGCAGGGGAGCCATGGAGAGGCATGGGGTGGCAACACCAAGAAGTAGGGAGCCTGTAGGGACACCCCCTTTCTAATAAATGTTGGAGAACAAGGGGACACATACCGTGGTGGCTACAGCAGTCCCATCCCCAACACAGAACTTGGCCCAGGGGTGCCCTGCTGCCCACGTGGACCCTTTCCGTGGGGGACTCTGGAACAAGCAGGACTGTGTGGCGCATTTGACGTCTGGGCACACAGCCATTGGGGTTGTGTCAGACAGAAGAGGGTTCCTCACCCCCAACAGCCAGCTTCCCGGGACTCCAAGGCTGGGAGGGCAGAGCCCAAGAAACAGGAGAGGCCGGGGATGCTCACCGAGGGCAGCGCGGATCCACGGGTTGGGGGACGCTCCCATGGAAGAAACCGGTCCCCGTCTCTTCCCAGGGGATCTGAGATGACATTTGTCCTTCAATAACAGAGTTTCCCTTTGGCTATAAGCCTGGCGGTATATAACCTTATATACTTGAGACTCCTCGTGATCCTGAACTCTGGGTTCCTGAGGTCCCAAGACAGCCCCCACCTGGTTCCTGGGTCCCTATCCAAAATCAGTTTGAGACGTATGGCACCCAGGGAGCCTGTCGAACATCAGAACGCTGGTGCGCCTGGCTGGACCTGTCCCACCCTTGAGTGACAAAGGGACTTGGGCTATGCTTGTGCTGCAGGTGACTGGTTCCCTGAGGTGGCCCGTGCACCCGGACACTGCTCAGACAGTGCTGGTGAGTGTGGTGGGGCCAAGGGCAGTGTCCACAGTCAAATCGTGGGTCCCTTTTGGGACTCAGGAAATGCCGTCATCTGTGTGTTGGGGGAGAAGGATGATTTGAGGCGCTGATGGGACAAGCTGAGGTGGCACATGCGGGCACAGCAGAGAAGGGTGTGAGGAGGTGTGGGGACGGAGGAGGCTGCAGAGCCTCAGCTGGAAGTCACTTTCTCGGGGCTGTGTGGGAAGGAGGGAAGCCTCAAGGCAGCTTCGTGGGAAGGGGGCTGGTTGCACCGGAGCCCGCAGAGATCCTATGTGTGCCAGGCAACGCCTGTACAGGGGGAGACAGAGCAGCTCGAACCCTACCTGGGCCCACCAGGTGGGGCAGAGCCCATCTTTCTAGGGTGGACTGGAGCCGCTGAGACCCTCTGTGCTGCAGGCTGGGGACGGGGCAGCTGGGAGCCCTGCCTCCAAGGCTGGCCAGCCCCTGGGCTGAGTCCAACCCTCCCTTAGCTTCTCCAATATTCCTGCTGTACATTGTTACTAAAGAACATGAATTTCCTGCCCCTCCTTGCCAGGGACACACTCAGTGGTCGCACAACCTCAGGCAGAGGAGTTAGTTCGGCAGCCCACAGGCAGGGGGCCTGCTGAGGGCTCCCCTCTCCTACTTCCTCCCTTCACACACGCCTTCCCCACACATCCACCTGAGTCTTCCTTACACTGTCTTGGTGTCCTTGTCCCGGAGTGGGTGCAGGAAGAGGGGGCTGACCCCCAGTGACTTGGGGGCCCCCTCCTGGCCCTCTTTCACTGCTCCCCCACTTAACTGCTTCAGTTCTCTGTCTTTCCTCACCCTCAGAAGTGATGACAACCCTTCACTTAGCCGTAGTGTCTTTCTGTTTGTAAAACTTGTCCACATCCATTCATTTTCCTCTCTAATTTAGGAACTAGCCCCATTATGCATTTGGGGAAAGTGAGAACAAGAGATGACCTTTTCAAAGCGTTTGGAGGAGTCGGGACCATAGCTGAACCTGCACCCTCATCTAAGGCCTCTAAAGCCTTGTCTGGACGTGGCCAGGCTGCTACAGAGGCCTCAGGCCCTTTTGGTTTGGGGAGCGGGGTGGGGCTGGGGGCGGAGGCTGGGCAGAGTTTCTGGCTCCCAGCAGGCAGAGCAGTCCTGGGTGGAAGGCCCAGAGGCCAGCCTTCAGGTGGAGGAGGAGAGCCAGGCTGAGCCCATTTCCACTCATCCTTGGCCCCAAGCCTCGGCTTTCCAGTCCTCGGAGCCACAGGGCATGTCCTCCACCCAGGCTGCGTGTCACCTTCTGGCTGTCATTCTGGTGAAAGCAAGGGTCCCTCATCCCACAAAGGCAGCTGACTGCCCCTCCCTCCCCTCCTTCTCTTTCCTTTTTCCTCTTTTGGCTTCCCATTCCAGCCCCTCTTCTGCCACATCCAAAGCAACCATTCCTTTTCCGCCACCGTTTAAAAGACCGTCGCATCTCCAGGGTGTGGGAAGGGCTCAGAGGCCCCGCACAGGATCAGGAGATGCCCTCTCCATCCCTTTCTCTCGGGCTTCTCGTTCTTCTCATTGCCTTCTTCTCTTCCTCTGGGTCCTTGGGGGGCTGGGGACACTGCACTGGGGGCCATTACCTGCTGGTGGCAGGGATCTGCCCCCCCCCTCCCCTCACACATGCACATTCTACCATCAGCCCCCTCCAGTCTCTAAGCCTCTCAAACAGAGCTGGTGCCCTGCTCCTTGGAAGAAGAAGCTGGAGGAGGCAGGCAAGGCCAGTGCCTCCGGTCAGTATCCTCTGTGCACAGCAGCCTTTCTCCTCTACCTTCCGGGTGGCAGAGGCCAGGTCCCAGCTGAGGCGAGGCTTCCTGGAGATTTGGGCAGGGGCTCAGGTCTCCTGGGGGTGGGAAGTGGGGAGCTGGGTGGGGGAGGGAGGTGGCCCAGCTACTCCATCTGTGCCCGTGGCAGCCGGCCAGGCTGGGGAGTGAGGCGCTGCCTGCGGCTCTCCCAGGGAAATGTGATTTCCCGCGAGTGAAGCGGACTGTGCAGCGTGGAAATTGGCTCTTTTCTGAGTGAGCAGCGGCTGCTGTGGAGTCTGTGGGCCGGGCCGCGGGAAGCCGCGCTGGCCCCTGGAGTGCGCTGGGAGCAGCCATGTGCTGAGAACTCATTAGGGATAAATCAAACCAGCAGCAGCATGGAGCCAACACCGCGCCCCCTCCATGGCCAAGACCCCCACTGCCCCTAACTCCTCCCCAGGCAAGATACTTCCCGTGTCAGAGAGCCCAGGCCCACGTACCAGTCAGACATAAGCCACCCTAAACCCAGCAGCCAGCCTGGAGGAGAGATGTATGTATTTACAAATAAATGTTTGTTTGCTTTTTTGGGGGGTGGTGTCATAGGTAGCAAGCTTAACTGACAACAAAGACCTTGCTGAGAGCCTGGACTGGGAGCTCACCCTCCCGCCTCCTCATCTTTCCACCACCCTCCAGCTGCCTTTTCATACCTGCCCCTGCCTCCTGGGCACCAGAGGGGAGGCCCTAGCTGTGTCCCATATGGATCCCCCCCACAACTACCTGCTGGATTGATGAGAGGCCCAATCTACCCACCTGATCCCCAGGGACCTCATTTCAGCAGAACAGAAAGTGTCTGCAAGGGATGAGCTCGGTCTGAATGGAAACTCAGCTCCCACCAAAGGGAAAGAGATGGGGGCAGAACGAAGGGACAACTCCTGGCAAAACCAGGGGTGGGGGAGGGGCTGCTCCACCAGCCATTTCAGGGACTGAGCCGTGGGGGTCCTCAGAGCCAGTCAGTCACAGTCATCATACCCAGCCCCTGTCATAAGGTCCTCACCTCCGTTCCCCATCCCCACTGCTAAAGAGCCTGGGCCTGGACCTGGCACCCTCCCCACTGGAGCCTCCTGGGGCCCTGAGTTTCCTCAGCTGTGAAATGCGAGGCTAGGGCTGGGATGACGTGCAGCCCAGCACTGTGACTCCACAGTCACCTGGGTCAGTGGAAGGCAATGCAGCCTCGTCTGACTGGTTCAGGTATGAGGCCCTTCCCCCAAATTCCCCAGGTAATTTTCCGCTAAACCACAGGCAAAAACCACGTTCTCACATTTGGAATCCCATCTCTGTTTGGGGTGGGGGTGAGGGCCCTAGGGTGCTGCCTCAGCTGGCTGAGTTACAGCCAGGCGTCAAGAGCCTTCCAGCCTGGGGCAGACAACAGAGCCCACTGGCTGCAGTTCGTACAGGCTGGGCTCGAGAAGTCACACTCATTCATTCGGAAGTTTCTCATAAACCACCTACTATGTGCCAGACCCTGTGGTAGGCAGCCAGAAGAAAACAAGATGAATCCAGATGGATTATTATATGCCCCACAAAAAACGAAAAACCCTTGGAGCTTAGAAATGAGACTTTCATGAAAGTCACTTACAGAGCAAGGTGGGACAGTGATGACAGGCATGAGAGGCGTGACAGGAAGTGCTGTCAGGGGCCAGGTGGTATTTGCAAAGCCCCTCAGGTCCCGGGCCTTCCTCTGCCATTCTCAGCTTCTCCAAGGGGCAGCCACGAGGTTTAGACTGCAGACTCTAAACCTCGGGCCTAAAGGCTTCCTGGGAAAGGGCTTCCCCTTTTGTTTCTGTGTCTCAGAGAGGGTGGTAGGCAAGAAGTACATGTCCTTTCCCGAATACCCGCTGCCCCCACTGCAGCCACCGGCTGAGCCTGGCCCTAGCCTGGGTGCCCAGACGGGGGCTGCACTGGAGGGCTTGGGCCTTTCTCAGACAGTGCGCAGGGGAAGTGGGGAGCTTCCCAGGGCCTTAAAACAGAGCAGAAGCTGCCCCTCCCTACGCGATCTTGGCTGGTCCCTTTGTCCCCACCACAAGACCCTCCTCATGAGGCTGGGACCAGCTCAGCCATGTGACCACAGGTCCAGATGCTGAAGGGAAGAGGACAAGGGTCCTGGATGGACAGGGTGGGAAAGAGGCACAGGAGGTGAGGTGGGTGCATGGAGGTGGAAACTCAACTGGCTCTTCCTCCCTATAAGCTCCAGCTCAGGGGTGGTGACAGTGGTGCAGGCCTTGGGGACAGGCCTCACTTCCCTGGTCCCTTCCCCCATTTTCATTTCCTCCAACTCTACTCGGAGGCTGGAGGGAGGGCCTGGGGACTGCGACACCGTTGGGGGGAGCAGGTGCCCCTCTGGCAGCAGCCCGCTCAGGGTGGGAGCTGGGGGTGGCCTGGACCTGGCTCAGGACCCATCTGGGCATGTCTCCTGCTAAGGAGGGGCTGAGGTGGGGGGAGGGGAGGGCGGGGAGGTGAATAAATAATAGGAAATAAAACTTCATGAAGCAGAAAATAAAAGGCAGATTATACAGATGTGGCAATTTGAAGGATCATTGCCTCTGTCCTCTTTTTAACTGCTGCATCTGGAGTTTTGAAGCTGCTTATCCTCGCCTTCCCTCTGCCAGGTCCCCGCCTGGCTGGAGGCCCCCACAGGGCCAAGGCACGCTTGGGGACAGCACCTCCAATGGCTCAGCTGCTGGCATCTCTTAGTACCACGAGAGAGCGCCAGGCCCTGGATGCGCCTGTGGGGCTGGGCAGCGGGAGGAAGGTGGGCAGGGTGAAGCCCCGAGAGAGGGTGGCTGTGGCTGCATCTCAGTGAGGAAGGGGCGCGCCTCTGAGAGCGGAGTGTTGGCAAGAACAAGGGTGGTTGTGGGGGGCATGGACAGGGCAGGGATGACAGAAGGAAGCCCAGTGATCAGGAACAGGGTGAGGATTTGGGTTGGCAGGACAAGAGGTCCCCCTTGCTAAGGGGGTTTGGAGGAGGCTTAGCTGGACGGAGATGTCTGGACCTCTGTGTCTTTGTACAGGCAGTTTCTTTCCCATCTTCATCAAAATTCATTTGTTAAGCCCCAATTTGACACTGTGCCAGGTGCTATATAAACAGACATGGTCCTTGCCCTTAAGGAATTTCCAGCCTAAGACACACACACACACTGACATTTTGTTTATCTTATTTTAAATATTAATGTATTCTTCACTTGCTCCAGAGAGGGCCTGAGACAGCTCACAGGAAGTGCATGCAGTAAACCAGTAAAATACTACTGAGAAACGAAGCACCAGAGCCACAGGACACACGCAGGGTGGGGTCTGGTGGGCCTGAGTGGCCTCGGGGGTGCTGCACCTGGGTCTGAGTCTCTCTTGGTGGCTAAGTCGAAGGGCTGCCCTGTCACTTACCTGATTTGTTTGCTGGACAAAGGAGTCATTGCTTCTTTGTGCATGTTCTTTCCAACCCTGTCCCTGTCACACCAGATAGGGACAAAGAGACCAGAGAACAGAAGCTTCTCCCAGACACCAGAGGTGAGGTGGAGGCCTCTCGGGCTCTAGCCTCCTACCGTCCCGGAGGGCTGTCTTTCAAAGCAGTGGGCAAACGGTGGTCACAGAACCATGACTACGAACAGGGAGTCAGGAGGAGATGGTGCTTAGTTCAGACTCAGGTATAATAAGTGACATCTGCACAGAAAGTGACCGCTTCCACGTCCTGCAGGCAGTTAAAATTGCAGGTCTGAAGTTCAGAGCAGAGATGGGGCAGAAGGCTTAAACAAGGACAGTTCGAAGAAGTTCCCCGAGGCCCTAAGGACAGCAGCCCCCGTGGAAAGGGTTCAGGGTGGGAGGAGCGAGGAAGGAAGGCAGAAAACAAACATGCGAGTACAATAGAAGAGCCAGGAGCGAAGTGCTGAGCCCAAGGTGGGACGGAGCCTGAGGCCCAGGGTTTTCCACCCAAGGTGGCATGACCTGTGGGGGGGTGGGGGCGGTGGGAAGGCTGGGGGACGCAGTGGATGCCAGACTGCTGCGTTCCCACCCTCAGGAAGCTGTGTTCTCCTGGGAGCAGAGAGGGGAAAGGTTGGGAGGGGTGGGGAGGCTGGTGGAGAGCTATATAGACTCTGTGTGATGGAGAATGACTGGGGAGGAGGGCTCAAGCAAGGCTTCCTGCAGGAGCTGGCATCGGGATGTCAGTGGGCTTCTCCTCTTCACACTCCTGGGAGAACCTAGAATTTCTCCACAGCAAGTCCTAGTCCCTATCCTTCGGGGGGTTTGCCTCCACCCCACCCCACTCCCATCTCAGAAAATGGGTTCTGATTACCTGAAGTTCCTTGCTCTAGTGATTGGCTCAGAAATGGCCCGTGGCCCAGGGGAGGCTGTTCAAAGAAACTCTACTCCTGGACTTTAGTTTGCACCCTCCAAGGAGCAGATATTCTCTGTGGGCTGGACTTGCACCCAGAAGAGGGGGTCCTGGGTCTGGGCCACCTTGGTACCACCAGGGGACCATTCCTGCCTCCTAAGCCTGGGAGATGGAGCTCAAGGAGCCCCGGAGTAGGCCTCACCTGACCTGGATGCAGACCTTCTAGTTATTGGAGCCAATCACTGTCCTTTCCTGCTAAAGCCCAACCCAGTTTTGTGACTTGAGGCACCCAGGCAGGCAGAGCCGTGTGCAGAGGCCCAGCCTCGATCAGGACTCACACGTCTGAGGGCGCAGCCCCAGCCTGAGCCCGAGCCCGCCCGAGCCCAGTGGAGGGGAGGATGCATGTGGTGAGGCCTCCGAGGCTGTGAACTAATAGCTAACTCTCCTGGCCTGGCATTGTTCTCAGGTGTTTACGTGCATAACTTCACTTAACCCTACAAGGGCTGTGTGAGGTAAGCAGTGTTATTCCCTTTTAAGGAAAGCAAATGGGAGCAGAGGAGGCTAAGGCACTGGCCCCTGGGCTGATGTGAGGGACAGCTGGACTTGCTCCCAGGCAGTTGACTCCAGGGCCTGTGGTCCAGCAGGCCATGTGGCCAACAGGCCAAAGGTCGCCGAGGGGAGGAGGATGAATGAGAAGACACTGGATTTGATGATGGAGGGTCATCAGTGGCCCCTCTTGGCCACCTAAGAGATGGCATTTTAGGGATGGGTGGAGTGGAAGCCAATTTGCAAGGTGTGAATGGGAGCCAGGAGCCAGATGAGGGAGAGAAACAGCTAGAAAGACCATCTTTTTCTTCATGATGGTGATACTTAAGGTGTTTGCAAGGCGAGATAATGAAGGGGTAAAGATTAGGCCCAAGGACCTAGCCAGGACCCCTCAGGGAGACAGGCTCAGGGTGGGCAGAGAAGCGGGTGGACTGTGTGAGGGCTCAGGGGAGGGGTCAGTCCGAGGAGTGTGGAGAGCACTGCTGCCTTCAGGGAGGGGAAGAGGAAGGGACAGGTAAAGGTGTGAGCCACAGTTAACGGTGAGGAACACCGGCACCCAGAAGAGCTGGAGGCAGAGATGTTGGCAGAGGCGAGGCGGGGAGAGCAGGGCATTCAGGAAACCCGGAGGTACGTGGGAGCACATGGGGTTGGGGAGGAGGGGCAGGTGTGGGGCCGTCACGTTGTCACAAGGTTCCAGGTTGCCGTCTTCCTTTCCCACTTTTATTTCTGACTTTGGACTTCCAGAAGAGCGGCACTAATAGCACAGAGCATCTCCAGACGTTTTCGGACTCTGCCAGCTGGCCTGACGCACTCAGGTCATCTTGCCTTCTTAAAGCAAGGCTCCTCCAAGCACTGAGCGCATCCTCTACCGTCGGAGAACTACACTCCTGGGCTTCAGGTGAGGTTCCTTAGGATCTGGCCTCAGCCCCCATACCCTGTGTGTCCCTCAAGCCGCCTCCTGACGCCCCCAGCCCAGCTCCTTCCAACTCGACACACCCCACTTGTCTCCATCTGACTCTGGGCCACCAGAGAAAGGATGCAGGCTGAGGCCTTAGTGACATCTTGTTCTTCCCTGGTGCCTGGCAAACAACAGACTAAGGAGGTCATCAACAGAAAGCCAGACATAGCAGAGATGCAGAGAGACAGGGAAGAGTTTATGTCAGGGTTCCTACCCGGGTCACGACAGCTCAGGGCTCTGGAGCCTGCGCTCCCCTGGGTGGGAAGGAGGAAGACATACTGCCACCAGCCTACAGCGGCCGAGCTCATCTCCAAGAACCTGTGCCCCCCACCCTCCTGCAGAGGTGAACCAACCCACAGCCTGTGGGAGAGTGGGGAGGCAAGAAGGTCAGACGTAGGCCTGCGGGCCTGACCTGCCCCCACACCCAGGACTGGGGTTGTTCCCACTTCTGTAGGTCACCTGGGACAGTTTTGTGGGGAGCTCTAGGCTGTCCCCCTAAGGCTCCAGACATTTTTCCTCTCTCATCTGCAGTCCTTGCCCTTTGCAGGGTAGAGCCATGTCTGGATGCTGGAGGCCTGGTCTGGGCCACTCCTGGTTCTGGCTGTGGCAAGACAGACTGACTTCCTGCTGTCAGTGAGCCAGGTGCCACAGCAGACACCTGGGCCCAGGAGCCAGGAAGATGCAAGCCCGCCTCTTAGTGGCCACCTGCCATAACTGCAGCCCAACACCCCAGTCTCCACCCCACACGCCGCAGCACCTGGGCACCATCCCCTGGCTCTGCAGGCCTCACGCGCCCAGGTGAAAGGGAAGTGCCAGTTCTTTATGAGCAAAGCAGCATGAAGTGTTACACATGTGCACACATGCCAACGAACCTCTGCCTTTTATGCTGGTTTTAGAAATAAGGATGCACGCTCAGTGAGGTCAGATAACTCCTCGGAGGCCATCTAGTTTAAGTGTCAGTCCTGGGTCAAGTCATGTCCACCCGACACCCGGCCTCCGCCTCAGTAACACGAAACAACTGAGCTCCACTGTGCAGTTACCTGCACCGCACGTCAGAGTTACCCAGGGGCCTTGGGAGTGCACGTCCACACCCTGGAACTAACCCTACTGAAACCGAACCCCTGGGCACAGGCAGGAAGGTGTCTTCAGCTCACCTTCACGGCAAGATGATTGCTTCTATGCCACCAGCTGGGATCCAGAGGGCAGAATGGTCACTTCTGGGGAGTCAGGGACACGTTCAATCATTTTTGAGTTCCTTAGCACTGGCCCATGAATTGGTCAGTATTGCTAGGGAAATGAATGAACAAGTGAGCGGGTGAGGCCCCCTCCAGTGTGACAGCACATGTGTGACTGCTGCACACAAACACATAGTGCTCTACGCACGGGCACAGGCAGGCATACACTCACATTCATGTGCCTGCAGGGCAGAGGGGATCCAGCCTGACAAACTCCAGGTGACCCCAACTGCCCAGCCCTCCCGTCCTCACACACTTGTGCACACCTTTCTTCACTGACCTGTATTTATTATACACCCATTGGGTGCATGGTTCAGCCCCAGGCCCTGGTCAGACACCTCTGACCCCCAAGGGCCAGCCCCCCTTGGGGGAGTTGCAGGCCCAAGGGCTGGTTACAAGCATGGACATGGAGGGGAGGAGGAGGTCCGGCAGGAAGGCTGGAGAGGCAGCGCGCCAGCCAGCAGGTGGCAGGCAGGCAGCAGAGAGGCCCCTCTTGGCGGCAGCCTGTGGGCACACTTGGCTGAACAGAGACAATGGTGGCTGCTCCTCCAGGCCAGCCTCCTTCCCACAGGCACAGCCTCTGGTCCCTGAGTGTCCAGAACCCCCACCTGCCCCCTTCCCCCGAGAACAGGCTCAGCTGGGAGCAGTCAGAGGGTAGCTCAAGCGCACTTCTCAGGGAGCGCAGGGGTGAAGGGGTACATGGTGGCCCTGGGGAATGAAGCTTTAAGGGATGGGGTGTATGGGAGGGGGTCTGGTCTTCAAACTCTCCTCAGCTGCAGCTCCTTCCAAGACAGGCCCAAGGGTGTGGGTCACCACCTCTTACTCTCAGCCTCCCCAGGGCGCTGAACCTCTTTCCTGACCTTGGGGACCCAACAGCCCTTCATCCAGGGCTCCCCTGGAGCCCCCACCACTTTTGGACCATTGGCCCTGTTCTGTTGATTGGCAGTTGGGCACGGGAGGCGGGAAGCTCTCAGCTGCCCTGGTGCAGGGCCCGCTGTAGGGAAGGGGAGACAAAGTGCAGCCCCAGCGTCAGTCAGCCTCCCTGGGCCCTGAGGCCTGCCTGCCTGCCTGCTTAAACGTTGTCCCCTCCCAGGGCAGGGCCAGAGTGACCCTGCTCCCTCAGTCACAGGAGACTGGCTGGGGTCTTCCAGGGCCTCTCTCAGTAGGTTACCTGATTCCCAGAGCAAGACCACCCCCAGGACATAACTGCCCAGAGGCCTCTGCT
Organism: Trachops cirrhosus; assembly: GCA_028533065.1. Taxonomy (NCBI): domain Eukaryota; kingdom Metazoa; phylum Chordata; class Mammalia; order Chiroptera; family Phyllostomidae; genus Trachops; species Trachops cirrhosus. Next base: position 89,916,082 of record CM052543.1, on the reverse strand, counting down.
GCCCCGGGCTCTCCAGGAAGCTCAGGGACCATCATGCTCTGCTTCTCCAACAAGTACTGAGATGCCCCCGGGCTCAGAAACACAGCCACTCTAGATTTTGGAGGAGTGGAGAGTGACGTGGGACAAACTCTGGGGGTGGAGCCAAATCTTTGGCTTCCCTCCTCCCTCGGCAGGGCCAGGGACTGGGGCAGTGAAGGACCTGCCACAGGGGGGCAGGCAGAGCAGTACTGGCAAAGCTCAGAGAGGAAGATGGGCTGTCCTCCAGCAGGGAAGGGAGGGAGCTCACCCCAGCCATGGGGCCACTGACAGGGGCTCCCCAGAGGGTTTCACCCCAGGTCCACCTCAGAGCAGGGGCCAAAGTCTGTGAGGTGACACTGCTTCACAGCTGATGGCGGTTCCGCTTGGGGATAATCTTCCGGTAGGTTCTTCGCTCTGAGATGTTGCGCTTCACCTTGGCCGTGGTCGGGGCCTCGTCCTGGTGCAGAGAGGGGCTTGAGTGGGACTTCTTCAGGCTGGGCTTGGGCTCCTGGGCATCTCCAGCTTCCCTTCCCAACTGTTCCTCCCACAGGTCCAGGTCATCTGAGGGGCAGTGCAGACGGGTCACCAGCAGCTGCATGTACATCTCATAGCGGGTTTTCTGCAACACACAAGTACCCCCACCTTAGCTCCACGTGGCTCCAGGTGGGTCAGAGGCTGGAGCCATGAGAGGCAGACAGTTCACATGTATATAATGCTATGGTGACAAAAACTTCTGCAGAAAGAGGACTGGATCAACAGCTAGCATCTGTGTTGTACCTGCACCCAGTGTTATCTGGACAGGATTACAGTAACGCTGATGAGCCAAGCCTTTACTAACAGCCAATACCGTGTGGTGCTGCAACTGACATCTCCCAGACACTGAAAGATCTGTGACCCACCAGGCAGGCCTGAGATCTGCACAGCACTGCACGCAAACAGCCCACGTCTGCACTAAACCCTTGTTGAGTCTGAACAGCATTTTAACATTGGCATTTGAAGAATGGGATGCCAATGGCTCTCATCTGCTCAACACTCCTAAGGCCTCTGTAACTAGAACCTCCAGATATGGTTCCCAGTTTGCTCAGTGCTCTCCCACCCTCCATCCCATGAGGTCATCATCCCAGCCTGGGAGGTTGGGTGGGGCACACACCACTAACCCTGCTTATAAAGAAGGATAGGAGGCCTCAACTGCTAAAGATCCTGCTAGTCAGTGGTGAGGAGGGGCTGGAATTCTTCAGGCAGACCTAGGTCCTGTCAGAGAACCACCCCTGGGGCTTCTGGGAGGTGATGTGCTCACAGCCATGGATGCAACAAGCCAGAGGGACAGCCAGGCTGGGAGAGGGTAGCATAGGGGCCCAGTGTACAGCCAGCAGGAGACACTGACGCTCGCTTCTCTGGGTTCTGCCTTTGGATCACCTCTGACCCCTCTGTTGTCACACTGCCTCTTGCCTGTCCTTGCTGCTTAGGTCTTAGAATGTGCACCGATGTCAGGCCAAAGCAGAAATTGGGTAGGAGGTTGGGGGTTAAAACATTTCAAATTGATCATAGAACTAATAAAGGTCATTCCTTAGTTAACACCATAAATGACTAGAGTAGCATGTAATTTTATCAGGTCTGGACAAGTTCTTTGATCTCTCTGTGCCTCAGTTCCCTCATCTATAAAATGAGGGTCACAGTCCCTACCACGGACTTTTTAGTAATTTAAGAAGACAATCTATGCAAGTAATACAAGCTCCACAAATACAGCCTATAATCAGGTAGGTATTAGGAGAAATAATTCAACCAATGTACATTTTTCCTTCGACTTAGGAAAGGTCAAATACATTCTTAGGAGAAAAAATTATACAAATAATGTTCCCTAACAGTGTGTCAGACAAGCGGCTGGTCTGTGGTCCCAGATCGCGAGGACACACACCCTGTGCAAGCACCTATGTGCAGACATTGCACAGGAGCACCCTACGGGCCCTGAGAGACAGGGGAGTGGAAGCTGCAGTGCCGGATGAGGCCACGAGGGGGAGAGCGTGAGCCGATGTCTCACCTCGTGCTCCAGGTACTCCTTCCGCAGGCGGTATTCCTCCAGCTCCCGGCTGCGACCCCGCCGCTCAGGTAATTTCCTTTGCAAATCTAGCAGGTCGTCAGAGGCGGCGTCCAGGCAGTTCTCGTGGGATCGATGCTGCTCCTCCTAGTAATAGGAGCCAGTGGGAGAAGGAATCCCAAACTCCCCCTTCCTTCCTGATGCACAGCTCACCCAACCCACTCTGTTCCCCAAGCTAGATATGCAGCTTCACCCCTTCCCGGGTCCAGGTGTTCAGCAGCCCCTCCTCCTTCCCAGGCCAGGTGCACAGCCCCGCACTCACATCATCTTCGATCTAGTCCTCCAGTCTGTAGAACCCCTTCCCTCACTGTCCCAATCCCTCCCCGAGGACGTACCAGGGAGCTCTGGGCCGGGCCCACGGGCAGAATGGGTCGCACAAACCGGCGCTGGGAGCCCACAGCCGCAGGAAAGGGCGGTGCAGAATGCACCGCTGCGGCCAGGTTAATGCGCGCGATCCAGGAACTCATCTCCTTGGCAGTTCTGAGGGCAGAAAGGCCGAGAGTGGGTCCTGTGGCCTGTCCTGCCCTCACCTCCCGTGTGATCACAGAAGTCCAGCAGTGAAGGCAGGACTCAGAGCCTCACAAAGCCAGAAGCCCTGCAGCTAGCAGAATGATTGACCTCTTGCTGGCTGTTTCTCATTCATCAAAGGCAAAAATCCGGGAAGGCAACAGATTTTATATCAAATGCCAAAAATACCATGTTAATGACTTCCTGAAATCCTCTGTTCAGAACAGGAGGCGGCTCTGGACTTACAAGGAATAGACGCACAAGTACATTGGCAACGTGGGCCATGGGCGCAGGGCAGGGAAGCAGGAGCCCTAGGCCCCTTCCAACTGTGCTAAGGTTTGCTGGTCAAGATGGCAGCTCCCATCAGGGCAGGGCCAGCGGCCACTAGAGGCAGCCAGGCTCAGGGGACAGGAAGCTGGGGCCCTTCTGCTTGTCATCCACCCCAGACTCACGGTGCCTGGAAGAGGTAGAGGCGCCAGTCAGCAGTCCGCAGCTGGAAGACATATGGCTTCTTGGTGTAGTGGGTGGCCGGCGTGGCCAGCGAGTGGTGCACCCCCACAGGCTCGTCCACCATCTGCCCCATCAAATTTTCCCCCTCAGGGTCATGGTCCTCTTCCTGCCACAGGGCACAGAGGCTCAGAAAAGAGGTTTGCATAAGCTGCCCACCATTGCAATCATTCTGGGCCCTTCCAACCCTCTCTGCCCGTCAGAATGTGGGAACCCTTCCTACCTTCAGGAAGTAGAGGACCATCCCTCGAAGCAAAGTGTGGAACATCTTCCAGCCACGCTTGCCCCATGGCGCTGCTCCAGGTACAGAACACACAGGTGGGTGAGGGCACCCCACCCAGACACACCCAGACCCCCCACTCCTCAGCCCTCACACCAGCTCCAGTCCTCCCCCAGCTCCCAGGTGCACATAAGCACGCAGAAGCATACACACACAAACCACACAAACCACGGTCACAAACAGGCACATACCCATGTCACACACAGGCAGTCACACATGGAAACCAAAACAGATTACAACTATTGACAAATGACAAATCTGACATTCAGACAGAACATCACCTCTTCAGACACACCCACCCACAAGTACAGCCCCAACCCAGACATCCTTCTGCTCCCTGCAAGGTGATCTTGACTTCAGGAACCCTTCCAGAGAGGCACAGGGCTCAAGCCCTTGGGCAGGAGGGGGCTTGCTCCCCTGCAATCCCCCTGGCCTCACACAGGGCCTATGGAGTGCTAGTTCCCTGACTGGTGCCCATCTGACCTGGGGTTCCTGCTCTGGCTATGTTGCTGCCCCGCTCAAAAGCTCTAACCACCTGCAAAAGCTGCCCAACTGCAGAACTGGGTAATTTTGCCCAAATGTATCTATCACCAATCTCTTTCACACACCCCATGTTTGGAACAAACTATGCCTGCTCCTTTCTCGGGGGAAGGGCACCCTCTGCCCAACCTCAAATACCCAGACCCCCCAGGGTTCAGCTCGGACATCATCATTTCCCAGGAGCTGTACCCCTTCTGTCTTCCGCATCCCACCCACAAAACAAAACTCCAGACCTTGCCCTCTGCCACACCCCGTACTGGATCCAGCCCTCCCTGCACCTCTCCGACACTGACGGGCTTGTCTGATGTCTGCCTTAGCACAGGGGCTCTGGGGGCAGGAGTGTTCGGTCCCTTTTGTGTCTTACATAGCACCCCGCACACAGTCACCGCCGAGAAAGGAACATGGGCCACCTGTCCTCAACCTGTGCACGTGTTGGCACGTGTCCCTGAGCAGAGCTGCTCCGCACCCCCCACAGACAGGCCCTGCACAGCAGCAGACACCCACTCTTCTTGCCATCCACATCGTGATGCATCTTTCGAGCCAGGATGCCCTGCTTGTAGGTGGGCACCGTGGGGTCCTGGAGCAGCTGGAGGAAGGGGTTATTCATCTTGCCAACTGTGGGTGACGGACGGGCCTTTTCAGGTCTGGCTGTGTCTTCCTCATCCCTGAACAGAGAGAATCAGGTGGAGATGCTATCTGGACAAGGCCACCAGGAAGCACCCACCACCTCAGCACCCCTACCCTTTCTCACTGGGGAGCCACACCTCAGGGCATCCCAAAAGGAATCCTTCAAAGCCAACCCACTAGTTCCTGTCATCCTCAAATCCCCCGCCTCTGGCTCCTCCAGGTATTATCTGGGCATGTCCACCCTCTCAGACTGGCCCTGGGCCCTGAACTTGTCCCTCTTTCAGGTGGGCTGGGGGTAGAGGAAGGACAGGCCTAGAGGTAAGGCAGGGGTGCGGGGAAGGGAGGGTGCTTTCACTTACACGGCCCACTCAAGCTTCTCACTTCGGATTGACCAGTATAGGGCCTGGAATAGAGGCACACAGGTGGCAGGGTAGCCTTGGGCTGTAAGGCCCAAACTCCATCTGGCAGAGGTAGGGTGGGGCATGCTGCAGCCTGCCTCTTCCACCCCCAGCACAGCTGCCCTCCTTCCCTGAATGGGAAGGAGCTCATCCACGCATCTAGCACACACACACACACACGCAACCACTAGAAACTGAGACATGGTGACCACAGCTGTCCCAGTCCCTGCCTGAGCTCACTGAGGCCCAAACTTATTCTCTCCAAGGGAAAAGAATCATCCACATACCATCCCACCCAGAGGGAGCTGGCAGAGCAGGACTGGCTGACCGATGGGGCCAAGAACTGTGGTGAATGAGTAAGTGAGGTGCCAAACTTTGAAATGATGCAATGAAGAGTACTCATGCAGACACAGCCCATCAGCTTTGTGTAGCCCTGGGCACAGCTACAGGTGCCTGGCACACAGTAAGTGTTCAATTAATGTTCACTGACTAGACAAAGGAACAAATGCTGTACTTGCTGATGAAGAGTGTGCTGTGTACCCAGCCCTGCGCTGACCACCTGACACCCTTCCTGTCCTTGTGATGACAACACCGTGAGTGGTTCTACCTCAGGGGGACCCCGGGTTGGCCTCAGGTTAGGTTGTCCAAGACAAGAACTCAAACCCTGGAGCACTGCGCTCCTGGCTCTAGACTTTTTCTTCTTGACGTTTTGCCTTTGTTCACTTGCACAACCAAAACCCAGTGCTTCTCAGATCTCCCAGGCCTAGGAATCCCCTGTAAGCTTAATGACGATTTCCGGGACCCTGGCCCCAGAGGTCTGGTTCAGTAAGTCTGGGCTGGGGCCTGGGAATTTGCATAAGCTAACAAATGCCATGATGACCCTTCAGGCCCTGTTCTCTGGAGGGCATGTGGGCAGAGCCAGGCTGGAGCTTTAGCTTCCCCCTTGGAGCGAGGAGCCAGGTTCCAGGCCCCAAGCAGGGAACCGTCCCGTGAGCAGCCCCTTGTACCGCACCTTCAGCAGCTCCTTGGGGAAGTTTCCACCGTCTTGCAGGCCGTTCAGGTTGGTAATGAATTCCTGGCAGCTCATGCTCTTCCCAATGTTCTGTGGCCATGGAGAGAGGAGGGACAGCTGGCACCTCTCCAACAAAAGGAGAACGCCCAGCCAGCCACTCTGGACCCTTCTCCACTTCCTCAGGGCCTTCCCTGCCCCCATCCCAGGCCTCTGGACCCAACTGCCCTCTTCTACCCCCTGTCCCGGCCCCTGCCTTGGGTCCCACAGGTGCGTTCCCCAGCCACTCACCTGTCCGTGCAGGTCCGTGTTCAGGAGCATGACGGCACAGGTCAAGGTGTGTATGGAATCTGCCTCAGAGGGAGGTGAGTGGAGAGAAAGTGCTGGAACTGAACTCTGCTTTTCCCCTGCCCACACTGGGTGGGTGATCCCCAAATGCTTGTTTCTCCACAGCCCCCCATTCCCCCCCAGCTACCAGCCACTGGGTGGTAGGGAACTCCCAAGTAGGCCCGGGGACATGCCATGCCACCCTCCCCGACACCCCAGAGGCCCCTGCCCTCCTACCCACTGAGGAGAAGAGCCCAGGGTTGCACTGATGGAAGCGTCTGGAGAACTGGTAGAGGACTCGCTCCCGCTCCTGGGTCTCCCCACTGAGCACCAGGGCCTGGAGGAAGCCCCTGGGAGGAGGGCCAGAATCAGGACAGCGCCCAGGCAGGACGGCCCGCACGCCCTAGGGCTTGGGCCTGATTCTGGCCCCCCGCCATCCCTCCTCTCCAGAGCAGGCCCAAGGCATTACCGGAGGGCACGGTCCAGGCTCTGGCCACCGAATTGGAAGAAGGACAGGTACTCCTGAGCCACAGCCCTGCTGAAGTCATCGCTGTAGAGAGAAGTGGAGATAAAGTCCGGGCTGAGGGTCTGGGCAGGGGCCGCAGGCACAGAGGGAACCCAGGGCCTGCATATATCCTGGGACCTGAGAAGTGGGGCTGGGGTCCCCGAGCAAGGCAAAGGTCCAGCCAGCTGGACCTGGGGTCCAGAGAGGGCAAGGGGCAGCCAGGGTCTGGTCTGTACTGGCACCTGACTTCATGCTGGGTGGGAAGGACCGTGCAGTCAGGGCAGGGAGGCAAAGGGCCAGTCCAGTGGCTCTAAACTGGGTCAAAGGTGTGGAGAAGCAAAGACACCAGTGTGACAGAGGCGGAGGTAGGTGTGGAGAGGGTACAGGGGAGAGGGTGCAACCAGGAACAATGGGGTCAGAGGTCAGCAGTGGGCTGGAGGGACCCAGGGACGGGTAGGGGCGGCCAGTGGAGTGAGCCTGTCCTGTCTCACCCTAGAATCTCCTCGCTCAGGCTCAGAGCCCCTTACTTCTTCCGCAGGTGCGCAGCGACTTCGGACTTCCGGAAGCCCTCCAGGCGATAGAGGCGGGAGGCCAGGTCCCAGGCCAGCTTCTCGGTCCTGACACCATTAGCCAGCTTGTCTGCAGCCTGCAGCCTCTGGCCCTCCTCTGGGGGCTTCGCTTGGGGCATGGGGTCCTCAGGAAGCCTGGAAAAGTCCATCCATTTCCTCGGACTCTGGAGGGGCCCTCAGGGAGCCTGCCCCCACCCCAGCTCCAGCTTCACTACTAAAGCCCCCAGAACTGAAAAAGGTGTGAGGATGAGCCAAGAATAGGAAGCTAGACTGACTTCAGGAATGGTGAAGGCTGGGGCGTCAGGCGGCTTTGTCCCTCCCTGGCACTGTGACAAAGAATGCTTTGCTCTGGGAGATGGACGGTGACCTGTCATGAGTGAGCACAGGCCGGCAGCCCCCACAGCCTCAGAGTGGCACTCGGAACCGCAGAAGTCACCATGTCCCCCCTCTACCGGACTCTCCCGCCACAGCCCGGTGCAGGGCGCCCTCCCTACGTGAATGCTCATGAGCCAGGTCCCCATAGGGAGGGGCTGCGCAGGGAAGCCGCACTCCTCGTAGTGTGAAAACTTCCTGATAAACTACCCCTCTGGCCCGACTGGGTCAGTGTCTTCGAGGTTAACTTCTCACGGCATCCTGAGGCTCACACACGCCCGAAAGGGCGGGCCAAACACAATGGAAACCAACCGACAAGTGAAATTACAAATCAGAAAAAACCAAAAAACTTAGGATTTCATGAAGTCAGTGACAGGAACCACACTGAGAGGGGCCAGGACAGTCAGGTCGGTGAACAGCTGAAGAGCAGGAAAGAAAAATGACATTCTCGTCCTATCTGAAGGGAACTGTTTGGAGAATCAGCTGACGAAGCCTGAAAATACTTCATAAAATGACCTCATCGATTAGTGTCATTCCTAAAATGATACCTAGAGAGATACTTTACAAATATAAACTGTCATGGGATTGGATACTGTGAATGATTGAATTGTATCTTAATAGAGCTGTTAACGCAATGAAAATAAATAAATAAAACAAACCTCTGATCCCACTGTGAAAGGCAGGTGTGAATGAAAGACATCTATTGGGCCAGCAAGCTTGTGGCATAAAAATTAAACCTCTTAGATTGTGTTAAATATAAGATTAAATAAACTTACTTATGGAATACTTACTGTTGCTTATCAAGAAAAGCCCAAATTAAGCCTTTCATTATTCAGTATGAAAGTGTGACTTCCGTTTTAACGGATTTGTTTATCTTATTTTGGGCGGAAGTGACCTTAAATTCAGCACAGTGGACTCTCCCTTAGCTAACGAGAGGCCCCTCTGATCGCCCAGCCCCTGAGCATGTCCAGGGATGGCGGAATCTTCCAGATGCATGAGGGGCTGGCTCTTTGACCCTGATACTGACTGATGGGCTCTGTAGCTGTCACCCGGGGACACAGAGATGGGAGTGGGGTTGACTCTGCAGTCAGTACAACTTCAGGTCCATGACCCGAACCGTCGCTGGTCTCTTCAACAGGACCCCTTGTTAGCTAACTGGAGATCAGAGCCCTTTCCTGAGTGGAGACCCCGGGGGCCGATGTCTTCACGCACCAGCCAGAGGGGCAGAACTAGGCTGGTTTCCCACCCGGCCTGTTCGCACCTCTGGCCACAGTTCTGGGGATGCTCCATACTGCTCCGGGCCCAGACTAGTCCCCTGGTCCCACTCAAACCTCGCCTGGCTGCTCTGGCTTTCCCTGAGATCTGAGCCAGCTCCGCGGGCTCAGGCTCTTAGACCAGTTTCTCCCAGATGCCTCCTCAAATTCGGAGCCTGTGGAAACCACATCATGTGCTCTGACCTCCCACGCCCTGAACATACCTAGCACGACTCCCATCTCTTTGGGCACTTGGCCCTGGTCAGGTTTCCTGGACACCGCCCTGCCTCTCCTGCTGTCCAGCATTGAGCAGGTCTCTTGGGGTGCTGATTCAACACACTGAAATCCTCCCCATGTGGGTGACTCTCTGCTCTTCGGTTTCCGGTGCATTCAAACCCTCCTCAAAACCCTGCTAGTGCCTGAGCATACAGCCCTGGCTTAGCGGACATTAGTGTGTTAAATCCCAGGATGCACTCCTCCTGCCCCCAGACCAGGGCCCTCCGGCTCACCAGTCCCACACTCACCCTCCTGAAGAAGTCAGGTGAACAGCGGGCTCGACAGCTCTGGTGTCTGTAGTGCCAGCGGGGCCCTCACTCTTCACTTCCTCCCCTGGGCCTGGGGCTTCTCTGGCCTCCTCTCTCTCCAAGGAACCCGGCTTTGCCCTATCTGTCTCCAGGAGTGAAGGGCAGGAAGTCTCCAGAGTCCACGTGGGGAAGATGCTGCTGGGGTGGCAGCTCTGGGGCTGAGGTCTGCCCTCCTGGGAGGACACAGGGCTGGGCCTGGGGCTGGGGCCTCTGCTCTCAGACTCAGGGCTGCTGGGCTCCGGCGAAGAGTCTGGGCCCCACCAGGGGCCAGGGGGCGGGGTGCAGGGAGCAGGCTCCTGGGGACACTCAGCATCTCTATCGTCTGAGAAAGAGCAGCAGTGAGCTGGCAGGGGCGAGCAGAGCAGCAGGCTGAGGGCCAGGGGGCCTGGCAGCGCCAGGACAGCCCTCTGCCTCCTCCCCAGTCTCCCTCCCTATGGCTGCGCGGCACGTCCCGTCCCTCCTGTGGGCAGTGACCTCCCACATGCACAGACAGAGGGCATGGGGCTCCCAGGAGTCCAGCCCCAGGGCTCAGGTGTGATTAACCACTAAGATCCAGGCATCAGAAATGCTGGGTCTCTTGTACATTTCTTCATGTACTCTATGAGATGAGTATTTAAAACCCACGGTCCTGATGACGTCACAGAGGAAGCAGCACAATTTAGCCCCCAGTCTGTCTGACTCCAACATGGTACAATAGGACCCTTAATGGCACCCATGGACCCAAGAATGACCTTTGTCCCACTCTGGATCCAAAGCCTCCCATCACCCAGTGTCCCAGACCCCACACTGGGTCTCACCTCTGTCCTGAGGGATAAGAGGCATCTGGGGCCAGGGAGGACCCCGTTTGGTCTGCCAGCCCTCAGGACCGGACAGGGCCTGTTGAGAGGCACAGGCAGTCATGAGCCCTGGAAGCCCTGAGAGGTGATGGGTGAGTCCCAGCAGGGAGGGGGGTGGGGGAGAATGACCGAGTTACAGGGCCCGCCCTCCCCGCTGCCCTCCCACTCTACCTGGGCCCTGTGTTGAAAGGAGGAACCCCGGATGGGAGAAGGCCTACATCCTAGGGGTGCTGGTACTGAGCCCTGGAAACCACTGGTTCACATTCCCCCTTTGCAGATGGAGAAGGTGAGGCACAGAGAGGGGAAGTTACTTGCCAAAGGTTGCACAGGATGGGTAGCAGGGCCAGGGTCAGATCTGATATATCTTGTTTCCCAGGTCAATGCTCTGTCCACACAGGATGCTGCAGGATCAAGCCTGCCCGCCAGAGAAGTCTTAGAGGAGAAAAGGAGAGTAGAACAGTTTGACCTGGGGAAACAGTTCCCAAGGCCTTCCTACACCCCATGAGGCCTCCAGGGCCCCAGGTCCATGTCCACTGATTTCTAGCCTTCCCTGCCCATCATCCTCCCTCCCTGGCCCCCCTGTAGCACCAGCCCAAGGAGGGGCTGTGTTATAGGAAGGGCAATATTGCCAGGTACTGGGCAGGGTCTGCCATCCCAGGTGGGAACACACTGCAAGCCCCAAGGAGGATAAGGACAGGGCTCTCAGTCTTTCCTCTGATGACCCCAAGGGCCCCAGAGCCATAAGGTCTGCCCACACTGGGACCCCAACCTGTGGGGGAGGGGTGACACTCAGCAGTCCCCTGATCTCCTGGTAACAGGTCCCTCCTGCTCTCTGGGATCGAGAGATTAGAGAGTCACAGCCCTGCTCTGCCATCTGAAGTTTCCTTATCTGTTCAGCAGAGGCCTCCCTGGGAAAACTGTGCTCCCTATTGTCCCGTACACTTGTCCCCATAACTTGTCTTAGCTGCTATCAAAGACCTCTGCCATTGTCATATGAGCTTGATCTACTGACACTGGGCAGGGAGGAGGAATGAAAGATGGTGAGCTAAAAGTAACGAAATGCTGAAATCTCATAGAAAGGAGGGGACAGGACTCTAATAGAACTCTCCTGCCAGGCGCAGAGGTCTCCTTGGCAGCTGACCCCCCCCCCCAGCCGGCAGCTACAGTTAGGAACGTGCTGAAGGTGGGAGGGGCAGAGTCTGAGACAGCTGGGAACAGGCTGCACCTGGAGGAGCCGCCAGACGCCACCCTCAGAACTGGGGGGCTGGAGACACTGGAGGCAACGGCCATCACATTCAGGAGACATCATAGTACCAGTAACATTTCCCATAATTCTGAAGGCTACACTGACCCTGCCTTCCTGTTACGTTACCCCAGATTCCCAAAGGCCCTGGCATCTGAAGAGTGTTCTGGGCCCTGTGACGGCAGAGTAAGGCCCATCCTTCTGTGTCCCCACCCACAGCTCTGGGCACAGCTCTGGGTCGGTTCAGTTCCCAGGGCCCGGCTTACCTCACTCTCACCCAGGCCAGGCGGTGCTGCCAGAGCCTGGTGGGTGGTGTCCGGTGCTGCCCGGGAGGAGCAGTGAGGTTTGTAGATGGGCACGGGGAACGGAGGGGTGGTGTGCCCGCTGGAATCAGCCATGCAATCCCCTGAGCCTGGCTCATCTCCCAGTCCCCCTGGCACGCTGCCTCCCAGCAGAGGAGCCTCCAGGGTCTGTGGGCTCTCAGGCTTCCCATCAGCGCAGGAGTCCGGGAACCGCCACGGAAAGTGCTCTCTGGGAGCACTGGTGTCTGAGTGCGGGCTCCCCAGGAAGAGGGGGTTATCATAGAACGCGCTCTCCTCCTCAGCACCCCACTCTGGGGAGGAGCCTGGAGTCTCCTCCCCTGGGCTTCCCAAGGCTGGGTTCTCTCCCTCAGCTCTGCGGCTGTCTTCCCCAGAGGCAGCCTCCGGGGGTGGGCTGCGGTGGAGGCCTGAGTCCAGGGGGCTGGCCAGGTTGGAGGAGAAAGGGGGGCAGTCCGCAGGCGCCCTGGGGATGCAGGACCTCAGCCCTGCCCTGAGCTCCTCAGTCTTCTCCAGCTCCTCCTCCAGGTCCAGGACGCACATCTGGGCCTGCAGGATGCCCGCCCAGAACACCACTTGGGTGGAGGAACTCTGGCTCTGCCGTGGGCCCCCCTGGGGAGACCTGCTGCCCTGGCCCTCGGGCTCTGCGCTGCAGCCCCTGGGAGGAGCATCTTGCCTCGCGGAATCAGAAAGGTCGGATACCCAGGTCTGTTCCCGGAAAGGTTTGGGCGGGTCCAGATGGCTGCATGTTTCCCTTGGGTGCACTCCTTGGTGGGGCTGCAGATTGTCTCCCAAATAGACGTTGAGAACTTCCACAGGTTTGGGGTGTTCAGAGAGTCTTTTGTCACCCATCATCCACAGAGAGCAAGTGTGCAGGAACCCCTAGAAGTGTCCACCTTCACAATCTCATTTTGTGGATTAGGGGGAGCACGGGCCACAGGGGCATCAGGAATCCACTCTGCCCTGGAAGTGCCCAAAGCAAATGTAGGTCAGCAAAGGGCTTCCAGCTTCTGTCTAGTGAGTCGGCTGTGTGGGAGTCCCTGTCACGTCCCTGGCCCCGGCTGGGGTACACTGCCCTCCACAGCGATGTGCTGCAGGAGCGCACCATGTACGCATGCCCCCTGACCCTGCCGTCTCGACTGCTTGCTCCAAAGACACCCATCTGTGGGCTGAAGATGGCCCAAGTGGCTTCGCTGAAATAAGACAGACTGGCCAAATCAGACCCTCCTCTCAGGGATCTAGACTGGAGAACGGAGAGGGGGTTGGCAACAGAAGATGGAAATGCCTCAAAATAGTGTGAAATCAGCGGCAAGCCAAAAACAACACGTAAACCAAAGCAGGTAGCTGACAGAGACACAGACTAGAGTCAAAAAGGGTGGAACAGAATCTCTCATGGAAGAAGCAGGCACTTAAGAAAGAAGGCCACACCTGCCTGGTGTCCACTCTCTGAGGCTCGTATCTTCAGGGCCTGCATCCTTCGCGAGACTGGCCAGCTGGTTCGCACTTACAGCTGCACAGCTCGGCCAGGTGGAAGCAGGTCCAGGCACCCACTAAGCTCTAAGCTGGGCCTGGTCTCCTGGAGAGCAGACGTTTCCTGCAGAGGAGTGGGAGGCTGGGACACGTGGCCCAGGCTGCAGCACACCTGCTCAGAGCTGCCCTGTGCATCTGCCACAGCAGCCGCACCAGTGCTAGAGCTCGGGGCAAGGCCTTATCTGCTGCAGCCTATCTTGTAGGGCAGTGCGGGGAAGGGCTGCTTCTTCAGAACAACTGATTAGTTTTCTCTCCTGGCCACTGTGCAACTCGTAACTGGACGGTCTCTGCCTTGTACCGGCTCTCAGGAAGTGTGAGATTAAGCAGACAGGCCCGTAGGGACATGCCGTTCCAGTCTGGAATGCACCCTTTGCCTCATCTCATCTTCTCTTTTCCCTTTCCCTCAAACCCCTCACTCATATATTTCTATCTTGAAGATTGTGTGTGCCTGTCATATGTATGAAATATTTGCTGGAACAAACATATAAATACACTCAAATACATGCTGACAACCTGCGACTATGTGTGACTCACCCACCCGATGTCCCACCTTATACACCCTGTAAATGGGAGCCCAGAGTGGGAAACCAAGGCCAGATGGGCCCTGCTGCTGAAGGCCCCGGGCAGCCACAGCCTGGGCTGTGCCTCTTGCAGGAGGGTGCCCGCGGGAGGTGAAACACGACCACCGTGAATTGCAGCTTCTTATTCCTCTTGAAACTGTCCTCCCTCAAAATCCAACCACCCTCAAAAACAGAGTTCATTTCTGGGTTTCCTCCTCTCCTCAGTCCCAACCCCACACCCCTCACTTTTAGCACGAACAGGTCATTGCAGGGTGATGGCCTCAGGGCTCTGAAGTTTTAGCCCCAGGAAAGGCCCTTATCCAGCCTCAGGGCCCATTTATTGCTGGGTTCTCAGTCACCCCTGGCCCCCAACAACTGTGACCTCCCGTTTTTCATTCTCAATTGTGTATTTGATGCTCTGATTCAAACTCATTGGAACTGTCTTTGCCTTTCCCTTTTCTCCTGGGGATCTCCCAATCTCTTCACTCAGCCTTCAGTGGTCATTTCTCTCCACCTCACACACCTCTCCCAAGCTACTGGCCGGGCAGTCCATGGGTGGCTCCCCAGGCCCTGGCTACCCTGCTCCCCAAGCATGGTCTGTTTTCTGCTCTCAGTCTTCTCCCGCTGAGAGACCCATGTGATCCCATTTCCAAGGGGGCAGGAGGAGTGAGTCTCAGGACCCACGGTCTGTACTTGGGCAGCCCCCCTCTGGACTCCCTGCCCAGGCCCACCTGGTGGGGAGTGACTAAGAGGGAGCAGGAGGTGGAACACCCTCACTCTAAGAAGACACATCTAATCTAGGGGAGGGGGCAGGCAGAGGCGAAGGGAAGAGAGAAAAGCACCTGGTTTACCGGGACCTGAACACGGGTACTCCCAGCACCTTTCCCAGACCCCCAGGCCCCTCCCTCCCTTCTGAGGCCTATTTGTGTGAGCTGCCCGCTCCGGGACCCTTCTCCAGGTTGTCCTTGTTCCTCCACACCGCACCCCTGTGTCTGGGTGGGTGCATCTTTAGGAGTTCCTGTGGGCACCGGCTTGCCTCAGTGACGTCACACCTCTGCTGTTACTAGTGAATTCAATTGACAGGAAAAGTTCAAAAGCCAGTAATGGAACAGAGATGTGGGCAGGGTGAGCGAAAGGGTGTCTTGTGACTTTTCACATGTTCATCTTTGTGAACAGGTACTTGTAAATAAATGTGTATATGTACACAAAGCAGCCACGCAGATTAATGGTAATTCTACGCTAGATGCTGGATTTGCAACCCCAGAAGAAACCAGGTGTTCCTCAAGGGATTCCAAGTGAAAAGGTCCCGAGAATAAAGAGAAGGGACAGTGCAGGGGCCCGAGAGGTCTGCAGGGCTTGGAAGGGGCGGGAAGTCTGAGGATGGGAGCCCGAGGCCATGAGAGGACAAACAGAGAGATGGACTGACAGACTGACAGCAGTTGGTGGGGGACAAGCACGCAGGTCGATGGGGTCATGACTCTGAACCAGTGAAATTCAGCCCGCTACATCCCACCCCTTACAGAGCACTCACCGAGCCTCGTCTCCCCCTTTCCCAGAACACACGCTCCACGAGGCAGGTTCTTGCTCCGGGGGTCTCACTAGACACAGGCCGGGTGGCCGAATGACTTCAGCGACTGCTGATGCTGTGCTCACTCCCACCCACACGGTTCAGGGCGGGGTATTCTGTTGTTCAGATTGGAAAAGTAACCTTTGGTGTTGACTAAGAAGCTCAGGACCACCTGCGAGACACGGGTTTACAGAGCTTGGTGGCAGGGTCCTGGCTCCAGACAGCAGTTCCACGTGGGGGCCACAGCCAGGCAGCCACGTTCTCCAAATAAATATATAGGATGCCCCTCCCCCATTCCCAATACTGGGGACACACTTGTACTTCAAAGTTGTTCATCATTTATCTGAAATGCAAACACGAGTGGGCATCCTGTGTCTCACCGGGCAGCCATGCCTCGAGGCCGTGGTGCAGGGCGCCTGGAGCCCCACCACTGCCCAAGCTCCACTGTGCGCTCCTGTCAGCCATGCCATGGGCAGGACAGGCTGTACCATCTTCTCTTGCCACTAGCGGAGAAGCCAAGGCTCCAAGTTTGAGAGACATGTGGGGACTCAGCAGGGAAGTGGGGTGGGGCCCTTTTAACTTCACTGTCTTCCCACCACCAACCAGCTCCCAGGGCAGTCACAAATCCCTGGGAGCAGTCACTCATTCACCTGTTCCCACTGTCCAGAGCAAGGCCTGCTGGACTCAGGTGGCACTCCAGAGGCGTTTGTGAGAATTAGGCAGAGGGACAGATCCTCGACAAACTCACTGGAGGCCCGGTGAGCCTGCGCTGGGAGAAGAGTTGGCATCATGTGACCTTACGACCTGAGGGCCAGGCTGCCCACGAGCCAACTACATCTTCCCTGGATGCCCAGTGCCCCGGGTCAGGGGGGCCCTGCCCCTGGGTGCTCCTGCTGGGCCAGTGGCCGACACGCTCATGTGTGCTCCAGGAGCAGCTGGACAGAGAGGAGACCGTAGAACCCACAGTGTCCTTGTCTGTGTCCTCTGCCCATGAAGGGACCCTGCAACTGGGGGCTTAAGAAATATCTATCATCCACACATCTATCTATTACCTGTTATCTATCTATCTATATCTCCCTCCCCCGTACCCCACCATCCTCTCCCCACCTTGTCCTCGCCTTCTTAAGTTTGAGGATAAGTTCTGGGAGAAGTGGAATGGTTGTTTGGAATACAAGAAAATGCTTAAGCTCCGGAGACAGTGAGGGGAGGGCACAGAGGTGGAAAGTGGAGATCACTGTCTGCTGTGGCCCCAGGCCCCCTGCCACCCCTCTGAGCACAGGTGGCTGAACTCAGTTCACGGAATTCCCATCTCGAGGGATCTCTCTAGGAGAACTCTGCAGGGCTAACTTTACCCTGTGATGGGGTAAAGGACGCAGAAACTGAGCTGGGGGACCGAGAGGACGCAGTGCCCACCACTCACTGCTGGCTCCACGCCACGCTGGGCTTTGAGGTAGTTTCATTTTGATGTTGGGATGGGAGGGAACCCAGCTGGCTCTGGGACCATGGTTTTGGGGAGTGCGTTTGCTCTTCCCCCCCTGCGTGGTCACAAAGTCTGTGCTCTGCCTGCTGGAGGCTGGGCACAGCCACCCTGAGGGAGAGGCGACAGCCTGGGCATTCTGCAAGAAGCCTCACGCCCGAGGTTCACAGACTGCACTCAAATCCTAACTACAGCTGATCAGCCATTGACTTGGTCAGAAACTCCACCTGGTTCCTTATCTGTAAAATACAGAAATAAGGTGAAATAAGCTACTCCGCTGGTCTGTCATAAAGTGAAAATGGGTCTGAGCGTCATGCTGGGCCTTGGCCTTGGTCGGCGCTCAGAAGTACCATGTCCTGCTGGTTTAACTCTGCTACTTTGAAAGTCCACTCAGAGAAGCAAAAACGAGCTCGGTGGGCACGCTCACTCAGCTGCCTCCCGAACCAGCCCCGAACCTGCTTTAGGACTGTGTGTGTCTTTCCCTTTAAGCTACCACTCAGCAAATGCTCCTTCTTTTTGCTCTGGCATTTTTTTTCCTTCCTATGGAAAAAGTAAAGGCTCCTGGCCTGTCCAGGGATGGAGGAAGTGACCAGTGCTGTCCCTGTGCAGCCCCAGCAGGAGCAGGCCCAAAGTGTTGTCCCTCAGGAGCCAAGAGTGGAGTCCTCTGTCTGGAGCTGCAGGACTGAGGCCCTGCCTGAACCTGGAGACTGAGCACCGTGAGACAAGTGTAGGGCCGCCCCACTTCCTGCCCACACACAGAGCACTCATGCAAATGTGCTGAGGGAGCGGGGAGGCTTCAGGGGTGCTGAGGGCCCAGTGGTGGGTGGGCTAGGACTGGGGCAGGAGGAAGAATGAAAAGGGCAGAGGATGAGGCCGAGCACAGACGGGTCTCAGAGCAGCTGCTGCCTGGAAGGGCTCAGGCCTGGCTGGTCCCCGCACCCCTTCTTGGACCCCCCACTCCATAAACAGCTCAGCAGCCAGGCTCTGAGCCCTGAGCTGGTTCCTTATTTGTAGATGTCCCAGGAGGCTGGGGAGACAGGCCCATTTGACGCCCATCCTTCCAACTGCCGCAAAGGCCCCCAGCCTTGAGGGGACTGATACTGGCTGATGACAGGTCGCCCACCCCAGCCTGTTGGTAGAGGAGACTCCAAACACAGCACCTCAGGCTCTAGAACCAGGGGCAGTGTGAGAGGTGTTCCTCCAGGAGGCTAGCTTCACCTTCAGGCTACAGCTGCAACAGGAAGGCCTCAGAGCACCTCACAGGGACATTGAGAGTTACACGGCTTCTGCTGCCCATCAGGTCAACAGGGATAAGCAGAGCTGACCTGGCAAACTGGCAAGTCAGGTCCCTGCCTCTCACCAGCCTCTCTGGGAGGCTAAGACTCAGGCTAAGAGCTGAGTCTGAGCTCCCGCAGTGACAACACCCAAAGCTCCCCCGACATCACCACCCTCCACCCCGTCCGCCCTAACTCCAGTCTGTCTGGCCTCTTTCCTGCAAAGGTCGAGGGTCAAGGCTTACTTGAGCCCTAGCCCCTAAGAGTGCCCACTGAACACCCAGCCACAGCAATCGCCATGCACCCCAGAAACTTTCTCGGCCCCCCACATTCACTATTGCAGACCCCAAGGGCCCTGGTAGGGCTGCAGCAAAAAGCAGAGAAAGGGCCAGATGAGGTGGGAGGGGAGAGAGAAGAGGAGGATGAAGAGAGGGAAGGGGGCAGGTTGGGCACAACCCAGGCCAGGCTCACAGCAGGTACACAGCAGGGCTCACAGCACCTTCCTTTCTGCCCATCTGCCTGAGCCACTGCCCCAGGGCACACACGACTCTCCATGCCCTACTCTCTCAGCTCCGGCCCAGGCCCACCCCAAGCAGGCCCACCTCGCTCACCTTCAAAGGCCCCAGGAAAGGACCAGTGAGCCGGGCCCCAGGGAGCAGTTCCTGCTGCACAGTGTGTCCGCCCGGTGAGTGGTGAATGTGGTGGCTGGAGCTTCCGACTTCCGCTCCCCGCACCCTCAGACACTCTCACCCCTCCCGCTGCACTCCCCTGGCCTCCTCAGGGCTCCCCAGCTGCTGTGCACCTCACACTTCCTGCCCACAAGACAGGAGCCTCTACTCCCAGGCCCAGTGCCTCATGGGCCCTTACCCACACCACCCCCACCCCTCAGCAATGGTCCAGAGAGAATCACACCCTTCTCCCCCCAGGGCCTGGGAGAGAGAAAGGGGAAGGTGCAGGCCCTGGACTGTGAACAGGCCCCTCCCCTTCCTGCCTGTGGTTCTGTCACCAGGTCCTCATCTCTGCGCAGCTCGCAGTTCCCTGCAGGGCACACGGTGGGGCAGAGGGGGCCCTATGGGCAAGTGTAATTTTTTGTTTTTAATAATAGACATTTTGATCTCTGTCACCTGGTACAACTGTCCAGTAGTCACAGTGCTCCCCAGTAGTGCCTCAGCCACTCCTTGCACCTATTTAAGAAGCATCACTGTACCCATTATACGGGAGGCAGGCTCAAGGTGACAAAGCCACTGCCCAGGGCTGTGCAGTTGGGAAGTCACACAGCTGGAGTTGGAGCTCCGTCTCTGGCCACAAGAGCCACGTACTGTCCATTCCCCACAGTGAGTTCCAGATGTACTTCTGTGGAACACAGGCCACAGGTGTCCACAAGTGTGAGACAGGCAGGGCGTGGGGAGGGCAGGCCACTGTACCCTCCTTGTTTCTCTGCACAACCTGCCTCTCCAGCTCCAACGACCACCAACTTGTCTGCTGAGGATTCCGAGATGCCTGCACCAGCCCAGCTCCAGTCCTCGTAAATCTAACTGCTCAGGAGACTCCTCCACTCATATCGCCTGCAGGCCCGGCCGCACAGCCTGCTGTCCAGAGGGCAGGGTGGAGCTGCAGCCCTCCACCAGCTGAATCCCCCAGGGTGAGCGTCCATAGGGACATGCATACCAACCTTTCTCCACCACACTCCAGGCACCAGAAGCCTGGACTTTTCTGCCCTCCAGGCCCGCATGGCCTCTTCCTGCCGTAGGGCATTGCTTCGATGCTCCGTGCAGCCCTACCCCTGGGGTGGGGGCAGATAGGACCTGGACCTCTGGGGGAGGAGGGAAACAGGAAGAAAAGCAGACTGTGGCAGGGGCTGAAGGCTGGGGGTTGGCTCTCTTGCAATGGCCACATTCCCAGGAGGTCAAGGATCCTAATTCATGGTTAAGGTGGGAGGTAGGAGAACACTGTAAGTGACAGTTTGTCAGCTGTGGTTATGACCTGCACATATGCCCCACGTCAGATGGGGCCTCCACTGTTCTTTTTTGGGATGGAAACTGTTAGGGGCACCTCAAACTCAGTGGAACAAAGTTTCATTGCCGCCCCCACCCCCCCAGCTGCTCTTCCTTCTGTATCTGGGCTTTGCCTGGTGTATAAGCCAGAAACCTAGCGACCTAAGCCAAAATGCAAGCCCTCCGTTCCGGCCTGCAGCCTCACCCAGCCTCTGGAATATGGCCGCCCGCTCAGCCTGCACCTCCTCCACATGGTCACCTATGTGAAACGCTGCTGAATTATCAGGAAGAAAACACGCACCCTGCTCTCAGGGTGCTTCCAGTTCTGTGGCAGAGACAAAGTAAGCCAGCGGATGAATAAATCAATGCCTGACTGTAAACTGAGGCATGCTGGGGAGGATGCCCAGCATGCTGGGTAGGGAGAAACGAGACAGCGGGGAGGTCAGAAACACCCGGGAGCAGCCAGCGTGTGGAAGAGTGTGAGGCCAAGGGAACTGCACATCTGCTTCCTCACCTGAGGCCCTGAGGGTCCCTCTGAGTTAGGGGAACAGAAGTAGGCCAGTTTGGTCAGAGCTCCTGGCCTGGGGGCCTAGGGGCCTGGAGGCCTGGCTGGGGGGGTGGAGGGAAGATGGGGCTAGAGTGGCACCGCACAAGGTCGGCAGGGAAGCGACAGGGCAGAGAGTGCCTCTGCAGGGTGGTTGAGCTCTCCGGCAGCTGGATGGAGGAGACAGTCGGAGGCTCAGTGAGAGCAGGGGCACCGGGAAGGGTTCTGAGGCTGGCCAGGGCAGGTGGGACAGTAGCTTTAAGGACAAGGATATGGCAGAGGAGGGGACGCAGAGGACTTGGGGTGTATACTGGATGACTGGTGGGATCTGCCACCTAAGCAGATGAGAGGTGGAGAGGACAGGGGAGTCAGGTAACTTCTGGACTTCTGGCTGGAGCGACTCAGTGAGAGGTAATGGCACCTGCCGGAATGAGACAGAACCAGGGAGCTGAGGCTTAGGGGAGAAAATCAATGATTTTTTAAATATTAGGTTTGTGATATCTATGAAATACTCAAGCAGACAACTGAAAAACACACCTGGAGTGGACAGGAGGGGCTAGGCTGGAGAAACCGGCGTGTGTGTGTGTGTGTGTGTGTGTGTGTGACCAGCAGAAAGGGGGTGTGCGCTGGAGGCGGGGGGCGGGGGGAGGGGGGCCAGGAGAGGGCTTCACTGTCAAGCAGGTGAAAGAAACTCGAACGGGTTGTCACAGAGGACAAGAGAGGAGATAACTTTAGAAAAGGAAGTGGTTGGCTCTAGCAGACGCTACCACAAAGTTAGAGACATACACAGTAAAAGTGACCACGAAATGCGGCCACAGGGAGATTATAGACAAGCAGGGTGAAGGGTAGGGGGCAGGGGGAGCAGGAGCCAGGTGGCCATGAAGAGAGGATGGGGTCAGCCTCTCGTCCCCTCCGCTTCAGCCTCTCCACTAGCCCAGTGGTCCTCAGGTCCCTGTGGCTGCAATAGGACCAGGCAGGAGAGGCCCAGGGATCCACCTCCTTCCCTTTACTGAGAACACCTCAAAGGCCAGGCTGACTGGCTCACTGTACATGCCCAGGTTGAGCAGTGCCTGGCTCATCGAGTTCCACAAGCACGTGGTGAGTGAGAACACGCTCTCACTACCTCCTCCCTGACTACTTCCAGACAAGCCCCTGGGAAGGGGAACCTGCCTCTCCCTCTCCTCCAAGTGATGGGTCTGGCATGTGAGGGGGTGTGTGTTTGGGGATTATGGGGCCTGGCTAGGGGGTTGGTTCCTGCATACAGCAAACTTTAAGAAGAGATTCCAAGACTCCTGCGACCACCAGTTCTGTTTCTCTTCCTAGAACTTTCATCTCCTTCCCAAGTCTGCAAGGACCAGAGCCCTGGCTGGGAGACCCCAGGGTGCCAGCAAGGACAGATCGTGAGGGCACAGAGGGGAAGCTGGCTCGTGCCCCAGAGCCCCTGCCAACATTGACCTTTGATCCCCTGCATTCTCCCCCTCATTCCTGGGGTTCCCTACTCGGCCACTGTACCCCTCCCCAGGGCCCAGAGGACACAAAGTCTCTGGACCTGACCACAGCTGTGGGCAATCAGCCCTTCCTGCCTCCCCCAAGATGAGCAACTTCCTGTTTGCCCACAGAGGAAGCCACCCAGCACAGGTGGGGAGGTGGCATGTCAAAACTGAAAGCACGGGAGAGCAGAGCCCACCCCCTAGAAGAGGAGCTCTAGGGATTTCAGCACAAGGTCCGCCTTCCAAGAGGCAGCAAAGGACGGGCACAGGCACGTGGCTTACAACTGCCTCTACCGGGGCACCCTGTGTGCTGGCTGCTGTGCACCACACCCTTTACAGGCGGCACCTCCAATCCCATGAGTCTGGGTGGATGTGGGTGTCATTGTCACCATTTACAGAACGGGTGAGGAGACTGAGGGCCAGAGCAGTTACTGAGGCTGGACTTGAACACAGGACTGCCAAACCCCAGCAAGTACACTCGCGTGTTCTGCTATACCAGTTGACTCTGCAACCTGCGGGGATGAAGAAGCAGGCCTTCTTTCCACGAGCGCTACTGACAGTGCAGCTTGAACTCATTTCTCCCAACACAAAGCTTAAAACATTGGAGCGGATGGAGCTTACTATGGTCCTTCCAGGGGCACCAGCCCCTCAGTGGGCTTCTGTGTCCCTGAATATACAGGAGACCTTGGAGCAGGGCGGCCACATGCTGCTTCCTCCAGAAAAGGCCCTCCCTTCCAGCTCTCCAGCCTCAGGGTGGTCAGATAGGAGGATACTTGCCTCCCAACATTCCTCTGCCAGGTCAGAGGCTGCAGTCCCACTGTCCTGCTTGACTGTGGACTCCCTGGGGATGGAGCAGAGCTGGAGGTAGAGCCAAGTGAGGTGTCCAGTGACTGAGCCCATGGCCTTGGGTCAAAGGTGCCCCTAATGCCTATGGTCTTAGAATGGGAGGGAAACATGTCCCAGGGGCAGAGCAAGAAAGGGCACTGGCCCAGTGGGAATACCGTCACCAGCACCCCAGTAGATGGTCAGTACCAGTGTGGCCCTGGGTTTTCTGGAGCAGGCAGAAAGTGACTGTGGAAGTGAATGACACACTTCTATTTCTTGGGCCCAGTTGCCCAATCTTTGGTGGGCACAATAACCGTCCGAAGCTAACCCTTCTCTGCTGCAGACAGACACTTGGGCCACAGCTCCCCGGCCCGGCCTCTCTCCCAGGCCCCCTTCTCAGCTCCCTCCTGACTCAGTGTGCCCCAGGTCAGCACCTTGCCTGCAACCCCTTGTCATGGGTCTGCCCTCATGCAGCAGTGACTCAGAGTGACAGCAGAGGTCATTCACCTCTGTCCCCAAGCCCCCTGGCACTCAGAAGACACTTGCAAAACATCTGCTGAAACAGATGTGCACGCAGGTACTGATACAGCAAGAACACTGACCTGTCAACATCACCATCAGGGACTGGATGAGTAGGCGGTGGCAAACCATAGGACCACACGGTGAGTCTCCGCAGCCTGCGACTACCTCATCGCTGCAGGGTATTTAATGAAGTAGAAAGATGCTCAGAGTATATCATTAAGTAAGAAAACTGCTAGCAATGGCTGGATAGCTCAGTTGGTTAGAGCATTGTCCCGCTACGCCAAGGTTGTGTGTTCGACCCCCAGGCCATGACACATGCAAGAAATCAACCAATGCGTGCATAAATAAGTAAGTAGGGCAACAAGCCAGTGTTTTCTCTCTTCCTTCCTCTCTCACTCTAAAATTAATTTAAAAAACTTAAAAACTGATTATATATTCAGTATAATCTCAATTTTTTAAAATGTGTATTTAGGCAATAGAAGCCTACAATGCAGGTGGATGGCAGCTGTCTGTGTGTGTGGTAACAGTGCACATCGTTGAGTTCTTTATGCTCTTTGGTATGCATCTAGCTTTTTAAAATAAATATGTATCATGTTAATCATCAGCAAAAATAATAAAGGTGTTAGAAAATTAAATTTGTTGAATTAAATAACGATTGAATGTTTCCATTCACTCTACAGGCCAGAGGCTCTCTGCAGCCTCTGTCCGGGGCCTGGGCAGGCGGGGCTCCCATGGGTGTGACCGGTTGTGACCGGGCGTGCATGGCGGCTTCTGCTGCAAGCCCTCATCGTGACCACCTCTCAAGTGGCTGCTAGTGTGCCCTCTTTTGAGATGGTGTGGGGATCCACTTGGAACTCCACGGTTGGTATGAAGATTATTTTAGGGTAAAGACATTTGAGATTTGACAGATGCAAAAAAACAACCTTCTCAGAGCTTCCCTTAGGGGATAAAAACAGCGACTTCTGGGAAACAGGCTGCCATGAACCCCTTCTTCGGGCAGTTCTGCCCTGAGGAGAACTCACCGAAGCCACTGAATCCCTTCTCTAGGGCAGTGACGGCCTCAAAGGCAGAAACACCACTCAGACCTGTGAACTCAAGCATTACCACAGATTTTCTCATCTCCATTTGCTCTAAAAACACAGTGCCCTACAAGAACCTATTTGTCTTGCCATAGAAGCCTCTTCTCTCCCCTCCATTTCCCTACTAGGGATATGAGCCTTTAACTTTCACAGCATACCAAGCCAGCTACTTCTTTGATTGGTCCCATGTGCATGCCAGTAAACCCCTCTCCACTGATAAGCTGTCTCTTGCCAGGCCCCCCACCACTAAATTGAAGAGGACAAAGCAAAGACTTTCCCTTCCCCGGCACAGTAGAGATGACCTCCTCCATGTCTCCACGAACCTAAGGCTGGGTTTGCCTACATGTGTGTGTGGGACACAGAATGAGAATTTTTAAACAATCAAGGATTTATGTGAATTGCATGAAAAATAATTGATACAGCAAACGTATGACTTCATAGGTGTTACACTAGGACTACGCTAAAGTAATAATATCATACCTACTTTATGTTGTTTTTTCAAGTTATGTGTATTCAAGGGAAAATATGAAATAAAATAGTACAGGTAGAAAACTATGTCAAAAACTATGACAAGCACTTGTTCCTTTGGAGGAAAAACTGAGTTTTCCTAATAGTAATGCTCATTAGCTGTAATCTGCCATTAAGTGCTGAACAGGACGCCAGGCTCCCGCTTAGCAGGGAAGCAAGGCTTAGGCGCTGCGTACAACAGAGAACAGGTCTGCTGGCTGCCACAGTGACGCAGAGGAAGACAGCTCAGAGCAAGACAGCTCAGAGCAGGGCACTTCCTGGGTCACCTGAAGGGTTGCTATCCCCCTAGGGGGTGCCCGCACTTCCCCTGCCTATAGCAGCAAAGCCCTGGGCCCAGTGCCCTCTCTGTGCCACCAGGAGCCATCATACTCCATACCCTATAAACAGTCACCAGGAGTCACCGAGATGGCAGGGGGCGGAGAGGTCTAGCACAGTGGCCTGGGAGCTCATCCCAAAGAAGAAAGCCCCTTGCAGCTACCTGTGCTTCTGGAGCCCTTTCCCTCCTGCCTGTCTCAGCACTGCTGTGCATCCTCCAAGGCCCCACTGAGAGAGGGCAGGGAGGCAGGGACCCCTTCTTGGATGTCCTTGCCTATAACTGTCCCCAACCTCTGCCCAGGATGTTTTCCTGGCTGTCTGGCCAGGAAAGGACAGAGTTCAAAAGTGCACCCAGCCTCCCCAGCTGGTTGGGCCTGTCCATCCACTTAACCCTGCATACCTGCCCAGGGCTCTATCCTGCAGAGCCTTTCCTGCCTGTCTACACTCTCTCTGGGCAACCTCCTCCTCACTCACATGCCTTCACCTCCTACCTGCTCACAGAACTGTTTAGCAAACCCTTCCCAGCCTGGAGGGCTCTAACTGCGACAGGGGCCTCATTGCCATTCTCCTGGCAAGGCTCAAGTTTGAGCAGGACTTCAGACTTGGCAACAGCATGGCCATGTGTCCGTGAGTGCACACCCCATCCCTGGCCCAGCCTGCCCCTCCTGCATCCGGTCCTGTCTGTGGCACCACATCCACCCAGTTTCCCAAGTCAGCAGCCTTGACACCAGCCTAGACCACTCGTGCCTCCTGCCCCTCACATCCCCATCCATAGTCCACTCCAGTTCTCTTCCTAGACATCACTTCTGCCCTTGTAAACCTTTACCAACTGACCCCCAGGCCCCTGCCTCACCCTGTGCCTTTAAGGAAAGCCCAGTCCTGGCATTTGACGCCCAGCCTCTCCTGGGGCCACACCCCCCACCCCTACCCTACATGGGACCCCAGTAGCCTATGGGGCTTGCTTGGAAGTTCCCAGTACTTTCACATGTCATTGTGTTCTTATGCTGCCTCTCGCTCAGCTCTGTCCTCTTCCCCATCCTCCTTTTCATCTGTCAACTCCTCTTCATCCTCCAAGGCACACACCCCAAATGCCATTTCTCCAAACAACCATCCAAGACCAGGTCAGTAAGAATCAACTGTTATGATGATAACGTAATAAATTCTAACCATGGAACACCGTGCAGCTTTCACACAGCAGCCAGAGGCATTTCTCAAAACAGTATCAGGTTTAAAAAGTAAAAAGATCACCCTGGCTGGTGTGGCTCAGTGGATTGAGAGCCAGTCTGCAAACCAAAGGGTCACTGGTTCAATTCCCAGTCAGTGCACATGCCTGGGTTGCAGGCCAGGTCCCCAGTTGGGGGCGCATGAGAGGCAACCACACTTTGATGTTTCTCTCCCTCCCTTCCCCTCTGTCTAAAACTAAATAAAATAAAATCTTTAAAAAAGTAAAAAGATTATGATTTGTGGCACAGTGTAATATACATAGTTTAAAATATATGTATATAAAAATCAACATTGTATATTTCTGCAAAATACATCCAGATCTGTGGGTAAATGTATCATAAACATGTCATAGTGGCCGCTGCTCTCGAGTGTAGGGGAAGGTGGTGGGGGGCAGTCAGCAGGACTGGAGATGAAGGATGACTGTAATTCAATAACAAAACATAAGGAACAATCCAATTTAGACCATAGGCCAAGGACATGAATAGTTCACGGAAAGAGAAAGACAAACAGCTTAAAACATATGTGAGACTCAGAACACAACTCACAAAAAACACCTATTAAACCACAACGTGATGACACTTTTTTCTGTCAAGTTGGCAAGAACAGGAAGTTGATAACACACCAATTGATGGAGCCGCAAGGAAACAGTCTCAGAACTGAGCCTCGAAAGCTGGCGGCATTGTCCGATATCTAAAATACACATGCTTTTTAAATCAGTGAGTCCAAGTGTTACGAATTTCTTCTAAAACAGACGCAGAAGTGAGCAAATATGTAGGTACCCGCATGTTTCATGCATTCCTGTCTGTCACTACAAACAAAGAAACAGACAGAGAGACGCAGAGGAAACAACCCAGAAAGTCAGAGAGAACCAGCAGGTCAACGTGAGACCTCCCACATTTACCTGCTCACTCTGTGAGATACTGCACATTCACACAACAAGGATGGAGGCCGTCTGTATGTCCTGACTCAGAATGGGAAGTCTATTCCCATTGTGTAAGTCTAAAAAGTATAGACCTGAGCATTATTACAATTTGTATAAAAAAAGAGAAAGAGGGAAAGAGAGAAAGGGGAGGCACACACACACACATGTGTGTTTACAAGTAGAACTGTCTCTCTAGGTGCAGACTCAAGAAACCGAAGAGAACTGGGCATCGGAGGGCATCAGAGAGAGGGAGCTGTTTCACTGCATCCCTGGAGGGCTGTTTGAATTAACATTTATAAAAATAAAGTATTAACTTTAAAAACATTTTTGAGAAAATTTATCCATGCAAATATTACCTTACGAAGAAGAACAGAAGCGGAGGGGGCTCACAGTCCCCACCGGCCCCTCCAACCCCCTGGCTGGGACGACCGACACCTCCCCCGCGACAGCCATGTGGTCGGCCAAACCTCTCTCAGAGCACTCAGCCTGAAATTGCTCCGCCTGACTGCAGCCCCGACCTGCACACTCACCCGCTGGGTACAGACGGGCAGCTGTCACACTGTCCAGCCTCAGTTTCCTCCTCTGTAAAATGGGGCAGTGACAGAGCATGCTGTGCAGACTCACTGTGAGGGTGATCGAAGGAGAGCCTGGGACACACTGCGTGCTTATTACATGTCCATTAGTACAGACTCTCCAGTTTTGCTTTTAAGCCAACTAATGAGATCACCTAATTACTTTAACAATGAAAGGTTATTAGAATTTTCCTCGAAGGCAACAGTTCTTCCCCCCATTTCCAGCTTCCAGAGTCTTTACTGATTTGAAAAACCCAGTCTGCTCCCAGTTCGGCTCCCTCTGTGTGGACCATGATGTTTGGGTAAAAGCTGCGTGTGGGGAAAGCAAGTGACTTGGCTCCTGCCCAGACACACACTCTCCCTCTCTGGTGATCTGCTGTACCCTGCTTGGGTTGAACAACCGAACCTGACCCTGAGTTTGCCTGGAAACAACATCTGCTTTCTGGGGTGCCTCTGGCCATCAGGCTAACCCCACCCCACACCTTGCCCTCTAAGGAAAGGCTCGGAGAGGCCTCCTGGCCTCTGTCCAGTTCCTGCATCATGGTCAGCATGCCCAGCAGACTCACGCCTCCTTCACACCTCAGGGGCCTCTGCATGTGCTAGTCCCTCTGCCTGGAATGTTCTTCCCCCAGAGAGTCACATGACTGTGTCTTGTGTACATTCAGGTCTCCATTCAAATTCCATCCCCTCCACACTGCCTGTCCTGACGTCTCTGCTGAACGCAGCAGCCCCCATCACCCTTAAGCTGCTCTGCCTTTCTTCATAGCATTCATCTGACTTGACATTAAAATTGCTGTTCTTATTTGTCATTTCTCCCTAACCAGAAAATAAGCTCTGTGAGGGCAAGGACTGTCCAGCTCACTGCTGTATCCTTAACACCTGGAGTAGTGCCTGGAACATAGGGGCCTTCAGTAATACCAGCACTAATGAAAAACCAAGTGAGGAGACACAGAGCATGTTTTCTGGGGAAGCTTACATCTCTTCCTTAGACAAAGCTTCCCAATAGGAAATGCGCTCTCAGGACTCAGAGAGGGACAGCTCACTGATCCTTTACAGCAGGGCTATCCAACCTTTTGGCATCTCTGGGCCACACTGGAAGAAGAATTGTCTTGGTCCATGCATTAAATACACTGCAACACGTGATCACAAAAAAAACTCATACAGTTTTAAGTAAATTTGTGGTTTTGTGTTGGGCCGCATTCATCACCATCCTGGGATGCATGCGGACCATGGAGCACAGGTTGGACACCCCTGCTTTACAGGAAACCCCTAAGTCCTGCTCACAGTAATATCCCACCCTGTGCCTGGCGCTTCGGGCCTGAAACAGCGCTGTGCTCCCCCCTCATTAAGCAGGTCTGCTGGCTGCCTTTTCCAGCTGAGGGCCACGTTCCCACCTGCTCCGCTGTTGTGCTCACCTCCACCTCGTTTCATTTTGTTTTTACAGCACTTACCACTCTGAAAGAATGGGTCATCTGCATACTTGCAGGTGATATTTATTGGATGAATGAATGACTTTTCTCCGTACCCTCTGCCCAAAAGAAATGCCATGTCTGGAAGAATGCATCCACACTATCCACTGTCTACACCTGATCTTGGTGTTTCTTATGTAGAGAGGCTAACAGACACCCAATTAGTTGCTAATTATATTCAGTCAGCTCTGGGCCCAGAGAAGGGCCAGGCTAATGAGGTTCAAGAGCAGCTCAGGCCTTCACTTTGATGCTGGCCTCCTGACCTAGACATAGGCACAGGGGCCTAGGTGAGTTCACTGACCAGAACAGCAAAATCCATCTTGCAGTCTGGAAAAACTGCAGGGAACTCAAATTGCTGCCCCATGACCCTCCTGAAAGGTCAAGCTAGACTCAGTTCTAGGGCCAGAAAGGAACTCTGAAGGCCATGTGAGTTTGTCAGCTGAGCAGATACTGTTTACTTTCCCAGGAATCTCTCCAATGCCTCTGGCCAGACACACTGAGAAGGGTTAAGGAAAGCTAGGTTCTTCTCCGTCCAGGGCTTTTCTGGGGGGCTGGCTGCCTGTAGGGACAGGCCCCCACCAGGCAGGGGACCTCAGAGGGGAGGGCTGCCTGGTCATGGCCCCCAGGGGCCACAGAGACACCAGACAGGACAACGGAGGCAACAGGGGCAATGGGACATGAAGGAAAGCCCTCAGGGTCACCCAGTTTTATCTAACTCTGGATCACTGGGTGGCCTGAACGCCTGCTCCTGCTCGGCCCAGCTCCACCGGCCCAGCTGGAGGAGCCAGTGGAGGCACCGCACCCAAGCCCTGCCGACTTTCCCAGTGGGGCACGGCAGAGTATCCCCTTGCTGGCCCCATCCCTGTCACCCGACCAGATTAGATTCTGAAAGACCCCACTTGCTCTCGACACCCCTGCAGCCTCTTCCAACTCTTCCTGGCTCTGGCCCCCATGCCCTCCCTCAGCACCCCGCCGGGCCCCCAGCAGATGTTCCCTGCCTGGCGCAACGCGCAGCGCACACAGTCCCCGTCGGGGGCGGCAGGACCCCCATCCTGGCCTCCCCGTGGCCCTTACCCATCTCCTGCCAGGTTCCTGCTCCGGCCTCCCGCCGGCCTGGGCGCCCCATGGCCAGGTGCCCGGGCGCCTAGGTGCCCAGGTGCCCAGTTACCGGGGCAGCGAGGGCTGCCAGCGGCAGCTGCGTGGGCTGGGCTGTCCAGCTCCGCCGTGCACTCGCGGGACAGACTGGTTCCCCAGCTCAACGGTGGGGGCGGAGAGGGAAAGCGAGGGGAGGGCAGGGCCTGAGACGGGGCGGGGCGTGCGGCGGGGAGGGCAGGCGGGTGCGTAGCAGTCGGACTGGTTTGACGGCTGCGGTGTGGGGCAGGACTAGACCTGACTGGCTCGGCCCTCGCTCTCTCCCTGCGCGCTCCCTGCGCCTGCTGCGTCCCCGGCACCACACGGTGCGTGCCCCCACCCAAGGCCGCGTAGTCGGACAGATGGGACCTAGAGGCCGTGTTTATTCACCACGAGGCACTGCTGCTTTGTCTTTGTTAGATGGGGCCCTGGTGCTAGGTCAGCAATCCTATTCATAATTCATCTGTTCACGCTACAAGCATTCATTGTGCACTTAGTGTATGTGTGTCAGGCACTGACTGAGCACTGTGGGGTAGGATGAGCCAAATATTCTAAAAGATTGCATCCTGGCACAGAGGT
This sequence comes from Trachops cirrhosus, assembly GCA_028533065.1. Lineage (NCBI taxonomy): Eukaryota > Metazoa > Chordata > Mammalia > Chiroptera > Phyllostomidae > Trachops > Trachops cirrhosus. The sequence continues at coordinate 89,884,493 of CM052543.1, read as the reverse complement.
GAGCAGTGGTTTGATGTCAAGGGCGGGGGAGCATGCCCCCCGGAGGGAAACCCTAGGAGGGAGGGAGCCACAATGGGAAGAGGCCCTCCCACACTGACCTCAGGTCCTTGGCTACCACCTGCGTGAACACACGTGGGGTGAGAATCTAAACCCAAAGGAAAACAGTAGCTGAGCACACATTTGAGCAGTAAGTTGCCTGCTGCTAGGGAATTTGGGGTTCAAGTCCTGCCATTTTACAGGGGCTTGGTAAACACTTTGGATTATCCACTGAAACCCCAGAATTGCCACGTTAAAAGAATAAAGACTATGTCCCAGGATTAAAAGATATACCCCAGAATTAGAGACAAAACCAAAAGAAATCTATCCAAAATCTAAAACTTGGCCTCCACAAAGCCAAGGTGAGGTTCCAGTAATTTTACTTCCTGCTGGAACATACTTGACACTCTTCAGAGGAAAATAACAGAACCCAGAGCATCTACAGTGTATCATTCACTACATCCACTCTACAACAAAAACCGACTAAACGAAAAATGCTCCCATCACTCTGTTACTCAGGAAATTACAAGTGTTTTTTTTAGGAGCTCTGTGTCAGGAACCAAATCTGTATTTCTTATATCACAGTATCAGAACTGTAGACAAGATGTCAGATTCAGAGAATAAAGAATTAAAAATGGAAATTATGACAAAGATGTTAAAGAACCTATAGCAAAAGATGAATATAATGGGCAAAGAGATAGGAAATGTCAGCCAAGATATGATTACCATTATTTTAAAATTAAACAGCCAAGTAGAGTATGGATAAATCTGCTCCAGGGAGGGAAATGTCTGTCTTTATTACCCTGGAATGAGGACGCACCTGAGCCTTTTCCTGCCAGACCAGAGATGGATTAGTTTCTCAGCTTTCCTTATGCGAGACCAGAGCCTCCCAATATTGGGGCTCCTCTGCTATAGCATGGCCTACTGCCTGTGCAGACAGCATGTGGCCCAGCCATGTTACCCTGTGGGGCTGGAGTCAGGAACCGATGCTAGGAGATGACTCTGCTTTACTATGAGTCATCACCTGTCTCATCTTCTGCCAGTAAGTATAAAAACCATGGCATGACAACTTGCTGGCTTGCTGGCAGAGAAAAATCACATCTCAGGTTCTTTCACAGTTCCTGACTTCACACAGATAAAGAGAAAATGGGAGAAAATGCACACTGCACACAGGGACCCAGTGACAGGAATGATGTCTAACTTCTCATCAGACACGACATCGGCCAGAAGACAATGGAACATCTATTTAAAGTGCCAACAGAAAAAAAAAGCTGTCAATTTATAGTTCTGTATCCAGTTATAAACATATTTTAAATAGAAAGTTAAATAAACAAAACCCCAACACACCCAGACTGTAAGAAAAGTGAAGAAATGCTTCATGGTGAAAGGAATGAAATGAGATGAGAATTAGAATCTTCAGAAAGGAACAAAGAGGGCTGAAAGTGATAAATACAGGAGTAAATATGAAAGGCCATTTTCTTTGTGTTAAATGATTTAAAAGTCAACTGACAAGCAGAAACAACACCATCCTGGGGTTTGCACACATGTGAAAGCAAGGCGTGTGAGCAGGAAAGCACCAAGCACAGGAGGGAAAAGAACACGCAGGGACAGTGTTGCGAGGTTCAGAGCAGTGTATGGCGTGGGACACACAAATAATTACTGGGAAAAAGGCTCAGGAAAGTAAGGAAAAAATAAACAAAAATCAGAGAGGACATTTAAAACAAATAGCAAAATTGAAAAATTATCAGTAATTATATTAAACATTCCAATTAAAAGGCAGAGCTTATCAAAATTAAGAAAAGAAGACCCAGCCATATGTTTAGAAGAGACACACTTTAAATATAAAAACACAGGTTTAAAAGGTTGGAAAAATATACTATATAAAACACTAAGCCTGAGAAAGCTTGCTGTGGCTATATTAATTTTGAACAAAGTAGACTTCAATACAATGGGTGGTCCCCAAAATGAAAAGCTTCATTTTAAAAAATAAAGGGATCAGTAATTTAAGAAGACTCAATAATCCTAAATATGTATGAATTTAACAGCAGAACTTCCAAATACATCAAGCAGAAATTGACAGAACCAAAGGGGGAGCTATATAAAATCCACAAGCTTAGCTGAATATTTTAACACTATTCTTTCAGTAATTAATGACAAGTTCACACAAAATGAGTAAGAATGGTGGAGGAGATTTAAACATTGTCATTCATCTTTACCAAAAATGGCACTGTAAAACACCACGTCAGCAACAGCAGACTACATATTCTTTTCAAGTGCACGCGAACACTGAGCCAGACCAGCTGTGCAGACTGACCGAAAAGGGCCTGTGAGTGTTAGTGGGTTGAAATCACACAGATCGTATCTTCTTGACACCATGAAACCAACTTAGAAATCAACAAGAGTATTTTATCTAGAAATGCCCAAATATTTGGAAACTAAGCAATACCCCTTGAAAGAACCCACAAGTCAAAGAAGAAATTACAAGGAAAATTAGGAAATATTTCAATCCAAAATGGCATAAATATAGACACACAGGCCAATGTCACAGAATTAGAGTCCCAGTGCAGGTCCACATATCTACGGTCATCTGGTGTCTTTCGATGCAGGTGTCCAGGTAATTCAATGGAGAAAAAAAGTTTTTCCATGAGTGGTTCTGGAACACCTAGAAAACTGTATGGTTAAAAAAAGAACCTGCAACTTATACTAGATGTATAAAGAAATGTTACAGCTCAATCACAAAAAACAGATAACCCAACTGAAAAAATGGGTGAAGAATCTGAATAGGTATTTATCCAAATGAGAGACACAAATGACCAATAAACACAGGAAAAGATGCTCAACATCGTTAGCCATCAGAGAAATGTCTTAGACTGGCCATAATAAAAAAAGATAACAGCAAGTTTTGGGGAGGGCATGGAGAAATGGAAACCCTTAAGCACTGTTGGTGGGGTTTTCTAGCAGCTTTGGAAAACAGTTTGGCAGTTTCTCAAAGGTAAACATAAAAGTATCCTGTCACGGTCAGTGCGGCTCACTTAGAGCGTTGTCCCTCCTGTCGACCAAAGGATCGCAGGTTTGATGCCTGGTCAGGACACATGCCCGGGTTGTGTGTTCGGTCCCAGTCAGAGCAAGAGGCAACTGATCAATGTTTCTCCCTCACATAGATGCTTTTCTCCCTCTCTCCCTTCCCCTCTCGCTAGAATCAATAGGTATGTCTTCAGGTGAGGATAAAAAAAATATCATATGACCCAGCAGTTGCACTTTTTGGTATGTACCCAAGAGAAATGAAAATACATGTCCACATAAAAAATTGTACATGAATTTTCATAGCAGGATTATTAATAATAGCCCCACATGGATACAACCCAAATGTTCATTAACTGATAAATTGATAAACGGCATGTGGTACATCCATACAATGGAATGTTTTTTGGCCATACTGAGGTGATACTACAATATGAATTAACTTCAAAAACATTATGCTAAGTGAAAGAACTCAGCCAAATAGAAAGAGCATGTCCTCTCACTTACAGGAGGAAATCCTAAGGTGGGCACAGCCAAGCTATGGGGGCAGAAGTGAGAGTGGTAGTTACTAACTTCTGGGAAGGAGTGGTTATAAAGAGACAAAAATTTTCAGGGGTTATGGAAACATTCTGCATTTTCGGAGTGGTAGTAGTTACAGAAATATCTGCATTTGCCAAAACTCACAGGCTAAATACTTAAAAGTCATGAGGTATGATTTGCAACAATATTGTTTGAAATTATACCTCAACCGAAAGTGCTAGCCAAATCCTTTCATCTCTTAGCTTAAAAATCCTTGAATGGCTTTTGATGGCTCAGAATCTAACTCCCTGGCATACTTAGAGGCCACGAGTGATTCACACTCTTATGTGGGCTTAATGATGATAACTAAATGAATTTATATTAAAAGAAAGAAAAAAGAAGTGTCACCTGATGTTAATGTCACAGGCTCCATCTGAAACCGGCCAGTGGGCAGGTCATAAACATAATTTTATTCTCTTGCTCCTGAGTTAGCTGGGGAAAGAGGGTGAGGAAGGGTGATGGGGATGAACAGCTGCGCTGCCTGCACTGCTAGGGACTAACCCTGGTCCTAACCTCATTGTAAACTCAGTGTGGGGGCCTGAAGGGAAATTCAAAGCAGCAAGCAATATTGTCTTCAGAAAGATGAGCATGTGGAAAGGCATTTGGGGTGAGCAGATACTGTGTTCTGGACACAGAATGGGACATTTGACTGTGCATTTGCAAAACAAAACCATCATCCCCAAAGGGGGCTTTGGAGGTTTTGTGGACAGTGTGGATGGAGAGGATACGCAGTGAGGGGCCGAATCTGCCCACACAGTTTCCTTGTGCTTCCTCTCCAGACTGGGGTCGGATTTCACTGTGCCTGAACAGTGTTGCTTCTCCTTGGGAATGTGTGTCTTATTGAAACCAATGACACCCGGCCAAGTTTTTCCCTGGGGCTGAGGGCAGCACTGAGTGTTTTGGGGGGATTCAAGCGCCACCTGGTGGTCCAGAGCTGGGGAAATATTCTCTCCTTTTCTTGGAACCGACGTGGCCGCCGTTAGAACTGGAGGCTCTGTGATTATCTGGAGAGATTATCCTTGGTGCAAACAGGACCTACAAGGGGAGGAGGGAAGTGGAGAAGGTTTGGGGTGAAGGTTCTGACAGACACAAGGGAGGCGTCTCACTGGGCCACCCAGAAATACCGGGTGGGGTGGCATCACGGCAGGACCAGGACCTGGGTGGTGAGAACTACTTTGCTTCTTCGGGCTGTGCCTTCTGGAAACGGTAGATTATGACATTATTAAAATGATTTTTATAGAGTGCTTTTGTACAGAGTACTTTCACATGTGAACTGTCAAATCAACCCAGAAGTACTATGATCTCGGTTTCCTAAATGATCTTCAGGAAGCTTGAGCAGCTCATTTAAAATTGTCCAATTGTTAATGGTGGAGCTGGACCTTAAGTTTGGGCCTTCTGACTTTGGATCAGAGACTTCTTTTTTTATGCCATCCCCTCCACCTGAAAGTGGCCTGTGGGGACACCAGCTGTCTCCACTGCTGGCTCCCCTCACCCTGCTGGGGCAGCACACATCTTCTGGCCGAGTGTCTCAGACGGGGTAAAAGTGGACTTCCTCCAGGGTGTTTGCTCTGGTTTGCAAGCCACGGAAGTTCTCCCCGAGACTGTGAGGTTAAAGACGTCTGGGAACTTTAGACCTCTGCCTTCCTGTGGCTGCAGCCCTTTTGTCCCTTTGGATGTGCAGAGGTGAGCCTGAACCTAGCCAGGTGGGGAAAGTCGGAGGTGGGAGCTTCTTCACGGGAGACACCACAGAAATATGGGCTTGGGGGCTGGCAGCTGGAGAGCGGCGGTGATAGTCTTCAGGAAAGCAGAACGAGGGGCCCAGAACGAGGCCCTAGGCCAGGACTTGGGACCCTGGCCTGTGGGAGCAAGGCCACCAATGTTTAGGGCAGTGGTGTCTCCTACTCAGTTCTGATCATAGCTCATGATGTTTTTGCCACGACCCCCATTCACTATCCAACCTGTCCTTTCCTTTCATTTATTCCTCCCAAGACCCTCAACTGAGATTTTTGTGGCTTTCATGATAAGGACAGAGAGACACCCAGTTAATGCCCCCAGCTCCCATATCCACCCCAGTAGAAGGAATCATTGTTTCCCCAATTCAACCCACAACACACAAGAAAAAGGACAAAACCAGAAACAAAAATTAACTGTGTAAAAATACTGCAAAGTACGCTGTATATTTGAACCAGTCCTGCTCCTGGTTAGGCTGGTTAGGGGGCCTTCTGTGCATTGTCTCCACTGCTGGACCTGGCACAGAGCAGGTGCTCGCTGAATTAGTGACGGGGCACTGATGTAGGGGGGCATTCCTGCCATGATGCAGTGGGCAAATAGGTGTCAGTAGGCAAACAAGCAAATATGTAACACATCAGAGGTAACATTGCTAGGAAGAAAAATAAAGCAAGATACAGAGACCGTAGGTAAAGGAGATACAGGTGGCTTCAGGGGTAGATGCTGTTAGATGGAGTGGCCAAAAAATACCTCTCTGATGAGGCACCATTTGTGCAGTGGCCTCAGCAAAGGAGAGGAAACAAGTCCAGTGGGTCTCCTGAGGTGAAGAATTCTAAGCAGAGGGAAGAGGATGGGTCATGTACAGGAAGTTAACATACTTCAGGATGAGCATGAATCAGTTTCCGGTAAGTAGCCAGGTGCTCTGGAGGTTGCAAAATGCAAAATGCTTAGTCTATACCTTAAGGGTTCAAACATGCACCCCTGGAAAGGCCTCACCTGTATGAAGCAGATCAGAGTCTGGGCCACAGTACTGGTGGAGTTTTGAGACTAGGTTACTAATGGCTGGCACAAGACGTTCTCAGTGTCTTCCCAGGAAAAGTTTCCCACGAGCCCGGGTTTGAAGGTTGAGTAGGAAAATGGTGGCGCGGAGGAGGTGGCGCAGTGGGGAGGGGGTGGTGGTGGTTTAGACCCCAGGCTGTCTGAGGCTGGTCCATGCTTTATGCACAAGCTGTAACCCTGACCATCACCAGCCCAGCCTGGCGGGATTTAACCCTGCTGACTTTGCCCCTGTTCCTGTGCGCCATCCACAGGTCAGTGAGGAAAGGAAACTTTCTTGACTAATCAGGAACACTGCCAGGGAAAAAGAAGAAGGTGCCAGAGTGACCCCATCATGGCCCAGGGAAGGGTGCCTTCACACTGAGCATGGACAGCCCAGTCCACTGTCAGGGAGACTCTCAGAGGGAGGTGAAGTCACAAGGGGCTGGCATGTGAAGCTACTGCCATCCATGTCACCCTCTGCTCTGACTCCAGTCATATTCCGATCATCTGACTGCACGGGAGAAGCAGGGCAGTGCTGTTCCCTCCGGATCCAGTCCTCACTGCACTGAGTGTTTCCGCCTTTCTGTTTCTGTTTTGTGAGCTCCATCCACCATCCACCAACAGGACAACCTGTATGTCTTCCCTGCGGGCATGGCCCCACGTTCCTGTGCTGAGTTGGGGAAAGGTGGAGTGTGTGTGTGGGGTGGGGGTGAGGGGGTAATTCCATGTCAACCACCCACACAGAGGAGCCAAGAAAGGCCTGCATTTGGATTGTCATCGGGAAAATGCTGACCCCTGGTGGACATTTTTTAAATTTTACTTTTCAATTGCAGTTTGCATGCAACACTTCTTTGTGTTAGTTTCAGGTGTACCACACAGCAGATAGATACTCATATCTGTTACAAAGTGTTACCTCAGACAATTCAGGTGCCCACCTGGCACCATACACAGTTATTACAATACTGTTAACTACATTCCCTGTGCTTTATCTTACAATCCCATGCCTGTTTTGTAACTAGCAATTAGTACTTCTTAACCTCATCACCTTTTTTACCTTGTTCCCCCAAATCCCTTCCTTCTGACCTCTGTCAGTGTGTTTTCTGTATTTATAAGTCTGTCTCCATTTTGTTTGTTCATTTATTTTGTTCTTTAGATTCTACATACATGTGAAATCATATGATATTTGTATTTCTCTGCCTGGCTTATTTCACTTAGCATAATACCCCAGAGGTCCATCCATGCTGCTGCAAATCTTTCCTTTTTACGGCCAAGTAATATTCCATTGTATATACATACCAAAGCTTGTGTATGCACTCATCTGTTGATGAACATGGGTTGCTTCCATATCTTGGCTATTGTGAATACTGCTGCAATGAATATGGGGGTGTGTATTCTTTCAAATTGGTTTTAGGTTTCTTCAGATATCCACCCAGAAGTGGGAATTTCTATGGTAGCTCTATTTTAAATTTTTTTGAGGAACCTCCACACTGCATTCCATTCCACGTTGGGTGCAGTCTGCATTCCCACCAACAGTGCATAAGCATTCTCTTTTCTCCACATTTTCACCATTTGTTGTTTGTTGATTTATTGATGATAGCTGTTCTGACAGGTGTGAGGTGACATCTCATTGTGGTTTTGATTTGCATCTCTCTGATGATTAGTGATGTTGAGCATCTTTTCATATGTCTGTTGGCCATCTCTATGTCTTCTTTGGGGAAGCAGCTATTCAGATCCTTTGCCCATTTTTTAATTGGGTTGTTTGTTTTTCTGGTGTTGTGTTGTTGGAGTTCTTTAATTTTGGAGATTAACCCCTTATTGGATGTATCATCAGTGAATATACTCTCCCATTCAGTGGACTGTCTTTTTGTTTTGTTGATGATTTCCCCTCTTGTACAAATCTTTTTAGTTAGATGTAGTCCATTTGTTTATTTTTCTTTTGTTCCCCTTGGCTGAGGAGATATGTAAGAAAAATATTGCTATAAGAAATGTCTAAGATTTTACTGCCTATGTTTTCTTCTAGAAGTTTTATGGTTTCTGGTCTTACATTGAAGTCTTTAATGCATTTTGAGTTTATTCTTGTATGTTGTATAAGAAGGTGATCCAGTTTCTTTTTTTTTTTTTTTGCTTGTATCTGTCCAATTTTCCCAACACCATTTACTGAAGAGACTATCTTCACCCCATTGTATATTCTTGCCTCCTTTGTCACATATCAATTAACATGTCGGTGTGGGTTTACTTCTGGGCTCTCTATTCTGTTCCATTGATCTATGTGTCTGTTTTTATACCAGAAGTATTTCTTATTACTGTGGGCTTGCAGTGTAGTTTGTTATCATGCAGTGTGGCACCTACCACCTGGTTCTTCTTTTTCAAAACTGATGTTGCTATTCAGGGTCTTCTGTGTTTCCATACACATTTTTGGACTATTTGTTCAGGTTCTGTGAAAAATGCCATTCGTATTTTGATAGGAATTGCATTGAATCTACAGATTGCTTTGGGTAGTATGGACATTTTAACAATGTTAATTCTTCTTATCCGTAAGCATGGTATATTTTTACAATTATTTGCATCTTCTGCTACTTCTTTCTTCAATGTCTTATAATTTTTTGAGTATAGATCTTTTACATCTTTAGTTAAATTTATTCCTGGGTATTTTTAAGTGAAATTGTAAATGGGATTGTTTTCTTAGTTTCTCTTTCTAATAATTCATTATCAGTGTCTAAAAATGCAACTGATTTTTGAATATTTATTTTGTATCCTGCTATACTTTACTGAATTCATTTATCAGCTCTAGTAGAATTTTTGATGGAATCTGTAGTGTTCTTTATATACAGTGTGTGCAATCTGCAAATAATGACAGTTTTACCGCTTCCTTTCCAATTTGGACAGCTTTCATTTCTTTTTCTTGTCTGACTGCTGTGGCTAGGACTTCAGTGCTATGTTGAATAAGAGTGGTGAGTGTGAACTTCCCTGTCTTGTTCTTGATCTTACGGGAAATGCTGTTAACTTTCCCCTGTTAAGTATGATGTTAGCTGTGGGTTTATAATATGTGGCCCTTATTATGTTGAGATATATTCCCTCTATTCCCACTTTGCTGAGAGTTTTAAATCATAAATGGGTGCTGGATTTTGTCAATTTTTTAATGTATTGATATAATTATATGATTTTTGTCTTTCATTTTGTTTCTGTGGTATATCATTTAATTGATTTGTGAACATTGAGCCCTCCTTTCATCTCAGGAATAAATCTTAATTGCTCATGGTGTATGCCATTGTTAATGTATTGCTGAACTCACTTTGCTAATATTTTGTTGAGGATTTTTGCATCTATGTTCATCAGGGACATTAACCTATAATTTTTTTCTTTGTTGTGTCTTTGTCTGGTTTTAGAATCAAGGTAATGCTGGCCTCATAAAATGAGCTTGGGAGTCTTCCTTGCTCTTGTATTTTTTGGAATAGTTTGAGAATGATAGGTGTTAGCTCTTCTTTGAAAGTTTGGTAAAATTCACCTTTGAGGTAATCCGGTCTAGGACTTTTGTTTGTTAGGAGTTTTTTTTTTTAATTATTATTACTATATTATTATTATTGCTTCAATTTCATAAGTTGTAATTGATTTGTTCAGATTTTCTGTTTCCTCTTGATTCAGGCTTGGGAACTTGTAGTTTCTAGGAAATTATCTTTTTCTTCCAGGTTGCCCCATTTGTTGGCATATAATTGTTCAGAGTATTTTCATATAATACTTTGTATTTCTGTGATGTCAGTTGTTACTTCTCTTTTATTTCTGATTTTATTTACTTGGGTACTCTTTCTCTTTTTCTTGATTAGTCTAGTTAAAGGTTTATTGATCATTTTTTTATCTTTTCAAAGAACCAGTTCTTAGTTTCATTGAATTTTTTTAGACTACATTTTATTTGTTTCTGCTCTGATCTTATTTCCTCTCTTCTATTCATTTTGGGCTTTGTTTGTTTTTCTTTTTCTAGTTTTTATAAGTGTAAGGTTAGATTTTTAATTTAACATTTTTTCATTTTCTTGAGGTAGGCCTGTATTGCTGTGAATCTCCCTCTTAGGTCTGCTTTCGCTGTGTCCCAAATATTTGGAGTTGTTGTGCATTCATTTTCATTTGTCTCAAGGTGTGTTTTGGTTTCTTCCTTGATCTTATTGCTAATCCCTTCACTGTTTGGTAATATGTTATTTGGCTTGCATGTGTTTATGTGATTTTCAGGGTTTTTTTGTAATTGATTTATAGTTTCACACTATTGTGGTTGGAGATGTATGAAATGATTTAAATTTTCTTTAATTTATTGATGCTCATTTTATGGCCTAACATGTGATGAATTCTGAAGAATGTTCCATGTACACTTAAAAAATGTATTTTCTGCAATTTTGGGGGTCAGTGCTCTGAAAATACTAGTTAAATCCATCTGGCCTACCATGTCACTTATGGCTCGTGTTTCCTTGTTGATTTTTTTGATCTGGAAGATCTATCCATTGATGCCAATGGGTGTTAGAGTCCCTTACTATGACTGTATTACTGTCTCTCTCCCTTTATGTACATCAATATTTGCTTTATGTACAATATTTTGGTGTCCTATATTGGGAGCATAGATATTTAGCAGGGTGATATCCTCTTGCTGTATTGATCACTGTATCATTATGTAATGACCTTCTTTGTCTCTTGTTATAGCCTTTTTAATAGTCTATTTTGACTGATATGAGTATTGCTGCCCCAGCTTTTTTCATTTCTATTTGCATAAAATATCTTTTTCTGGCCCTTCACTTTCAGTCTGTGTGTGTCTTTTGTTCTGAGGTGGGTCTCTTGGAGGCAGCATATGTACGGATCTTGTTTTCTTATCCATTCAGCTGACCTATGTCTTTTGATTGGTTTGTAAGTAAACCATTTACTTTTAAAGTGACTGATAATAGGTGTGTATTTATTGCCATTTTATTCTTTATAATTTTGTTCTTTTATTCCTCTTATAGAAGTCCCTTTAACATTTCTTGTAACACTAGTCTGTTGGTGATGAACTCCTTTAGGTTTTCTTGTCTTGAAAGCTCTTTATTTCTCCTTTAATTTTAAATGGTAGCCTTGCTGGGTAGGTCCTTGCTGTTCATCAATTTGAATATTTTATTCAAATCTGGTTTTCATAATCAAATTTGGTTATTAAATCCCTTCTGGCCTGAAAAGTTTCTGTTGAAAAATCAGCTGACAGTCTTATGGGAGCTCCCTTGTAAATAACTAACTCTCTTTCTCTTGCTGCTTTAAAAATTCTCTGTTTTTAATCTTTGACATTTTAATTATGATGTGTCTTGGTGTGGACCTCTTTAGGTTCATCTTGTTTGGGATCCTCTGCATTTTCTGGAGCTGTGTATATTTTTCCTTCACCAGGTTAGGGAAGTTTTTTTGTCATTGTTTCTTCAGATAGGTTCTCAATCCTTTGCTGCCTCTCTTCTCCTTCTGGTACACCTATGATGCAGATGTTGTTATGCTTGATGTCCCAGAGGCTCCTTAGAGTATTTTCATTTTTTAAAATTCCTTTTTCTTTTTCCTGCCCTTCTTGGGTGTTTTCTGCTACCTTGTCCTCCAAATTGCTAATTTGATTCTCTGCTTTGTCTAACCTGATGTTGACTTGTTCTAGTGTACTCTTCATTTCTGTTAATTGTATTCTTCATTTCTGACTAGTTATTTTTTATGGTTTCTATTGCCTTTTTATTTCTTACTATCTCTTTAAGTTCTCATTGAGTTCATTCACTCTTACCCTAATTTCCTTGAGCATCCTTATACCCATTGTTTTGAACTCTGGGTCTGGTAATTTGCTTGTTTCCATTTCATTTTGTTCTTTTCCTACGGATTTCTCCTGTTCTTTCATTTGAGGCATGTTTCTTTATCTTCCATGTTTGCCTGCCTCTCTGTATTTGTTTCTGTGTATTAGGTAGATCTGCTATGCCTCCTGGTCTTTTTATGGTGGCCTTATGTTGTACATGGCTTGTGGGACTTGGTGGCACAACCTCCTCGACCACCTGAGCTAGGTGCTCCAGGTTATGTGAACCCTCTTTTTGAAGTTGAGTCTTGATTGTTGTTGGACTGTCTGTGGGTGGGATTGACTCCAACCACAGTGTATGAACTATTATGTGGGGGCTGACCTCCAGAGCAGAATTTGCCCCAGTGGGGTCTGATGCCTCCAGAGATCTCCCTTTTGATGTGCCACTGGTGTAGCTTAATTGGGTTGTGCTCTGGTGTGGTCTGAAGTTCACCAATGACTATGTTGGTTCTGGGGCCTCTTGGAAGTCCCTCCAGTACAGGTCAATGTCAGACACTGCCTGTTCTTGGGCTACCTGTCTGGAGCTACCAAGCGATCTGTAGTTTGTGGCTGCCTCTGCTGCGGATGGGTGCACGTGGGAGGGTCCAAGCTGCCCACCAAGTCTGGCTTCTACCAACTCTGAGCTCAAGGTCAGGTCAGCAAAAGGCCCAAGGCACCCAGAGATCTGCTTCTGCCTGCTTGCTGCCTGTTAGTCTCAGTCCTTGGGAGAGCCTCTGGTGGGGCACAAGTTGCATGAGTTGCATGAGATAGGTTCTCAGTGAGTCATCAGGTCGGGGCAAGTTGTGTTTACCAGGTTGATACAGATTCACACTCAGTGCCAGTGCTGGGTCTGAGACCACTCAGCGAAAGTCTCAGGGTGGGGGGGCAGGGTCTCAGGGGGTCATCAGGATGAGGCCAGCAGAGTTTATCAGACTAAAACAGACCAAGATTTGGCCATGCGGTGGGAGGGCTCCTCACAGGAATGGAGGCGCCTCTCAGGCACAGGGAAAACATGGCCCCTCTCCAGCCCTACAATTCAGTCTCTTTTCATGTGACTCTGGCACTGTTCAAGCCTGCCCAATTTTCCTCAAGAGCTCCTCAGTAAGGTCTGCACACAGGCTCAGGCTGGAGTCCTCCAAAGACCTCTCCACTGGGAGCGACCCTGGCAGGGTGGGTCCTCCAGGAGTCAGCAGGGAGAGGCTAGTGGCACTCCCCAGGATGGTGCTGTGTGGACGGGAATGCTTGACCCAGGAAAGATGACACCTGCAGGCAGTGTGGGAGAGAGACCCAGCATAGGGACACTTGCTGCTGTCACTCTAGCCTTCTCCCCACATCCATGCCTCTCAACTTCTCCCTTTATGACTCCAGTCCACTCCAAGCTGCTGTCCCTCTGCCAGAGCCCAGGGTGAGTGCCTTAGCTGAGATTCTGTGTGCTGGTCCTTCAAGAGAGCTGTCTCACTTCTCACTAAGACAGGTAGAAGCCCCACTGATTTTCACAGCCAGATATTGTATGGGCTTCTCTTCCTGGCTCTAGTGCTCTGGGGTAGGGACACTAGAATGGGGCTGACCCCTTGCTCCTCTACAGTGATCCTCCTCAGCCCAGATAGCCCTCTGGATTCTCACCTCCCACCAATGGGTGAGGGGACAGTCCCTTTTGCATCTGTGCTTTTCCTACTAGTCTCGATGCAGGTTCCTCTGGAAAACCTTACTTATAAGACTCCTGTTCAGCTAGTCTTCAAATGGTTATCCATGTTGATTGTTCTGTTCTTTAGCCACTACTCTGACACGGTCCTGGGGGGAGGCAAGTGTAGCTTGTACCTACTCTGCTACTCTGCTGCATCTTGCCCTACTCTCGACATTTCTAGAACTGCCTTTTACCCCATTCACTCGACACCGCAAAGACCCAGAGGCCACACATTCTCTTGGAAGCTGACCATCCTTCTATTTAAGCTTTTTCAGTTTGAGGCCGAGAACCCCACAGATGTGTTTCACTATCTCTCCAAACATTTCTGAGCACTGGGTTTATTATCAAGCATGTTGAGGGTTTTTTTTT
>CM052543.1:89824289-89869744 GCA_028533065.1 Trachops cirrhosus | reverse complement strand
CTGCCGGTAGCCACCCCCTGGCTGGGGCCCACCAGCCAGTGCTGCTTGTGCACCCAGGGTCTGCTTGTTGCGGACTTGTGTGCCGCCTCAGTTGCTCTGTGCTCCACTCTGCGTCCCTCGCCCGGCGGACTCCGCCCCTCCTACCGGTCTGGATGAACGTGTCTATTTTTAAATCCTTGGGTGTCCGACTTCCATACACTTCAATTCTCTGTCAGTTTTGGTTGTTATTTTGTTTCTATATTGTTGTTGTCCCTATCTTGGTTGTGCGAGGAGGCACAGTGCGTCCACCTATGCCTGCATCTTGGCCGGAAGTCTCGCATGTTGAGGTTTGCCACTATGATTTAGAGATTTCATAGTTATGTGAAGATAAAACACAAAATTATTTGGTTTTCCCAAGATTTGCAGGAATTTGACCCCAACTTATCACCTGCTATCACAGCACAATTTATGCCAAAAAAAGAAAAAAATGAAGCTTGAACTGCATCTTAACCAGAGAAAGTGGAAAACATTCTTCTCCCTTCAACTCAAACTAAAATATAGTCAGAATACACTGTGACTTGGTGGTCTTTTTATCTCATGAAAGGCCATCTCTCTCCTTTGCACTTGCAGAAGCTCCAGGCAGAGCCCTGCTGAGGGAGCAGCTGGGAGAACTTGACTTCAGGGTCCTTGAGTCAGGAGCTATCTGGTCCAGAGGCCTGGGCCCTGGCAGGTTAATGTCATGGCTTCATCCCCCAGCCACCACAAACCAGTCCTGAGGCTGGGGGTTTGTACTGCACTGGCATAATTTTTTTTAAACTCTGCAGGTGAGCCTAATGAGAACATAGATTCGTCTAATCCCTACCTCCTTAAGTGAGAAAGTTGAGTGGAGTTTGCCTGACCACGGTCACCTTGTTCATTAGTGGGGAAGCCCTGAGTAGACTTGAAAGTCTTGAAGACTGGAGTGCTGTGTGTGCAGTTTTCAACCTTTTGTCTGGGCTGTTCTGTGATTCTGTGACTTTATTGTGTAGTCAGTCCTATATATGACAGGAAGGCTACTTTCCTCTGAGATTCTCATCCATCTTCTGTCTCTGTGCTTTCTCTCCCACCTGAAACTCCCACCTCCCATCACCCTTGCACATTCCCCCCTAATTGTACAGAAGCCTCACTGCAGCACGCTGCCCAAGCCTAGGTCCCTGGCCCATATCCCAGGCCTGAGTTATGCCAAAGAGCAAGAGGTGGCCTCCATGTACCTGCTCTGGGTGGTCGATTTCTTCACAACAGGCTCAGTAGCCTACCTGATGCCAAACTCAATGTGTCCACATCCAATTGTTTTAAATATCACCCAAACAGATTTTTAGCCATTTAGAGCCTCCCTGCTTTGCACTCCCCTCAAAACTGTACCGAACATCTGTCAGCCATAGATAAGCTTAGGCCACAAAGACCTCGAGCTCTGCTGTCCTTTGGTACTCTCTGTCCCCGAGATTCCCAATGTGTAGTCCAGACACACGAGCCCCATTTCCCCCTTCCCCTCCCTCAGCCTTGTGCCTTCCTGTCCTCTAAGCTACAACCACTGAGTGGCTTCTGGGCTGATTCCTACTGTGAGGGCTCCCAAAGTAGCCTGTCAAAGCATCGCCAGTCAAGTTTGAGTGTGCCTTCACCACCTCATGCTCATATTTCATTCCTTGAAAGCCCCAAACCGCAGGAACCTCCTACTTCTAGGTCTTTCCCTTTTTCTAGTCTTTTTTCAAAACTCTGCTAGCCCAAGTCCCCTGTCTTCTCAAATTTTCTGACCCAGGGATTGCATTAATTCCTATTGGTTTATCAGTACGAATTCATTTATTCCCCAAATATTTACTGAGCATGCAGGGCATACTGACCACTGATCTGGGTACCTGACATGCATCACAGAAGAAAACATGGAAACCCCTGCATGTGTGGAGCAGATATTCTAGGATGACTGTGGCTCCCAGTTCTTGCTGTCCTGGAGAACTCTGTGCCCTAGGCGAAGAGGTGCTGAGTTGGAGGTCCCATTGTTGTCAGTGAGCTGGAGGGAGGTGCTGTGCTTTAAAGATGAGCTTCTCAGCCTTTAACCCATGTAGAATCACCTGGAGACTGCTCAGGATTAGGCCCTAAGTCAGTGCATCTGGCCTGAGGGCTGGGGTGCTGCATTTTCCCTCCTGAATGCTACTGTTCCTGGTCTTCAGACAGCACTTTGAGAGACAGTGCTTTAAAGTGGATTGCTTTGGGTGCCCACTCTTCCAGGATCAATACTAGTAAAAGTAATGGTAGTACCTACCACAGAAGGGTCCTGCCAAGATTAAATGCGGCGACTCCACCCTGTGCATTAGCAATGAGGAAACTGAGGCCCCAAGACCTCATCTTTTCCAGGAGCATGCATCCAAACAGGAAGTGGCTCCAGGGTCCCAGGGCTTTCGCCTTGCCTCACCTGGAAGAACCTCATCACATGAAGCATCTGAAGGGCAGGGTGGCTGCAGAGAATCACGTGTTCACTGCTGTTGTTACCAGTCATCCTTGAATGGTTTTCTGCCTTGAACTTCCCCCTTTGTCAGGACTGGAAACATGACCTCACAGGCCCTTCTATCACACAGCATTGCACCTGTATCACCTTGTTTCATCCAGGTATGGTCCCGATAGAGCAGGCATGGCTGCTTCCACTTAACACATGAGGAAGAGAAGCTGAGATGGGCAACCTCTTTGACCTCATTGTCGTCACAGGATCTGAGATCTGGACAAGAGAGTGAAGATTTTCTCCAATCAGTTGCTTTTTAACCTGCCGAATGTAGTTTGTTCTTAGCAATGAGATCTCCTCCTCCAGGAACACTGGGCAGTCCTGCTTGTGAGCAGGAAGCTGAGTGGGGTGAGGGGTGGAGCCCAGCTGCTCAACCTCACTTTGTGAGTTCCTCCCCAGGCACCTGGGAGAGGGCCCTAGGGAGCCCCCTTTGGAAACCAGATCTAAGTCAGCTTTCCTGGAACAGGCAAGGGCTTCTGGCCCAGCTGGGCCTTACTCCAGGACTCCCAGCAGGAGGGACGACAGCAAGCCCTATTCGCCTATTAGCCGAGGGATATCTGATGAGCAGTCATCCTTCGGGTTTAGCCTGTCCACCTCACGGGGAGAAATGTGATGTTCCCCCGTTGATCCTGTCATTTCCCAGATGCCCCCTCCCTCACATCCGGGGACGGGCTTTTTATTTGTTGGGCATTTTAAAATTGAAATACAACACACGTACAGAAAACTGCCTGACCACATCTGTGCCAAGAAATAGCATGTTGCCTGGATCTTCACAGCCCCGGTGACCCCGGCTGACCCTCCATGTCCCAGAGCCACCCCTGCCGGTGGTCAGAGAAGCTATGTTTTTGTTGCACTTCTCCCCTTCTTGTCCAGACACCCCTCCACACAACTGCTTGATCCTGCCTATTTTGAGCTCTGCATTAAGTAGAATCATGCTCTCTGCTCCTGTGACATTTGTCCCCATAGTGTGGACAAGGATCACCCATTTTATTCTGTGCTGCCAGCTGTGGTTCATCTTTTTATTTTTTTCCTGTTGAGCTGGATTGTATGAACACACAGTACCCACTCTTCTGTGATGGAGTGTGGGTTGTTTCCGGTTTGGAACTATTGTGGACAAGGCTGCCACACACCTTTCTGCAGGGAGACTTCATCTCGAGTGTCCAGGGAGAGCGAAGCCCAAGGAGAGAAGACCTCAGAGGAGAAACAGCCAGGCTGGCCTGGGGTGAGGAGGCCCTCAGCCTCCCCATTTCCCAGCACTCTCTGTCACGAGCCCAGGAGCCATAGACACAGCCAGCAAAGTAGATGCATTCTCAACGTTTATTGTAAAACAGAGAAACAGAGAAATTAGATCCCCTAACCTCTTCCAAGAAGGATATAATGCCCAAATAAAGTACTCTTTAAACTTGGATAAAGTGGGCTTATAAAAAATATCATAAAATCCTTATTTTTCTTTTTGCCACAGAGCCTAACATTGTTGCTGTCCCAAGGTTTGCAAAACAAGGTTTGGGAGCCACTTGGTGGGAGATGAGTGAGTGGCTTTAGGGACCTGGAACATGGACAGGGGGCAGGAGGGGGAGCTGGGAGAGGAAAGCAGAGGTGTCAGGCTGGCCAGGTGGCCCAGGTATTATCGCGAAGGCACAGGGGCCACTGAAGGAAGGGCTGGGAGCTGTGTTGTGCTTCGAGTTAGAAAGACCGCTGTGGAGGCAGCACGAAGGCTGTGTTAGCTGAGGGGCTGGAGACAGAGTCCTCACACCAGGGCCCCTGTAGTTCCTTTGAGGGTCCACCTGCACAGGCTGCTCCTCGGAGCACCGCGACAGCTGGGACCACGGGAAGGGTGGAGAGGCGTCTGGAGTCATAGTGGTGCTGGCAGCAGGGCGGTGGTGTGGCGGCACCACTAATCCTGCTGGAAGTAGAACTTGGTGACTTTGATGGCTTCCCTGGGTGTGTTGGTGAGGCTGACGGGCTGGTCTGCTTCCAGCTCTGTGCAGAGGAACCAGCCGGGGCAGGCGGCGGACTCAAAGCTGGTAGTGGGGCCGTTGTCTGAGCGGATGAAGGTGAAACGCTTGTCCTCCTCCCTGGTCTTGCTCAGGTCAGTGATGTTGACCTCCTGGAAGCCAAGAGATGAGCTGGTGAGAGCTCCTGTGCCTCCAACCCCTCCAGCCCCCGACAGGGCTCCCAGGCTGGCCCACAGTAAGTGCCAGAGAAATGCAGACTGGAGACCCCTGCAGGAGACTATATGTCCCATCCTCACACTTTGGCTTGGGAAAATCTGGCCACTGTCACCAGGGGTCAAAAAGCTTAATGAACACATGGCACCATCAGCAGAGACCCCGGCCTGTGGAGGCTGAGCTGTGCTGGCCTACACCTCCGAGGACCAGGCAGTGCAGGAGGTGAGCAGAGCATCCCAGTCCACTCAGCACCTTCCCACTCCACACAGAGCAGGCAGTCGCTCTCAGAAAAAGTGCCCTGCCCACTAGTGGAGCGACCTGACAGTGCCACTGTTACGGCCACTGTGGGTCAAGGTTCACATTTGGGTTAAGATTTGTTCCAACAAGCTCCTGAGCCA
Source organism: Trachops cirrhosus (assembly GCA_028533065.1). Classification (NCBI taxonomy): domain Eukaryota; kingdom Metazoa; phylum Chordata; class Mammalia; order Chiroptera; family Phyllostomidae; genus Trachops; species Trachops cirrhosus. Next base: position 89,864,669 of record CM052543.1, on the reverse strand, counting down.
AAGCTATCTTTTCTGAGGGCAACCCATTAACACTGCATGGGACCCAGGTGTGCAGGGCCCTAGACGGGATGCCAACCCCACGGTCTGAGTGGACGAGGATTGGGAGAAAGAGGCCCTAGATGGGGGCTTTACTGGAAGAGGGCAAGTCTAAGCAGGTTGGAAGCCCTCAGACAAGAGAGTGGCACACAGAGATTGAAGTCGTCAAATGAGCCTCCCCCGTTGCTGACCCCTGTATAGTCCCCTCCCCCACTGAGGCTGGACTCAGCCACGTGATGGGCTTTAGCTAAGGGGACATTAGCAGTATGATGCAAGCAGGCATTTAAAAAGTGCTTGTGTTTTCTGAAAAATCCTTCTTGGAAACCAGCGGCAGTGCCATAAAGACACCGAAGCTGAACACCGAATACTGGTGACCACAGGGAAGAGCCTGGGCGGGGGGAGAAACCATCCTGATGCCCCAGCTAAGCTCCCTGCTGGATATAGCTGCAGCACCGGCCCCAGGAACAGAACTGACAACTGCGGAATCACGAGAAAGGACATACTGCAGTTGTTTGAAGCCACTGGGGTTGGGGTGGCTGTCATCTGAGGCAGGTCCTTACCTCCAACTGGAGCCGGATCTCATCGCCGACCTTGGCACAGGCCAGGCACAGCTTCCCACCGTGGATCCCCAGGAACACAGTATGGGGCTCGACGGGCACCACGTCTATCTTCTCTGGGGAAGAGCAGAGGGGAAGGTCAGGTTGTAGAGAAGAGGAGGCACAGATGGAGAAGAGCCCGGACTCTGGGGCTTTTCTGTCCCACTAGCTAAACCCAAGGTCATGAGCACAGTGAGGCCCCATCTTTTTGGTCTGCATCCAAACAGAAGATCCAACCAAGAACAACCACCTCCATGCCTCAGGGACAAAGCTGCCTAGGTCCCACTCCATGTGATTTCTCTCCTTCCTTCAATCCCTTCGACACCTGTGCTCCAGGTCAATAGGTGTGCTGCTCATGATCGGGGGAAAATTGCACACGAGGTCGTGAGCAGGGCCCCAGGGCTTGGTGGCTTTGAACCCGCCTCTCCCCTCAGTGGTCCCTGGGCCTCATGTAGCAGTAAAGCCAAGCCCTTCTGCCTTAGCATGTTTATTAAGAGCAATACAGGACTGGAAATGCAGGCCTTGCCCTCCTGCAGGATGAGGGTTGGGGAGAACACGAGAGGGGCAGGGTGGGGAGGCGAAGACGACGCATCCCAAAAGGCCAGTGCTGGAGCTCCCCCGCCTACCTGCCCTCATCACACTAAAGGGAAAACTGAGGAATAGACTGGGGGCAGCTGCCCGAGTTCATCTGGCTGATGTAGGACGTGGCCCAGGGCCTACTCAATGAGTGTCCACAAATAAGGGACTTGGCCCCACTTGCATGGTGTGTTCGTTGTGAGAGTGAGTTTGAGTTTAAACACACAGGGATCCAGGGGCTGACGGGGCACAGGAGGAAGGAAAGGCCCCTCTTGCCTCCTGCCCCCCATCCCCGAGCTGTGGCCCTGGGACCACTGGGCCTGCAGGAGGTGGCTCCCCACCTAGGCTCTCCCTGTCCCTGCCCTCACACGTCCCTCTGATGGCCAGCCTCCCCAGCAGGATCACGGTGTCACACAGAGGCCACAACACTGCAGACCCCAGGCAGAGCGACCTAGAGCCCACACATCAGCGTTCCTGGCAACCACTCACCTTCTAATTTGGTATTTGGTCCTTGCAAGTACCCGGCAACTAGCTGGTTATTCCTCAGGTAGAAGATCTTCTGGTTAATATCCCAGATTCTGAAAAGTGAAAGGACCCACGGTACCGGACACTGTTGTGTTGGGCCCTGTGCACAGCCCTTCCTGTGTCCCCTGAATTCACTGAGTCTGCATCCAACTTTCTGCCTGGGGAGTGGTGTTTTCGCACACTCACGGCATGAGGCGTGACTGAGGCCAATGCTGCTTAGGGGACAGGCCCAGTCCTCACCCTGCTCTTCGTCCTCCGGTTCCTGGGACAAGTGTCTGGACTTCAGCCCCGGGGAAGCCCCTGCCAGTAGGACTTTCTGGGGTGCAGAGTGTCTGGTCTGTTGCCCACATGGCAGCCACCAGCCACACATGGCTATTGATTGAGCTCTTGAAATGTGGTGCAACTGAAGATCTGAATTTTTAAATTTTATTTTTATTAATTTAATTTCATTAAGTATTAATTTAAATGTAAACATAGAGTGTCATCTGAGACTAGAAGTTTCAAGGGACACAGTACCTTGTTGTAACTTGGGAAGGTCTGTCCCCAAGCCTGTCCTCTGCCCACCAAGGACCTACTCTGGCTCTGACAGGGGCAGCTGTCCCTGGAAGGGGTCAGCATCCTGTCTAGCTCACCCCATAGTCTGTTTCTGGCTTGTCACCGTGTGTTGTCTTCTTGGTGAAGGGCCCCTCCGGCCATGAGATGGATGTGGGCCTTCTGCTCCCTACTGCCCGCCGGCCTGACCTCGGGCCTGTGCCTCACTCCTGTCCTGGGAGGTGCTGCCAACAGCACCACCTCAGCAGGTGGCTTCGAGGAGCCCAGAGCTTGGTGAGGTGGACAGGCAAACCATAAAGCTGTTTGCACATGGAAGCATGTGGCCTTTTGTAATTATTCTTAGTTCTGGGTGCTTGCATCTGAAGGGACTAAACAGCCCCTTCTGGAGGCCTCCAGGGACACCTCCTGGAGCCCCCAACCCACAAGAGGAGGCAGACCAAATCTTCCCACATCTAGGAAGGGGAGGACTTCCCAGGGGCATGCGCACACAGTCTGGCCTGCGGCCTCTGGCCAGAGAAACTCAGCACTGGATGGCGAAGTCACCCAGACAAGCTCGATCATGGGTGAGAAGGCAGAGGGCACCTGTGGTCGCATCATAGCCTGCCATCTTCACAACAGTGATGGTGACACCCACAGAGCTCCTGTCCCAATTTTTACAAATCACAGCAATTAGGGGGCCCTTTAGAGCTCACAGAGCACTGTCACACTGCCATTTCCACAACCATTCTGGTGGACAGGCAGGGGGTCCTTGTGAACTTGTGTCACAGATGGGGAAACTGAGGCCCCAGGGGGCAGGATTCTCCACTGTGTCAGCACAGACAGGCATTGCTAACCATCACCTAGAACTTGGCACAACCCCACCTTGGTGCCCTCTCAGCTGCTTTGCCTGGCACACTCTCACACTCGGCACGAACCCCAGCCGGGCTCCTGGGCACGTGCCCATCACTCACTGAGTTGCCAGGTTATCAGGGAAAGCCAGCCAGGCCTCCAAAGCCAGCCAAGCTTGCACACCTGGGATATTTTGAAATACAACCCCTGAAGGCCCCACATGCAGCAACCCCCTTTTCTAACCTAGCGGACATCACTTTCCATCCCAGGCTTAAACGCTGTGACATGTCCACCCCACCTCCTCAGTCAGCCTTACCTGAACGCTTGCATCTTGCAGAGCCTCTTCCCTGAGGGGCGGCAGGCTGTCTCTGAAGCAAACAGGAAGAGGAGGAGAGAGATTAGGTGACTTGGAGGACACCTGCAGATTCCCATCCTGTGGCACCGCTGGCGTCGGGGACTGCCATTTCGGGACCAGGGGAGCTGCTTATAAAGAAGATAGTCCCTCACCCAGACCAGAGGTTGCCGCCCTGTCCCACTCTCAGCAACGGAAATGCCCTCAAATTTCCAAGACGAGAAACCCTTGCTGTTGTCACGGTCAGCCCTGCTGGGTGTCGCAACACAGTGTTGTAACCATCCCTCTCTCCTCCCCCGGTGCAATTTCCCCAAAGTGAAGATTTCCATTTCCCTTCACCGAGTTCCTGGGAAGAAAAGCACAGTGCAAACCAAACACGCTCTTCAGCCTGACAGGGGTCCAGAGACTGTGTGCTGACGTAAAAAACAAATTTGAGTAGAAATGTCCCCTTTCCTAATGCTGAGTGGCAGGACCAGGGCACAGGGATGGTCTCATGTCACATTGTGTCCTGTGCAGGAAGGACAACCTTGCTGGACTCTGGGCCAGGGACAGTGAACATTCTGTGAAAAGCACAAAATAGTAAACATTTTAGGATGCGTGGTCCATGCAGTCTCGTGATCACTGATCTCAATGTCAGAGTTTAAAAGCAAGTAGAAATTCTGTAAACAAACAAGCTGGTTGGGTTCCATCTGACTGGTGGCAGATTTGCCTGAAGGTTTCTGGGTCCTGCTTCCAAAGCAGCTTCCTGGGAAGCGCTCTGATGCCAGCTCTGTCCTGTCATCCACAGCTCCCAATTACGGTCTTGAGACGTTGGGGTGAACTCAGCACTGGGCTGGGAATGGATCCAAGTTCTACCTCTGCCACTCTGCTGTAGCCACATGTGTGGCCTTGAACAAGTCACTTCACTGATTTGGGCCTCTGCCTCCTCTTGCTCAGAATGAGCACTGTCTTCCTCACAGTGTGAGGAGGGAGAGGAGGGGAGGGGAGGGCAATAGGAAGGGAAGGGAAGAGAGAGGGAAGAGGAAGAGGAAGAGGAAGAGGAAGAGGAAGGGAAGGGAAATGAAGAGAAGGAGAGGGGGAGTTGGAAGGGGAAAATTCTGGCCCAGAGCGGGCACTAATAAACATTAACTTCCTTCCTTACTACCTCCTAGAGAGTTAGAGGAAAGGTAAACACACTTGTATTTACGGGTAAAAAAAGACGAGGAGTGTTTCTACTTGACCTGCATGACAGGAGTACACATGTCAGCACAGAAACAGATCATAGCATTTCAGGACTGGATGTGAGCTCAGCAACCCTCTCTCCCCCATCACTGTTTCGAAGAAGACCCAGAAAGACGCAGGTAGGAAAGGAACCTGCCCAAGTCACACAGCTCATTAATGGCACAAGTATGCCCCCAGTCAGCCATCCTCCTGCAGCAGTAGATATGATGAGTCTGACTTGATTTTTAACAAACAAATCACAGTCTCTGTCCAAATGAGGGTAAACCCTTCAAAGAGGATGGCTACACTGTATATTTGAAAGTTGTTAAGAGAATAGATCTTAAAAGTTTCTCATCACAAGGAAAAAATCATATGACCATGTGTTGTGACAAACAAATCATTATGTCCTACACCTGAAGCCAATATAATCTGTCACTTATACCTCAATAAAAAAATGAAGAGAAAGGTTCCAAAGGAATTTTCCATACCTTTAAAGAACTCATGATAGCAAATGCAATATTTATGCAAAAATTGTATCACCTCCTAAGGTGTTTGCTTGGAGTGACAAATAGCCCTGTGATTTGATGGGAGTCGTCTAGCCCCTGAAACACATTTGAGAAACGGTGTCTCCCTTTGAGGGCCAAGGGGGTGTTTTATTGTCTTTGTTGGCTTTGGCAGGGGCTGCCTGAAGAAGGTGATACGTATGAACCCACAGTCAAGGTCCTCCCACAGTTCAGCTCCTGGGGATATTCTGCAGCCCCCAACCCAAATTCAGAGGCAGATTTCTCCTGGAGAGCAGAAGCCATGAGTTCCCACCTTTCTGAGGTATGTACCCTTTGGCTAGTGTGCCCAAGAAGTGGCCCACGGGCCTTTCTGGGTCTGGGGTGGGCATCCCTGGGCTAAGCTTGACATCAGGAAATCTGGACTGCATCTTCCTATGTCATTGATGAGCTGGGCCACCCAGGATATGTGCCCAAGCTCTCCTGGTCCAAGTTTCATTATGGATTAGCTGGGGCTAATAATAGAAGCTTTGTCATGTGTCACTATGAGACCTGAGGTACTGCATGTGTTGAACTTAGCCCTGACCTTGGCACATAGGAAATACTCAATAGGTTGCCATTGAGTGTGCATTTCATCCCTGATAAAGGGGGTGAGGTCAATCAGAATACACGTGACCCAGTCAGCCCTGCCCTGTGCTCTGGTACTCATTCCCTGGGGTAAGGAGGAAGTAGGGGGAGGAGAAGTTGCCTCCTTCTCTTCACGCTTCTGGCCCCAGTTCCACTCTTGGTTCCATCTTAAAACAGTTGGTGTCCCTATGATTTCTGCCCACAGGAAATCTCTGACTAACTTTATTCTCTGTTCTGGCGCTCTGTGCCTCACTCCACTTCCTGAATTAAGTTTAATGACTGCATCATGTACTGGACTTGGCCCTCCCTGTTGGGCCCTTGCCTTTCCCTCTGAGCTCTGGGCATCACAGTTGTGTCTAGCACCTTCCACATGCTGAGCCCTGCCTGACTATGCGCTTGTGAGAGCAGAAATGACCAAATACCACTTACAGGGAAATCAGAAAAGTAGGATGTCTGTGTCCTTGGAGTGACACTGGGTAGGTCTCCGGGGACTGCAGGGGGACCCCTAATTGTTATGCCTATACAGTGTTCAGCACAGCGACATTCCCATAAATGCCATCTTTCTCAATTTCAGTTCATTGCCTCTTTCAGTTCTAGAGTTTACATTTGGTTCCTTTCTTGTATTTTCCAGTTCTCTGCCAAAATTTCACTCTTGTCTTTTAAATCCCTCAACATGTTATTTGTGGTTCATGTAAAGGCTGCCCCTGATGACTCCCTCATTTGAACCCCCTCTGGGTCTCCTCCTATTGCCTGTTTTCTCTTGTGCACAGGTGGCCTGGTCTGTGCCTGAGTATTTTTTGCTGACTGCTGGACTCCGTATAACATACACTGTAGAGATCACATGAAGCTCTGGATGAAGCTGTCTCACTGGCTCCACCGGGCAGTGTGGCCAGGGTGCTGCAGCCCAGGTACCTTTCACCCAGGCAGGGCTGGAGAGGACTCAGTAGCTGTGCGGGCTGCTCCACTTCGTCACTCCTGACCCTCCAGGGTCCCAGCCCAGACCTGGGGTATTTATCAGGGCACCTCCTTCTCAGTGGGAGATAAAGGCAAATGTTATCTTCCTCACTCCCAAGACCGATGAGTTTGTGCAAAGATCAGCAGCAGCTTTTGAAATCGGCAAATGTTTCTGGGGTAAAGGCCCAGATGCCAAGCTCTAACTCCCTGGACCTTCTCAGTGCCTCAAAGCCTTGGCCAGAAACCTTTTGGTCAAGATGGTGGCATAGGTAAATGTGGTCCTGGAAACCTCCCACAACCACATCAAAATTATAGCTAAATTACAGGACAATCATCATTCAGAACCACCTAAAATCTAGCTGAATGGAAGTCCTACATCCAGGGATTTAAAGAAGAAGCTACACAGAGACTGATAGGAGGGGCAGAAATGCAGAACACACTGGTCCCACATGCACATGTAGTGGTTTAAAATCGGGAGGGATGTCTCAGCTGCAGAGGTCCTCTCTGAGGACCCTCTGAGTGAGGGGTCCCAGCCCCACACCAGGCCTCCCAGCCCTGGGAGGGTTCCAGTGCTGGGAAGAGAAGTCCCCATGATTTCTGCCTGTAAAAGCCAGAGGAGATGGAGGCTGAGTGAGACAGATGGCTTCTGAAGTCCCAGGCATTCCTCCTAAGGGCCCATGCACAAACTCACTCAGACTCACTCCCTTGGAGCTCCAGCACTAGGGCAGCAGCTCAAAATGTACCAGGGACATACAGGGAAGAACTAAATTGTCCAACATTGGGGTGAGAGCTGTGGGGGAACAACTTTCTCCCAGACACAAATGTTGGAAGAGGCCATTGTTCCTTTTCTGACCCTTCCCCCTACAGAGCCACAGAGCAGTGGGCACCATATCTGAGACTCAATCACCTAGCTAACACTGTTCTTCCTACCCTGGTGGTTCCCTGAGGCTCTGCCCCACCCAATTTGTGGGCCCAATACAGCCATTTCCAGTGGCTTTTCCATATAAATGGCTTCTCTTGCCTTATGGTTTGGACTTTCCTAAAATCTCTCAAACAAGCAGCATCTGGCCTCTGTGTACTCCGTACATCTTGCTAAGTGGCCCAAGTTCCAGTACTAGCAGTAGCTGGCCTTGGTTCACATTTTTGCCTTTGCTGAGCACCTCCAAGCCCAGCACAAATAGCATCCATCTGCACATGACATTGTAGCTCATGCTGAATGGCCCAAGGCAGGGCACAGGTGGTGGCTGACCTTGCACCTCCCAGGAGGTCACAGAGCCAGTGCACCCAGTGGAGAGCTTAAGACTATACTGGATTACAACCCTACCATCTCCACAAGTGACACACTCAAGGAGGGGACCAAAACCCCACTGAAGCAAATCCTACTCTATAGGGCTGATTCCTGCACAGAAGCTCCTCTGCTGTAGTAATAGCCTGTTCTCACAGCTGGTCAGCCTGGGGGTCAATCTTTCCCAGTTACGCCAACAATAATCAAAGCTCAAACACAACAGGACAGTGCACACAGCCCATACAGGGTGAACCTGAAGAGCCCAGCTCCGGTGATCAGGGAGGCTGTGCCACTGGCCCTATAGGACACCTGCTACACAAGGCCACTCTACCAAATCTGAGGGACATAGCAGCTTCACCTAATACATAGAAACAAACATAGGGAAGCAGATAAAATGTGGAGACAAAGAAACAGGTCCAAAATGAAAGAATAGGCAAAATCTCAAAAAAAAGGACTAAATGAAATGGAGACAAACAAACTTTCATATACAAAGTTCAAAACAGTGGTTATAAGGATGCTCAAGAAACTTAGTGAGAACTTTAAGGTACTTAATGGAACTTCAGTAGCATGAACAAGGACATAGAAACTATAAAAAAGAACCAGGCAGAAATGAAGAATATAGTAACTGAAATGAAGAATAATTTACAGGGAGGGAATCAACAGTAGAGTAGATGAAGCCAAGAATCAAATGAGTCATTTTGAATACAAGGAAGCAAACGAAAAACAAAAAAACCCATCCAGTCAGAATAGCAAAAAAAAAAAAAAAAAAGAATCCAAAGAAGCAAGGATAGTATAAGGAGCCTCTGGGACAACTTCAAACATTCCAGCATTCTCATCATAGGGGTTCCAGAAGAAGAAAAGAGAGAGCAAGAAATTGAAAATCTTTTTGAAAAAATAATGACAGAAAACTTCCCTAACTTGGTGAAGAAAATAGGTATACAAGCCAGGAAGCACAGAGAGCCCCCAACAAGATGAACCCAAAGAAGCCCACTCCAAGACACATCATAATTAAAATGTAAAAGTTTAAAGACAAAGAGAGAATCTTAAAAACAGCAAGAGAAAGCAGTTAGTTACCTACATGGGAGCTCCCATAAGACTGTCAGGTGATTTCTTAACAGAAACCTTGCGTGCCAGAAGGGAGTGGCAAGAAGTATTCAGAGTCATGAAAAACAAAGACCTACAACCTAGATTACTCTATCCAGCAAAGTTCTCATTTAGAATCAAAGGACACATAAAGACTGTCCCAGAAAAGGAAAATCTAAAGGAATTAGTTCTTTAAGAAGAAAAAGGGGGGAAAAATAAAAAATATGAGCAATAAAATGGCAATAAATACATATCTACCAACAATTGAAGCTAAACAACAAAATAAACAAAAAGGCAAATAGAAACAAACTCATTGATACAAATAACTTTTTGAAGGTTGCCAAATAGGAGGGATATGAGGGGGATGTGAAAAGGTGAGGGGATAAAGAAGTACAAATTGGTTGTTACAGAATAATTATGGGGATGTAAAGTACAGCGTAGGGAATACAGTCAATAATATTCTAATAACTGTGTATATTGTCAGATGAGTGTGAGATTTATTGAGATGATCACTTACTAAGTTACATAATGCCTAGTCGCTGGAGTATAGACCTGAAACAAATGTAATAATGTATGTCAACTGTAATTAAAAAAATTAAAAAATGATTTTTTAAAAAGCCTTGGCAATTCTTTGATGCCCTCAGATATTTTTGAAATACATTTTGTCTAGCTTTACCAGGTGTCCCAGCAAGAAGTCTGATTGGTCCTGAACAGGCTAGGCCAGAGGTGGAACCTAATGCTGTCTGTTTTTTAAGTCTTATTATTCATGATTCTGGACTCTGAGCAACATTTGGGGAGGAGAAATGTTTTTAAGTTTGAGCAGAAACCAGAAGAGGGAGGGCTGCACACCAAGGAGCAGGGAACTTACGTTAAAGTAAACTAGAGGGTGACATAGTTGGATATACATTTGAAGATCATCCTGGGCACAGTGGACAGATGGATGAGACTTGGATTGTGGTTTGGGAAGACTGAGCCTGAAGGCAGGGTGGTGGGATGCTGGCAAATGTTTGACAGCTAGATCTCAAAAACAAAACGTTTGATTTGTAGCAATTGCTAATTTTCCTTCTCTGTGGATGATTTCAAGCCACTGGCATGACGTCATGGAGTGCATAGTTGGGAAGGGATGTGCACAGTTGGACCTTGCTGGCTCCAGTGCCCCACAGAGGCAGGGAGATCTGACTGCCCTGCAGTCTTTCTAGAGAGAAATCATCCCATTTCCCAACTCCAACCATCCCTCCTCAGCCCAATGGCTCACCCACAGGTCCTGTCCCTTTGCAGAAAACAGTTCTTACTGACAAATCCAGTTTATCGGGAAACCTAAATGAACCTCAGTGCAAACATTTTTAGCTGTGCCTCCATGTCATCCAAGCACCATTAGTATAGGTTTAAGCAGTTAGCTTTGGGTGGACAGGTGTGCAACTTAAATTGTACTGACTGAGTCTCATACTGAGGTTCTTCAGCCAACTCTTGAGTGCCTGAGTATTATAGCACACAGCACGCAATACTGGCAGTATTGTTGTTCAAGCTGTATAAATTTTTACTAAGATAATGGTGTGAAGACTTTAGTTGCTCCCTCCATGAGAGGGGTAAGTACCTCAGTCCACAGAGTAAGGAGGGACAATACAATATGATCAGTCATCCTCTCTGTTAGTCTCCATCTACCCAACCCTGCCTTGTGGCCAAGTCCATTTTAACCAAATCAGCAGCTTACTGGATGCTTCCTACAATAGCAAGTCAGGTTTGGAGACTTTCTCCTGGGCATCTCTGCCCTCCAAGCTGCAGCATCAGGGTGACCATAGCTGCCCTCCAGCCAGTGAAGGGTCATCAGGAGAGTATGTAGAAAGTCAACCGTCACATTCACTGCTTTATAAGAAGCCTGCTCTCCTTCCAGGTACAAGTAAGTAGTCAACTGGCAGTGAGTCCTTCTTCAGTTTCTTCCAAGATGGTTTTGGTCCAGCAGTTTTTGGTCCAGCAGTTTTTGATATTGATCTGCACTGAAAGCCATTTTTAAAAAAATCCAGTTATCTCATGTTTCCAGAGGTACATGTCTGCTCTTGCTGTCTTGGCTCTGATTATAAGCTTCATGAAGCAGCTTCTCCAGGGGCAGGAGAGGAGCAGGAACTTGTGCTCAGCTTCTGTGTTCTCTCTCACACAGATCTCGTTTGGTCCTCATAACAGTAATAGTAAGCAGTGCAAGTCAGGCAATTTACACCCACTTCTCAGATGGGTAAATACATATATTCACTCTAAAGCATAAGAAATCAAGGCTCGGAAATATTAAATCTCTTGTCCACAGCCTGAGGCAGGATTTGAACCCAGTTCCTGTATTCTTCCTCACAGCAGCTGGCTTTTCTTCTCTGCTTCACATCACAGTTCACAGAAGCAAGCAAATTACAATTGTTCTTATGGTGTTCCTATCAGTTTCAATTCATATCTTACAGAACAGCAATTTACTCCAGAGTTTCTTTGAAATTATATTTTCTTTTCTTTCTTCCTTTTTTTTTTTTTTTGGTATAAGAAAAGCATGATTCTAAAACCTTACATGGGTTAAAGAGAAAGCTCTTTAACTGCTTACAGATAAGATGGCCAGTTGCCCTGGTCGTTAGGACTTTCACAGTGTCAATACTTAAAGTCTCAAATCTTGGAAACCCCTCAGTCTCTGGAAAACTGGTATAGTTACCATATTACATGAACTTTTAAAAAGTGCTGACGCCATCTGGTGGCTGATGCCCTAAATTGCAGGCACAATTAACAAACATTGTACCTTGCCTGTTCAACGTGTTGTTAGCAGCAGAGATGTATACGATCCATTCTATTAGATAAATAGACAGATAGCACACACAAAAGCACCCCCCAAATTCAAGTCTTCCACTCGAGACCATAGTAGATACAACAGTGATCAATTAACTTAATTTAGCCATTCATACCTAATTGCCTCCAACTATGTAATCATTATGTGGTCGATATCTAGAAGCTTAAAATTGTTTTCAAATTGGGCCCTAAAAAGGATTTACCCTGAGGTCAGTGGTGTAGGGAGAATACAGAGGTCCAGTGAGGTAGATGACTTGCCCTAGGTGTATACTGGGTAGCCCCATCTTCATCCTGCTCCTCTGTCCTCACTCTCCCTGCTCTTCAATCAAACCATGAATCTCTTCATGCTGTCCCTTCTCAGAGCCCTGTTCACTGCTTGGCAGCCGTGGTGCTATCCGAGCCTCTGGCCTTACAAGGAGAAGGTGATTCCTCCTCCCAGGAAGTATGGTGTCCTCACTGGGCTTACACGCACAGTTTCCTGAATTTGATCCGATTCAAGTGTATATACATTTATTTAGCACCTATGTGCCAGTTGAAAATATTTTGGAAGGAACCCTTTTTAAGTATAGTGTTTTTTTCATGGTATATCACTGGTTCTGGGAGTGGTTCCAGCACTCTCCTTTATGTATTTGAAGAATGCATCGGACCATGGTCTCACAAAGTAACACATTGCATGAGAGACTGCTACACCCACGGGGTGGGGGGGGGGCGGGGAGGAGGACTTGCTGCCCTGGGAGTAGTTGCTTGTGGTTTACAACGCACTTCTCCCTCTGTGATCTCATTCGGTCTCCGGCCCCTCCAGCATAGCCCAGTGGGGAGACAGACTGTCTGCAGGCAAGCCTGACTCTTCCCTTTATAGTGACTGTCTGGCCTTGGGCAAAACACTTAACCTCTCTACACCCCAGTTTCCTCTTCTGGAAATGTGAACAATCTCAGTCCTTCCTCACATGGCTGTTGTGAGGATTAAATGAAATAAACCCAGTGAAAAGCTCAGCAGAGCACCGGCTAGCAGTAAGCACAATGGGCATGTTTGCTGTTGCAGGCTCACCTCGGAGATATTGTGGTTTGGGTTCCAGATCACTGTAGTGAAGTAAACATCACTATTAAGTGAGTCACACAATTTTTTGGCTTTTTGGTGCGCATAAAAGTTATGCCTCTACTGTAGTCTATTAAGTGTACAATAGCATTATGTCTAAAGAACAGTGTACACAACTTAATTAAAAACACCTCAGGATTAAAAATGCTAACCACCCTCTGAGTCTTCCACAAGTCATAATCTTTTTGCTGGTGGAAGGTCTGGCTTTGATGGTGATGGTTGCTGACTGATCAGGGTAGTAGCTGCTGAAGGTTGGGTGGCTGTTCAGATTCTTAAAATAAGACAACAATGAGGTTTACCACATCAACGGACTCTTCCTTTCACAAACAATTTCTCTGTAGCATGCAAAGCTGTTGGATGGAATTTTACCTGCCATAGAACTTCTTCCAGAATAGCAGTCAGTCCTCTCAAACCCTGCTGCTGATTTGTCAGCTAAGTACATGTAATAGTCTCGATGCTTTATTGTCACTTTAACAATCTCCACAGCATCTTCACCAGGAGTAGATGTGTGACTCTTCCTTTCATTGGAGGCAGTTGTAGACTCATTCTTGGTTTGATTACAACACTGCTGTGTCTCAGGGAGTAGAGAGGCCCCAGGAGAGGGAGAGAGACCAGGGAATAGCCAGTCCGTGGAGCAGTGAGAACACTCACATTTATCAATTTTGATGTCTTATATGGATTCATTTGTGGTGCCCCCAAATAATTAATGATAGTGACATCAAACATCACTGATCACAGATTACCATAATAAATGTAATAATAAAAGTTTGAAATATTGCAATACCAAAATGTGACACTGAGACATGAAGTTAGCAAATCTATTGGAAAAATGGCACTGATTGACTTGCTTAAGTTGTCACAAACCTTCAGTTTGTAAAAAATGCAGTATCTGCAAAGTGCAACAAAGTGAGGCGCCATAAAATGAGGTGCCTGTACTGTGTCCATGAAACCCTGAAGGTTTCCTCTTGACATGGAGGAGAGTGAGACCCAGAAGGAAAAAGAGTTTACCCATTAGAGACCAACTAAGATTGGTGGTCTGGGTCTTTAGACCACCAATTGTAAGATCTTTCTTGTGCCCCACACAGATCTTAACCAGAGGCTGCAAGCTGGCAGCCCATAGACTATTTTACTTGACCACTCTATCGGTTTATTTAATCAAAATACTATGCATACCAAAATCAGAATAGCTGACTCTTGAAAAATAAGAAGTTCTGGCCACTGGGCCTTCATACTAATGGGGCAAGCATCTGCTGGAACTCACTCATGACAGCCACCACCCTGCCCAGGACCCCTCAGATCTTGTGGCCTCTACCAGCTTCTCTCGGTGTTTCCCAGTGAGCTCACACTGTCCTTTCTCCATTTTACAGAAATATCTCTCCAATTCCCATGACTCTATCAACCGTGGATAATGAGCAAGCCTCATTATTAGGTAGACCTAAGAGCTCCACGGTTTTCCTCACAGCAGCAAGCCTCCTCTGTCCACCTGCTGGCCCAGTGCCATGGCTGTGTGGTCCCCTCATGGTGGCTCTCGCCTCCACAGTGGCCAGGTCTCCCAAACAGGCCTGGAGCTTCCACGCCTGGAAGCTTGCTCTTCAGAGTCAGGAAGCATTTAGTAAACACCAGTGTTGGATGTTTTCCTCCCCATTTTTCAGATGAAAAAATAGGAGTGGAAGGAGCTTACCTAAAGCCATGAGGAGGACCTGATAGAATACAAGGTCTTCTGTAGTCTTCCAGCCCCTGGCTCTAGACAGAGCTGCTGCACAGAAGGGAGGACACCGGGCAGTACCTGTCCCACCAGTGCCAGCCCAGGAGCTGCTGCTTCCTTTTGACTACCTGAGGAGAGGAAGAGGGAGAGCGGCAGCCCGCCTTCCCACACGCCCACGCAGGGCTGGTGAGGCCCTGCTGCCAGAAGAGTGACTCAGGCTAACAGAAGCCAAACTGGTTCTGATCCGTGTAGAACTGAGGTCACGTGTGAGGAACTGAGCTGGAACAGTGAGCCTGGACATTTGTGTCTGCCCTACCCCGACTCCCACCGGTCCAGGTATGCATCCTACATCCAGACAATATGGACTGACTTAATCCTATGTGCCAGTCACTCTTCCTGGCATTGGGGAGAAGCTGTCAAGGCTCTGATATGCTAATGAAGGAAGGCAGATGAGAAACAAGTGAACAAATAAACTAACTTCATGTGACGGTAAGCACTACAAGGGAAGTTAAAACATGATGTTTGTAAAGGACGTAGGGAAAGTGGTCAGGAAAGACTTCTCAGAGAAGATGACATTTGAGCTGAGACCTGAGTGAGGTCAAAGAAAAGTGTTCCCCAAGGAGGGAACAGGAATCACAAAGGCCCCTGGCTGTGGTTCTCTGTGGTCGGAGGATCACATGGAGGCCAGTGTGGTTGGGAGATGGCTTAGGGAGCAACAAGGCATCTGTGCCTTTTCCAGTTAACCCCAGGCTCCACATCCCGGTGCTGGCATGATGCTGCCCTTCTCTGGAAGACCCTATTGTCTAAACCATCACCTCTTGGCCATTCAGAACCGTAAACTCAGAATCCTTAAAGTCATTGGGTCGGCACATGGGGAAATAGAGGCAAGGTCTCTTTTGGCAGAATGGAAGTCCCAGATCTGTGCTCTGGACAGGTCCCTTCTGCTCTCCAGAGCTCCATCCAACAGCTGTAAAATGGCCGGCACTCTCCGCCCCACCTTAGATGAGGGGCAGGCTGGAAGGAGGAATGGCAACCAGACTGTAAAATGCTTTACACACTACATGCATTGAAACAGGGCCTTGCTGTGGGTGATACCTTAGCAGAGAGGAAGGGGCAGGTGCACCTAGTGGCTGCCTCTGATGGCTGCCTTCAAGCCAGTCTCTTCTGTGGGGAAAGACAGGTCGCGTTCACTTGCAAAAGGGCTCATTAGTAAATATGTCCAATGGGTCTGTTAGAGCCCTTTACACATCCCTAACTCTGTTTCTGGGGGCCTGGACTCATGCCCAGTGTTCCTTTGTTCAGTCCACAGGGCCTGAAATCTGGCTGGTAGCTGGGTAGATTGCTGTCCTGGGTGCCAGACCATGGGGACTTCCCATGGTCCCACTTCCTGCTCTTCAGCTTGGGTTCACCAGGAAGAACCAAGACCTCTGATCCTGACCTGAGGACTTCTGAAGCAGCTTTTGTAGAGAAATGCTTTTCTAAATCAGGAACTAGATTTGTGAACCTGGAAATTTGGGCATTGGGACAGCCAGACCACCTGCCAGTAAGGCCTATCTTGTCACATTGGTATGCGGATCTGTTATCACATCAGGAGGGCCATTCTGTGAAGGAGGTCTGGTGCCTGGAGGTTTACCTGACCTTCACTAACTATCTCAGTCCTTCAACCACCATGAGGCAGGCAGTTGTGTGACCCTCATTTCACAGATGTCTTCAGGATCACACAGACAGAGTTCAGAAGGAAGAAGAGACACAGACATGAGGGTGTGGTGGTAACAGACAGGCCTCCGTGACTGCCTGTGTCCCATGACCTTCCTGTTCCCAGTTAGCATCTTTCGTGAGATCTGGCTACAATTCCTGTCACTGTGTCCTGTCTCATAGTCTCTCCATCATAGCCGAAGCTCAAACACGTCTATTTTCTGCAATCAGAGCCATACCTGAAATAATCCTGTGAAATCCAACAAGTAGTACACAAGGGAACTGAGAAGTCTGCCAAATGAAAGTGAAAATGCAGAGGAATGGACTCCAGGTGGGCACAGGGGACAAATGGACCCAGCAGCTCCTGCATCTGAGAGCACACCCCACCCCCAAGCTCCCCACAGACCCCCATCTGTCTGCCCGCACCCTGCCTTGCATGGGGACCCACTCCTCCTTTTCTCACTCCCACCATCCCCCCATCCTCCGGCAGTGCATCAGGCACAGAACTCGGTCAAAACAATTCAACCCTCCTGGTGTCTTTGGAGCAGAGATGAAGGAAAAGGGGTGATTCCTCTTGCTTTCGCAGAAGCCAGTCAGCTTCTGCAACAACAACCAACAATCACAACAAAACCAAGTGCTCCGGGCCCCACACATCCTGCCAAGTGTTTTACAAGACCCTGAGGGGACAGTAGGGAGCATGGTGGGCGCATCCTTGTTCTTTGGGACTGAGTCTTCCACTTCCAGAAACTGCATCCAGGGTAATATGTGCATGGACACAGGAAGCACAGATTTGTGGGAGCACAGAGCAGGACAGTGCCACCCTACAGGGGCTTGGGGTGGGGTCAAGGAAGGGAGTGGGACGAGCAGGGCAGGAGGGAGTGAGAGGAAGCATGACTGGGTGTTCAGGCAGATGTAAGTCATCAGAGTTGAGTGCAGTGGTCGGGGGAAAGGCCACACAAGCAGCCCACAGGCTCAGGGGACTGGCCTCCAGACCCTTTTCCTGTTACCCCTTCAAGGGCCCTGGACTTGGAGCAGAATTGGGATGCCAGGACTTCTGATACAGGGGACACAGGAGAAAGTCTGGCAACTCTTTAGTTTGCATTTTCCCTCTTATGTTGTGTGATTCTCTGGGGGAGTTGATGGTAATTATAGCGTCTTAACCCTGAAGAACAACTTGAGCTAATAAGTATCTCTGTTGGTAGTTTCATGTCACAGGGTAGATGAGCCTTGGGAAGCCCTGCCCCAAATGTCAGTCTCCTGAAAACACTTCATTTTCTGAGGCCAGAGGCTTTTGTGGGAAAGCAAAGACATTCTCACCACGGGGTCTTGCAATGTGCCAGAATTCCTGGAGAGACAGCCACAGGCCTCTCTGTGCTGGGTAACAGGAACGAGCAATCGCCCTGCGGTCAGCTGCACAGGGTTGCATCATTAGGGAAAAAAGGCTGTGCCCAGGAACACAACAACCCAGGGTCGGGTCTTGCCCAGGCAGGCCTGGAGGTTGACCCCAGACTTAGATCGTGGGAGCACCTGTCCATCTCAGTCTGTTGCAAGAACACAGATGCATACCCAACCCAGACTGGCCTCTGTATTCCCTGGGAGGGGGCTCTGTGCGATGGTTCCTTACAAAGACTCCCCCTTTGTGTTTCATACCTGACTCATAGAGGATGGTTTTCATATGTGCACAATCCTAGCATGCAGTGGAGATTTGCATACAGGGCACTTACTGGGGAGTTACTTGGTGATGTGAAGAGAGAAGGACATGGCAGAAAATGAGGTTGAACTGTAATGCAGTCACAGTGTAGGCCTCGGCCCAGATGGAGGGAGGGCGGCCCTGGCAAGGGAGTCGGGCCTTTCTATCCCCACACTGACTGGTCATTGGATCAGGCTTCCCTTGGAGAAGAGCTGTGACCTCTTCAGCTGTAGGCTGTTCTCCCAGGCAGGGAGGAGCTCTGGGGACACACACAGTATCTACAGTAGCAGTGGCCACAGCAGCCGTCATGCTATCACACAGACACTTGCACTGAGTTTCACAAGTCTTCAGATGCCTTTCTATTATCCCCATTTTATGGGGAGACTGAGGCACAGAGCTGTTTGACTCAGAGTGCATGTTACCACATGATACCTCCTTAAGAGTGAAACACTAGCACTTAGGAAACCCAGTCTTCCCATTACCCAGCGCCTGTGTCCCAGACAAGTCCTTATTCTCCTCTGACATTCCACTTCCCAAGCTCTGAAATGGGGATTATAACACTTGACCTGCCTTTTATTTCCCTTACAGAATCATTGCCAAGACCAATTAAAACAAGACCAGGGATGTGGGAGTGCTTTATGAACTGCTAACCCTGTACCTGTATAAAATGGAATTCTTATTACATGTGAGGGACAGCACGTGATCTAAGAGATGACAGCATAAGACCACCCCAAATCTCTGAGGATGGCCTGGGTCCTAAACCTTTTGGATACTCCAAGTGGCAGAAGCCAAACACAAAACTTCCATTTGGCAAATGGAGAAATGGAGGTGACAAGAAACTCTGTAGACAGAACTTAGGCTAGAAATCAGTCCCTGAAATCATGTCCACCATGGCCTCAGTATGGCTCTGATGCCACTATGGAAACATGAGCCACTCTATCCAAGAGCACATGGGCCTCCCCAGCAGGTTAGGAATCAGGCAACATTTGATAGCTGCCTACCTGTGGTGGGCACCCTGCCAGGTGCATTTGCTCTGTTATGTTTCCATCTTCCCAATAGCTAAAGGCAGTCGTCAACCAGCAAATCAGAGGCTCAAAAGTGGGAGGCAATGTATTAAGAGCACAGAGCCAGGAAGGGGCAGGGCCTTGGCCCTCTCCAGCACATGTCACTGCCACTTGCCAGGTGAGGAGCTGGCTTCAATGCTGTAGTTGAAGGGATGTTGGGAGTTCTAAGGGCCGGCCAGCATGTGAACCTGTTTCTTCCCAGAAGTTTGAGCTGTGGGAGAGAAGGAGAGCCTGCACCTCTTGCAGCAAGGTCTGTTCTTGAATTTGGGGATTGGTCTGAGGCCCTTTCTGGGGTTAGTGTACAGGGGGCCTGATGTGGTTGATCAGAGAAAGTTGCAGGATGCTGAAGACATAACTCAAGCCCCCAGCTCAGGAAGGAGCCTCTGGGTGAGGACAAGGGCACAGAGAAGAGTCCGTCCCACAGCCCCAGCATGGCAGTGGTTCCTTAAAGAGCGTTAGAGGAGGAGTGGGTACGGGGTGTCAGCGCCATTGTCAGGCCAGGAGAGGGCTGCACGTGTGCATGTGCGCCTGTTCTGTGAGCACGCGGTGACTGGCCTGAGCTCAGATGTATGGCACAGACTCTTCATTTATTTGCAACCAGAGAAGCCTCCACGCAGATCTCTCTAAACACATTTGAGGGCGTGACTGTGGCCCTTTGATAAAGGCGCACCACCCCTCACACTGATCCCTCACACTGATGGGTGATGCAAAGACCTCCAGAGGAGGCGTGGGCTCAGTGAGGATGGAGCAGAGCCCAGAAGAGATGAAAGCATGGCCCTGGTCTAAACCCTCCCCCTGCGGGGAAGGCTTCCCATCAGTAAACTGGGAGGGAGGACAGCACTTTGATGAACCGCAAAGTTTTTAGTAGAGTGATGTGAACATAGTAAGCTCACATCAGCTGATCTCCATGGCTCTTCCAAAAGTCTATATATGTTGAAGTTTTGGGGTGCTCTGTTTTGTTTGCAGTCATACAAGTTCAGAGTGTCATCTGATTGCTGTGAAGTAAATACTTGGTCACTGTGTGGTAGCTGTCCCCTTCCTGTTCTCAAAGTAATTGTGCTGTGAGCGACTAGACAGGCCCATCCCCCTGCCAAATAGTGCTTGACTGTGTTCTTTCATCCTTATACTTTCAACTTCTCTGTTTAATATTTTGGGCATGTCTCTTGTAAATAGCATGAAGCCACATTTTAAAATCCAATCTCACAATCTATCTCTCACCTAGGAAGCTTAGTTCATGTTCACTTTTTATAATCTTTAATAAATTTGGACTTGCTTTACTAATATTTTTAATTTCTATTTTAAGCCTTTTCAATGCTTCTTATCTCTCCTTTCTTGCCTTATCTGAGGGGGGCTGTTGTTATTTCTTTTTTATTTATTTCAGTTCCCAATCCCCTACTGGTTTAGAAGTTACACAATCTGTTTCCGCTCTATCAGTGGTTACTATTGAAATTTAACATGAATATTTTACTTTTCATATTTAATACATATTTAAACTTCCTTCCCCCAAAATACATGGATCTATCAGCATTTTTAATCTTAATCACCTCTCTCTCAGCCTGTATGTCATTGTTGATGGCATTTTAGGTCTGTCCTTTTTTTACCTCCACATTTAGATTTTTTTATAGATACTATGAAGTTTGTTTAAATTTTCCTACATGGTTACTGGTTTCTTGGTTCATCATTCTTGCTTACATCCCAGATCTCATGTGATGGGCAGAAGAATGGTTCCCAAAGCCACCTGCATCTTAATCCCCAGACTTGTGAATGCGTTAGGTTACAGATGGAATCAAGGTTGCTAATCAGCTGACTTTAAACCAGGGAGATTGTTCTGGATCATCTGGTTGGGCCCAGGGAACTCACAGGTGCTTCTAAATAGAGAAGGAGGGCAGAGAGGAGGCAGAGTGATGTAAGGCAAGAAGGACCCAACCACAGCTCCTGGCTTTGAAGACGGAGGAAGGGCCATCATTGATGAGGTAGGAGCCTCCAGCTGGTGGGGAAAACTAGGACACAGATTCTTCCCAGAGCCTCCGCCAGCCCCACTGATGCCCTGTTCCCAGCCTGTGAGACTTGGGTCAGGATACTGACTTGCAGAAAGGGAAGATAGTAATTTGGTGTTGTTCTGAGTCACTAAGTTTGTGGCACTTTGTTATAGCAGCTAATAAAAAAAAAGAATATGCTTTCTTTCTAGGACAATTTTTCTTGTTTTTAAACACAACCTTTACCTCTTTTAATGAGGGCTTGTTGGTGGTAAACTCATTTATTATTTTTCTGGAAATATCTGTATTATGTCTTTCCTCTTGACAGTTTTGGTAGGTACACAATTCTGTATAAACAGTTAATTTTCTCAGCACTTTGAAGATGACATTCAACTGTCTCCTGCTTCCATTTCTATTATTAAGTCAGCCACCAGTTGACTTGTAAAATAATCTCTTTACTTTGTTTACAGATTCATTACAATGTATCTGTGTACAAATTTCTCTTTATCTTTTTTTGGATGAGCTGTGTTTCCTGGCTCTGTAGATTCATTTATTTTTCAGGTCTGGACTATTCCAAGTTATTAATTGTTAGAACATTTTTTCTTTGCTTTCTATTCCCACTTTAAGAAGCTGTTATTAGACATATGTTGGGCCTTCTCATCTTCACAGTGTTTTATCACACCTGCCACATATTGAATTTTCTTGTTCTGTGTTCTGCACTCTGTGTAATTTTTGGGCTTTTCTAGTGCAATAATTCTTTTTTATAACAATTTATTCCTTCTGTTGTCAAAACTCATACACTGAGTTCTTTTTCAAACACCATTACTTCTAAAAGCGTGATTAAATTCTTCCTCAAAATTGCCAGATCATTTGTTATACTTGTCTTTGCTTACTTTTTGATTCATTTTTTTTTACTTTAAGTATTTCAAATACAGTAATTTAAAAGTCTGAATCTAATAACTCTGAAGCCTTGGTGGGGGGAGGGCTCAGTCTGTTGTTTTGCTGCGGACTCTGAGCCCCCACCTCCTGGAGGCCGTGTCACACTGGAGCTGAAGGTCTTCTGCACGATGAAGCCAAGTTCCCATCTGGGACTTTGAAGTCCACCTGGCAATAACCTTAAAACTCTCAAAAAAGGGTGGGAGGAGAAATAAAAACTACATTGAATTATTTATAACGTTAACCTTCTAATGAAACATAACAACTTAGCTCTTTGTTGAGACAGGCAAAAATCAGCATAATTAAATGAACATTTTACTTAAAGCAGTTGTAGAACAAAGGACCTTGAATGACTGGGGTCTGTGGATAGACTTCATGGGGTCCATGAACTCATTTAAATTTTATGCAATAGCTTAGGTTCATTTTGGACATAAGGACATGTATCTCAAAAGGATGTGGAGTCTCAAAAAAGGTTAAAGAGTCACTACTCTGTAGAAACTTCAAAAATGAAAATAAATTCAAAGTTATTACCTTGTAACTTTCTTCACTTTCTCTTCCCTATTCTGGCTCCTGGTCCATCTTTATGTAGCTTCCAAGAAAGACTTTTGCCAATTTTTCCATATGTGATTTTGAAGTCATACAATTTGAAAAGTACTAAAATTCCAGTAGATAAGTGAGCAAAAGAAAATTTGCAAAAAAGTTGAAATCAGATGGAAACAGAAATATAGAAAATGCTTAACTTCTATTATTAACAAGGAAATCAGAGTTAAAATAGGCACTTACACCTTGTAAATTAGCAAAATTAGTAAAAGCACATTTCCCAACGTTGGCGAGGCTGCAGTGAAACCTGAGGCCAGCGACAGGCTACAGTTCCAGGTTATTAAGAAGGTGACTGTGTGACATGTGTCCAAACCCACAAAGATATGATGAATCTTTGCTCCCATTTCAGGGAACTTTTGAACGGAAGATAATACAAAGGATAAAAACCACATGATGGTTTAGCAAAGATGAAAACAGCAAAATAGTAAAAGAAACCTCAACATTCAAAAAAGGAAAATTAATTAATGATGTTACATTCTAGAAAATTATGCAGCTATTTGAAATGTTTAATTTTGAAGACTGGGTAGCAAATATGAAAAGTGCTTATAACACACTGTGTCATCTCACCCACTGGGCTCAGAAGAGGCAGGGACATTTCTGAGGTGCACAGTTCTCAGAGGAGATGGAATGAGGATGCAAATATTCCTCCCTTCAAAATATTCTGAGCGGATGGTTGTGCCTCATGATCGACGAGCACACTGTGTGAGTAACATACCAAGAAGCCTGTGGCTTCGTGTATAGACTTTACAGTTCTGGGAAACAGATCCCACCAAAAATGCTACCCTGACACATACATAATGAGCAGTGTAATGATCATGGAACAGAATGCTGAGTGGCCCAAACGTTCACCTTTTTGTTCTGATGAGGGCTCATCTGGAAGAGTTAAGGGGGTCTTCTTTTCCCAGCATCTCAGTCATCATCATGCCAACAGTGCCCCCTGATGCCATGAGCTCTTGACTCATCATGGTGGTCACCAGTCTACTCACTCTTCCCAAGCATGTTTACTATCTTCATGTATTTGCACATCTCTCCTACTCAGAAGACTCTTCTTCTGGCCAGAAACTCATTCACCCTGAACTCTGAGGCCACCTCCCCTGAGGAATGCCCACACATTCCCCTACAGTGTTCGAGCTTCCCCAGGGCTCGCATGCCCTTCTTCTTACTCCCACATGTACACTGTGTTAGGGTACATTGAGACTTCTTCTGTTTCCTCAGTGTTACTTGGAATTTCTTGAAATCAGAACCATGTTTATCTCATAGAAAAATGGATCAAATATGAGATCTCAAGTTGGATAAACTTGGTTTTAAATTTTGGCCACATGGTCCTGGCCAGTGTGGCTCATTTTGTTTGGGCATCATCCTGCAGGCTGAAGGGTCAAGGGTTTGGTCCCCAGTCAGGGCACATGCAAAAGCCGGCTGATTAATGCTTTTCTTTCTCTCTCTTTCTCCCCACCTTCCATTCTCTCTAGAAGCATGCCCTTGGGTGAGGATTAAATAAATAAATAAATATATATTAGGCACATCATTGATTCTCTTTGTGATCTTGGACATGTTATTGAACTTCTTTGAACTTCCATTTTCTTATTAGTATAAGAAGGATAAAAAAAGAAAGAAAGAAAGAAAAACAATGGTTTCATAAGGTTATTAGCACATGCTAAGTGCCCAATAAGTGTTACATGCACTCAGGCTTGTGGACCAGGACCAGATTCCTTGCCCCCAGCTCAGTGTCATATGGTGTGGGCTGCAGAGGTATATGGAGCACAGGATTCCCTAGCTCCTTGAGGCAACAGGTGTCCAACTCTGAGTCTGGTAGTTAGCAGTTGCTTCTCCTGTCCCATTGGAACTCTTAGACATTGGGGAAATCCCTTCACACAGTTCCTTCTGTTGAGGGGCCCAGAGATCACTGCAGGGATAGGAGGAGTCGTGTCCCCTGGCCATCGCCCAGCCTCCTGCCCCCTCCATCTTCTGAGACAACAGACAATGAGTCACTGCTGACATCACAGTGACGCCCACTGGTCTGGGAGTCTGTGACCTCATAATGTGAAGAAACTTTCCTTCTGAGAAGCATTTCCTCCAGGTTACCAAAGATTTGTCTCCTGTCCTACTGCCATTGCACTGAACTTACCTTTAACCTCTCGAAATGCCCCCTTTAACCCTGACATTAACTATTGGAGACCTCATCTGTGTTACTGAGAAGAATCAGGACCTCTGTCTCCTTTCTTGACTTTGTTCCTCAGAACTTGTTCCTAGAACCATAATACCATGGGATGGTAAAAAAAAGTATCACAGTGCAAAATCAGATTAGACCCCAGTGTGAGTCTGGTTTCTGTCTGTTATTAGCTGAGTGATCTTGAGCACATCTCCTAACCCCTGGCCACTTGCATGAGCCACTTTCTGTGAAAATCAGGTACACGTTGTTCCCTTGAGGAGCTGAGTCCTGAACTGAGCCCTGAAGTATAATTTCTAACCAAGAGCAGCATGTGCCAACACTGAGCTTGTAAGAGAGCACAGAATCCCGGAATACCTGTAAGAGATTCATAGTGCCTATGACATGCTGTGTGCACAGGAAGTCATGAGGGTGACTGAGGGACAAGCTGCAGGGTTGGCAGGGCCTTGCATATGAGGGATCTGCTCTGCCAAAAACATAGGGGGACCATGGAAGAAGAAAAGGCAGAGGACCACCCGGATATAGCAGTGGACCAAGGTTTCCAACAAGGCAAATGCAGTAAGGAGGCTGGTTGGAAGGTTTCCTAGGTAACCCACAGAAGATAAGACAAAGTATGAACTATGGAGATGATCATCAGGATAGACAGAAGACCGTAGAAAAATTCAGGAGGCAAATTCAACAGGACTTGGTGACGAGTGAGGGTGGAGATCAAGGACAGCCTTATTTATTGCTTAGATAATGGAGAGGCAGTGGCATCACTGACTGAGAAAGGAGATTCGAGGAGTGGGATGAGATTGTTCTGAGGGCCGTGGAGGGAGATAGTCGACTCAGTTTAAATTGTGTGTTGTTTGAGAAGCTGACGGGTCATCCAGTGCAGGTGGCAGCTGAACTTATACACCTGGAATTGAACACAGGCTGCAGATGGAAGCTCTGTGACAGCTGAGGCCTGAGAGAGAGACAGAGAAGAGTGGGTGACAGTTCAGTTTGTGCTATTTTGTAATGTCATTTATGAAAACCAACTGTTCTCCCCGCTAGATTATGAACTAACACGTTTTTATCTTTGAGTCTCTATTTTCTACAATAGTATCTTGAATAACGTAAGTGCTCAAAAAGTTGGAATAAAAAATTAATAACTTAGTTTAGTCATTTTAAAAGGAAAGGGCTTTCACTATAGCTAGAAAAATATATCTTCCTCACGATCTTGAGGAGTAACCCAGGTGAGGAGAGAATGAAGAAATAGGACTTCAGGATTCAAGACACAGCACAGGAGGATCAGGCAGGGGTCACCCGTCTGGGCCTGAGTGGCGTCTCTGATGCCCTGGCCATCAGGGCACCAGACAGCATCACAGGAGCCCAAGGTGTGGCTCTCGGGGCCGCCTGGTGTGAGGACCCCTCCAAAGTCCCCAGTTCTCATTACCAGTCAGTTACAGCTCTGTCTGCCAGTATTGCTCCTGGTTTCCCACTAACCTTATCTAGAGATCTATGAAAGTAAATTTCCTGCACTTACTAACTTCTGGTAAAGTAAAACTTCCTTTTCTTTGCCCTAAAAAGTCTCCTCTAAGCCTCATGGGGTGTCATGTCTGAAGTGTGAGCCACTTCCCTTTGCTCAGTTTCAAGAACACTACTCCTTCCTGAGCTGCCTGTGAACTGTCCACCCCCAAGGCGGGAAGCGTCTCTGCTTTCCAGTGGTGCGAGACCTACCAGACCTGAGGGCAGGGGTTGCAAATGTCTGTCATTGCCCTTGAGGTCAGGCACGTAGCATAGGTTATGCACTGACCACAGCTTCCCTGGGGGCCCCACTGGGAAAGAACTGCTGTGAAAACTTGGCAGTTATTTTGCAAAATCACCGGTCCCACAGCAATGGTTCGCAATCCCCAATGTGCTCTCTTCCATCTGCTATAAGCAGAACTGTCTGTTCAGCAAACTTTCATCCAACAGCCTATCTAGGCTTCCGAATGACACACGTCCCACTGCACCCTCCATTCCCTCCGGGGAACACCGCTTGTGACAAACAGGTCCTCCCTTCCCCCACACACCCTTCACTCTCCATTTGGTAGTCCCATTTATTTTTTCTTCACAGCCTGTATCACGATGCAAAATTATATTGCTTGTGCATTTACCTGGGTATTTATCCTCTGTCTTTTCCACTGGAATGTCAATTCCTTTACTCTTATTTACAGATACACCCAAAGCCCAAAGCAGTTTCAAAGCAGCCCACAGCAGGTGTGCGATGGTTGTTTTCTAAACGAATGAATCTATCTATCTTTCCATTCTCTTTTCCAAATATTCCCCTGATTCTTGCCCTGGCTGGCATGTGGCTCTCCTCTGAGTGCCATGGTTTCTCTGCAGCTTTCTTGGAGAGGGAGAACTCATGCCCGCACATTTCAAGCCAGGAAGTCAGTCCAATACTGGGTCACCTCTCCACTGATATCAGACTGTGACCTCCATACAAATGAACAACCCATCAACAAATAAACAAACAACAACAAAAAAACAGAAGCCCCAGCTCTTCGAAGTTGACACCTCTCCTTGAAGCTTTGAGCTCCTGGCCTCCTGCCACCCCCCCATGTAGCACTATTTGGTACCTGGAACCACACTCTCCTCTTTGTCCTAAACCCCAAAGGGATACTCAGTCACTTGTCTTTCTCACTTCCAGTGGCTTGCACTCCTATTATCCCTTTTCTATCCAGTCCCAGGGCCACACCTTGTGCTTTGTCATCACTCACAACTTCTTTTGCTCTAAAAAGTTCAAAATCCTGACCTCTGTCCACAACAGACCATCTTTATGGCCTGTTTCTCTCTCTCTCCTTTTTCTCCCTCTGTCCCTCACTCCTCCTGCATTTGCCCCATTTTCTCTATGTCCTTTACCACCAGGGACCCAATCCTCTGACCTAGTCAACTTTGCTCTGTCATCTCCTCCTGTCTTCACTTCCTTCCATCCTCTCACTGGGGCCCTTTTGGTCAATATTCCCACTGCCTGGCCCCACCCTCCCATCATACTACCTGGCAGGGCTGTGGATTGTCTGATGTCTGCCCCCTGGACCCCACAGTAAAGTCACTGAGCGCATTGCACACTTATGATACCCCAAAGCAACTGGCCTTACGGTTACTTAGTAACCTTTTCATGTACCTTTGACTTTCTGGCTGTCCCATCTTCACATAAAATATTCCAAATGTTCCCAACTTTGTTCAATCTCCTGCCCTCCCTCCTCTTTCCTCACTTATAGCAAAATAATAGAACTGGTAGGAGACTTTCTTAACTCCCCATCAGCCAATACTGAAGCCTACTCTTTTCCTTCTTCCCTCTCATCTACCAGAAGCCCACTCTTATCCAAGGTACCATCTCATTCAGCCTGCTCGAGGTTCTCACATCACCGGCCATTCTCGGCTGTCAGTGAGCACGCTGTGTGCCTGGCCCCCGCTCGGGGCTCTGCCCGTATTGGCTTGCTTGGCCCTCCCCAGAGAGCTACACTGTGGTGATTGCCATCAGCACAACCACTCTACTAGCCCAAGTTCATGGCTGGTGGGAGAAACACACTCTATGCTCCTTACTCCACTATCATGAAATAAAATGCTATTTCATTCTTTTCCCATTTCTGCAGGTAAAATTAAGTGCAAAGGTGAGCTGTTTGCTTATCATACAAATAATATTGACTATAGTGCTAGTCTTCATAATGACAGACAAGTCTCAGCAGTACAGGGGATGTTCCCTTTGCCTCAGGGTTCCACCACAAGAGATGGGGTTCTGCCTCATAGTTCAAAGTGTCCATTCTGAGAAGCAATAAATTGAGAACTGCCACAAGATTGTTGCTTTTTCTTCGTGTGCACTATGAAAATCTGTATGGGTATTCATTACTGTCACCAGCTTTCTGTTCTTAGTTAAAATAAATATGCTCTTGCAAGAATTACTTAAACAAAAAAGTCGTATAGAACACTGATGGCTTCAGGAGCTATGTCTCATCAAATACCCCCCCAAAACCTGTAATTTTAATTTTTTGCCTTCACTGGCAATATATCACTATCATGGTTTAAAAACAAGCCCACACATTCTTTGAGATTTTCTCATTAAGAGGTAGAATCTGAATTCTCTCCTTTTGAATGCGGCTGATACTGGTGACACAACTTCTAATGGATGGAGTGAGGAGGTGAGGCCAGATCACTTCCGCAGTCAGGTCATCAAAATTTATGCAGCTCCTACCTGGCTCTCTCCCTAAAGACACACACTCTTGGAACCCAGTCACGAGGCTGCAGGGAAGCCCATGCTTCCTGGAGAGGACGTGTGATGATGCTGTGACCAACAGCCCCATTGAAGTCTCGTGGAGAGCCAGGGTCAGCTCCAGATCTGTGAGTCAGTGAGCCGTCAGGTGACTCCAGCTCCCAGCTGCTCTTGAGCCCCCAGCTGACACACGGTGGATAGACAAGGTGACCCCACTGAATCCAGGTCAAGTGCAGATTCACAAACAGAATAAATACTGTCTTCTTTTTAAAACTTCTAAGTTTCAGGTGGGTTATTTCACAATAATAAATAAATGAAACAGGTGCCTTGGAAATAATCCTTAAAGAGCATTTTCATATCCTTAAATGGTTTTGACACTTGTTAAGTCTGAGAAGGTCATTGGCACTTCTTCTCAGATGCATCATGGAGAGATAAAAGCTTATGACTCTAGTGCTAATACATCTACTATTCTAAAGGTAACTATAATCTGTCTATTTCATTCTGTCGACTCAGCTAAGAAATGGCAGAGTAGAAACTTAAGCTCAGGTAAATTTCCTACATAGCCCATGCACTTATCTTAGTCACCCCTAGTGCATCCTCTGTTTTTCCCAACTTGTTCTCCACTACCTCCTTCCCATCAACTCTACACGTGTTTAAACCAGTCGCATACTGAAAAATTCTTCCCCAGCCTCATGTCTCCCTCTAGTTCCATCTGTGTCTCTTTCTCACCCTCACAGCCAAATTTATTGAAAAAATTATCTGTGTTGTCTCCATGTCCTCACCTTCCAATCACTCCTGAAGACCTTTCATCTGATTTTTGCTAAGCCACTCCCCTGAAAGTGCTCGAGGGACTCTCAGCTCCTGGATCCAATATGGACACTCTGAACTTCGCTCATGCAGGGGCAACCCACATCACTGCATTGTGGTGCTGTATGTTGGGGAGGGGTCCAAGAGGGAACAACACTACTTGTTCAGCTCTCAGCTGGTTTTCAATCACTTCCCCTACTGCCCACAAGCAAATTGGGCCCCTTCTGGTGCTGATTCCTGAGTGGGCAGTTTTGTGTATGTTCTAGGACCCTGTGGGTCTTTCCAACGAACTCTCCTGTGAGGCTGGAAGGTTCATCTGCTGCTGTAACCCTCACAGGTTTTTTCAGTCAGAGAGTTTGAGGCTTTATTTCCCTGCGCTGAAACTCTGGGTTGCGTGGTTTGTCTCGCTCCCCAGTTGTTCTTTCTGGTTTATCACACACAAATGTAGGACTGCCTGCTCCACCAGCTTCAGCCTAACCTGCCCCAGTCCTTCAGACCCCACCCTGCCCTGAGTCCTCTCCACCCCGGCTGCCTGTCTCCACCCCTCCTACTGATCTGGATGAATGTTTCTTCTTTAACTCCTTGGTTGTTGAATTTCCATACAGTTTGATTTTCTGGCAGTTCTGATTATTTTCTGTTTTTAAATTTGTTGTTGTTCTTCTTTTGGTTGTGCGAGGAGGCAAAGTGCATCTACTTACGTCTCCATCTTGGCTGGAAATCTGTCCAAGTATCTTCTTTATTCTCAAAAAGTCCAAAATATAGCCCTGGCTGGTGTAGCTCAGTGGATTGAACACGGGCCTACAAACCAAAGGGTCCCCAGTTCAATTCCCAGTCAGGTCACATGCCTGGGTTGTGGGCAAGGTTCCCAATAGGGGGCGTGTGTGAGGCAATCACACATTGATGTTTCTCTCCCTTTTTCTCCTTCCCTTTCACTCTCTCTAAAAAGAAATAAATAAAATATTTTTTTAAAAAAGTCCAAAATATAAATAGTCACTTCAGACTCCTCTCTTGAACTCCAGATTTGTGTCAATAATGACCCACTGCACACTCAAAACTCAGCACAGTCAGAAGCAGAGCTTTTCTCACCCCACCGTTTGCCACCTCCTCCTTCTTTATTCCTATGTCAGTGAATAGGATCATTACCCAGGAGTAGAAAAGTCTATCATTAGACACCAAAACTAGAAATCTGGTTATCAACCTCCTTCTGCCTATAATCACAGAAATCTGCCAACTCTACCTTCATCCTATGCCTGCCACCCATTCACTCCTTCCAGATCTCCTGCAACAACCATCACTCAGCTCTCAGTTGGGTTGGATGTGAGCAAACCAGGAGCAGGGCAGCCTGTGGGAGGCTGTGCTGACATCCATTCTCCAGACGGTGGCCAGAAGCCACTATGGTCGGAAGTATATTGGACATGTCATTCCCCTTCTTAAAATCACCCATGGGTCTCTGTGTTGCTCTCCTGTTAAGGACCAGGTTTCTCGCATCCAGCATCTTCCTCAAAGCCACGTCTCTCCCTCACCCCCTTTCCTTGTTCACTTTGTTCCAACCATCTATGGCCCTTTGGAATGAATTACAACAGGCTTCTTTTCCTGATTTTATTCTCACCAGCTAGAAAGTAATTTGAAATACTGGCTTTTTAGTAAGGATCCTTTAGTGCCAACCATCATAATATTGTCATAATAAATACTCAAGCCTATGGAGCAAATGTGGGTGGCCCCCAGAAGCACCTGCACATTCATATGTGGTGATCCTGGCAGCTCTGTGCTCATTAGTGAGGACACAGAGACAAAATGCTGGTCACTGCCCCTTAGAGCTCACAGTCCAGTGCCATTGATAAGGCATTGGTAAAAGGCCAGCGTCTGCTTCCTGCTGGCAGAGTGTCTGTGTGAGTGGAACGGGCTTTGCCACACCGTGTTCTCTTGTCAGGATCCCTTTAGAGCAGTAGCTCCCAACCTTTTGGTTAAGTGACTGGCCAGCCTTGGAAGTACCGTCTGCAAGGTACAACAAAAGTGCGCCCATGGACAACAGTGTAAAGATACCCAACCTCCAGGACAGAGGTAACATCCCCTAAAAAGCCATGCCCCCACTCCCACCAACCAGCCGTGGGTGGAACACCTCCAGCCCACCAAATCTGTTCTAGGGAATTCCCAGAATCCATTTCTCTGAATTTCGATGTGGGGACCCTCTCTCAGAGTGTGGGTAAGTACTGGCTGATGAGCAACCTCTGAATGAGGGTGATTTTCCATGATCTTCTGTGACTAACAAGCCCAGCGGAGAGTGACATGTTGGTCACATTTGTGGCACATGCTTTTTGTAAGAGAGTTATGTTTTGAATGTCAGCTTCCTGTTTTAGTGATTCCCTTTTTGTCATGGAAACACACATCCCAGCATCACGTACACTGACTGGGGTCTAATTTCTGTCAGCTGACCCTGGAGGGCGTGAAGTTCAGTGTACAATGGGGATCTTCAGAGTCCTTCCAAGGATGACCTGGGGGCTTCCAAGAAATTCAGGTTCCTGGGCTCAGCTCCACAATTTTGTATCAGCCAGTTTGGGGTGGGAACCCAGAAAGCTTTATTTGTAACCAGCTGATCCTTGTATAAACAGTAAAAAGATTTGAGAACCTCTGATGCTCTGAGGACGAACTGTCATTTAACATAGTAAACATGCACGGTGATACTGTCCACAGTGTGAATGGCGCCCTCTGACTTATATAGTGTGAAGGGGAGAGAGTCTTGGACGAAGGTCAGGCTGCTCTTGAGAATATGTGAAAACGGTCTCTGGTCTTCCTCTCAGTTCGTATCTGCATCTTAGAATCTCTCAGAACCATTGATCTTAGTTGTGCCAACAATGAATTTGGGGAGCGAGGAAGAAGTGTGAGTGGCAAGTTCTGAGCTCGAGAAGGCTAGGAAGCCAAACCTCACTCACTTCTCCCAACAGAGAATCTAAAGTAAGGTTCACTAAATAGTCATGGAAGGGAGGGAAGGAAACATCGAAAAACAGCACAAATTTTTTTATTTTAATAAAGTTGAGGGGGCACCAGAGGTTAGCTACTCAGAGGCAGAAAGTATTTCTCTATTTCACAGCCCATTCCTTGGACCACAGACCCTTTGTTTTCTTATGTTCCACTTCCAAATTGTTTGGGTCTGTGCTTCTCAAGCCATAGATCCTGCCCTTACTTCTACTACTTGGCCACCCCTAGACTAAGGCCCCAGCGGACTTCCCTTCCCTCTGAACTCCAAGGCTGGGCCTCTCCCTTGGGTTTCCAGTTAGCAAAATGAAGACCATCTGAGATGGCTTGAGCAAGGTTGACTTTCCCATCTTCCTGAGGAGCACCGCGTGCTGGGCCCATCTTATTCTGTATCCTCCGTGCCCAGCACTGCAGTGCTCAGTAGCGTTTGATTATGGAGTGAGGGAGTGAGTGAATGAAAGGAGAGGTCGCTGGTTTACACAGCCCGTGTTGTGAAGGCACAGTAATGCGAAGTCAAGAGTAAGCATTCAGGAATCACTCTACCTGACCTGAACCCATTCCACCTCCTCACGGTGACTATCGGCACAGACTCCTCTTGGCCCTCCCTATCCAGGGGTAGAGTCTATTTTCCCCACCTATGTCCCCTTGAATCTGGCTGCCCTGTAACTTGCTTTGACCAGTAAGATATGGAAGGAGTGACTATGGGAGCCCTGGAGCCCAGGCACACGAGAACTTGCAGCTTCAACCTTTTTCTTTTGAACAGCTGCCCTCAGATACCAAACACAAGAAGTCTCTTGAGCTTCCTGGAAGATGAGAAGACACACGGAAGAGAGCCAAGACCCCAACCAACAGTCACTGTTAACCCTGGGCATGTCAGTGAGACCATCCTGGACCTTCTAATCCAGCTGACCCTTCACTGAATGTGTGGGAACCCAGGAAAATCCAGCAGAGGAGCGATGGACCAACACACACAATCATGGAAAGCAAAACAGTCCTGTTGTAAGACGTTAAGTTTTGGACTTGTTTTTACACAGCAACAGATAAGTGAGACACCTGCGAGGTGCTTCAGGCAGGGGCTGGGCACCCTGAGACCCCGCCCAGACCCTCCTCCACTGCTCCCACCACTGTCCCTCCTGAAAATCGAGGCAGGTGTCCTGGTGCAGTTCTCCACAGGGCCTGACCTCCAAACTGGACCATTTAGGAAATCCTACTTGAGTTTCCTGGGACCATGGTGACCTGACTAACCAATATTCCCCAACTTATGTGTGTATTTAGTCCTACATTCATCTGGCAAACATGATTGAGTGCCTGGCATATGTCATAAAAATATGTGCATGCTTGTGATATAGAAATGAACAAAACAGACAAAACCTCTGCCCTGTGGAACTTGTATTCTAGTGGAGGGAGAAGGGGGAAAGTACAATAAATAAAAGTAAGTCACAGAGTGTGTGAGAATGTGCTAGTGCCACAGGGGACTCGGAAGTGCAGAGATCCGGGGAAGGGAGCACGTGGAAATTTTAAATGAAGTGGTCAGAGTGGCCCTCACTGAGGAAGTGAAATTCCAGACAGAAGGCTGATGTGAAGGCCCTGGGGTAGCACGATGCCTGCAGTCTCTGGAGAAAGGTCAGGGGCTCAGTGTGGCTGAAGCAGAGCGAACAGGTATGAGGGTTCTTCCAAGAAAGAGATCCAGTTGTGTGTGTAGATGGATAGATAGATAGATAATAACTTGCTCACAATTATGAAATTACAGAAGTCCCACCACCTGCCATCTGAAACCTGAAGGACCAGGAAAACCAGAGGTAGAATTCAGTCTGAGTCTGAATGCCCTAGAACCAGGGGCTTTGATGTGTGAGGACAGGAGAAGATGGACAACCCAGTTCAAGAAAAGTGGTCAAACTCACCCTTCCTCTGCCTTTATGTTCCACTGGGGCCCTCAGTGGATTGAATGCTGCCCACCCACATTGGGGAGGGGATCTGCTTTACTCAGTCACTGACTCAAATGGAATCTCTTCTGGAGACGCCCTCACAGACACACCCAGAGATAATGCTTGTCAGCCATCTGTGCACCACTTAGCCCAGTCAAATTAATGCATAAAATTAACCATCACAATGACCCATTTTCCCCATAAACCCATGAATGTCTCCTGGAACCATGTTCCCTGGAACAAGTCTGGAAGGTACTGGGTTTGGAGTAACTGAGTCTGCAGTACTCCAAGCACACACGTCACCTGATCATGCTGTTCTTTGTGTCTTCAGAAAAGTCATGGGGAAAGTTCCAGTGAAGAGCCTTGCTGAAACTCCAGGCTCCAGCCTTCTTTGTCCTCTCCTGCTAGGAGCAGATCCTGGGCTGGGTGTCCCAAGAGGGGTAGAGGGGGAAAGGATGGGAGCAGAGAACTCACTGCAGCGTGGCCTTCACAGGGAGGAGGAATCAGGCATGGTTGTTGCTTCACATAAACTCACAAAGGGTGAGAGAATGTATTTACATCTCTCTTCCCTCCCCTGCTCTCAGGTCCTAGGGAGCAGGGCCATTTTCCTCTTGTTAGGGGTTGCTAGGAAACTGCTGCTGTGGGAAAGAAGGAGTTGCACACCGTCTGAGATAGACACAACTACCGTAAGTGAGGTGGAGACTTGGGGCACAGAGCTGTCACCAGTGATACTAAATACCCGGACTTCAGTGTAATGGCTCACACAGCTCAGCTCCTAAAATGTCATGGAAGTGGAACTTTGTTGCCACCTGCAGACCAAAACCTGAGCTGCAGGCTCCTGGCCTCAGAATGAGCTCTAAGGATGGACCGACATTGCTTAGAGTTAACACATGTTAAAGGTAGAGACTGGAATTTGCTTGGGGGTAGATAGACTCTTTTTTGGTAAAACACTAGCAAACTCCTTTAGTTACACAAATATAAATCCAACTGGAAATGTAGTAGAAACTCAAATGCCAGTGCTTCTGACCAAGACATAAACTTCTCTGTTTATGCTCATTTTATTCATTTTTGTCATGTTCATTTCTGAAATGGGTATATATTTTAGCAGAATGGTATGCAGGGAAAGTTGGTTCCCATTAGAGTTCTCATCCTTACTTTCACTTTTCCTCCCTGAATCTGGGTTTAGAGCAGCCTGGAACTGCCCTGGATTGTGCATACAGTGGGGTTCTGTGTCCAACGTCTTGAGCAGTTGTTTGTAGGAACTGCAGTGATGTGCGGTGAGGTCACGAAGTGAACAGGTAGTCAAAAGTGAATGTGACTACATTTTGAATCCTGGTTGGAATGACCCACGGATTACAGAAAACCCTGAACACATCACCCTCTGGTATGGTGTTGCTCCAGAGCTTCCTGAAATAAAGACATGGCCTTTTGTGCATCAACCACTGCCCAAGTGTGGATCCTATAGTTGATACACACAATACACACACCCGGACACTCATGCACACACTTCACCCACTTATGACACACACAGCACACATGCACAGAGGCGGACACAAGTTCATGCATACACACACCCAGAAATCATGCTCACATGCGGTACACATGTGCACACTGCACACATGTGGACACAGCTTCATGCATGCACACGTGCCCACCACACACGTGCCCATGTGTATGTGCATTGACATGCACATGGCCACACAGTGCTTCCTTCAGGCCTACTTGTGTCTCTCTCCTCTGCCTGGACCATCCTCACCTGCCCACACCTCCCAGTTCCTCACCTGACTGGCCCCATGCATGCTGTGTGAGAGATTACCACAGTACATTCTAATTACCAGTTTACTGTCTCTGGCTCTGACCTTCTAGTTCACTCTGAGATATAAACAATGGGTAATAACTAAAGTGTGCCTCTCCTGGGAACTTATGTGATAATAGTTCTAATGGGCTGGTTGTGGAATGAAGCCTTAGGTATAGTCACCAGGGAGGAGGAAGAATTTAAGGGACAGCCTTGGAAGGTGGCATCTCTGAACTTCACCTGTCAGAAGGTACTTCCATTTCTTACTCTGAAATCCACAGGGCCAGAACATCCATCGTTATTCCTACCAGAGCCTGGCAGTCTCCCTGTTGGAACCGTGTCTTCTAAATCTTGTGTATCCTCTTCCTCTCCCAACCACAAATACTGACCTGGTATATAGTAGATGCTCAAAATGTTTTTTTACATAAGTAGAGAACTTGATCCAGTTCACCTTGGCTGGCCCCTTTCTTGTGGGTTGGGCCCATGGCTACCCAGGCAGACCCACATCTCCATCACTCGTGGGCTCTGCTCAAGCTGCGTCATGTGTTACCGTGAATGAAGAAGATGAGTGACTGTGGCAAGATATGGGTCAGGCCAACCTTGGAACCAGACTGCCAACTTGTCCCCTGGGCAATGCCAAGCAGAAGGCATGTGCGTGAGGAGGAAATGAGAGGAAACTGGCTGAGCTAAAGCTCTAGTAGCAGCTGGTGAGTATACTGTTGACTTCCAGGGCCCAGGCTTAAAACCCAAGTCTGACTTGAAATACTTGGATGATTCCTCCAGGCCTCCTGGATAAAGTTTAACTTCCTTGTAAGGCATTCACAATCAGGTCCTGCCTGTCTTCCCATTTTAGTTTTCAGCAACTTCTCAGCCATAAGCCCTGGTTCCCAGCCACGTGGATGACTCACCATGCACCAGGTGAGCTCTCTGTCATCACACCTCCCTGAGTCATTCTTGCTGCCTGGAATGCTCCTCCCCACACTCTGTCTGGAAAAATACTTTTCCTCTGAGGCCCAGGTTAAATGCCCTACCCTCTGAAGTCCTGTCCACCCCCTCTGCCAGCTTCCCCTTCATGCTGCAGTGGTATCTGTCCCCGATAGCTCTCCTCAGGCCGTATATGACAAGAACCAAGTGATTGTTCACTAATTTGTTCAAGATTTTGTATTTGCTCAGCATCTCCTGGTGTACCAGCAGCTGCTCTGAGCACAGGTGAACCAAAATTAAACAAAACATGTCCTCAAAAGGCACAGCATAGTCCCCACACATAAACACCAGGCCATTGGGAGGCAGGAAAAGAATCTAGACTCATTGGAGCCATGAAACCAGTATGTCTATCCTCTACTTAAAACCTTCCCTTGGCTTCCCTTTGCATTTACGAAAGAATCAAAGCTCTTACTTTGCCTTCAAGGCCCTCTGATCCAGCCCTATGGTTGTGCTCACCTCCTGACCCTCTCTGTCGCTCTCCATGCTCCAGTGACCCTGGACTTCTACAGGCATGTGAACACCAAGCCCCCCTCTGTCTCAGACCCTCTGCGTTTGCTGCTCCTCCCCTGGATCATTCCTTCTCCCACTTCTCTCTGTCCTGCAGCTTCAGCTCACATGTTACCCCCTCAAAAAAGCAGAGTCACCTTCCTGACCACCCTCTCTGCTACCATGAATACCTACTGCCCTCACCTTCTATCAAATAAATTGTCCTTGTTTGTTTTATTTTTTGTTTATTTGCTTCTTTAGTGTGGCTCACACTCAGTTGTCAACTCCAAGGGAGCTTGGTTTTGTTCACCATTCTATCCCCAACTTCTGGAATAAGAATAGAATAAAAATTGTGGAATGTCATTATTGGGTTCAGATGGGCCAACTTTTATCCTGAGATCCCACATGTATAGCAAGTTATTTAATTTCCCTTAGTACAGGTTTCTTCTCACTTGTCAAAAGTTACTCAGGTGCTCACCAGGTGGCTCAGTTGCTTGGAGTGTCATTCCATAGACTGAAAGATCACAGGTTCAATTCTTGGTCAGGGCACATGCCTGGGTTGGAGGTTCAAACCCTGGTCAGGGCGTGTATGAGAAGGCAATCGATCAATGTGGCAACTAATTGATGCTTCTCTATCCCATTAATGTTTCTCTCGTGGAAAAGAATTTTTCCATGGATGGGCTGGGCTGGGGGAGGAGACAAGAAGCTTCCCTCACTTGCAAACTGCTCACCTCCTGCTGTGCAGCCTGGTTCCAGCCCAGTTCCTAACCAGTACCGGTCCGAGGCCCAGGGGTTGAGAACTCCTGCTCTAAAGCAATGAAAAAAATGTCCTCAAATAAGGGTTTTTAAAAAGGTGGGGGGTGAGTAAAGTGCTTCCCTTGCAGGGTCATTCTGGGTGAAGACATTATTCTGAAACACCTTGGTTCACGGCATCTGTGCATGCATGCTGAGTGGTTTTACTGGAGAGGAAAAGCACCACCCAGCAGCCCACCCTCTTACAGCATGGAGCTCTACCATAGATCTTCTGTGAAATGGAAAGTGACCAGGGCTCTGAGGACAAGAGTCCCTTCTAATTGCAAACTCTCCAGTCCTGAATTCCAAGCTGTAACCAGTCTTCTCAACAAATCGGTTGCACTGGAAACTTAAAGTCAACCTGTCACATAGAAGCCCACTGCCTATTCCTCACTGCCCCTCCTTGCTCCTTACACACATCAGAACTAGGAGACAAATAAAGGTACTGATTGATAGATTGAATGACTGATACATTGTGACGTATCTGACAGAAGAATCGTAAGACTTGAATGAAAACTGAAACTGTAAGCTGCCCAAGGTGTTGTCTGTGGACAGAGGAGGAGAGCTGGGTTCAGCCTAGAGCTTCCTGGTTGTTTCTAGAAGCTCTGGAGCAGAAAGGGTAGAGAAGAAGCTGTGGCCAGCCTTCTAAGAACTCACCAAGGTTTATTAGACACAGCACACAAGAGCCTGAGGCCCTGTATCAGTTTCCTACAGCTGCTGTAACAAGGTTACTGGCAGGGAGGGGGTGGGGAGAGGATGGGGGAAAAGGTACAGGGAATAAGAAGCATAAATGGTAGGTACAAAATAGGGGGAAGTTAAGAATAGTGTGGGAGATGGAGAAGCCAAAGAACTTATATGTATGACCCATGAACATGAACTAAAGTGGGGGAATGATGGTGGTCAGGGAGGTACAGGGTGGAGGAGAATAAAGGGAAGAAAAATATAGGGCAACTGTAATAGCATAGTCAATAAAATATATTAAAAATAAAAATAAATAAATAAATTTAAAAAAATGAAATGAAATTAGCAGCACAGCATATTCCAATCTTGTTCTGACTCTTGCCCTCTTACGGGGACCCATGTGATAACATTGCCCATTCTCTCACCCCCCATTACCCAGGATGGTCTCCCTACCTCAAGACCCTTATCTCTTTTTTTGTTTTGTTTTGCTTTTAATATATTTTATTGATTATGCTATTACAGTTGTCCCATTTTCCCCCTTCACTCCCCTCCACTGTGCACACCCCTTCCCACCCACATTCCCCCGCTTTAGTTCATGTCCATGTATCATACTTGTAAGTTCTTTAGCTTCTACATTTCCCCTACTATTCTTGCCCTCCCCCTGTCTATTTTCTACCTACCATCTATGATACTTATTCTCTGTATCTTTCCCCCACTCTCCTCCTCCCACTCCCCTGTTGCTAACCCTCCATGTGATCTCCATTTCTGTGTTCTCTTCCTGTTCTAGTTGTTTGCTTATTTTGTTTTTGTTTTTGCCTTAGGTGTGGTTGTTCATAATTGTGAGTTTGCTGTCATTTTACTGTGCAC
>CM052543.1:89772714-89823789 GCA_028533065.1 Trachops cirrhosus | reverse complement strand
GCTGACAGTCTGATGGGAACTCCTTTGTAGGTAACTCTCCCCTTTTGTCTTGTTGCTTCTAGGATTCTTTGCTTCATTTTTACCTTGGCTAATGTAATTCTGATGTGCCTTGGTGTGTTCCTCCTTGGGTCCAACTTCTTTGGGACTCTGAGCTTCCTGGACTTCCTGGAAGTCTATTTCCTTTGCCAAAATGGGGAAGTTCTCCTTTATTATTTGTTCAAATATCTTTCCCACTTATTGTTTTTCCTCTTCTCCTTCTGGTATCCCTATAATTTGGATGTTGGAATGTTTAAAGATGTCCTGGAGGTTCCTAAGCCTCTCCTCATGTTTTTGAATTCTTGTTTCTTCATTCTTTTCTGATTGGATGTTTCTTTCTTCCTTCTGGTCCACTCCATTGATTTGAGTCCCAGTTTCCTTCCCATCACTATTGGTTCCCTGTGAATTTTCCTTTATTTCACTTAGTGTAGCCTTCATTTTTTCATCTAATTTGTGACCAAATTCAACCAATTCTGCGAGCATCCTGATTACCAGTATTTTGAACTGTGCATCTGATAGGTTGGTTATCTCTTCATCATTTAGTTGTATTTTTTTCTGGAGCTTTGATGTGTTCTTTTGTTTGGGCCATTTTTTTTTTGTCTTGACATGCCTGTTATGTAGTGAGGGGCGGGGCCTTAGGTGTTCACCAGGGCGGGGCAACCCAGTGGCTGGGTTGTGACGTTGTATGGGGGGGAGGGATCTGAGAGGGAACGTTGTTGCTTGTTCCACTCTCTGCCAGCTTTCAGTCACTTCCCCCACTTCCCCCAAGCAAACTGGGCCCTTCTGGTGCTGAGTCCCATGTGGGTGGGCTAGTGTACATTCTAGAACCCTGTGGGTCTCTCCAAAAAACTCTCCTGAGAGGCTAGGAGTTTCTCCCAGCACTTCAACACCCACAGGTGTTTTCAATCGGTGTTTTGAGGCTTTATTCCCCCCTGCTGAGACCCTGGGTTATGTGGTCTGTCCTGCTCCCCAGTTTTACCTGGTTTATCTGCATGCGAATGTGGGACTGCCTGGTCCACCAGCTGCTGCCTTGTGTGCCCAGGGTCCGCCAGCCACCACTTTGCCCCAAGCCCTCACCATCCTGGCTGCCTGTCTCCACCCCTACTACCGGTCTGGATGAATGTATTTACTTACTCCTTGGTTGTTGGACTCCCATACAGTTTTGTTTTCTGTTGGTACTAGTTGTTTTTTGTTTCTAAATTGTTGTTGTCCTTCTTTTGGTTGTGTGAGGAGCCACAGTGTGTTTACCTATGCCTCCATCTTGGCCAGAAGTCTCCTTATCTCTTTTTTTAAAAGATTTTATTTATTTATTTTTAGAGAGAGGGGAAGGCAGGGAGAAAGAGAGGGAAAGAAACATTGATGTGCAAGAGACATGTTGAT
The DNA here is from genome assembly GCA_028533065.1 of Trachops cirrhosus. Classification (NCBI taxonomy): domain Eukaryota; kingdom Metazoa; phylum Chordata; class Mammalia; order Chiroptera; family Phyllostomidae; genus Trachops; species Trachops cirrhosus. The sequence goes on along the minus strand of CM052543.1, from coordinate 89,822,373 downwards.
CATTGCTTCTTGCATGTCCCCAGCTCGGGATCTGGCCCACAAGCCAGGCATGTGCCCTGACTGGAAACTGAACCAGCCACCTATCGGTTCACAGGCCAGCAGTCAATCCACTGAACCACAATAACCAGAGTTCAAGATGCTTATCTTAATCACACCTGCAAAGTCCTTTTTCCCTTTTAAGGTAACATATCCCTAGATTCTGGGGACTGGGATATGGACATCTTTGGGAGCATTACTCTGCCTACCACAGTCCCTGAGCACAGTCCCTGCCTCCTGCCTCCCTACCGACTCTGTTCAAAGTAGAACTCAGTTCGGTTAGAGGGTTCAGTCTCCTTAGTGAGTCGCACTGGCTGCTGGGGCTCCACTGGGCCACAGAGAAACCAGCCAGGCCAGGCAGCAGCCTCAAGCCTGAAGGCGGAGCCCAAGCCTCTCTGGAAGAAGGTGAAGCGTGTGGCCTGCTCACCGCCCTTGTACAGGTCCTCGATGTTCACATCCTGTGGGGGGCAAGAGACTGGCTGCAGGATGAGGCTGCTAAGTAAGCAGTCAGCCTGGTGGCCTCAGGGCTTAGCCAGTGAGGGACTGGATAGGATAGGGGGGTCTTTAGCCAGGGAACTACCTCATGAGGGCTCTAGAGGGCAAGGGTCTTGACACTGTGTACACAGGGAGATAGTGGATACTCGTAGGAGGGGACGTGTGGACCTGGCTGGGAACCCACAAGTGGGAGCAGAGATGCCAGAGTGTCCTGGAAATTAGGCAGGTCTGCAGGGCCCCCCAAAACAGGATACATCTCACCTCCAGCTTCAGGGAAGGCCCTTCCACTGTCTCCACACATGCCAGGCAGCGACTGCCTCCCTGGATCCCCAAGAAGATGGGAACTTTGGTGCGGTCCAGACCTCTGTTGGGAAGTATGCAGATCTTCTCTGGGAAGGAAGAGAGAAGAGAGCCAGGATGTAAGATGACCCACACTGCAAGCTCTCAACGAGCTAAGTTCAGGCAGGAACTGGGCCAGGGCACAGCTGACCTGAACCCTGCATGCAAGCTGCAGGATAAACTGAGACTCCTACTGGGGTCATGACTCTCTCACTAGGAGAGGTCCTCAGCTGTCCCCTGTCTCTTCTCACTGTCACCAGAGGCAGGAGAGAAGGGGAGAGCCTGTGGCGGAGGGAGTCTGGCAGAGTGCCAGCGGGTAGGGGCTCCAGGGCTTACCTGCACAGCAGTTGTCCGTGTCAGGATCTCCCACCAGGAGCTGGTTGTCTCTTATGTACAGAGCCTTCTGATCTGCATCCTTAATTCTGAAACAGGATGGCAATGCTGATGACCCGCCTCCTTCTGCCACCACTGAGTCCAAAAGCCCACAGTCTGATCACCTTACTAAGTATCTGGAGGTTCTTCTCCTTCCACAGGTGTGAAGGGGGCAGGTAAAGACCAGGTCATCTTAAGGCAGGAAAGGCCTCCTGGATCTTGTCAGAGGCTGCACCTCTGCCCTTTACAAGGCTTGGGTTCTCTCAGGGCCTTCAAAGCACTGAAGGGAGCTGATGCCATTTCACTGAAGTGTAGGGAAATTTCCTGAATGTAGCCCTTTTCCACCGCTTTCTGGAGAAATCTCCTCATGAGGCTGTGATGTCTCTGGGATACAGTGAGCCTTATCCCAGGTTTTCTGGGCTTACCTCAATTTTTCATAGATGTTTATTATCTTATTAAAGGAATCAATTGAGTGTATATTGAAGTGTGATTTGCTTTTCAGATATGTAAAAACCATTCAATAGGAGAAAATACACAACTGGAAAAAATTCCTATGTGATGGTAAATGTGCCACGTGCCCCCTGCACCAGGCAGGTGAGCTCTGGGGTGCCCACATTACGTGTGCCACGTAAGGAGGTCAGCAGAGAGCTGAAGTGGGCCTGCAGACAGTCACTGGGCTTGGCTGCAGTTGTAACAATGGGCCTGGGAGGGTGGCTATATGCCTTGGGCTGGGGAGAAACCCTGGTGAGCAAGCACGTGCAACATCAAAGTCGAGCCAGCTATTAGCTCAGTTGTCTGGCTGGTTTCAAAGACATTTGTCAGCCACTCTCAGGCCCAAGAAGGCTTCTTTACCTTCTAGGGCAGAAGCTCTGGGCCAAGGCCACTGCCTCCAGGAGCTTTTCCTTTCTCAATAACAGCTAATTGGAATGCCCTTAGCTAATGATAGTAGGTGTTTAATACAAGTTCACTTATACAATAAAAAATAAAGATCTGAGCAATCTGAGCTTGCCAGCTGGTCCACCAAGACTGTACACCATGCATCTGCCAGCAACAGGCTATTTGGAGACCTGGACCCAAGCTAGATACTCTAAGGTATGGCATCTATCTTGTCATTAGCATGTTTTGTGCATGTGTCCTGCCTTCCAGCCAAGCTGTAATTTTCTAGGGCCCTGAGTGGCCCACCATCAGGACAAGAGGCCCATGCAAGAGCTGAGGAAAGACACCCCTGAAGCTAACACATTTTATTTTCATTACATCCCATCTTTTTCCCTAAGGGCTGGAAGCAGTTTACAACACAAACCACAGACAGTAAAGAGTAAACTGTAAATAAACACTGAAATGTCGAATGAGAGAAAACACAAGTAAGACTTGGAAACCCAGACTGGGAGTAAAGGCCACAGAGGCCAGCATACACAGGTGTTGTCACCGAGACTCAGACTGGTCTCTGAGCCTTTAGAGAGAGGGTGGGGCAGCACAGGGCAGGTGCAGTCTGGGTCCTGGCTCTGGGGGACATCAGGGAACTCGCCTAACCTCTGAGCCTCAGTTTCCAGATCTGTAAAGTGAGCTTAGTGACACCTCTTGGATTCCTTAGAGTGGAGACAAGGCAGTGCAATGACTGGCATCTTGCAGATGCTCAGGGAAGAACGCCATTATTATTGGGGGTGATGATTAAGCTTAATTATGGGGCACTTGAGGTTTCTAAGGTAAAAAGGAGCCTTGTCCTTCTGAACTCAGCCTCTTTCCCTCTCCCATGTCATCCCAGGCTCCTGATCAGGAAAGGAAGGACTTACATGTAGTATCTTGCCATGGGGAGGGAGCACATTCTTGTAGGGGTGACTGGTCCTTCCTGGGGGAAAGGAGGGAAGAGCTGTCAGAGGAAGGCAGTGGGGCTGGGGGCAGACACCTGGTATGCCCCAAATCCCCAGTCACAGGGTGGAAGTTCCCTTCAGGCCGCTGTTCCGTAACTAGCCCCCAGAGTCCACAGAAATCTCTCCCCTGCCCCACAAGCTCCAGGCAGCTCTGGCAGCCCTCATTTGGGGCCATCTGGGAACAGGTCAAGCTGTCTGGGTGTGACTGTGTGACTGTGCTCTGGTGCCAGGCCTGGAAAACTGGAGAACAAGTTTCCCCAAATTGTTTGGCCAGGAGCATCTCCCAGGGCTGAGCCTGGGGGAGGGCAAGGGAAGGATGGACTCTCGCTTCACAGCTTGAGGATAAGCCCACTCAAACCTTGTCCCACTTCCCGGTGGCATGGGGTCACTGCAGTCCACCCTCCCCTAGCAGCCAGGGAGGACCCAGCGCTGATGGACAGCAGGCACCCTGCAGTTAGAGAGCATTATTCTCAGGGCCTGGGTTGCCCTGCTGAGACCAGGGAAAAGAGACCTTCCAAAGCCTGACAAGCCCCCCACTTACACCACACAGAAACAGGACGGGCTTGATGCATAGACACTTGTGTTTTTGAGGATGAGTGCTCTACACTGAAGCCTGTGTCTCCATATAAAGCCCAGACCACAGAACCCCTCACGGCTCCTCTCCTATCTGCCCTAGAACTTGTCCCTAAAACAACTTTAAAAGAATGGTCTGGAATCTAGTTTGAAAAGAAGCAGATCAAATTAGAGGATGAGGGCAGTAAGAGTTGGAAAATAGCCCAGAAAAGTAAAATGCAAGGATGGCTAAGGCTGAGGTTTACAAAATAGGTAAGATTTTCACCAAGAAAGGAAAATAGTAGAAAAAAGATAAGAGGGCAGAAAATAAGAGGGGGTGGGAAAGAGGAAGGTGGGGGAAGGAGCAGGGCTCAGAGAGGGAGAGGGTGGCACTGAGGGGCGTTTGGGAGGCAGGTGAGAGGACAGGTTGATGCTGATGGCAGGCTTCTGGCCACTGCAGCAGTACCCACCTCCATGGCCTGGGCATTAGAAGAAGGGTGTAGCAGGGACATCCTTAATGCTAAATCTGCCACTAGGACCCTTGGTACATTCCATTTCCTACCCCTGGGCTTTGTGGTGAGGTTCAAGGGTTGGTGCGAATGTAGGATAACAGGGCACTGGCGGGAGTGCAGATCTGGACAGATGCTGGTGAGGCAATCAAAGTGTGAAAGAAGTCTGTGTACTCGGTAATTTCACCAATTGCCCAAACATTTGGTCATTAAAGTGTTTACAACATCACTTTTTACAATAGCGAGAAGTTGGAAATAAACTAAGTGTCCAAATAATAGTCAGGCTATTGATTTAAAAATTACGTCAGAAGAGACCATCAACAAAATAAAAAGACAATCCACAGAATGGGAGGACATATTCACTGATACATCTGATAAGCGGTTAATATCCAAAATTTATAAAGAACTTATGAAACTCAACACCAAACAAAAAAACAAAACAAACAAACAAAAAACCCCTCAAACAACCCGATTGAAAAATGGGCAAAAGACCTGAATAGACAGTTCTCCAAAGAGGACATACAGAAAACCAATAGAAACATGAAAAGATGCTCAACTTCGCCAATCACCAGAGAAATGCAAATTAAAACCACAGTGAGATATCGTTTCACACTTGTCAGAATGACTGTCATCAATAAATCAACAAACAGTAAGTGCTAGTGAGGATGTGGAGAAAGGGGGACCCTTGTGCACTCTTGTTGGGAATACAGATTGGTGTAGCCACTGTGAAAAGCAGTATGGAGACACAGCAAAAAATTAAAAATAGATCTCCCTTTTGACCTCGCTATCCCATTTCTGGTAATATATCCAAAGGAACTAAAACACTAATTCAAAGAAATAAGCACCCATATGTTCATTGCAGCATTATTTACAATTGCCAAGATATTGAAGCAGCCAAAGTGTCCATCAGTACATGTGTGGATAAAACATCTATGGGACATTTACACAATGGAATATTACTCAGCCATAAAAAAGAAGAGAGAGAAAGTTTTACCTTTTGTGACAGCATGGATGGACCTGAGAACACTATGCCAAGTGTAGTAAGCCAGTCAGAGAAAGAAAAATACCATATGATTTCACTCATATGTGGAATCTAATAAACAAACTGAACTAATGAGCAACATAGAAACAGACTCATACATAAAGAACAGGATGACAACTAAGGGGAGGGGAGGAGAGAGGAGGGATGGAGGGATGGAGCAAAAAAGAAAAAGGACTCATGGACATTGACAGTAGAGTGGTGCTGGGTGGGGAGGGGGTTATAAGGGGAAAATACAATAAAAATCATTAAAAATATACTGAGTGAAAAGTGAAAGACATAAATAATACACGCTATGATTCCACTTAAACCCACATGCATTCCAAGACACACAGAGAAGCAAAGACTGCCCACATTTTGCTACAGCACTGACCTGCAGTGACGGGATCATGAGTGGTTTTGTTTTTTTAACACCTCCACATTCTTCCTATATGAATATGAATTTTCTTTTTAGTGTAAAGTAAGTTTCAATTTTTTTAAGTGAGGTGTTCAGTTAGACTAACTGGCTCTCAAAAGTGCCTGCCCACTGACTCCCCTGGGGTCCCTTGCTGAGGGGTGTTTCCTGGGCTTGAAGTTATTCCAGTGATCAGCCAGCCTTGGGACTGCTGGACCAGCTCAGTTCGTCTCTCTTTGATGAACATATAAATAAATCAGTTACAGCTCTCGTTAAAGTGCAGATTCTGATTCTCTCCATCCAGGGTGGGACCTGAGACTATTTCAAACACACAACCAAGTGACATTAATGCTGCTCGTCCCTGGACCCCACTTTGAGTAGCAAAGCACTAGGTGATCCTCCAGCCCAGGGAGGCCCACAGCAGCATGGCCTCGACGAAGCCCACTTGACGCTGTGCTCTCTCAGCCAAATTACTGGGGGTCCTTTGGTTATGGCGGCAGAAATATGGGCATCCTGGTGGCTGTGCCAAAGTCTGGCTGGGGCAGACCAAGTGGAGCACCTTTGTGAAGCTGGACAGGCGGACCGATGACTCACTCTCAGTCAGTGTCAGCTCAAAGAGCCGGTGCAGGTCCAGCCCAGCTGGATCCCCTGGGGCCCCAGAAGCCTCTGGTCCTGGCACAGCCCCAAGTCTCAGTGTCTCCCCTAGAGTACAGAGGAGTGAGGAGGAGTGAAAAGTCCGTGTCTAGTCCACCAGGGAGCCTAGGGGTCCTGTTGCTGAGCAGTTGCCTCGGTCTCTCCCAGTGTGCCACATATTCCATCCCCTGACTTGTCCTTCTCTGTTGTCCCCAAGTGGCCTTTCACTGGACTTTGTCCTGTACCCCTCCCTAAACGCTGTCTCTGGCTGTGTCAAAGCTCATCAGTTTACCTGTCTTGGAGCAAACACCAGCACCCCTGATATCCTCCGTGCTATTTGCACACCACCCTCGACCTATGCTCTCTTCAGTACCTTACACATTACATGTGTGAATATGTTCTCCAAGACCAACGTTAGCTTCTGTGGCACCAAATTTGGACTCCTTCTTGATCCCTCTGATATTTGGCCTCTTCCCCAAGGAACCCTTGCCATGGATCACCTTCACACGTCTCCATGTCCTCTTCTCAGATGTCGTAGACTCTCCCTTTCCTTTGGGGGCATCCCTAAGGCTGGAAGCCACAAGTTAAAGTCCTAAGCACTTCTCTTTCATTTCCCAGAGTTTCAATTCACCCATTTCCACAACTGCAATAATCATGTTGGTCTATTCCCCCTGAAGCCCAGACCGAACACCCCAGATTACCTCCACTAGCCTACAGGACACCCCCTCTAGACAACCTGCCGTAACACCCAACCTAATCTCTAAGGTCAAATTAACTGTCTCCCACCCCCTTGGCCCATTCTTCCTCCCAGTTTCATTTCTCTCCCTGACATAACTTCCTCCAGCCAATGAGATTCAAAAACCTGAGGATCATTGACCATTTCTCCCAAATCTCCTGACTAAATCTGATTTATCAACAAGTTCTGATAGATTATTCTTTAAACTGTAACTTTGACTTCTTAGCAGCCATTGGACCCATATTCCTGCTTTTTCTACCTTCAGTCCAGACCAACTCGGACTCATCTTCTAAGAACTGCTTCCGCCATAACCCCACCCAGCTCTAGAATCCACAGTAGCTGCCCATTTCACCACATTCCAGCCCAGATTTCCTCGTGTGAGTGTATCTTACTTCTCTGTGGACACAGAACCACCCCTCCAGGCATGCAACTTCTTCTTACCTTCCAGAGGGCACACTCAGGGCTGTCTTTGATTTCCCTGCCTCAGAAGTCACCCCTTCTCACTGCTGTCCACTCTGACCTATGGCATTAGGGTCACTGAACATGGAATCATTATCTAAAGGTTCTGCCAAATTAATTATCAGCTCAGATTAACAACTCAGATATACAAGGCTATGTCACTTAACCTCCAACCCTCAGTTTCAGCATCTATAAAATCATGAAGTTAGAATATGTGGTTATTAAGAATCAGATCAAACCATCTATGATGCCGTGACTCGGAGTTTAATGAATCTCTCCTTTACTATTATACCCTCCTCTGCACTCCTATTAAATTTCTCTGTATTTTTTATTGTTCTATATGTAGACATTTGTTTTCCTTATGCAAAGTAACACGATCTTGAAGCATGGCTGTAGCTCCCTGCAACCTCCCAACTGACATGAATGGTACTTGGGGGCAGGGCACAGAAGCGCGCATGCAGCAGACTTCAATGGCGAGGTTGGGTTCAAGATCTAGTGCTGCTACTGATATGGATTCCTCTTGCCACCTTGGAAAACCCCATTTATCCTGGGTCTCCAACTTATTCTTGTTGAAATGAGAGTCTGGGCAGGGCAGTACTCTTAAAAACTAAGTTTTGCACTGAATTTGTACACAGAATCTTAATGAAAGTATAATGGATAAAAGTGGCCTGCTTTTGCTGAGTCAGGGAGGGATGGAGATGCCAGAACCTGTGAGCATTTTTCTTGATCACTGAGGTAGGCACTGGGGTATCTCTAAGGAACCCCAAACCTCATCAAACGCTACTGAACACCACTGTCCTAGATATTTCCTCTGACAACACTTTCTAAAATCTATGGTTCTAAATATTAAAAATATCTAGACTCAGCCTACAGCCTCTCCTCAAATTCCTTCTCTGTGCCCCTGGAATTATCTAGCAACACCGATATTCTGTGGGTAGGACATGTTGTCATCTAGAAAGTTGCCAGGAGGAGTTAAGAAAAGGGGCATATTGGAGATGCTGGAAGAAGGGAGAAGAAAAGAGAGAAAAGGAGAGAACACTGCCTGCCCACCACTGACCTGTAGATCCTGGGTGCCTGGAACTGCCACCTGATTTCTCCAGGGCACCTGCCCAGGGTTTATATTGTCTGAACAGGTGGGTTGGGCCTGCAGCATCTTTAAAATTGGCTCCAGGATGGGGAAGAAGAGCCTGGGGATTTCACAATGTCTGCAACACATTATGGATAATAAGAAGGTGGGGGGATTAATGAGTGTTTGTTTGTAGAAGCCAGGTGTTGGGCCCCTGCTCATCGTTACTGTCATTGACAGTTATTGGTGGTTTGGGCCACCAGGTAAACAGTGCTGGGGTCAGATGTCCTTGTGTTGCCTTCCCTTTGGTGCACTATGGGCTCCACTCTAGGCTTAAGGGCAGCACACGCAAGAGGAGTGTGTCCAAGGGACCTAAGGGCAGAACAATGTCTGACGTCTGAAGCCCAGCAATGAGAGAGTGGGGCCTTACCGCATGGTGAGTATAACCCTGTCTGGGAAGATGAGAGGACATCCAATCACTGGTATAAATGCAACAAGATAGAATATCTGAGAAAATCTACCTCAGGAGGACATTGACCTTAGATCTACCCTGGACTGAGTAGGTGGCCTGTGCCCTGGACAGCTAGGGCACTTGATACAGTGGGAGCAAGGCAGGGTGAACACTCAGACCCCGAACTGACAGAACTTAACTCAGTCCATCCATTCATTCGTCCATCTATCCACTCACAAGGGGGCAGAACACTTAGGTATACTGTTCTCTGGGGACCAACTTCCTTATTGTAATTTTTCCTCTCAGGTCATTTGCGAAGTTCCATGAAAGGCTTGGGGAGGAAGCGGAGAGGTCAGTTCAACACCCAGATACCTGCAGAGTGAGAGATAAGAGAAGATGGGCAGGAATGGGACCAGATTTCTATTTTCTAAGGCCAGTAGTCATTCCTGACCCCCTCTCTCAATGTCTTGCCCCACTGTGTAAAGGGCAGAAGCATGGGGGGTATGGTCTCTGGCAATCAGTGAGTGTTTACTGAGCACTCACACTGCTGTGTGACAAAGACATACGGCACAAGGTCCCTATGAAGTAGTTTGCAGTCCAGCTGGGGATCTAAGTCATAAACACTTGGAAAGACAAGAAGACCAGACTCTAGCCCTGGCCTGTTGGTTCAGTTGGTTGGAGCATCATCCTGTATACTAAAAAGGCTGTGGGTTTGATTCCTGGTCAGGACACATATCCAGGTTGCTGTTCAATCTTTAGTCAGGACACATACTGAGGTGGAGGGACCAGTCAATGTTTCTCTCTCCTTCCCCCACTGCCTTCCTCTCTTTCTAGTGTTAATGGAGCATCTCCTTGGGTGAGGATTGAAAAAAAAGACCAGATTTTGATCTGTGGGCCAAAGGCCTATTGTATTGGAGACAACACACAGGCAGACAATTTCCTTGAGTGAAAAACCAAATTTCTGGAACTATAAGGGCCTCAAACATGACATAATCAGTGCTACAATGTCCCTGAGAAGTAGGCTCAGCCAGCTCTGCTCCAACACCTCCAGGGCCAGGGAGCTCACAACCTCTTGGAGAAACCCTAACAGTGTGTGTGGTCCTTACAGTTAAAATTTCCAGGTCACACAAGAAAGCAGCTCTCTCTGTCCTCTCACTGGCCCTGCTTGTGTGTTCTGGAATTACAGCGAACAAGTGAGTCCTCCAACTGGCAGCCTTGGAACACAGGAGGGGCCCCGTTGTGTATGGCTTCTTCAGGATACAGGCCCCCAGCCCCTTCGCCACTTCCCTGAGACTTGGCCTGGGCCCCTCTGCTCTTCAGGACACACCATGGTCCTCAGTGCTGACAACCAGCACGGACTGTATGGGCTGTGGGTACACACCTCTGTAAATACCACCTGAGGCTGGGGGCTGGTGCTGAAATGGAAGAAATCTAAAATCACTAGACCTGCTTCACTTGAATGTCGTGATGCCAGGACCCACGGCTCATACACATAACATTTTGCATCCCTCCCTTTTCAATCAGCATGTGTCAGCTCACCCCTGCTGAAGCCCTTTTGAGTTCTATCGCCCGACAAATGATGAAGAGCCACTTCAGGCTGGAGAAGCTTCAGGAATGAGAAAATTTCAGCTGTTCCCTGAGGGTGGAGCAGCTGAAATTTAGGTGATGGAGGAGAAAAAATGTTCCAGGGTAAGAAACGGCTTCCACATTCCACTCACTGTATTCCAATTACCAAACACAATGCAAGAGGCTTGGAAACAAGTCGATGCAGCCTTGATCTTGAGATAATTTTAGGAGCCACAGACCCCAAGTTGACTTATTACAATGAGGAGAAGTTTGCATAGAGGTGCACATAAGACTGTCAGAGCAGAAGACCAGGCACCTTTACTTAGCAGAGGCTCCTCAGAGGAGGTGGCGATCAGGGTCTATGGGTGAGCCCGTAGGTACAGAGTGTGAACCGGGTCTGCAGAAAGAGCCTGGGGCCTGGAGCCATATTCTTGGCTCAGAGTCCTGGGAGGCTGTAGTTGGAGGTCCAGGAGGCAGACCCTCTGGCCTGGCTACCCCCTTGCTAGTCCCTCAGTGAAATCCAGGTTGGACTGACAGGTGAGGAGCAGGTGCAACACCTGGCTCATATTTGGGCCCCTTTCTGGCCTCTACTCTCACCCCCAGGGTTTAGGTGGGAACACTTGCGGAAACAGAGACTATTCAACAAATTCAGTATGATCAGCTTTTAAATACAACGTTTGGGGAAATAAGGGACCAACATTCACTTTGAGAAGGAAAATAAATAAAAACATTTACTTCTCTTCCCTGTGTATTAGTCATCTATTGCTGCCTAACAAATGACCCCAAAACTTAGCCACTTAAAGCACCAGACATTTATCTTCTCACATGGTTTCTGAGGGTTGGTGCCTACAGCAGCTTGGCTGGGTGATTCTGCATCATGGTCTCCCCAGACTGCAGTTGGTGGCATCCTGGCAGCCTGACTAGGGCTGGAGGGGCCGCCTCCACACTCACTCATGTGACCCTAGGCAAGAGGCTTCATTTTTCTTCACTCAGGTCTCTGTCGCTGCTTATAACACGCAGCTGCTCCCCCAGCTCAAGGGAACAGGGAAACAGACCAACACAGAAGCTACGGGAACCTCAGAAGCAGTGCTGCATTACTTTTGCCATATTCCACTGGTCACAGAGACGACGGGTGCAGTGTAGGAGGGGACAGAGTGTGTGGACACCAGGAGATCTGGACCATTAATTTCTTAAGGCTACCGTGACCAATTACCACAGACTTGGTGGTTTAACACACCAGTCTCAGTGGGGGAGACTGGCAGGTCATGCTCCCCTGGAGGGTCTGAGGACAACACCTCCTCCTGACAGGAGCATTGGCCATCAGTGTTCTGCCTTATTATAGCACAACTTCAGCCTCTATCTACACACAGTCTTCCTGCCTGAGTCTCTTGTTCTGACTGGGACACCAGGTGTACTGGATGTAGGGCCCACCCCAACACAGCATGACCTCAATTAATGCACCTGCAAAGGCCCTATCTCCAAATAAGGTCATAGTCTGGGGCTCCCAGAAGGACGTGAATTTATGGGGACATTACTCAACCAGCACGGGGGACCCTTGGAGGCTAAATCCCACATCCTGAAATCTCAGGAACCATGACCACTCCAGCTCAAAGTGCAGGGTTTTCTTTCTGTGAATTCCCTCCCCGGGATACTCCAGCCACGGGAACCCACCACGAACCTCCTCCTCGGCAACTCTGCTGAAACCCAATTCCTGCTGCTACCAACCAAAGCAGCAGAATGCAGTCAACTCAAATCTCAGTACGGGGACATGGGAGCTGAGGACAACCAGAAATGATTTCTGGTCTGCTCAGCTCAAGATTAATTTTCTTCTCATTATGACACCAGTAATCCATCTTTAGCATAGAATAATTAGAATACACAAATAAATAAAAAAAACCAAAAAGAAAGTCACATATAATATCAGTATGCCAACATTGCTAAAATTGAAGTAAACTCTTTCAGATGGTTTCCTCTATTTTTTAATTAGATAAGTATTTTTTAATTAAAACAGTTACAGATATGCCACTTTGTAACTTGCTCTTTTCACTTAATATGTCATGAGCATCTTGCCATGTGAATAGACACCAGCATCTTGGATTTTAATTGTATCTGGGTTACAAAAGGAATGACATGGCTGCCCATCCTCAGTTTTCTGAGCTGGAGCCATTTCCTTGGGCAGCGCCATCCTACCCTGCCCATGGTGACAGCGCGAGGGTGGGGATGGAAAAGGCACACAGGATGGCAGCTGAATTAAAGGGAAGGAGGAAGGGGCTGGTCCTGGGGTCTTTAACTCTTTGACCCCCTCCATCTCCTGCATAGGGGTGGTGACAGGACCCCATGTGAGTAGCTAGTGGCTCTAATAGGCTCAACCTGGGACAGGACTGGCCTGTGGGGTTCAGGGGCACTGGGCAAGGCACCACAGAGCCTGAAAGATTTCCACCACTCCCCTCGTGCCATGTTTGCAGGGCTCCATACCAGTAGTGCCACCCAGCATGGAAAGAAATTGTAAACTAAGCCCCAGCCTTCGGCAGAATTTACCCAAACTGTGAACCAGTAGAGGGGAGAGTGGCTATGTGCCCAGCCAATCAGGTGGGGGCCCAAGAACAGAGGTGGGGTGGTCACCTGGGCCTCCTCCTCCTCCACTTGCCCCGGCCAGCTCTGTCCAGAAGACCCTGAGGGGTGCCTTGCCCTAGTCACATTGCTGGAAGTAGAAGTCCGTGATGGGGTTGTCCCCACTGTCGTCTCCCTGGAGCTGGGTGAGTCTCAGAGGCTGATCAGCTTCGGGTACAGTGCAGAGGAACCAGCCCGGGAAGGCAGCCGACTCGAAGCTAGAGGTGAGCCCTGTGTCTTGTCTGTAGAATGTGAAGCTCTTGGATTCCTTGTGGCTGCAGTAGAGCTCCATAATGTCCACGGGCTGTGAGCAAATGGCATGGCAGTGAGGGGTGTGAGCGGGGTGGCCAGGAAGCCAGGGCTGAGGACATGGGACACAGAGTAGCAATGGACACCGGGGGTCCAGCATCTGCTGCCCAGTGAAGCCAGGTGATGCCCCACAGGACTCACCTCTAGTTTCAGAGTTGGTTCCTGCCCTGTCCCACACGACAGGCACTGACTCCCTCCCTGGACACCCAGGATGACTGGAGAAAGGCTGACATCCAGAAACCGATTGGGAACAACACTGATCTCCTCGCCTAGACCAAGGAAGCCAGATTCAGGGGCCTTGACTGCCTTCCCTCCCCCTCCCCAATCATGGACTTTGAGAAGCAAGTCTCTATGAGGCGCACTGTTCCCAGGTCTCAGCAGCTGTCATGTGGAGAAGGGTACTCTCCTGCCAGCTGGCCCAAAACACATCAAGGCACTAGCACATTGTACCACCTCCCACCTCCATGCCCACCCTGTTGCTCAGGATCAAAACTTCAAGTCTTCTCCAACCCCCACAGGACATTGGACTTCCTCCTTTAACACCCTTAGGCCCTCTGGACTCTTCAAAGTTATGTGGGCATTTTTCTACCCCCTGTGAGATTCCTAAGAACAGGAGAAGGTCTCAGTCCTCTCTGTACCACCCACATACCCACACGTGCACGCACACGCACACAACAGATACATGCACACAAGTGTGCACACACACACACACACAACCTCGCAGAGGGGCTGCCTGGCCCCAGCACCTGGTGAACATGTGCCAGGTGGGCCGGTGCATGCTGTTTTAGGGAGAAGGGCCTGCTGCTTGCAGTATCTGGTGCACACTGAGTAAACACCAGGCCAGATGGTGCTACCAGCTCCCACTCTGAGTGACCAGGGATCTCCAAGAGCAGGGGGGACCCCCAAATGGGAATAAAGACATAGAGGGCCTGATTACTTCTCTCCAGCACTGGCTCCCAGGAAAAGGAATGTGTGACCTAGGTCCACCTGTGAGGGAAGAACAAAGCATTCTTCTCGGGGAAACATTTTCACCTCTGCATAGAGGCACCAGGTGGTGCTGGAGCATGTGTCTCACTTTGCTAGAAGGTGTAGCATTTTTTGTCCTTGCTCAGAGCCTGGTTTCAGGGTACCCTCGCTACTGTGTGAAGCCTGGGTCTTACATGGCTCTTCTAAGTCCTTCCAGCCCCTTCCCTCAGAGAGCACAGAGCCCTAAGGAAGAAGAGTCCTATTTGGCACCCACCTTTCATGACCTTCCCTGCATGCATCCCACCGGCTAGAAGCTGGTTATCATGCACATAAAGTATCTTCAATGCTGCATCCTTCATTCTGGAACATCAGGACAATGACACTCAGTCAGGGAAGGGTGGGTATGTGTCCAGCTTGGCCTGGCTCCAGAGTCCCCCTGTCCCAGGCACTGTTTCCCTGTCTGCCTGCTGCACTGAAGGAATGGCACAACCTTTTCCCAGCCCCACTGGGTTCATGTCCAACCAGGGGACGATCCCACAGACCACCCCCCAAAAGTCAAGGATTCTGTCCCTCACCCTCTTTAATCTTCTCTACACCAAGCACTCCCTCATGCGTCATGTTGGAGAGTCAGAGTCCTGGTTCCTCGTCCTACTCTTCCCCACTGCTGCTAGGTCACAAAGGACAAGCCACTCATCCCCTCTGGGCTCGGGTCTGCCCATCACTAAGCTAAGACAGCGAGTTAGCCATGCCCAGGCCTCATCCAGATTAACATCCAATTCTTCAGTCATTACTGAAGACATCCAGGGGCTTTTACTTCTGCTGGGCCACATATTCCCTACTAAATTAAGAATTTTAAATTTAAAATGCTTTCCTCTGACTTTTCAAATGCATTTCTCATGTGTGAGCACAGCTGATTTTCTGGCATCCTGTGAGGTGTGTCCTACAGTGGGTTTTCCCGGATGTTACGTGGAAAGAGTATGCTGTGTACAAATTGGTTCAATATTGGCTAAACACAGACAAATCTCTACTTCAGAGCTCCTAACCTGCTTTCACATATCATGAGACATAAACAGCAGTATTTCCCACATTTACTTTATCAGGGAGCCCCACTGTGTTAAAGAAGAAGCTTATAGGACTGGAGTTCCACAGAACACACTTTGGGAAAGGCTGCATAGGCTCTGAGTTCAGCGAGAACAAGTGCGGTTTGTGGCTGTGATGTCTGGAGTGTAGCTGAGTGCCTGGTCAGCACACACCCAAGGACAGACAAACTGGCTGACAAGTAATTTTGTTGCTATTGTATTGTCCCAAAGGGCAGCAGGGAGCAGTGGAGCAGAGGGGCAGGCGATGCCAACTCACTGCAGTAGGTGTAACAGCAGGTCTCCTGACTTCCACTCTCAACATGGACACATGAGGCTACAGCTCCACACAGGTGACTCACCTGTCTGTCTTCACATGGAGGAACCCCCATGAGGTGGCTGCCTGACTGAAGAGGTTGAAGAATCTCAGGGTAGTTAGATGGGCAGCTTCACAATTGCCCACCTGCCCATCTCAACTGGTGAGCTGTAGCTCGGTTGGTCCAGGTCCCTCCCTCCTGGACAAGGCTGGACAACAGGGGTACCTGGTGCTCACTTCCCCCAGGACCTGGCCAACTCAGAGGCTCAGATACTCACCGGAAGTACAGGGCCCCACTCAGAACCATCCTGACCTTCAGCGTGTGGACCGTCCTGTTGTGAAACAACAGGTGTTAGGTGGAGACACAGTTGAGCTGGTGCGGACCTGGGTAGCAGGCAGCCTCCCAACCCCTCAGCATGTGAATAGCCCCCACAGAGCTGGGGGTCCTAGGTCTGGGGTCAGGAGAGAACCCCAGTCCTGCTGGGGAGAATGAAACTAGCACCCCAAGGACACCTGAGACCACTCCTTTCTCCTGGCGGAGCCTACCGTGTCTGCCTGCTGCTCTGCAAGGATGAGCACAAGGACGCCTGGGCCCTTTAATAACATGCTAGGGAGAGGCCTGAAACTCCCGCAGATGGGAGGAGCAGGGTTTCCCACGGTAACCTCACACCACCCTCTCTCTCCCAGGGAAGGAAGGTTCTGGAGACTGTCTTCCTTCTAACGATTCTGAAAACATCCTGGGGTTTCCTAGCTCTTCCTGAGCACTTGGTTCCTGGACCTCAGGTCCCTCCAAACCCAAAGGTATCAGTGCAGACAGCAGCTCGGAAAGTAGACTTTAGAACTACCACCTTCCTTCCTCCCTCTCTCCATCCTTCCTTCTTTCCTTCCCTCCTTCCCCAATCCCTCAGGCCTGTGGAAGTTCCTAGAGGTGGGGCTCTCCTGCTTTCTCCTGCTTACAGAATGTTTAGTCTGCATAGTCATTATAGAAAAACTTGAAAATCCAGATTGGCAAAGAAGAAAATTTGTCTTCACTACTATAGCACCATCGGAAAACCCATAAGCCCAGCTTTTCCTCTGCACGTGGACACATTACCCATGGCTTTCACACGACTGGATGTAGGACTACGCTCTCTTCAGCCAGCTGTGCATGTAGCAAAACAGCACAGTATCTTCCCATACCAAATAGAGATCATGATGTCACCACATTCAATAGCTGTTTGGTATTTCACTGCATAGGTGCAACATCATTTATTTACAGTAATCAATTCTTAGCAGTCCTTTATATTGTTGTTATTATTATTTGCTGTTGAAAGTGATGTTGTGACAGGCATCCTTGTGTCAGCATCTTGGCTCATGTATCTAATGATTTCTGTAGGAAATAAAATCTAGCTCATGCTCTCTATGATTGATCTTTCTTCCTTTCTAAATGGTAAAGTCCTATGTGACTGTGTAGTGACTCAGGCAATGCTAATATACCCACACACTCTCTGTGATCCAGCTGAATGAGAGGTAAGTGTCCAAGTGTAATAGTGAAATTTAATTATGTCTTGAGTACCACTGATAACCATTCACTGTTAAGACATACATTTTTTGAAAATTGTGTTCAGGTTTTTGGCCTAAATGAGCCTTAAAGTGCTCAAGAATACATAAAATATCAAGTTGTTCAAAAGATAGAAAATAGTCTTCCATTTTTCACATAATGCCATTAATGTGATGAACACCTTCAGAAAAATAAAAGGTATGGAGGTTACTTTATTACAAAATTATTAAAATAACCATAAATTGATCAAATAAAAATGACACTGAAATAGTTGCAAAAAAAAAACACCCAAAAACAAAAACAGAAATTCCTGAAGGAGTTGGTCTATAGGCAAAGTGACTTTAAGCAGAGAGGCTTTTATTTGCAAAATTACTTTGGAAAGGTGGATATTATTTCACCTAGAAAGGTAAAATGCCATCTGCCCAGGCTGCCCTCTCTGAGCCCTTGATCCCAGTGAACCTGCAGCTTCACAAAACTTTTTTCCTTCTGCCTATTAAAGAAAGACGTTGGGTGCATGCCTCCACCCTCCCCGCCCCTCTCCCACCCCCCAGCCCAGCGGGCTCCTTGAGGGTGCTGGGCAGGCCTCTGCCAGAGCTGTCTACACTGCAATGCACTTCAGAGGAGACAAATATGGACAAATGGATGAGCTAAGAAGTGGAAGTGAGAAAAATAAAACAGAGTCCTGTTAAGAAAAGTTCTCCAAACTTGAAAGTACAACAAAATGATCATTGCGTGTGCCTGAGACGTCACACTATAGCATTGTCAGACAGCCCACTGGAAATCACTCTGTTCACTAGGGAACACACCTTCTTCTGACTTACTAATACTTTGTATCAGATGCCAGACTCTGTGAAGCTGGATTTGAACTAAAAGAAGATTGGTAATTTGCAAATGGATGACTGCCTTATAGAAAAGACAGCACCAAAGGGTGCCTTTTACTGCCTTGCAATTCATTAAGCAGTTTTTTAAAATTGAAGTCAGCCAAACTATTCCATATTTCATCCTCTGTTCCTGACTTATCTTTTAAATCAACTTTATCATTCTGCTGCTTCCTCATTTATTAATAATCATATACACTTATGCGTGCTCACTATGTGTTTGCATGAGAGTCCTGTTTTTAACTTTCTGAAAATTAAGCTGGCACTACCTAAAGACAATGTTATTTTTCCCCCAAACTCACACACCCTGTGTGGCGCTTTTAAAATATGTCCACCAGTTCTTGGATACTTGACCTTCAAGAGGGGGAGCTTGAGTCCCTTTCCTTGAGTGTAAGCTGAACTTAGTGATTTGATTCTGAAGAACATGACATGTGGTGGAGGAGCCAGGGTGCCACTTCTGAGGCCAGATCCTAAAAGGCACTGTAGCCTGTAGCCTCCTGCTTCATCTTTCTGGGGTCACTCACTCGGGGAAAGCTGGCTGCCATGTTCTCAGGACAGTGAGGCAGCCTGTAGAGGAGCACACATAGGCAGGAGCTGCAGCCTCTTCCAACAGCATGGTGGGGGACCATAGACACAGAACCTATCCCCTGCCCAGCCCTAGTCAAACCTCAGATGGTGCCCCTCTGACTGACATCTGCTGCTTCAAGAGACACTCCAAGTTGGACTCCTAGCTGATGTCCCTGCTGTGATGCTTGACTCTGAGAACCCATGAAACAATGCAGGTTTGCTGTTTTCTGAGCTGCTAAGGTCTGGGATATTTGTTACACAGCAACTGGGAAATAGCACACCTGGTCGCCATATTGGCACTTTCTCCTCCTGTTGCTTCCTCATTCCCCACAGTCTTCAGTGGGTATCCTTCCTTCTTGGGAAACATCTCAATTTCTCATGGGATGTCTATGTGACTGCAGAGGTGCCAGAAGCTGTCCCAGCCTACAGAGGGTAATTGCCCCATAGTGGCCTCTTACCACCCTTCATGAGTGGCAGGGCCTGGAGGTGAGGTGGCACCTGCTGTCATTGTGGAGGTGAGGACTCACACAGCCCACATGTCCACACTTGTGTCATGTGGAAGCACACATTCACAAACAGCTCATTATAGAAAAAAAGTCGTTTTTATTAGAAAGGTAAATTTAATGATACTTAGCATAACTAGTATTCATGTGGTGTTCACTATGTCCCTAGACCTCTGTTTAGTGGTTTGCCTGAATTTTCTGATTTTATGCTTATAACTGCTTGGTGGGGTAAATATTATTATTATTATTATTATTATTATTATTATCTATCGTGGATATGAAAACCCAGCATAGAATGATTAATTATGTTGCCTGTTATTAGGAAGACAAGTAATTAGTGTCAGAGTCAGGACCAAATCGAAGAAACCTAAGTTAAAGCTACTGACCCCAAGGTATAGCAGAGCAGTCAGAGCGATCCTTTCACAACCTGAGTCACACCGCATCACCCCTTTGCTCCGCATGTCTCAGAGCAGAAGGCATATCTTCACCCTGCTTTGAGGCCCCCCAAATCAGGCTCTCATTAGCTCTTGGCCTCATTCTTTCACCACCTGTGCAATGCTCTCAAACCACAAAGGCCTCTTGCTCTCACCCCAGGGCCTTTGTACTGGCTGTCCCTTCTGCCTACAAAGCTCTTTGCCAAGATACCTGCAATGCTCCCTTCTTACCTCCTTAGATTCTTGGCTGAAATGTCCCCTTCTCACTGAGACCTGCATCACCATCCCATGCCTCTCTTCCTGCTCCCACACCCCTTACTGTGATCTACTTCTCTCCCAGACTCTCAGCAGTTATTAGCATATTGTATAACTCAGCTGTGTGTTGTGTCTGTTTGTGATAAATATTACTCACCAGCTCCCCCGCCAGCCCTGCTGGAAGATAAGCTCATGTGGAGGTGTGTCCTGTTGATTCTGTTTGGTGCTGTATTCCAAGAGTGGAAGGTGGTACCTGGTATACAGTCTACCTTCCATAAATCATGTTGCATCAGCACTGAGTGAACTGTATGCTGTATCACATTGACAAGACCAGAGAATTGTCAACATATTGTTCACAATTATAATTTTATTTCTCAGACAGCTTTGATGTTTCTGGGTCCTCATCCTCTTAATGCAGAATTAAGAGCACAGGTGGACACACTGTGGCCTGTAGGCTACGATGAGCCCACTGTCTCTTGTATAAGTGAAGTTTCATTGGAACACAGCTGTGCTCATTTGCTTCCACAGTGTGTGGCTGCATCAGTGCCACAACAGCAGGGTTGATATTTGTGACAGAAATGGCCTTTTAAAGAAAAAGTTTGCTGAACACTCATCAAAACTGTTTTGATTCAAGTCCTAAATCTGTCACTTACTAGCATGTGCCTTTGGTCAAGTTATTTAGGCTGTCTGTGTTTTGTAGTTATCTATACAATTGGGGTAAAAATAGCCCTTCCTCAGGAGCGGTTGCCAAGCTGACATGAGTCGACACCTGTGAAAGAGCAGTGCCTGGCACGCAGTTGGGGCTCACACGTCAGCTACGCCATCATTGCTGTCACCATCAGCTGCATGGCCTGGGGAAACTTGCTCCATCTCTCTGACTTGATGATTTATTGTGCCTCGTTTTTGTTTCTTCGTAGAGAGGACAGTCATGTTCCCCTGCATGGACTGTCAGGAGGATGAGATGAGTCAGAGGCTGTAAAGAGCAGAGTCGGCACTTAGCACAAAGCGACACTGGCTCCCTGCCCTCCGTGTGTCTTTTCCTCCTGCACTCGTCCCAGGTGTGTCAAGAGGACACCAAGAACGTGGCAGAGGCCAGGTTTACACCAAACTAAATCTGAGGCCAGTGAAGGATGAAACCCTTGCTGACATGTCTCACCTGACGCAGAGAGGGAGGATGCCAGCCCAGCCTGGCTGGATGGCTGCAGCATATGCTGTGGGGTTTTCAAATTATTGTCCTTACAGGAAAGTTCAACATGTGCTGCACATTCAC
This sequence comes from Trachops cirrhosus, assembly GCA_028533065.1. Classification (NCBI taxonomy): domain Eukaryota; kingdom Metazoa; phylum Chordata; class Mammalia; order Chiroptera; family Phyllostomidae; genus Trachops; species Trachops cirrhosus. Next base: position 89,801,134 of record CM052543.1, on the reverse strand, counting down.
TGTCTCAAAAGTGGTACCAACCTTGCACTACAGTCCTGTGAGGTAAGTGCTATTCTCCCATCTCACTGGTAGGACAAAATGAGGCTTGGAGAGGGTAAGTCACCCAAGGTACAAACTAGTAAGGGATGGACCTGGTGTTGGTGCCCTGGCAGTTAAATTACACACTGACTTGTAATTTAACTCCCCCACTCCCCCTTGTGAACCAATACACCACGTAAAGCTTACAGGTTCCAGCAGTAGAGGGCTGGAGGGCAGAGTGGGGGCCGGTGATCTCCCTGCCAGGAGCCTGTGTGCAGGAAGGACCAATGGTTTCCTGAGAAGAACAGGCTTCAGGAAAGACTGTGGAAACCAACAGAGTTGGTCCAGAGACACAGGCTCCACCAAGATAGAGTGTGGCCCACCTCAGGACACAGAGACTTCCCCACTCCTTGCAGTGACTCGTTGGCGTAAAACACCCAGCAAGGGAGAGATGGCCATGATGCACAGACACGTGGCCTCCACGGAGCTGTGAGTAGACACGGACTTTCTGCCCAACTCCAACCACATCGTTGGGTCACTGTGGGGAGAAACAGAAGGCAGGTGCCACTTTGCTCATAGCACTTTTGAGAAACATGGAATCCTTGTGAAATTACAGGTAATCAGTGGGTCAGGGCCCTGTGGCTGGTGGCTCAGCCAGAGATGTGTTTGCTCTGTACTGTGGCATCTTCTGGGATGGGGGCTAGGGGAGGGCCAGTTCTACAAACTGGGATGGGGTGCTGTGTATCCCATGGGGTGGGGTGAGGCTCTGTAAGTCACACCCACAGACAATTTCTCCAGACTGAGTCACCAAGGGCAGGGCCAGAGTCACTGGTAACCTCCTCACTTTGGATCCAGGTGAGAGATACCCTCCAGAAAAGATCCAGGAGTCTCCTTCAGCTGTATCTCAGAGGCCTCTAGAGCCCAAGGACTTACTTGCCTCCTGGGGTTATGTGGTTTGGCCATTGCTGGACCTCAAGGTAGGACTCGGGCCAGATTCTGGAGCATGAAATCCCGACTGACCATAATGATCTGAGGCTGGTCTGGTTCCACTGCCCCTGCTTCCTGGCCAGAGCACAGGCTCTGTGTGCACAGCTATGAGCCTACCACAGAGGGCGCTCTCAGCCAGACTGGATGGGGCAGGCACACTGCATGCACCTCCTGCAAACATCTACCTGACCATCCATGAAGTGTTTCCTCCTGTTTGCCTACCTCTTTCCACAAAGGACTTGGAGCAGTGAGCCCCCACAGCAGAACCACTTGGGGCAAGGAGAGCTGCACCGGCTCCCCCAGAGGAGGCCCAGCCTTCCTTCTTCTGTTGGTGACATGGGCACTGGTGGGGTGGAATCATCCCTTTCCATGAGCTCTTCAAGAACAAGGACTGTTTTTTTTCCTTTTTAATTAATATCTTATGTGTGTGTGTGTTTGATAATAATGATTACATAGATGTTTGTACATATGTCTTTTCTAATTTTTTATGATTTTTATATTTAATTGTGGTAACACACAGTAGAGTCTGGTGGTGTTAAGTGCATTCACATTGTTGTGCAGCCATCACCACCATCCGCCTCCAGAACCTTTATTTGGCAAAACAGAAACTCTGAGCCCATTAAAAAATAACTCCTCATCCCTCTCCCCCAGCCCCTAGCACCCACCATTCTATATCTGTCTGTGAATTTGACTACTCTAAGTACCTCATATAAGTAGAATAATACAGCATAATTTTTTGTGACTTGCTTATTTCACTTAACAAAATGTCCTCACCCATCTTGTAACATGTATGAGAATTTCCTGTCTTTATAAGGCTGAATAATATTCCACTGTATGGATAGACCATACCTTATTTCTCCTTCTATCTATCAATGGATACTTCAGGTGCCTCCACCTTGTGGCTGTTGTGAATCATGCTGCTATGAACATAGGGATTTAAATACCTGTTTAAGTCCCTGCTTTCAATCTTTTTGGGTGTATACCCAGAACTGGGGTTGCTGGATTGTATAATAATTCTACATTTAATATTTTGAAGAACCATCATAACTATTTTCCATAGTGGCTGCATTTTATAATCCCACTAACCATGCACAAGGGTCCAAATTTCTCCACATTCTCACCAACACTTCGTTGTTGTTTTTAATCCTCATCCTGACAAGTGTGAGATGGTCTCTCATTGTGGTTTTGATTTGTATTTCCCTAATGACTAGTGTGTTGAGCATCTTTTCAAGTTCTTATTGGCCATTTGTATATCTTTTTTGGAGAGATTCAGAGGACTGTTCAAGTCCTTTGCCTGTCTTTGAACTGAGTTGTTTGTTTTGTTGTTGTTGAGTTGTAGGAGCTCTTTATATATTCTGGATATTAACATCTTACCAGATATATGATTCCCAATTATTGGAAGGCTTTTCATTTTTCACTCAAAGGACATTTAACAGTGTCCTTTGATGTAGTCCCATTTATATGTTTTCTTTTCTTTTCTTTTTTCTTTTGTACTTTCATGTCATATCCAAGAAATCCTTGCCAAACTCTGTGACATGAGGCTCTTCCCCTAGGTCTTCTTCTAAGAGATTTATTGGGTAGCTCTTACATTCTGATCTTTGATCCATGGTCAGTTCATTTTTGTACATGGTGTTAATTAGATAAGGGTCCAATTTTATTCTTTTGCATGTTGATGGCTAGTTTTCCCAACACCATTTGTGGAAAAGGCTGTCCTTTTCTGTTGAATGGCACTGTGGTGAAAATCATGGGACCGTATGTGCGGGTTGATTTCTGGGCTCTGCACTCCATTCCACTGGCCTGTGTGTCTCTGTTTATGACAGTATCACACCATTTTGAATACTTCATCTTTGTAGTCAGCTTTGAAGTGTTATTGATTTCTAGTTAATTCAGGTGTGGTCTGAGAATACACATTGTGTAATCTCCATTCTTTTACATTTATTGAGATATGTTTTACAGCTCGGAATATGACTTACCTTGGTGACTATTCTATGTGCACTGAAAGAGAAAGTGTATTCAGCTGTTTGGGGTAGGTTGTCCTGTAAATGTCAAACAGGCCTAGTTGGTTGATAGTGTTTTTCAGGTCTCTTATACCTGATTTTCTGTCTACTTGCTCTAGTAATGATGGAGAAAGGAGTGTTGAATTCTCCAACTATAGTTTTGTACAACAACATGCAATACAGAAACAGAATTATTCCGTTGTCACACTCCCCCTTTATAGCCTCATCTGGCCTCCACCCCGACCCCTAATCCCTACCAACCACTGTCTGCTTTTTGTTATGTCCCAGTTTGTTGGGAAAAGTTTAGGATTACTCCTATTATTTCAGCATAAGTATTAACCGTCTGTCTTTACATGTATTTTTTTAAAGTGTACCACTTTGACTAATAAATTTAATCCATGTTCTTTTATTGGGATTACTAACATATTTGGGCTTATTTTGTCATTTTAGTTTAGGTTATCTGCCTCCCATAATTTTGGTTTTGTTTCATTTATGCTTTTTGTTTGATTTATTCTCTCTCTCTCTTTTGGGGGGGTTCACTTAATTTTCTGCTAAGTGTCAGAGGCATACAGTTCCATTTTTATTCTTCTAATGGTTAACTTAAATTTTATATACATATTCAAAAAATTAATTTGTTTGTTATTCAGCATGTTATATTCTACAATACCTAACTCAGGACCAATTTTATGGGCTTTATGTATATTAGACCAGAAAGCTATACTGTGCTATGAACATCAGTTGGAATTATCCCCTGCATCCTAACTTTGCTCTAGTATTTCTGGTAAGGCCTTCGTCTATGTGAGTTATCTCTGCAGCCACACAGTCAAGTCCTGAGAAGACTAGTTCATCAGGCACATTGAAAGCCTGGCGTGTACTGGATCACCCAGAAGCTAATCTGAGACTCCTGTATCTGCTTCCAGCAAGATGTGGTAACAAGAACCAATTCAACTCCTACCTGAATCTACAAAAACAAAAAGATAAAATGTGAAACAATGGTTTGAGAGCACTGGGCATCAGCCAGGAGAGGACAGTGATCTGTTGGAAGAGAAACCCAGGCAGGGCCCAGCATTCTTCCCGAGTAGAGGAGATGAAGCTGAGAGTCCACAGAGATAAAGGTTGTTAAAGATCACAAGTCAGAGTGTAGAGAGGGGACAGCTGCATGGAAGGCCTCTTGAGGAGGTGACATAAGAAGAAGTAACTTAAAGAATCCAGAAAGGCAAGTAATAAAGAGAAACTAATACAGGTAACAGGAATGTACATGAGCACAGCATATGCAAAGGTTCTGGGGTTATAAAGAACTTGGAATGTTCAAGAAACTGATGGATTAGCATGGCTGAAGGTAGCAATGGAGGGAAAGTAACAGCTGGAACAGGTGTTGGAGGCAGAGATAGGGAATTTGTATTTCCTTCTCAGTGCAAATAGAAGCGTTGGAGGTGGCTAAACATTAGAATGACACAGTTGAATTTCCACTTATGGAGATAATCCTAGCTGACTCATGGAGAGTGGATTTAACAGATAGTTGTAGGCATGGATGGAGGCATCAGCCAGGATGCTGACTTATAGACAGGTGAGTGACAGTGGTTGTTTTACATGCAGTGGTGAGTGGCAGGGACATTGGAGAGAGATGGGTGGAGTTGAGGTATATTTTGAAGGTAAAAGTCTTTGGAGATGGACTTGATGGGTTGGATGTAGGGCTTCAGGAAAGGAGGAATCAAAGGTGAGTCCTAAGTTTCTGTGGTGAGTAACTGGGTGTGGGAATTGGGTATGTTTGGAAAGGGTCAAGGGCACTATTTAAGACATATTAAATCTGCACGCTCTGAAACAATACAAACTGGTGTTCCAACAAGAGCCTTGGATCAGATCAAACTGTCACCAGCCATCTGGACTGTGTTCCATTCATGAGATCTAGTAATGTCATCTGGGTCGACAGCATAGAGGAGAAGAGGACTTGAAGATGAGCCCTGAGGAACTTCAACTTTTGAAGTCACATGAGGAGGACCCAGAGAAGAGGAATGAGAGGGAAAAGTCACTGGGGTTGGGGAAAATGAGGGATGACTGGCCACAGAGCCAGAGTGTGAGTGTAAGAATGAGGAAGAGCAGCAGGCTGTATCCAACACTGATTAAGATGAGGGCAGCAGAGTGTCCATTGGATTTGGCAACAGAGGTGTCATTGGTGATGCTCAAAAGAAAGGTTTTGGTGAAGTTAGATGCTGAGACTAGAATGTACTGAGTAGTGAATGGCCTACTGATAATCAGAGGCAAACAAATTAAAATAACAAGATATTATTCTCTATACATTGAATGAACAATGATTTTTAATTTGAAAGTAAGCTTTGGGCAGAGAAGGATAAACATATTGTTGGGAATATAATTGAAAAAGCTACATCAAAGGGTAGATTGTCAGTCTGTTGAAAATAAAGAATGTACTTACAATATTTTTTGAGAAACTGTTACATAAGAGGTAATAGTTGGCACCTACAGGGGGTAAATAGACTTAAAAGATACAATCTCTGCTGTCTGTGTACCTAGAATTTGGTTGAAAAGAAGAGATCAAGAGGGCCAAGACAAGGGGGAAAAGCTCTAGCACCAAGTCTAGCAAAAGAAATATTGCATGTTAAGGTGAAATGCTATGGACTTCAAAGAAAATAAGATGTTGCATGTGGTCGCGGAGATAAGGAGAGGCCTCTAAACACTTCAGATTGATGCAGCATGTGAGAGACATGAGTAGGTGAGGTACACAGGGATGAAAGTGTTTGAAATGTTGGCATGGGAGGTGTGGAGGGAAGAAAGTCAATGTGCTTCAAGTAGCTGGTAGAGAAAAGAAGTCACTTTGATTGAATCTATCTCAGCCTCGATTTACACCAGAAAGCAGAGCCTGAGAAAAGGGTTGGCCTGCAAGATGATGAGAAGTGACCCAAGGGAACAGGTGTGGGAGCTGTGGGAATTGAAGTTGGGAAGCCAATGCAAGGGTGTGTTCTTGGGCTTAGACTGCCATAGGAGACTATGACACGGTCCTGCTGTGACTCTCTGAGGATCATGTAGATAGAATGCATCTCAGAATTACCCACCAGAGTGATGGAAGAGGTAGAATTTCCCCACCCACTCCCATCCCCCATTGGTGAAGGCTTCCTCTGGAACAGCTCTCGTGCGTGCGTCAGTGCCAAGCAGGTCCCTGCAAGTATCCTTCGCCAGGTGCCCTAGGTGCCCCAGAGCAGGGAGAGATGGTTGGTGCAGCCAAGATGACATGCTGTCAGGTTACAAGTTCTCAAAGCACAGCAATGACTGAGAAAAAGGTAGGCTAACAGGGTGTAAGGTGAGATTCAAGGTGTTATCCCAAAGACTCATGAGCAGTGAAGCAACAGATGGTAATGCCAGAAGGATAGGTCTTGGAACAGATTATGCTTGGCTAAGAAATTGAACTTAGTTAGCAATAGGTACCCATTGCAAAACTTGACAATTCTGCTTGTCACATGCAAAGAAGGGCAAGGTTTCCTGAGGGAAGAGCCCGTCCTGCTCACACTCAGGTTCATATGTGATTGGTGAAGTGCATCTGTAGATTCTATTACAGGCTTCAACTGAAGTAGCCCTCACAAAGTGGACAATGGGCTTAAAAGCATCCCCATAAAGATTGAAGGTTCTACTAAAATTCAAAAAAATATGAATAATAACAAGAAAATCTCACAGGGGCCCTCCTACTGCCAACCCCTTTAGAAAGTAAAAACAAGAACAATACAATGAGTTCTGAAAAGTTACCTGAAAAAAATTCAAACCGATATAAGTGATTCTTCAAAACATGGATTGATCTACATTCATATTGTTAAACAATTAATCTTAACTAAAGTATATATTATGTGTCAAATTATTAACTAATGATATTAAAAATTCATCATGATTATTGACATGTAAAATTATATTTCACATTTATCTTACCCTTTAGATTTATTGTTGGGAGTACATATTACAATATTTATAATGAACATGCATACAGTTAATTAAAAAAACATTTTTATTGAAAGAGTTACATGAAATATCATCTCTGGGCCACGGGTTGTCAGGAGGAGCATTTGAGATGTTGACTTAACTGGCCATGGCCACTAAGTGGATGGTGAGACAAGATCAGGAAAGAATGAAAAGTGACTCTCAGGTCCCATACTGGGGTGACACTCAAGTGTCAGGAATGATGTGCTGGTGCATGTCCAGAGGAGGTGGTTTTGGGTGCTGAGCATGAGGTGGGCATCAGTGCTCGGTGGTCTCTTACAATGACCTAGAAGCTTCTCTGACTGCTTGATCCTCTGTCCTGGAATTGGCCACCGCAAACCCAGGTGGGATTTACTGAAATCTTGTCTCAGAACTGAAAAAGAAGTTGGTGTTGTAAGTTTTGCCCCTCTCCTTGGTGAGGATGACAGGCTGTCCCGCCTCTGAGGAAGTGGCTATGAACCAGCTGGGGTAGGCGACCGACTGGAAGGTCGAGGTGGAGCCCTCTATGCTGTGCAGAAAAAGGAAGGGCACCTGCGCTTCATTCTCCATGTACAGGTCCATTATCTTTTCCTCCTAGGAGCAGGAAAGAGGCCTATTAGACAGGATTACTGGAAGCGGGGAGCTAAACTAATTCAGCCTTGGGAGTGACTGCTTTCCCCAAAGGGAAGGACAAGAGGAGGATGCCAGGTGTCAGGATAGGCAACACACTGGTTCCCCAAACCAGGTGCTTCTGATTCTTCAATACAACACCATCTTCCCTGAGAACAGAGCAGGGTTAGTTATCTCATAGGTGATCCTGTTAGGCACCCATCTGCAGGTTTGGGCCAGGCTCACGGGATTCCCAGTCTGTAGTGGGTTTGAACATTGCAGCATCCATCATGACCCCTAATGCTGCTTTCAGTGCAGGGACCACAGGTGGGAAATCCACATGATCCAAACCAACATTCTCCCCTTGTTTCCTCTGCGTGTGGTGGCCTTTGCTTACTTGGGAGCATCCCAACATCTCAGAGGATTTCTGGAAGGCAGTTAAAGAGGATGGGGGGTAGAGAAGCCGCCAGTCCCGGGCTTTCTGAAGCATGCATCTTGGGGGAGTCCTCTCTGGTGTTCAGAGGGTACTCAGAGTGGAATAAGTGTTACAGCCATTCCAGAGGTAGCATGTATTGATTTGGGGATCAGCCAAGTCACGCTTCCTTACACTGAGTAATCCAGGATTTAAACAATGTTATTTTTATTCAGCAACACATTAAATGAAATAAAAAGTCTGTCTCATAGTACTCATCAGATAGTACTCTGTTGCATTAGCTGCACAACCACTCACCTTAAGCTGCAAAGTAGGCTGGCCCTCAATTTCTGCACAGAACAAACAGAGATCTGCGTCCATGATTCCCAAGTATACCAGGCTGCCTTTTCCTTCAACATGGACGTTTGTGTCTTTGCATGGTAGTGAGGAAAGAACAACTGGAAATGGAAACAGATGTCAGGCCCCAGGCAGCAGAAGGTCCAGGCCTGCCTAACACTGGGCTACTCCCGTGGCCTGGTCTACCCCGGAACACTCCTCCAATTAGCCATGTGGTAAAAACCCTCTGTCATAATTAGAAACTCATTTACCTTTTTCTTCCTTACTATCAGAACCCAGCTATCATCAGGGCACATGGCTTCCCAAAAATAAAAATAAAATTCCCCACCACACTTGCAGTTAACTTTGACCATGTGCTTAAGTTGTAGCCCATGAGCTACAAGTGGAAGTGTTCTGTGGGATTTCCAGAATGTTCTTCAAGGGGAGCCCACTCGGCTGGGAGGAGCTCCTCCTTTATATCCTGTATCTTCTTCCTACAATTAGGTGAGAGTTGAAGTGGCTTGAGACTGATAAGGCATCATGGACTCACCACATTCGCCTCAGCTTGCCTGCTCAGGCTTCTTTCACATGAGAAAGAATCAATTTTATCTTATGTAAGTTGCATCACATGGGTAAATCAGCCAAATTTATGTCACTATCAGCTGAATCTATTCCTGCCTAACTGAGGCCAGGAACCCAGGCAGGGGGCTCCTTTTGGGCAGGGAGCAGGGAATTTATCCACTCAGCACTTTCTCGAATGTCCACTCAGGACAAGGCAGACTTTGTCACGGACCTCACGGAAAATGAGGTGAAAACTGTAAGCAGAGAAATGGCCAGAACCACAATAAATTGTAATACCTGCTCTGAGGGAAGTGACCAAAGCCTGGGACAGTAGGAGAGAGACCAACTTTAGAGGGAAAAATCAATAAAGACCTTTCTGCAAAGGTGAAGTGAATCCGGGACCTTAAAGCTAAGAGGAAGCTAGTAAATGAGGAAATGGGATAGAGGGTGGGGGAGGGAGTCGGGAGGGAGAGTATTACTGGGAAAGGAATGGTCAAGGCCACCGGTGGAAAAGAGCTTAAGTTAAAGGCCTTAAAGAAGACTGGGGAGGCTGAGATCTCCCCACCTTCTAGGTACCCCCACCTCCCACCCCCAAATCACAAACACATGGGAATGATACTCTTCAATTAACACAGGAAGAGGGTCACTCGTGATTCTTGGTGGAGGACGAGTTAGAGGCTGCACAAATGCGGCGGGAGGGAGGGCAGTGAGGAAGCAGGGGCTGGAGTCCAGATGAGAGATGATAATCACAGAAATAAGGCCTGTTGTGCACGTAGGCTCATCAGTCTTTGCTGATGGACTGGCTAGAGACCAAAGAAACAGAGGAGTCACGGGTTCCCCTGCTCCTGGCTCAAGTGGATAGGACCATGGTGGTGACGGAGATGGGGAAGAGCGAGTTTGTCAGCTGCTTCGAGAAGTCAGATCCCTAGTTTCACTGGGATAGACAAAGTTAGAGGTGTCCAAAAGGACACTGAACAAGCATGAAATGTTCATCTGGGTTGAAAGCATAGATGCCAGAGTGACGGAGGTGAATGACTTATTAACCCGAGAGACCTGCTTGCAGCCCCTTCACTCGTGACAGAGTGGCTGCATACTGAGCTCGGAGGGTTCCCAGCACTGGGACAGTTTACAGAGAAAGTGGAGTTGGAAAGGAGGATGTGGACCACAAGAAAATGTTCTTACAGAATAAGATGGAGAGTGTTCAAAAAAGGAAGAGTTAGCAGTTGTGCTGACTGTGGCTGAAGAACCAAATGTGAACACAGAGAAACATACTGGGTGACCTTGGAAAGAGGAGCTCAAGGGGAGAGGTCAAAGGTCAGTTTAGACATGAAAGTGTTTGAGGTAAACGTGAGCAGGAGGTGACAAGGAGACAGGTCGTGTAGTCAGCTCCTCCATGGAATTCGGCCATGGCTGGTATACAGAATAGCACATTGTGTATAGGAAAACAGAATGACAGTTGGAAGAAATGTGGGCATCAAGAGAAGCTATTTAGCATTTCTTAAGCCTAGAAATACTGTATCAGAGAATGTTTTCCAGTGTCAGAAAGGACCCAATAAACAGAGAAGGGTGGGGTTTGTAGGGAACAGAGAGATGGGACCAAACACTGAAGTCCTAGGCAAAGGGAAAGAGCTAAGTTGGACTTCCCCAGCTTTACTGAGGCATAATTTACATGAGATGAATCGACTTTTGATGGGAGAAAGAAATATTCTCTGATTTCCTAGAGGAGAGGACACCAAGTTAGGAAAATGTGCAGGTTTGGTGGTGGAATGTGAAAGTGTTCAATCTGAGGACATGGTTGGTGGCAATGGTTGAAATTTAAAGAAGAAGCTCCGAGGAGAAGGTCAGCTGCTGACTGAATGAACCATCCTCTCTTATCAGAAGACATTTTCCTTGGGTAAGGGGAGCTGCCCACCTCTCACACCTGTTTCTAGGTACAGGGTTTCCTTCGTGGGCAGGAACCACCTTGCTGTTTCTTGCCCTTCCTGTGGACACTGAGCTGGTGCCCAAAAGTAGGAGAGGCCACAACCAGGCTCATACAAGCTCAGCCTCATCCCCACTGGAGCCGCTGTCCCTTTAAGAGGCAACAGTGGCCCTGGCTGTGTGGCTCAGCTGTTTGGAGCATCATCCCCGGCACCTAAAGTTTGTGGGTTCAATACCCCATTGATTCTCTCTGTCTCCTTCAAATCAATAAAACACATCCTTGGATGAGGACTTTTTTAAAAAGGTAACAGTGGCTTCATTATCACTCACCAGGTTTGACATTGTTGCTAGAAGGAACTGCGATTAAAGAGTTCCCCTTCAGGACCCACACCATCTGGTGAGAATCACGAATACTATGGAATCCTGGAGTGCCCTGACCTGCGGGATGACAGCAAAAAGCACAAAACACACATGGAGTTGTTATAAGCTCAGGAGCTCAGTACAGTGGTCCCCCTAATCCACTGTCTCATTTCCCATGATTTCAGTTACCCACAGTTGACTGTGGTCCAAAAATATTAAATGAAAATTTGCAGAAATAAACAATCCATAAGTTTTAAATTGCATGCCATTCTGTGTAGCGTGACAAAATCTCGCACCATCCCCTCCATCCCACCTATCATAGGAATCATCCCTTTCTCCAGCATGTCCACGCTGTGTCCATTCCCCACCCGTGTGTCACTTCATAGACCTCTGGGTTATCAAATCTGCTACTGTGGTACCACAGTGCTTGTGTTCCAGTCACACTTATTTTACTTAATTGTGGCCCCAAAACACAAGAGTAGCAATGCTGGCAATTCAGATAAGCCAAAGAGCAGCTGTAAAGTGTTTCCTGCATGAAAAGGTGTGCACGTTTGAGAGAAAACATGGTACATACAGGGCTCAGCACTATCTGTGGTTTTAGGCATCTGCTGGGGATCTTGAAACATACCTCCCTCAGACTAGGGAGGTGACTGTGCCGGCTTCCGAATGTCTTGGGTAGGCTCACTGTTCTGAGAAAACAGCTCTGAGGGGGAAGGGAGGGGAACTGAGGCAGGGGCTGGTTTGTGCATCAAAGTGTCTGAAAGTGTCTGCATGCATGATCCCCAGGGATTTTCTAGGGGTGTCAGTGACTTGTCCTTTCCTGAGTGACAGTCTCTGGGTAGTAAAAAAACCCAAAAATATTTCAATGGGTCATCTGTATGTAGTTTGTTTCTTCCTTTGTCCCCTTTATCAAAGTAAGTAAACTATTCTAAATATACATAATAAGACAAGGATGAAAGTGTAGGTTTCATGATATGAGCATTTTAGCAAATACAACTGTAACTGAGCAAATAAAAGGGGCCCTTGTGCCCTATTGTCCTTGGGGAGGCTGGACAGAGACTGCCAAGCTGGTTTGTAATTTGCCACTTACTTTGTGGGGTTGACATGCTGGCTTCAGGGCTTTCTGTAAAGAGGACTTTCTGTAAAGGTAGGGTAGGTGGTCGCCAGGAGGTTGTCTGCAGCTGGTCTTGTGGAGAAAGGAAGGAAGAAAAGCATGTTATTCATTGCTTTCCCATCCACCTGAATAAATTTGTGTAAAAATTATTTGGAGGAAGATGCCCTGAGATCCTGTCCTTGGTGCACATTTGAGACTAAGGATGGGAAGACCATAGTCCAAGGCCAGAGAACCCCAAATGGAAGATCCCTTTTCTGTCATGAGTGGATGGTCCTGGCTCTCCAGGCTATGATGGCCTTGGGGTGCCCTCCACCCATAGCATCTGGGATTGCTAAGGGATTCCAGAGCATCCCCCAGCCACCTTCTAGGAGAACAATTTTCTAGGTTTAGAGGAGGAAGGGAGAGTGTGTATCCTCTATTTAGGCCTCCACAGCTGGTAAGTCACCAATTACCCTGACTTCAGGCTTGATCATTCAAAATAACTCTCAGCAAGCCTGTCTCTCTGACTCCCATCTCCCCCGATTCCCCATCCAAACAGGCACCTCTAAGGATCCATGGACATCCACTGGCTCCATTAGATGTTTCACTGTCAGACAGCATCTCTCTGGGCTTTGAGTTGGGGAACCAGGACAGTTCCCCCAAAAGACCACGGACTCCCCACAGTGAGAACCAGTTGTTCAGCACTGTCCCTGCCTCAGGGCCCTCCATGTCCGACTCTACTGTCATCCCTAGGAAGGAGTAAGCAGCCGGCTATGCTTGTGGAAGCAGCCCCAGCTCCTCTGATGCCTTGTGCCTCAGACCCCAGGCCCCTCAGCCCCAGAGGTTCCTGAGGATGAGACACAGAGCAGTGAAAGAAGCTGCCCAGTGCATGGCTTCTGAGCAGCAGAATTTACCTTCGTTCCAAGAGACGCTCTTGTCCCTGGGCCGACGTCAGACTACACCAGCTGTCTAGGACTCCTGGGCCTTTTAATGGGCAAGAGGGTCATTTCCTGGTTCTGGGCGTGCCCACTTTGTCAAGAAAGCTGGTCTGGCATAGAGATCCTGTGAAGTGTCAATGACTGTGTGGCAATACAGGTGGGGCCATTCTGGGGTCCTGGACAAACCAAAGCAGTTCATGTGTCAAGAGACAACCATGATGAAATACAGCCAAGGCCAGATGCATTGTTACAGAGGAGAAGTTTCTTCCGGATTGCCTTGGGGACAGAGGTGTGACTGTCTCGATTCACCGACTACATGAACCACACCTCATCTGATTGGGAACAATCCACCATCTCTCTGTCAGGAGTTTTACATAACCAACATTGAAATCTTGTTCTATGTCTGTTAAAGCTGTCAGAGATATACCTTATTAATCTTTTAATCCTCACAACAACCCTTTAGGGGCCATTAATTTTTATTTCTCATTCAGAAAAACAGAGGCCCTGAGAAATGACAAAGCTTACCTAAAATCACATAGCTACTAAGAAATTTAGCCACATTAGAAGCCAGATCTCTCAGTTCTTAACCACTGTGAAGAGTGTTTCCAGAGGCTGAGATGCAGGCCTGTGTCCGGTGATGGGTTCTGAAACGTGTACAGTGCCCAAAAGAGGGGACTGGTGGGGTAGGAGGGCCCTGGGAGGCCTGTGGCTTCCTAACTCTGAACTGGGGATCACACTCAACCTCAGCGACTGCATGGAAGGGAACCACTACCCTTGAAGCCCAATATTGTCAGTCAGCCCTGAAAGTTAAAAAATCCTACTCATTCTATGCCAAAATCTGCCTCCATGTAAACTCATAACTACTGGCTTTGGTTCTATTCTCTGAAATCCACTGTAAGCTCTCTCCCCTGGAGTATTGCAATAACCCTTAACTGGTCACCCTGCCCCTGTCCTCACCTCTTACAGTGGAATGTCCACCCAGCCATGAGCAGGGGTCAAGGACACACTGTGCCATACTGGGCCCCTGTCAGAACTCTCTAATTACTTCACATTGCACCCAGAATAACCAGAGTTCTCACCAAGGCCCACCTGAGCTCACATGAACCCACATGATTGGGTCCCTGCTAGTTTGTCCACATACCTCTGTCATTGCCCTGTCAATCCCCTGCTGTAGCTGTACTAGCTCCGGCTGATTCTCTCATCCAGAGAGCTCAGCTTCCTGGGAGCCTTTCCTGTTTCTCTGCAGGAAAGGGCTTCCCCCAACCATCACGAGGTTCAACTCACTTCCATACATTTGTTGAAAGCCACCCTCTAAATGAGATCTCCCCTGACCACTCTCGCTGTAAGAACCCCTTACTCAGTCTCTAAACCCTAATTCTTCTCTATTATTTTCTTCAAAAATGTATGTCTCCATGGCAGTGTATGTGTATGTGTGTGCATATGCATATATGATGAGTTTTTTGGCAATCAATCTTTTTTATATGCTATCTTCTTTTAAATTGAGTTTATTGGGGTAACATTGGCTAATAAAACCATACAGGTTTCAAGTGTACAACTCAGTAAAATGTCATCTGCACACTGCATTGTGCATTCACTGCCCAAAGTCAAGTCTCTTTTTGCCCCCATTTATCCCCCTTTGTCCACTTCCATTTCCCTATATCTTCCTATCCCTCTGGCTATCACGATACTATTGTCTGTGTCTATGTGTCATATATACACACATGTGTGTGTATACACACACATATATACACATATATATACACACACACATAAAATCTGTCCAGAAGCTATCCAGCCATGCAATATGAAAAATAGACATTTATTAAAGAAAACACAAGATACAAGAAATATTGTACACAGGACAATGACATTTCAGTCCCTTCAAAGTAGGCACCTTGGGACCTCATACAGTTCTCCCAATTGCCAGCAGCTGCCCTGTCATATTTTCCTGAATCTCATTGACAGTCTGAAATCTCCTCCCTTTCAAAGGTGATGTTAGTGTTGGGAAAAGCCAGAAGTCACAGGGCTCCACATATGGGCTGTAGGGGGGCTGAGTCACCTGGGTGATTTGATGTTTTGCCAAAAAACTCTGCATGAGATATGATGCATGAGCAGGCCTGTTGTCTTGATGAAGCTGCCAGTCACCAGTTGCCCATAGCCATGACCTTCCAAATCATCTAAATATTTTTCATGGAGAAATTTTCAAGCTTAACACAAAATTTGATGCAGACTCGTTGCTCTAGTTACTTGGTCCATTTGAATGTAACAGCCACACAGTACAGATGCTCACTCACCAGTGTCTACCACCCCCACTGACCAGTGCAGTGAAGTCATCATTGTTCATGCATGCACATCCTAGTCCACTCTCCATGGCTGCCAGGTTACATCGATGTTGCAAAAACTGTTCTCATCATATTAACAATGGCTGGGCTTTTCCGAGACATATGTATGTGCATATACATGTATGCACACACACGTGTATATACCCACATGTCTACACACATGTGTATATATACACACGGGTGGGTGTGCACACACATGTTGTTGTTGTTGTTTAATCCCTTCACTTTTTCTCACCCAGCCCCCCAACCTCCTTCCCCTCTGACAGCTGTCAATCTAGTCTATGTATCTATGGATCTGTTTCTATTTTGTTTGTTAAATTATTTTGTTGATTAGATTTCACATATGAGTAAAATCACGTGCCATTTATCTTTCTCTGACTGGTTTATTTCACTTAGCATAATAATCTCCAGGTCTATTCACGCTGTTGCCAAAGGTAAGATTTTTTCTTTTTATGGCTGTGTAGCATTCCATTGTGTAAATGTACCACAGCTTTTTTATCCACTCATCACTATGATGAGCACTTGGCTGTTTCCAAATCTTGGCTATTGTAAATAACACTGCAATGGACATAGGAATATATATATATTCTTTCAAATTAATGTTTTGGGTTTCTTCAGATATATTCCCAGAAGTGGAATTGCTGGGTCAAAAGGCAGTTCCATTTTCAATTTTTTGAGGAAACTTCATACTGTTTTTCACAGTGGCTGCCCTAATCTGTATTCTCACCAACAGTGCACTAGGGTTCCCTTTTCTCCACATCCTCACCAGCATTGTTTATTGATTTATTAATGACAGCCATTCTGACAGGCAAGAGGTGATGTAAGCTTTTTCTCAGCAAAAGAGACCATCAACAAAATCAAAAAGCAACCTACTTCATGAGGGAACATATTCACTAATGATACATCTGATAAGGGGTTAATTTCCAAAATACATAAAGAACTTATACAACTCAACACCAAGAAGACAATTATTTTTAAAAATAAGCAAAAGATCTAAATAGACACTTCTCCAAAGAGGATGTACAGAAGGCCAATAGACATATGAAAAGATGCTCACATCACCAATCATCAGAGAAATGCAAATTAAAGTGCATGTGTGTTCTTATCACCTACACGCCAGCTCCATCAGGCCAGGGTACTTGTCTGTCTTGTTAACTGTGTCCTTCGTGTCAGGAACAGTATGTGGTCCATTATTGGAATTCATCAGTATTGTCTGAATACACAAAGGAACGAACAAGAGAAGTGTTCTTGTGAAGAAGAGGAAGACTGGGAGGAAGAAAAGGGAGTGTGTTATCTGTAGGAGAGACATGAGTTGTGGTAAGGGACCAGAGGTAAGCTCCCTTCCCATATCAGGGCTGACGTGCCCTGAGTGAACCTCTTAAACAAGTGAGGGAAGACTAGGAGCTTTGTTTCCAACTGGAGAGACCCCTGGGCTCACCTTAGCTCCTCAGCCAAGGCCAGGTACGGGGGTGGGGGAGTCCTGGGGAGAACCTGACATGGGTTCTAGCCTTGCACCCAGTTGGACCAAGAGCACCCAAGTTGATGCCCATCACCACAGTGTACTTATTAATAGAACCCCTTTCACTCTCCTATGTGTCCACAACTCCAGGGAAATTACCAACAATGGAATGAAAGAAGAGACTCAGTTCTACATTTTTGTAGGGACTGTGAGAAATGAAAAGCTCGGGGGCACCATGCTGTCACCAGAAAGAAATGTAATCTCTGACACCAACATGGTCACTCAGACGCTGAAGGCAGATCTCAGGAGGGGAGGTGGAGGTGGGACAATGTCCACGGTGCTCTGGAAGTCATCATTGTGTTTGGAAAAATAGTATCCCAACATCTTTCTTCACATCTTGAGGACAAGTAAAAATGTGATGGAAAGACTCTATGGGTTACATGTCTGAGGAACCACATTGCAGAGAACAAAGTTCACTGATATTGGTAAGAAACCATGTTTCATAAAAAGATAGAAGAGGTAAGTCTTCAATATAAATGTGCTCTTGATGGCTGGGAGACATATCCGACTATGGTTTGTGAGTTCATGGAAAACCCAGGGGAGATGCTCAGAGCCCCACACCAGGATGATGAGACGATAACTTTTCAGTGAGCTGTGTACCAGCATCATGCACGGAAGTATGGAGTGTGAATTCTAGTCATGAGGCCCAATTTGTATCACTCCTCTCAGTAGTGAGGCCTGGAGAAACCTGAGTTTAGGAAGCTACCACATTCCTAACAATCCTACTGGGTTCTTCCTAGAAAAGAGAGATTTTCTTAGAACCTGCTTCACAACTATGAAATTCCTTTTAAATGTAAAGAATCGATCTTATGGCCATGCTATTCCATTCAAGTTATTCTATTTATTACAGAGCAACTGAGATGGCAAAATGTCTGTTTCACAAATTTAATTCTTCATGGGATCCAGGGAGAATGCTGTAGGTGAAAGTTTCATAAACAACACCAGTTCTTCATCCAAACCAGCAGAATCTGTAGCTTCACTGAGACGTAAGGGCAAGACCCCTCCTAGGTCTTGATGCAACACCACAGAACAATTGTGTCTGAAAATGCAGCAACCTGGATGTCAGATGAAAGAATCACCACCCTCATTTCTTATGTGAGACAATTTTAGCAACCATGTGAAGTAGCGTTTCTTTATTATTTTTGTACATTTTAGCCATGTGGACCCTGGGAGAGGGCACATGCCCTGGCCCAACACTTAGGTCACTGCATGGATCTACTAGAGGACAGCAAGATACCCTGGGATGGAAAGCCCAAACACAGATTCTGCCCTCCTATTCCAGGCTGAGGTATGATTGCTCATTCCCCATTTAACCTGGTGACTGAAAATGGGACATAATTGTAGCAACTCTGCCTCCCTGCTGAATGGGTCACTATTACAAGGTTCATCTCCGAAGCACTTTGAGAGCTAGAATGGAGGAAATCAGAGCACAAGGCTGCCTGGGGCACAACCTCCAACTCCACATTGACCTTAGGCCAGTGCAGCTGTCCATCGGTATCCATGGGGGATTACTTTAGGACACCCTCTCCCTACAGATATCAAGGGCCACAGATGCTCAAGTCCCTTCTACAAAAAGGAGTGAATATAAAGCTGCATGTAACCCACACGTGCACAGAGGTGACGACAGCAGGGCATGCCTGCACATCACCTCATCTTCATGGACTCAGTGCAGTGCTTGGCACATGGCAACTTTAAGCCTTGCTTTTTGGAAATTTGTGGGATTTTTAAAAAAACATTTTCAATCCACAGTTGGTTGAATTTGCAGATGTGAAACCCATGGATACAGAGGGCTAACTGTAGAGTAAACCCAAAATTGGTGGTATAGGCTTTCCCCAGTTCTTGGGTGATAATGAGGGGACAGTCTCCTTCGGAGCAGATGACAGATGAACCAGCAGAGTTCAGGAGAAAGGACTGCATGGGCCTGGTTTGGTGGTGCAAGTCTGTATGTTGTGTCCTGAAGGACAAGAAGGAGACTTCAAGGAGAAATATCACTGCCTAAATTATTCCTCATTCTTCACACACTCATAGTTCCTGTCCAAGGTAGGCTTCCCCATACATTAGAGCAGCCATGGAGACCTCTCTTTCATACTGTGGAATTTAAAATTAGCCCTGGCTGGTGTGGTTCAGTGGATTTAGCTCCAGCCTGTGAACCAAAGGGTCACTGGTTCGATTCCCAGCCAGAACATATACCGGGGTTGTGGGCCAGGTCCCCGGTAGGGGGCATGCAAGAGGCAACCACACATCAATTTTCCCTCTCCTCCCTCCCTTGCCCTCTCTCTAAAACTAAATAAATAAAATCTTAAAAAAATAAACATAGAAATTATAGGCCCAAAATCCTTTTTATGTTAAGATTGGGGCTTAATCCTTAAGCCACCAATTTCAATAGTTCTTAATGTGAAGTTTTGAAAGAAACTGTTAACATAAAAGTTTTTGAGACTACAATGCACTGCTTTAGTTATGACCAATTGCCTAGAAATGGAGAAACCCAAAGAATATTTACATAATAGTTGCCATAAATTTTTAAATTAAAACATAGTTGTTTTATGTAAGATCACTCCAGTCTCAGCACCACTGACATTCTGGACACCATAATCCTTTGTCATCTGGAGATGTCCTGTGTGTGGTGGAGTGTGTAGCAGTCTCCCTGCCCACCAGGCACAGCCTGTCAGTGGCACAGCCTGTCAGTGGCACAGCCTTGGGCCCTGGTTGTAACAGTGAAAGTATCTCCAGCCCTGGCTGGGTGGCTCAGTCAGTTAGAGAGCCATCCCATACATCAAAATATTGGATGTTTGATTCCCGGTCAGGGCACGTACCTGGGTTTCAGGTTCGATCCCCACTCGGGGTGCGTACAGGAGGCAACCAATCAATGTTTTTCTCTCACATCAGTGTTTCTCTTTCTCTTTCTCCCTTCCTGTTTCCTTTCTCTCTCTAAAACCAATAAAACCTTGGGTGAGGAACATGTTTTCCTATTTTATGTGTGTGTGTGTGTGTGTGTGTGTGTGTGTGTGTATCCAGACACTGATAAATTCCCAGTGGGCAGAATTGCCCCTGGTTAAAAATCACTGTTTTATATCCTGTCATCAAATCAAGTGTCTACCTGCGCTGGCTGGCTGAAGGTCACGAGATTTCCTTTAACTCACAGACACCTAGTTTGTGATCCTCCTATAACTTATTTTTTTAATAATGAAGGCTTGCAATTATTAAAATGTTTGTTCTGAAGAATTATGTTGTACACACATGAGGAAGGAAGGAGGTTCTTCCGCATGGGGGCGGGACTGCTCGGCATGCTGGGTGTTCTCTGGTTCCTGGTGCCGGAGGCTTCGGTGAGGCTCTGTGTGGAGTAATGTCCCCTGCAGCATGCTTGTGACTTGTCTGTGCAACCTGACACTGGAGGACCGCTAAGCCTTTAAGAGGCAAACCAGGAAATTAGTCATCGGCATTGAGTTTGAGGAAAGAAACATTATGGGACTGCTCCAGGGCTAATGACTGGATTCTGATGCTGCAGAATGACACAGGACAATGTTGTCCCTAAGAGTAGGAGCCTTCGGTAGGTGCAAGGTAGACTGAGGAAGGGTTGGGCCTCCTGTGACCTGGGTAGCTGCTGCCACTCCTTGTCCAGAGTCAGCATGTTCTCGGCCAGTCTCACACCAGGAAAAACTCCCCAGGGTGCAGTCCCCCAGCCTCTCAGAGGCGCGTGTAAGCTGCTTCTCCACTCAGGAGAACCTGACATGGGCAAGGCCAACTCTTGGCACCCTGCCCCACGTGGACCCTGGGTCACTACTCAGGATTAGCAATGAAGGGAGACTGGTTCGAAGATGCTCTGGTGCTCTGAGCTAGCAGGCACGCACTAGGTCTTCCATGCAGGAAGCTGACGCGGTGCTGTCTGTGCTCCACCCCACGCCCTAAGACAACCCGAGTTCACTGCCCTGTGGCAGCACCCAACACCTGTCAGCCTCACACCTCCAGGGCTTGCTGAACCAAGCAGAGAAAGGATGGCTGGGTGAACATCCCAGCCTCCCCTCCTCTGGAGGGACCGTGCTAGGGTTTCTCAGAGGGCTCCCAGACCCAGCTACCCCCAGTCCGGACCAGCTCACTAGAATTTGCTTTATTGGCTTTCTTGGGATTATTTCCTAAATGAGCTCCCTAGGTCAGGGGTAAAGAGCCCCCAAACATGACAGCTTCCTGGGGCAGCTGGCCTAGTGAAGCCCCTGCATCTGTCACCAGGCCCCTCACTACCTCTACCAGCCTTTTTGCTATGACCACCAGTAGATTACTCTAAAGGTGAAAAGTCTTCACCTTGTGCTCTTCATCAGCCTTCCTGGCCACATAAAGACATGTTCACATTCACACCCTATGACCTCCCTAGCATCCTTCTTGCTGCACAGTGGAATATAAATGGCCCCACAGCCACCTCCTCAGGAGTGTAAAATTATAAAGCACCCACAAGTAAAGGTGTAGCAGGTGTCCCTGAGTCAAAACTAGGGTTCAGAATGAAGAGGAGCTGCTCCAGGTGTCCTCGCATAAGCTGGCTTCTATGCTCTGAGAAGGAAGTCCAGAGCCCATGACATTGCCCCTGTGCTCCTTTATGGGACTGGGCCCACGTGGATATCTTCAGGGGAGGGGCTCGATGTCCTGCCATAGGGTAAAAAGAAGCAAACATCCAGGACACATTGGTATTAATGCAAACTTACAACTACATGTGGGGTCTTTCAGATTCCTCATTCCATCCTATAAACACACAGACCTCTGTGCAGCCAGGGCACTTAGTCCAGAGAGAGAGTTGGATGGAGGTGATATGGGTGATACCAGGTAGCCACAGCCAGTAGTTATCTCTCCCTAGTATGAAGGTGACATCCTTTATAATCGAGTGATAAGAGTCTTCTGAAAAGGAACATTGTGCCAAATATGATGAAAAAAAATTCTCTGTCTGCAAGAAAAAGACTCCATAGGGATACAGTCTATAGATAAAGCCTCCCCTCTTTCTTTAGGGAGCCAAAACTAGACCTGCCTTGGGATTTCATTCCTTAGTCCAGCGATTTTCAACTGGTGTGCCGCAACAATTTTAAAACATGCTATACCCAACTGTTTAGTCAGGGGCACTGACCTCTTTTCCCTTGGAGTGTCAAAAAAAAAAATGGCAATAGCCATCTGGTGTGAATGAACCAAATTATATCTATTTTTTGTCAGATCAGAAAACAATTAATATATTTTTGATGTGCAGCAGAATTTTAGTAATTAGTTTATGTGTGCCATGAGATGAAAAAGGTTGAAAAATCACTCCCTTAGCCCATTCACATCTATTCTTTACTACTCAGGTCAAGGTCTAATACGGTCACCTCAACACTACACATTTTTCCCTACTCTGTAGCATAATTTTCACCCTTCAATTTCGCTAGTGCTCACATAGTGGCCAATTATTAGATGGAATTGTCCTTGTGAACATCCTTGATATTCTAAGTGTGGTCCATGGACCAGCAGCATTAGCGTCATCTGGCAGCTTGTCAGAAATGCAGAATTTCAGGCCCCACTCCAGACTTATAGAATCAGGGGCTGAAATAGAGGAAACCAATATAAAACCAATATATGTTCTGTGATGATGTAGCACATGCCATGCCAGTATTCCAGTCACACCAGCAGAAAAAGAAAGAACTCTGCCTGGGGCTGGGGAGGGCACAAGTGAACCAATCCTCACCTTTCTCCAGTCTCTGGGACCAATGAAGTGCACTGTCTTGGCATTGAGCGAAGGGGGTGAGGGAAAGGTGTCAAGATAAGCACTCATTCCTGGAAGGCTGGAGCCATCACCAGGCCTCACAAGGAATTTTGCTTTGCATAATTACAGCTTGACTTAGCCAGGAATTCTCCAAATGTATTTGGTTTAATGTAAGCCAAATATTTTCTATCAAAAGAGAGAGAAAACCTCTCTAGAGGAGGGCACAGCCACTCAAACATTTTTACAAAGACAACAAGCCATAATAGTTGGAGATTACCAGGCATGCAAAAAAATAAGATCGTAAGAACAAAAAGAGCAAAACAAGCAA
Organism: Trachops cirrhosus; assembly: GCA_028533065.1. Classification (NCBI taxonomy): domain Eukaryota; kingdom Metazoa; phylum Chordata; class Mammalia; order Chiroptera; family Phyllostomidae; genus Trachops; species Trachops cirrhosus. The sequence goes on along the minus strand of CM052543.1, from coordinate 89,778,047 downwards.
ACAAAACAAGATAGTAGAAACATACACAGATTTCAGATTCTGCAATGATTATACATAGAACTTAAAACAGCTATCTTAATCATGTTTAAAAAATAAATGACAAATATGGAAATATTTTTTAGAATAACAAACTATAAAAAGTGAGAGATTTGAAAGAGCCAAACAGCACCTCAACAACTATATAATACAATAATAAATAAAATAAAATATCCAATAATTTGCATTTGGCAACAGATACCTCACAGCAGAAGAAAGAATTAGAGAGTGATATCAGCAGGATTGAGGTATAGGAAATTCTAGGACTTGTTTCCTCCCAGAAACATTAATTGGAACAACTATGCACATATTAAAATATCTTCATAAGAGCAAAGGATTCTAGGTGAGAGATTACAGCACCTGGGTGGAGTACAGAATAAGAAAAATGCATTGAAGAAGCTAGAAAAGGCAGTTTCACAAAACTCCTTTCTTCTTCCCCCAAGCCAGGACAGCCCAGTATAGAGACATCCTCTCTGTGGGGAAAAATGGGCAATGTTAGCACCCAGTTTCATCACATACCCCAGCACCAGGCCTGCACCAGCCCCAGGCTGCCCCATATGACCCCAGTCTCTCAGCCCACTCCAGCATCCAGCCAGCTTTCATTGCCCCCAAGGTCCTGCAAATCCAAGCTCCCAGCTCTCCTCTGTGCCTGGTTGACTCCTGGGGCCCCAGGCTCCAAACAGGTTCCCATGATCCCAGGCTCCCAGGCCACTCTAGTGTTAGGCCTGCGTAGATTTAAGTTCTAAACTGGCTCCCACAGATCCAGGCTCATGGCCTGCCCTAACACTAGGACAGCCCTAATGACCTCAGGCTCCAGGCAGGCTCCCACAGAAATAAGCTCCCAAACTGCCATAGCTCCAGGTCAACCCCCATAGCCCCAACCTTTAGACCAGCCTTCATGGACCCAACCTTCAGGCTGGTCCTGTGCCTTCGTGGCTCCAGGTTCCAGGCCAACCTCCAAGACCCCAGGCATCAGGCTCACCCTAGTGTAACAGTGGCTCTCATGGCCCCAGACTCCAGGCCAACTCCCATAAACTCAGGTTCCCAGCCTGGCCCAGGGCCAGGCCAGTCTTTGTGGACTCATATGCCAGGCTGTCCCCAGTGGTCTTCAGCATGTGATTGATCCTTGTGGACCTAGGATCCAGGCCTACCACTACAGACTCAGGCACCAGCCAGCCCCTGTGGACCCAAGCATCAGGCCTGCCTACCTGCTGACTCATATTTGCCCCTCCAAAGACTCTAGCAGCAAACCCTCCCATAGATACCAATAGTCAGCCCTCCTAAAATATCTGTACGGGCTGATTGGTGAAGGGCATTTTCCTGCTGGAGCCAGTCTGTAAGACTGAAAGAGGTGCCTGCTTCCTCAAAAGTGCAGATACCACTGAAGAACACAAGGATCATGAATAATCAAGGAAATCTACCAAACTACCAAAGGAAATGAATAAAGCTATAATAAATGACCCCAAAGAAATGAAGATCAATGAATTTCCTGAAAAAGAATTCAGAATAGTCCTCTTAAAGAAATTTAGTTACAGATAAATAAACAAAATTAGGAAAGCAATACATGAATACAGAGATAGAAACCAGTAAGAAAAAAACAACAGCAGCCCTTCAATTGAAGAATGCAATGAATAAACTGAAGAATTCAATAGAGAGCTTCAATAGCAGACTGAATTAAACCTAAGAAAAATTTAATGGACCAGAAGCCAGGTCATTTGAAATTATTCAGTTAAATAAATAAAAAAAGAATGAAAAAGAGTGATGAAAGCCTATGTAAATTATGCAATTCTATTAAGAGACAATCTATGCATTATTGAAGTCCCAGAATTTCAAGAGAGGGAGTAAGGAGCAGAAAGCTTATTTTAAAATATAATGACTGAAAACTACTCAAACCTGAAGAGGGAGTTGGACATCCCAGTTCATAAAGTTCACAGGTGCCTGAAATTTCAACCCCAAATTATCTTTTCCAGGACACACTAAAATAAAACTGTCTAAAATCAAAGACAAATAGAAAATTTTAAAAATGAAGACAAATTCCTCACATACAAGGAAACCCTCATAAAAACATCACTGGATTTGTCTGCAGAAACTTTGCAGACCAGGTGAGAGTGGAGTGATTTTAAATGAAATTATTTAATATTAATAATTATGTTAAATATAGTATAATTATATCATTATTATTATATATAATATTTTAAATATAATTAAACTATTTTAAATTATATTTCATTGATTATGCTATTACAGTTGTCCTGATTTTCCCCCTTTGCCCCATACACCCAGCATTCCCACTCCCTCAAACAATCCCCCCACCATTATTCATGTTCATGGTCATGCGTATAAGTTCTTTGGCTACTCCATCTCCTATACTGTACTTTCCATCCCCTTGGCTATTCTGTAACTATCTATTTGTAGTTTTTAATCCTCTTCACCCATTCTCCCTCTCCCACTTCCCAAGTAGCAACCTCCAGGTAACTAAATTCTTTTCACTTGCTGCTTTTAAGGATCTCTCTTTATCTTTAACCTTTGGCCTTTTAATAATGATGTGTCTTGGAGTGGGCCTCTTTGCATCCATAGTAATTGGGATTCTCTGCACTTGAATGGACTTGAATGTTTCTTTACTTCACCAAATTAGGAAAGTTTTCTTTCACTATTTTTTCAGACAGATTTACAGTTTCTTACTCTTTCCCTTCTCCTTCTGGCACCCGTATGAGGTGAATGTTGGATTGCTTAAAGTTGTCCCAGAGGCTATTTATACTATCCTCCTTTTTTGGATTCTTTTTTCTTATTGTTCTGCATGGTTGTTTTTTGTTTCCTTATGTTCCCAATCATTGATATGATTCTTGGCTTCATCCATTCTCCTCTTGTTTTCCTATACATTGTTCTTTATTTCAACGAATGTATCCTTCATTTCTGACTGGATCTTTTTTATGCTGCTGAGGTCCTCACTAAGTTCCTTCAGCATCTTTATAAACAGTGTTTTGAACTCTGCATCTGATGGATTGCTTATCTCCATTTTGTTTAGCTCTTTTTCTGGAGTTTTGATCTGTTCTTCCATTTGGGCCATGTTTCTTTGTCTCCTCATTTTGGCAGCCTCCCTGTGTTTGTTTCTATGTATTAGGTAGAACTGCTGTGACTCCGTGTCTTGGTTGTGTTGCCTAAGGTGGTAGATGTCCTATAGGGTCCAGTGGCACAGCCTCTCCTAGCACCCAAGCTGGATACTCAATGTGCATCCTTCATGTGGGCGGAGTACCCCCTTCTCTTGTAGTTGAGATGGTTGCTGTTAGAAGATCAATGGGAGAGATATACCCTGGCCAGTCAGCTGCAAGGACTAGTTGTGACCACTACCCTCTGCCTTCCATGGAGGATCAGCTATGCAGGGGTACAGTGGTGGTGCTCTGACGTGGTCTGAAGCTGTCCATTGGTTGTGTTGGCCCTGGGGTTTCCCAGGTGGTGCAGGTTAAGCTCAGCCCCCACCTGTGTTTTTCTGGGGGAACCGTGCCTGAGCTGTAAAGCAATCTGAGATGGCTGCTTCTGGTGCTAGGCGTAGAGATTCCCAAGGGAAGCCAAGCTGTGACTCTAATCTGGCTGCCACTAGGGCTTGCTGAAGCCAGGATCTAAGACCAGCCATTTCTTATGGAAAAGCAGCTTGGGTGGGTGCATAAGTTGGGTAGGGTAGAATCTCTGTGGATCTCCAAGGTGGGTCACACAGAGTTAGCCAGGTTGATGGAGTCTGAGATGTGGTACCAGCCTAGCGTATCTGCGGGTGGGGTAGGGCACAAAAAGAAACAATGGCCTCTGTTCACCCTGATGCCAGACTCTTCATTCTCTCCCTATATACCACTTGTGCCGTTCAAGCTGCCACTCCAGTGTTGGGGCTCAGAAAGAGCAAGTTTGAGTAGGTGAGTCCATGTGTGGGTTCCCCAAGAGGAACTTCTTAGGGCTCCAGTAGCCTCCTCCACCGACTCAATACCTGCTGGTTTTCACAGTCAGAAGTTGTGGGGACTTATTTTCCTGGCACTGAGAACCTGGGCGAGGGGGGGCTGGTGTGGGTCTGGGACTCCTCACTCCTAAGAATCCCTCCTGAATTTTTATCCACATGGGTGTGGGGCCAGCCCAATCCATATCCACACCTCTCCTACCAGTCTGGATGGATGTGATTTCTTCAATTCCATAGTTGTCAGACTTCCATTTAACTCGATTTTCAGATGTTCCTGAATGATGGTTGTTCTATATTTTAGTTGTAATTTTGATGTGGTTGTGTGAAGAGCCAAGCCACATCTTCCTATGTCACCACCTTGACTGGAAGCCAAGAGTGGGGTGATATATTTAAAGGGCTAAAGAAAAAAAAAACTTTTTTAACACTGACAACCAAGAATATTTAATAGGGCACAGTTTTCCTTTGAAAATGAAGGAAAGATAAAGTCTTTCCCAAACAAACAAAAGCTGGAGTTCATCACCAGTAGCTCTGTCTTATAAGAAATGCTAAAAGGAGTTCCTCAAGCTAAAATGAAAGAATGCTAATTACTGTTAACTTGAAAATAAAAGGGTCTCTCAAAGTGAAAGGCAATAAACATTTATTTGAGATCAATAAGAATAGTTATTTGGAAATCTTCAAGCAGAAGTTCAAATGATGTTCTGATTAGGAGACAAAGGCAAAAGGCAAAAATATGAGAAACAGAAAGGGAATAATTACATCAATAGAAATAAGATATTTCTATCAGTGCAGATAACATAACATAGTGATGTTAATTCTAAACAATGTCTTTAATTTTCCAATCCAGTACTCATCAGTTCAGTGGTCATAATAACTGCTTTTTTAAAAAAATTCTCTCAAGCAGTTCTTTGGACACAGTGTTACCCTAGGCCAAGTCCAAAGGTTGTCTTGTGGTGTTTTAACATTCCAAAGGTTTGAGATATGAGATGTGCAAAGCAGGTCCTCTGGCATGGCAGCTTTGGATTCATTTTAAGTGATTCCACTTCTGGGAATTTATCCGAAGAAACCCAAAACACTAATTCAAAAAGAATATAAGCACCCTCATGTTCATTGCAGTGTTATTTACAATATCCAAGATATGGAAGCAGCCCAAGTGTCCATCAGTAGATGAACGGATAAAACAACTATGGTACATTTACATAATGGAATACTACTCAGCCATAAAAAAGAAAATTCGACCCTTTGCAACAACATGAATGGACTTGGAGAACATAAGCTAAGTGAAATAAGCTAGTCAGAGAAAGACAAATACCATATGATTTAACTCATACATGGAATCTAATGAACAAACTGAACTAAC
>CM052543.1:89760741-89772214 GCA_028533065.1 Trachops cirrhosus | reverse complement strand
AGGGGTAGGGCAAGAATAGTAGGGGAAATGTAGAAGCTAAAGAACTTATGACACATGGACATGAACTAAAGGGGGGAATGTGGGTGGGAGAGAGTGTGCAGGGTGGAGGGGAATGAAGGGGGGATAATAGGACAACTGTAATAACATAAACAATAAAATATATTTAAAAAAGAATTCTCTAATACTGTAATATGGGAGTGTGTCAATCTCTTAAATCTATTATAAAGATTAAAGAACAAAAGTATTAAAAATAACTAGCTACATTAATTTGTTAATCTGTATACTATATAAAAAGAGGCAAGTTGTGTGATCAGAGATACAAAATGTTGGTAAAGGAGAATAGAATTTCTGTATGTGATTAAAGTTTTTACCAGCTTAAAATAGACTGTTATGCTTTAAGATGTTTCATGTAAACCTCATTGTTACCACAAAGCAAAACCCTACAATAGAAACAAAAAAGGTAAAAAGAAGGAAATCAAAGTATACCACTATGGAAAGTCATCAATTCACAAAGGCAGACAGCAAGAGAGGATGAAAGGAATAGGGAACTAAAAAAATCCATCCAGAAATAATTAATAAGATAATACTAGTAAGTACTTACCTATCAATAATTACTTTAAATGTAAATGTATCAAGTTCTCCAATCAAAGGCATAGAATGCCTGAGTGGCTAAAAAATAAGACACAACTATATGGTGTCTACAAGAGACTCAGTTTTTAAGTATACACATAGGTTAAAAGTGAAAGTGTAGAAAAAGATATTTCATGCAAATAGAAACCAAAAGAAAGGAGGGGTAGCTATACTTATATCAGACAAAATAGACTTTAAGCAAAACTGTAAACAACAGGCAAACAAGTTCATTATATAATGATAAAGGGGTTAATTCATCAAAAATTTAAAATAATTGTAAGTATGTATGCATCCAACATTGGAGCACCTAAATATATTAAGCAAACATTAAAAGATCTCAAGGGAGAAATAGGCAACAATATGATAATGGTAAGGAACTTTAGTTCCCCACTTTCAACAATGGATAGATCATCCAGACAGAAAATTAACAGGAAACATTGGATTCAAACTACGCCAGGGGTCCAAACTTTTGGCGTCTCTGGGCCACCCTGGAAGAAGCGTTGTCTTAGGCCACACATTAAGTACACAAACACTAACAAAAACAAAAAAATCTCATAATGTTTTAAATAAATTTATGATTTTGTGTTGGGCCACATTCATAGCCATCCTGGGCTGCATGTGCGGCCCGTGGGCCATGGGCTGGACAACCCTCCATGGAACTAACAGACATATACAGAGCTTTCCATTCAATGGCAGCAGGTTACATGAGGTCTGTGCAGAAGGTATCCAGCCATGCAATATGAAAAATAGACATTTATTGAAGAAGACACAAGATACAAGAAATATTGTACACAGGACAATGACATTTCAGTCCCCTTCAAAGTAGGCACCTTGGGAACTCACATAGTTCTCCCAGTCATCATCAGCTGCCCCATAGTATTTTCCTGAATCTCATTGATAGTCTGAAATCTCTTTCCTTTCAAAGGTGATTTCAATTTTGGGAAAAGCCAGAAGTCACAGGGCTCCACATCTGGGCTATAGTAGGGCTGAGTCACCTGGGTGATTTCATGTTTTGCCAAAAACTCTGCATGAGATGTGATGCATGAATGGGCATATTGTCATGGTGAAGCTGTCAAACACCAGTTGCCTATAGCTATGGCCTTCCAAATCATTTGAATATTTTTCATGGAGGAATGTTCAAACTTAATGCAAAATTTGAAACAGACTCATTGCTCTACTTGCTCAGTCATTTTGAATGCAACGGCCACATAGTGCACATGCTCACTCACCAGTGTCTAACTTAATATTGCTAAAATGCCCATACTATGTAAAGCTAGTTATAGATTCAATAATCCCTATCTATGTTACAATGGCATTTTCACAGAAATAGAAAAATGATCCTAAAATTCCTATGGGAACAAATGGCCTCATGTAACCAAAACAATCTTGAGAAAAAAGAATAAAGCTGGAGGCATCACACATCCTGATTTCCAACTATAATACAAGGCTAGAATAGTCCAACAGCATGGCACTGGCACAATAACAGACACACTGATTAATGAAACAAAATACAGACCCCAGAAGTAAACTCATGCATATAAAGTAAACTAGTACTCGACAAGGAAGCAAGAATCCTCAATGGAGAAGGCTAGTCTCTTCAGTAAATGGTGTTGTGAAAACCAGATATTTACATGTAAGAATGGAATTGAAACCCTATCTTACACCACTGACAAAAGTTAACTCAAAGTGTGTTAAAAGCTTAAAAGTAAGACATGAAATCATAAAACTCCTACAAGAAAACATAGAGAAAATCTCCTTGACATTGTTCTTGGTAATAATTCTTGATATGATATCAAAAGCACAGCAACAAAAGCAAAAATTAACAAGTGGGACATCATACTCAAAATCTTCTGCACCACAAAAGAAACAACAAGATTAAGAGCCAACCTACATAATGGTACAAAATATTTGCAAACCATCCATCAGACATGGAATTAATATGCAAAATCTATAAGGGACTCATACAACTCAAGAGTAAAAATCAAAATAACCCAGTTTAAAAAAAAATGGGCAAAGGACCTAAATAGACTTTTTCCTAAAGAAGACATGCAAGTGACCAACAACTGTATGAACATGTGCTCAATCATTAGGGAAATGCAAATCAAAACCACAATGAGATACCACCTCACACCTGAAACTGGTGCAGCTGCTGTGGAAAACTGTACAGAAGCTCCTCAAAAAATTAAAAGTAGAGCTACCATATGACTCAGCAATCCCACTTCTGGATATTTACCTGAAAAGAATGAAATCACTCTCTTGGAGAGCTGCCTACCTCCCTGTATTTGCAGCATTATTCACAATAGCTAAAACAGAAACAACTAAGTGTCTATTGAGAGATAAATGGATAAAAATGTGGCATGTATACATACAACAGAATATTATTCAGCCACAGAAGAAGAAAATCTTGCCATTTGAGCAAAATGGTTGAAACTTGGGAGCATTATGCCAAGTTAAGGAAGTCAGACCAAGAAAGACAAATATTGTATGATCTCATTTATGCGTGGAATCTAAAAAAGTTGATCTCATAGAGGCAGAGTTGAATGGTGGTTGCCAGAAGCTGGTCTGGGGAAGTGAGGGGACATTGGTCACAGGTACAAATGACCGATTGCAATGTGAGTAAGGTCTGGGATCTAGTGTACGGCATGGTGACTGTGGCTAACAGTACTGTGTCATAAATGAAAGTTGCTGATGGAGTAGATCTTAAATGTTCTCAACACACACATGCACACAAATGATATTTATGTGAGACGATGGAGGTATTAACTAACCTTATTGTGGTAATAATTTTGTATCAAATCATTACATTGTTTACCTTACACAATGGTGTATGTCAATTGTATCTCAGTAAAGCTGGGGAAAACAGGAGCGAGTTAGATCTCCCTTGAAGAGAACCTACTACCAGAAGAAGAGCTGGCAGACAGCCTCAGGCTGTCACAACCAGACCATCCCTACTACCCTGGCCACCACCACCTCATCCTGGGCTTCTGCCAGTTGCTCGCTCCCTAGGCTGCTCCAGGCTGTGACTGAGCACAGCCATACTATAGCCTTCCTATGCCTCAGGAGCCTCTGCAGGTAAGCTTTGCCTGGGGCCCCCACCAGTCTGGTCTAGACTTTCTCAGAGTTGTCACAGCCAGGCTGCAGCCTGAGGCTCTTCCTACCCACTCCTCTAGTCTAGTCTCTCTATCTTCTTATCATTGGTGTCACACTTGCACTATGGCCTGAAGGCCAACACATTCACTGCATGTCATAACCACAAGTGAACCCAGGGACATGAAGCAAGCTGTGAAAGAATGCAAACAGTATGATTTCACTGATATGAAATTTAAAAACATGCAAAACTAAACTTTTGGGGGGATGTACACATATGTGTGAAATCACAACAAAATGCAAGGGAATGGTAAGCATGAAATTTAGGGTGACAGGTGTGTCTGAGGGAGGGGAGGGAAGGGACAGGAAGGAAGATGAACACACAGGGGTTCCAATGGTCCTAGTTCTGTCTTCGGCTGGGGGGTGAGTTCATGTGGGTACCTTTTATTTACATCTAGGATATAATTGTTATTAATATTCCCTCAAACCTACTCAATATTTCTCAAAACATAGATAATGGGTCCAAAAGAGATTTCTTCAATTTTCAGAAAATAATAATAATAATACAATAGCTATCATTTATTGAGTGTTCACCACAATTTCATTCTTTCATTAATATCTTACAACAATTCTTTCAAAACCCAAATGTAATAATTATTTTAAAATCCTCATATAAAACAAAACAAGTAAAATATTAATTGTTTTAAAGGTAGAAATAAATCAGATATCAGTAATAAAAGAGAGAGAAATAAATTCAGCTATATGGGAGAGCCAGAAATTCTTCTATCTAAATTTTACAAATAAAATAAAGTCATTTATATAAGTTTGAAGTGTAAATACCCAAATATTACAATCCAAAGACATGGTCCACGAAGAACGGAAATAGTCCCTCTCCACAGACCTGAGTCCTGTCTCGGCAACCTCAGGGGGCGGTCCTACCGGCAGGGCGGCGACACATCCTGCCGGAGGACAGACTTCTCCCTCGTCTACATCTTCTACCTAGTCCAACTTAAATGCAAGTAGTGAGGGTTAGACAACTGATGATGTGCTTGAAAACATCGTTTTTTAGACCATGGATAAAACCTGCATTTTCATATGGAAAAATAAAAGCTTTCAGTAGTCCTCTTAGCTCTGATTTTTGCATTTCCAGAAACAAAAGTTTCCCCTACATGTAGTCAGAGATTTTTCAGGCCTCGCCAGCTCCTAGGAAGGGGTCACACCAACAGTGACGCCCTGCCTCTAGAAACTGGACCACGGAAAAGTACGAGTGGGGCGTGGCTCCAGGTTGCCACGGAGAGCCGGCCTTTTCTTTTCTGCCCTCCCCCACACATCCAGTCTATAGCCAGTCAGAAGCACAGGTGACACCCTGACTTTGGTGTTTAAAGTTTGCGGGGTGCGGGGCAGTCTTGTAGGACTGAGCTTTTAACCTGTGGAGTCTGATGCTGTCTGTCTCCAGGTAGATTGTGGCAGAATTGAGTTGAATCGAAAGACACCCAGCTGGTGTCCAAGTTGCTTGGTGCTGGGAAACAAACCCCCCTACACACACACACTGTATGGTACCAGAATCATTAGGAACCATAGACTTTTAAATTAAGTTTTATCAAAATTATTCTTGAACATAATTTTAAAAGTCAATGAGTAATACTAATCTTATTATAAAATGGAACAGACACTATAAATTGCTGCCCAGAGACAACTACTAACTCTGTTAACAGATGCTTTTTAATCTGTACCTCCTATCTCTAAAAACCATGATTATGTTGGTACTTAGCAATTTTTCAGTTTAACTCTTTCATCCACAACTCACCTTACCCCTTCTCTCTCACACACTTAGACAAAACACCCCCCAAAAATATTCATGCCATACATTTGGATAGATTGCCACAGTTTATATTATTATTTCAATGTAAACACTTTCTGAGTCAGGCCATATAGTAAATTATGATTATATTTTTTCCCTGGCCAATTTTTCCCTGTAATTAAGAATTGCCTTATTTTTGTTTTTGATTTGGGGGATGGGATTATTTGTTTTTGCTTATTTTTCTATGTAAATTAGCATCCCATAATTTCCCCACACTGTTGAAATTTCCTCCCAATCTGTTTGAACATATCAAGCACATTACAATGTGACTGCATCAGTCCCTCAAGCCATGAGCAGCTTCACTCTGTCTGCTGGTCTCCTGTGATCTCCAACGCAGCCACCCTGCAGGTCTGCACTGCTTTTCCTGGGTCAGATCCCTGCATCCAGGAGCAGGTGTCTTGGTCTTCCCTTAGCCTGACTCTTTGTGTAGGCGGAGCACATTCCCTAGTAGCTGCCCATCCAAGCACACAGGAGATAAATCTTGCTTGTTTGAAAAGACACTTATTCTGCTCTTATATCTGATAGAATGACTTGGTGTGGAATTCGACGATGGAAAATAGTTAACTTGGGAATGTGGAGAGCATCTCGTTCTGGCATACTGCGTTGCTATAGGGGCGTTCAAAGCTGGCGTGGTTTTTTATTCTTTGAATGTGATCAGTTTTAGGTCTATGGCAACTTTTAAAATGTTCTATGTGCCCTCACCCATACCAAGCAACCACTGTTCTGATTTCTATCATCACAGCTTAAGTTTGCCTATTCTTGAACTTCTTTTTTTTTCAGGTTTTAAAACTTTCTATTTGCATATTTTAAAAATTGTGCAATCTAATAATTAAAATAATTTTAATGAAAAAATGGCTCTCTGATTAAATTCCATCGTACAACCTGTAGGCACCTTGGACTAGCTCGGTTTTTACTCTAGATTTCACTGTCGTCCCACCCAGATTCTCCCTTCACCAGCATGCAAGTTCTTTTCCTTCCCTGCCAGCCAGAGGCAGGTGTGGCCTTCATTGCCAGTAGTTCTGATGTGAAAAGGGGCAGCGCAGTCACTTAAACTGATCCAGCCTCTTTGCATCTTACAAAGTTAAGCAACTAAAAGAAGTAAAATAAGAAGGCAATGCCTGTGGAATGTACAGTGTGTATTGGTGGTGCGGGCCTCATTACAATTTGCCTGTTTGTTTCTTCTGTTCAATTGTTTCTTTGGACAGCAGTGGATTTTTCTCTTGCATTTTTGTCTTCTTTAGTTTCCACTTACTGAATTTCTCAATCTTGGCCATATCAGGTTTATCAGACATGGTTGCTGCGGAAGCGGAGAAACGAGAAGAGTCCGATCTGCTCAGTGTCCGCCACCAAATTTGCCTACTCTTGAACTTCTTATAAACAAAATTTCTTATAAACAAATGTATACAATATGAACCTTTGTGTCTGGCATAATGTTTCTGACATTAACCTAGTTAAATGTCTACCAGTAGTTTATCTTCTTTTATTGCTGAATGATATTTCTTTATATGAATATACGACCACTGATTAATGGAAATTTGGGTTCCTTCCATCTTAGAGAGAAGCAATATTTTTTGGGAGCTTGAACATTTTCATACAAGTCATTTTGTTCAATTCACTTCTAAGTCACTCAAGTTAAAACAATCTTGGGGAAGTAAATGTCAACAAAATCAGCAACAAATATACATTTTATGTATCTCTTTGTTTCCATAGGAGCACATAAGCTATCACCAGCATGAGTAATCTGAGTCTTTCTATAAGCAAAACTCCCCTTAGGACATCCAAAAGAATGTGTCCCAAATGTGGTTAACCATTGGCACTCACTGGGGTCCTTAGTCAAATATTTATTTTTAGGCCCTGCTCTAAACAGAATTTTGAAGGGAATGGGTTTTAACTTACTAGGTCTAGAGGAATCCCAAACACATGGTTTTTAGCTTACACCCCAGGTGATGCGGATGTTGAGAAATACAGTTGGATGGGAGTGCTCTGCCTGGTGGGGACAGCCCAGTGATGGCACTGGGCGGCTCACACTTTGCTCTGCTGTCCTGCCCTGGATAATTGTTGCTGATTTCAAACACTGTTTCATAACATCCCAGTTCCAGGAGACCCAGACTGAAAAACCAAAAATGAAGAGAATCACTATTTCAGCTCTACTGCTAAATGTCTGTGCTGCTCTTAGCAACTGACATCCGGTCCGGGTACCACCCCTCCCTCACCCATAGAACACAAAGGCTGAGGGGGGAAATGGCAGTAGAAAATGACCCAAGTCCTGAAAGGGGGGCCAAAAGGTGGCTCTGTGCCTTCCAGTGTCATACTAGAGCACTGCCTAATAGGCCCAGGCATGCAAGGGTCATCTCACCCTCTAGAAATACAACTTTGCCACCACGTGCTGCTAACTTGTAGAAAACAGATAAAGAGCATCTGACTTTTGTCCAGTAGAGATACAAATGACATCTGCCTGGTAGAAAAGATGATGTCTAAAGTTGTTGAGAAATAAAAGTAAAAGCACAAAACTGGACACATGGAGGAAGACAGAAGAGAGCTGGAGAAGAGCTGTTGCCTCATGGAAGCAGGACCTGGCTGGAGAATCCTGCTTGTGACTGCAGACGTGTGTCATTTTGGCAAGAATATTAGTTTAAACAACCTTTTAAAGTCTAAGAAATAAAAGTTAATGTTTTATTGACACTGTTAACAGTAAACAAAAGCCAACTAGGTATTCCATCACCAAAAGGAATGTATTCAGGAAATGAAAAGATTGCAATACAGGGCATGCAAACCAGTGAGCCACGTGCACTGCGATGGGCTAGAAGCAATTGGAGCTCCTCTTACCGAGGGCCAGAAGGAGGTTGGGGAGGGACTGTTACATCACTGCCGCTCTGTAGCTCTGGCTCTGTCATAACCCTAGAGTTCTTCCTCCAGGGCTTTTGAGTCACCTGAGGTGTGAGGTAGCCTCCCACAGGCCCTCCAGATTCCTGTCTAGGTTAAAATCTGTCATCAATGTTGATGGCATGAAGACATTAGTTACAGCCATTGTTCTCAGGGCTCTGGGGGCAGCATCTTCAGCTCCACATCCAACTGTGCATGAGCTAAAGGACAGTGTCTTTAGCCCCTGCTTCAGGAAGTCCTGGTGCCAAAAGATGAGCCCTGAAGCAGCTGGACAGGAAAATATCCCACAGGTTCTTAATCCCTCCTGGAATCCAAGAGCTCCTTCTCCAATGCGCCAGGCCCTTTGCAGCTCCCGCTTACCTAAGTAAGATCCAAAGAAGCCAAACCCTCCAGTGATTGTTGGCCTGCACCTCATGCAACTCAAATGCAAAACATTTGATACAGGAAATGTGTGCCAACCAGGTGTACCCCAGGCGATCACCTGAAAACAAGAGTGCTGTCATCCAGGGGCCTTCCATGATTCCATCTGCTGTCCCATATTGTGGGGCAGCAGAGGGAATCATGCCCCACAATTTTTCTCATATTTCTCCAATGTGATGGGAAAGCCAGGGGCTCATGGATGTTGGCTCTCTGGTTCCACAAGCTGTAAGGGTGTTGTGTCTTTATTTAGATTACTCTCTGAATGTGTCATCAGAACCTCTTCTGACTGTCAGGATGGCCTCCTTAGCTCGGAGCTACATGACACCGGGACTCATTTTTGAGCTTTTGTTTGAGCTCACACCTCTGCCAAGTGACCATCCACAGCGTCACAGTGCCTGCATGAACCAGGCTTTCACAGCAGAGAAAGGAGGTGGTGACGCTGACTCAGCGCACAGCCTGTGGCAGGATGGAGGTGCTGCAGCTCACAAGTAAATGTGTTAGGGTTCTCAATTGCCACATGTAACAATTGACAATGAAACTGTAAATTGACAGATGTACCAAACTGCCACCACTTATTAGCAGTGAGTATACATAGTAAATCTCCAGTATTAATTTTTCTATCTGATACTCCAAAACTAAATAGCTTAGTACCTATTTTAATGTTAATTTGTATAAAGCTAAAATGCTAAAATTATATTTAATTGAAGATGAAAACTTTACAGAATGGAGAGATATTTCATTAAATCAGAGCTTCCTGACTGCTTACTTGTGTGCCTTGTAGAGTGTTCCTCTGATTATCCAGAAATACAAAAAAAGAATCTATTACCTATGCTGTTTTAAAGACTTTTTTTAAGCAAGTGGAATTTTCTGCATTTGTAATATCAGAGTAAAAATAAGAAATCCGTTATATACAGAACCATATCTGAGCTACACTTTTCTACAATTACACCCTCAATCAGTTAAATAAAGAAAACATCATCTGAAGCATGGCTGGTGGGAAAGCAGGGCTCTCTGTTCCCCAAAGAAGGACCCTTACCTGCAGTTTTTAGGGAGCGTGTGGATGGAGACAACCAGAGGAAGCAGAGAGAGAGCAAGGCTGTGAGGCCGCACACAGTGTGGTCATGCAGGAGTGCCCTCCTGCACACTTACTCCCCGCACACACACTCTGGCAGGGCCCCTCTCCCCCAGCCCTGCCCCATCCCAGCGCACCCACTGCAATTCCTCCTCCGTCACTCTTACTGATCTTGGTCTCCTCTTTGTTTTCTATTGCACTTTAGTCTATTGTAGATTTTTACTGTAAAAACACTTGAAGTTTATATTTAGCTTTATGTTTACATATTAAAGTCAGGACAAAAATAGTTGAATTTAAATTATTAAGAATTATTTTTCTAAAAAAAGAAGAACTGCCGGCCAAGATGGAGGCTGAGGTAGACACATTGTGCCTCCTCACACAACCAAAAGAAGGACAACAACAAATTTAAAAAGCAAAAAACAACCAGAACTGACAGAAAGTTGAACTGTATGGAAGTCTGACAACCAAGGAGTTGAAGAAGAAGCATTCATCCAGACCTGTAGAGGGGCAGAGACCAGCAGCTGGGTGGAGAGGACTCCCTGCAAGGTGGTGGCTGGCAGACCAGGTGATGCAGCAGCTTGGAGAGACCCACAGGGTCCTAAAACATACACAAGCCGACCCACACAGAAATCAGCACCAGAAGGGCCCAGTTTGATTGTGGGAAGTGGGGGAAATGACTGAAAACTGGCAGAGATCCAAGCAAGCGACATCATTCCCTCTTGGACCCCTGCCCCACATACAGTGTCACAACGCAGGAATGTAGGTTGCCCCGGCCCGGTGAATGCCTAAGGCTTCCACCCCTTACTATGCAACAGGCATGCTGAGACCAAAAAAAAAAAAAAATGGCCCAAATGAAAGAACAGATCAAAGCTCCAGAAAAAAACATAACTAAGCAATGAAGAGATAGCCAACTTATCAGATACACAGTTCAAAACACTGGTTATCAGGATGCTCCAGGAACTCACTGGGTACTTCAACAGCATAATAAAGATCCAGGCAGCAATGAAGACTGCATTATGTGAAATAAAGAAAAATCTACAGGGAACCAATAATGACGGGAAGGAAACCAGGACTCAAATCAACGGTTTGGAGCAGAAGGCAGAAATAAACATTTGACCAGAACTGAATGAACAAACAAAAATTCAAAAAAAAATGAGGAGAAGCTTAGAAACCTCCAGGACATCTTTAAACATTCCAGCATCCAAATCATAGGAGTGCCAGAAGGAGAAGAGGAAGAGCAAGAAATTGAAAACTTACTTGAACAAATAATGAAGGAGAGCTGCCCCAATCTGGCAAAGGAAATAGACTTCCAGGAAGTCCAGGAAGCTCAGTGTCCCAAAGAAGTTGAACCCAAGGAGGAACACACCAAGGTACATCATAATTACATTAGCCAAGATTAAAGATAAGGAGAGACTTTTCAAAGCAGAAAGAGGAAAGGACACAATTACCTACAAAGGAGTTCCCACTAGACTATCAGCTGATTTCTCCAAAGAAACCTTACAGGCAAGAAGGGGCTGGGA
>CM052543.1:89739002-89754812 GCA_028533065.1 Trachops cirrhosus | reverse complement strand
AAACACCATCCAAGACTGTCATTGGCCCACTCGTGGGCTCCTGCACCCATCAATCAGGTGCCCAAGTCCCTCAGTGAGGGGAAGGCCTCCTGCCCATTCAGAGGCCCAGTAGGGAGGGTTTCTGTGCAAGGCCCCACCAGTGGGCAGGACTGGCCTGAATGTTCTCCCGGGAGCCCTGCCCTGGGAAATCCCCTGGCTACCATGGTGGCTGGTCCTGTGAATTCAGAGAGGTTCCTCCAGGGCCAGGCACAAGCCCTGTGGCATTCTGACAGGCCTGGAGTACCAGCTGGTCTTCATGATGCTGGCATCCTGGGTGCTTCCTTCCTCCATTTCTCACCCCCACCCCACTGTGGCCCCATTGGTCCTGCCAGTGCAAGGATCTGTTTCACTCCACGCATTGTTAGGAGCATGGTGTCCCCAGGAGAGGGTGCAGGACAGAAGGTTAAGAAGAAGAATAACTGCAACAACAATAATATACAATTTGTTGATATTTTCTCCATAGTTCAGGCACCTGCTAAGTACTTTCCACTGAATAACTTTTTAAATTCTTTGAACAACCCTATTTGGTCCCTATAATGACCTAATTTCATGAAAGAGAAAACTGAAGGTGGACAAATTTAGATAGTTGCTCTAGGCCCCACAGCTAATATAGGCAGACCTTGGAGACACTGTGGATTTGGTTACAAACCATCACATTAAACTTATATTGTAAGAAAGCCAGTCATAATCATTTGTTGGTGGAGGGTCTTGCCTTCAATCTGTAAAAACACGACATCTTTGAAGCATAGTGAAATGAGGTCTGCTTTGTGTGACAGAGTTCAGATTTGATTCCAGGTCTGCCTAATTCCAGAGCCCAGGTGCTAAGACAAGTCATTTGCCTTTTATTCAACTTGGGGATGATGGAGAGAGTGAGAGCCCTAAGCCTGTCAGAGGCAGCTGGAGCTGGGGCTGGAAAGCACAGTCCTCTACTCTCGAGGTGAAATGCTACTATAATACTGCTCATACTGATCCCGGTTCTGATGAAAACCAAAGACCCATGAAATTCAGTGTTTAGGTCACATACCCAGAAGCTCTGGCCTTGGGCAATGAGACATTTCAGAGCCAGTCTGCAAGGACTGGAGAAGCCCAAGCAACCATCTGCCCTGCCCTGTTCCGGGGAAGGTCCCTGCCTCCACATACACACAGTGGGGCTGTCTATCCAACCCTGCACATCAGCAAGTGCCCACTGGTGTGAACAGCATGAGGAAATGCCAAAAACCATAGGCGTTTGATGGAAGAGCTGGGAAGATTCCTGCTTCTAAGAGGAGTCTTTCTATAAGGATGAGGATTAAGAAAGAGCCAGACCTTCAGAAGAACGACAAGAGCACAGTTAGAGGCATGGGACAAGTGAGATGGGGGTGGGAAAGGTAACTTGGAACTCAGAGTCCTGGGGAAGGGTTGTGGGCCACACTGAAAGCCTCACAGATGAGAGGGAGGGTCCTCTACTCTGGGGACTGACCTTTTTTACTGACAGTTTGTCTTGCAGCTGATCAAGGCTGGACAGATTCTCACAGGATTCGGGCAGATGGACAAAAATTCACGGAGCCATCAGAATGTCTGACATGCCTTTATTCTGAGGTGGGGTGATCCATTCATGCACTGCAGGAAGTCCCAACTCCCTTATGTACTAAATACACACAAAACTGGCAAGATGCCAAGAAATTATATAACAGAGCTTAATTCTGTGAATGTGGGCCCATACACAAGGTTATATGAACCCTGCTAAGTCATAGTTACATGAACATTTGGGTGACAGAGCCTGACTGACTTCATTTTCCCTACAATCCACCACTTCAGGGTTCCTCACCATACAATCATACAAGGGTGTCTTCCACGAGGGTCTCTTGGCAAGGAGGGCAGAGCTCTGCACCCTGATACCACAACAGCAGTACAAGCTGCAGCAGCACGCAGCCAAAACACATGCACCGCCACCCAAGATAGTAAGGACCCACCGCCATTCAGTGGTTAGGGATGCCCACCATTCCTGCAGGGGATTGCCCGTTAGGGGCTCGATAGCATGGGTCTCAGAAGCTAATGCCCATAAAGATTGGCTGACATTGTGATGGACATCTGGAATGTATACATAGCATTTGGCTCCAACTAGGGCACACACCCCATCTAGTGATGCAGTGAGCATATCTAAGTCCATACAATTTTGTAAGGCTTATTTTCTCAACTGATATACTTCCTCATTTAAAAGGCTCAAGGAATCATGTGTTGCAGTCAACACATGAGCAGTGTACAAAATCAAAGCAGTTATCTCAATCTCAGTGACTATAGAAGTAGCTTGAGGAGAAAAAAAAAGGCTAATGGGTAGTACCACCAGGGGGCATACTTTACTTGGTGTCCCTCTTTAAATGCTTCCCAGTTGGTTAGCTGGATTGCAAGAGTTTTCTGAACTCAAGCAGGCAAATAAGGCCACTCCCAGGTACAATGGCCAATCCAATTTCCAGGCAAGTAAGGCCACCCACGTGAGCCACACACTCAAAGAGCCCCAGTGGGAACTACAGCCCACACATTATCCTGCACCCCCCAGGAATGCTTCAGAGTTTGCTGCTGACACACACTTATAGGAGGCCAGCCCACCTGGGCTTATCCTTTGAGGCCCTCAGTACAGAGTGGGTCTGGTCCAGCCAACTCCATGGTCTCAGCCGTGAGTCATCCCAAGCCATCCCATATGGAATAGCCTACTACTGGTCAGGGCTAGTCATACCGTTGCTTCACCCCAGCATAGATGTAGGTCCAGGTCACGTTCCACAGGGGATGTGCACTGTTCCACTGGTTCTGTAATCAAGTCCAATTTGAGACAGAACCTGGAGAGATGTGCCATGGGAGTCTGGCAGCTGTGCTCAGGAGAATTTTGGTGCAGACCTAGCATGCTGATTGGTTAGCCACTGAGACATAGGTATGTACCCAGTCCATTAAGGTGTTACTTTGCACCCTAGGGGAGAAAAGACAAAGCAGTTACTAGGGCAAACAATGACAAATCACAACCCTCAGGCAAAATACAAGCAAGTTTCTGGTCAGCTGATAAGACAGGGGCTGGTAGAGGGGGCCTCCCTGGGCACAAATACCATAACTTTTGCACCCCAACTGGGGGTTCAGCATCTACTTGCAACAGCAGTGGAGAACTCATAATGGGTCATAAGGATGTCACAAAGGTGCCACGAAGGAGCATCTCATGATCTGCTGGCCCTGGGTATGTTACTTGCAAGACTGGGAGCATGTCCTAATCACCCAGGGCACTATTTGCAAATTTCTCTCATCTCCTTGTCCCCAAGGGGCAACAAGAGCCACCCAGTGTATGTGGGGGGCTTTTATTTCCCAAAACCACATCCAAGTGGCTGCTTGCCCTCGCTCTAAGTCCTCAGGTGCAAGCAACCAAATGTTTCCTTGTTTTCCCATGCCTGGTTTCAGCAAAGCGTCCTTAGTCTATGTCTGTAACTGAATTGGAGCAGCAGACCAGTGGAGTAAGGCTTCCACCAGAGCTGGACCCCACTCTGACTCCTTTCATTTAGAGTCCAGGGGACAGTCCATAAGTGTTTCATCCAACCTCCCAATGTAGGGGTGGAAGCTGCAGCTGCAGGCCCTGCTTTAATAGGTCACTGTACCATTTGATCATTCTGGAAGCTTGGGGCAGATAGGCCACACGCCACTTCCAATCAATCTGCATGTCACGGGCCAATTGTTGCACCAAAACCCCAGTAAAATGTGTCCCCTGATCACTTTCAATGATCAAGTGTCACCCATAAGCAGCGCATAAGTGTACTAGCACTGCGATTACCACTTTCTGATCTGGGTGGTATGTGGGCTAAGCTGCTGAGGAGTCCGGTAGCCATATCCACACATGTAACTGCATACTTATATCCCTTTGAACTAGGTAGGTGTCCAATTATGTCAACCTGCCACTGGGTCAGCAGTACCCATCCCTGTACCACCTGCCCACAGGCCTCTGGAGATGCCCTCGAAAACAGACAACACAGGTCTCACAAGCTTCTTGTACCTCTGCTAAGGTGACACGCAACCCCCAACTTTTTATAGTAGACCACATGGTCTTCCGTCCAGTGTGTAAGAGGCAACTGTGTAGCTACTGGGCTACTTCTCTTCCTGATAGGCCAGTAGGCACTATTTCCAGCCATCACACCTTGGCTAGAGTGTCAGCCTCATCATTCCCAGGGGAAGCAAGGGGTACATACCCAATCACATGATATACAGTGATTTGTTTCCAGTGGCCTACTTCCCAGAGGTCTTGCCACAACGCCTTCTGCATAATGGTCTATGCATAACCATCCATGTATTTGCATGCCACGTAGAGATCCATAATACTATTCCTGGTGCACCACCCAACTCTCAGTGCAAATAGTCGGGGGCGGGGCCTCATTGGCAGCCATGAGCCACATGGCTCGCAGTTCTGCCCACTGGCTACTCTGACCTTCTCCAGTAACAACGCAGATCATGTCTGTTTCTGGTTGAATTGCTACAGCAGTCCACATGGCAGGCTGACCCCTGCTGGACCAATCAGTATACCCTGCATCTGAGGGAATAGGTGCCTGCCCTTCATGGAAGGGTCTAGCATCCATTTCTTTTATAGGGGCAGGAACATTAGATTTTTCATCTATATAGGTGACAGGGCCCAACACTTCCTGCAATTAAGCCCATAGGGGGCTAGTCAACAGAGTATTCCTTTCCTGCAGATAAGCACCCCCACACTTACACAACATGGGTGTCTGAGCCATCCCACTGTGAGGCTTGGACTCCAGTCTCAGACTCACCCTGCAATGGGATAAGTGGTTCTTACAGTTACCAGGACAGTTCCTGCTATAGCCTCCATGGCCAACAGGGCAGCATACACCATCACCAGTTGCTTTTCATCAGGGAGCACTGTGCCTCTTCTACTTTCCATAATTAGGACCAGAATCCCAGGGTTTGACGTAGCCATTCTGATCATTGCCAAAGACCCCACCCTTAAAGCCTTCTTGTGTCACATGCACATGTAGCTTAAAAGATCTAGGAGGGTCCAGAGCGTGCAAGACCTGAGCATGCTTAATGATGTGCTTCGCTCCTCGGAACACTTATTCTGAGGTCAGGGTCCAGTCCCAGCTCATTTTCTTTTTTACCAAGACATACAAGTGGTGAAAAACCTGAGCGAGGTGGGACACAAACACTCTCCAGTACCAGAGCAGGCCCAAAAGTGTCTGGAGCTGCTTCACAGTGGTAGGGGTAGGATACACTTGAATTTTATCTATCACCATTTCAGAGATCACCTTTGTCTTACCCAACCAGACAATCCCCAAGAATGTGACAGATAATCCAAGCCCTTGCAGCTTGACCTCGTTGACAGCCCATCCACATGACTTTAGGTATGATAACACTTGCAGCACTGCCTTCTCTAACTCTATAAGAGAATCACTGGTAAGCAAAACGTCATCAGTGTAGTGGAAAAGGCACACCTCAGTGGGCCGTGGCCACGTAGCCAAGCCTTCTGATGCAAGCTCATGGCAGATGGTCAGGCTGTGTAAATACCCTTGAGGGAGCACTGTAAGGGTCTATTGTCAGCCTTCCCATGTGAAAGAAAACTGATCTTGACTCTCAAGAGCAATATCAATGGAGAAAAAAGCATTTGCTAGATCAGCCACAAAGTGGTAGGTTCCCAGCTCATTGGTTAACTGGTTCATCAAGTCCACCACAGAAGGCACAGATGCATGTATTAGGGGAATGACCTTACTGAGCTCCTGGTAATATACTGTCATTCTCCATGTGCCATCCAGCTTTTGCACTGGTCACACGGGAGAGTTGAAGGGTCTGTGGGTAGCCCTAATTATCCCTGCCTTTTCCAACTCTCCTAAAGTAGCTGTGATCTACTCATGTCCTCCAGGCAGCTGGTACTGCTTCACCACTGTCACATGTTGTGGGGACAGCAACTGAATGGGGGCCGGTGCTCAGCATACTCCCACAAAATAGATTTTACCACTCATACTCTCAAGCAGAACTCCTCCACAGTGGTTTGCAGCCATAACCCTTGGAGCACATCAATGCCCAGGATATACTCAGGAATGGGGACACATAAACAGTATATTCATGGTGGTAGGCAATTGCCCAATACCCAGGGAGAGCTGCATGGCCTTTGCCTTTACAATATGCCCCACGTAAACATTGATAGAGGTCTCAGGCCCCAGAAACTTGTCAGGGTTCCCATACAGGAGCATACACTCTGCCCCTCTGTCTACTAGGGCCAGGACCCGATGAACATTTGTAGGGGACTAGTGGATAGCCAATTCCACATGTGGCCTCTGGTCCCCACCAATCCCCTATAGACAGGTTCCTCAGCCCTCCCCGTATTCAAATATCCAAAGAATATTTCCTCCTTCTTCTCAGGAGGTTGGAACAGACAGGTGGTGTTCCAACCAGACAGGATGGGCCTCTTGGGTCACATCCCCAGGTTTCTTCCTCACCACCTTCTTCTTCTGGGGCTGCAGGAAACGTTGGTCAGCTCGCAACTGTTTCCACAGTTCTAATAGGTAAGCTTTTGGCTTCCTATCAATCTTATTTCAGTCTACTCCAGCCCTGAAAGGTCTGACCACATCTGAGTCCTAGTCACGCACACGGGATCACTCTTTAACTGGGAGACAGAGGGAGCTTGAGACACTGTTTGTACTCCTTTCTGCTGCCACCATATCACCGCCTCCCCCAAACTTGCCACCTTTGTGGTGACATGATTAATGTGATTCCCGACAGACAGGGCCAACATAGACATGAGGGATCGAAAAGAGGCAGAGGAAGTGTGCTGCAGTGCCAGATCCCTCATCCGTGCCATAAAACATTAATCGTCAGGGCCATGAGTATTGGGATTGAACAAAGCCTGGTGAATACCCAACTCCCACAGGATTTGCACTGAGTCCACACAGGACTGCCATTTCCTCACAGTGTATGGGACATCTCCTGCATCTGCCCAGGCTGTATGAATCACAGCCACAGCCCATTCTAACAGAGAATGAGCTCCCTGCCCCCTTGCATTTCACCAGCTATTTTGCAGCCATTGGGGCAGGGAGGGGTGAATTGTAATGGAAGCTAACTTTTCCATGTCATTAGCAGTGCACATAATACTGTCCATCCCTGAATCTCAAAGGCAGAGGAGCCATGCTGCGAAGGGCTCCCTGGTCATCTGCTGAAACTGCTTCCCCAGATTGACTAGTTCAGCCTGCATATAGGGGTGATAGGTCATGTGCTCAACCATCTGGGCTGCTGAGACTGCATCTTCTGTATCACTACTGGGCAAGTCCCACAGGGGACTTGGTTCTTCTTCCCTCTGACTCATCCACTATGACCAGGGATGGGGATTGCTGCAACTCTGTTGTTTGGAGGTCTTCCTCCAGGGCACAAATCCAGGCCTCCAAGGCTTCCTCTCTTCCTCAGAGTTCAGGTATCTTCACTGCATTGTGGAGTGCTGCCTCCATCTTAGCTCACAAGGCTGAAAGAAACACGCAGCCCACAGGCCCTATGGCTGCCCTGGTGCTTGAATACTCCAGGGTCTCCCCTACCTCCCACAGGGCCTTCTCTATCTTGTTGGCCCTGTACACCAGTAACATCAGGACAGTCCTGAGGGGGAACCCAAACCACAAGGACACTTGCCACTGGACACCCCATGCCAGTGGCAGGCCACCCCTTTGAACACCCCCCTGGGGGTACCAATGGCTCCATACCATACTGCAATGAATCTTGCCAACTACACCAAGTGCCTTGCAGCCATTCAAGGTCAGGTAGATTCACATGGGATTCGGGTAGACTGAGGAAAATTCATGGAGCCATCAGGATGTCTGACATGCCTTTATTCTGGAGTGGGGTGATCCACACACACCACAGGCCAAGTGTCGTGCCAGGGAAAGTCCCAACTCCCTTTGTTCCCCCCATTTCCAAAGCTAATTTATTTTTTAAAGTATATTTTATTATGTTATTACAGTTGTCCCATTTTGTTCTCCCCTTTATTGCCTTCCACCCTGCACCCATCCCTCCCACCCCTCCCACCAGCGTTTCCACATTCTTAGTTCATATCCATGGGTTGTACATAGAAGTTCTTTGGCTTCTCCATTTCCAGTACTATTCTTAACCTCTCTCTGTCTATTTTGTACCTACCATTTATGCTTCTTATTCCCTGTACTTTTTCCCCCATTCTTCACCTCATTCCCTTCCCACTGATAACCCTCCATGTGATCTCCATTTCTCTGATTCTGTTCCTGTTCTACTTGTTTGCTTAGTTCATTTTTGGTTTTGGTTTTGTTTTTTTAGTT
Organism: Trachops cirrhosus; assembly: GCA_028533065.1. Lineage (NCBI taxonomy): Eukaryota > Metazoa > Chordata > Mammalia > Chiroptera > Phyllostomidae > Trachops > Trachops cirrhosus. The sequence continues at coordinate 89,746,488 of CM052543.1, read as the reverse complement.
TCAGTTGTTGATAGTTGTGAGTTTGTTGTCATTTTACTGTTCATAGTTTTTATCTTCTTCCTTTTCTTAGGTAAGTCCCTTTAATATTTCATAAAATAAAAGCTTGGTGATGATGAGCTCCTTTAACTTGACCTTATCTGGGAAGCACTTTATCTGCCCTTCCATTCTAAATGATAGCTTTGCTGGATAGAGTAATCTTGGATGTAGGTTCTTGCCTTTCAGGACTTGGAATACTTCTTTCCAGCCTTTTCTTGCCTGCAAGTTTTATTTTGAGAAATCAGTGGATAGTCTTATGGGAACACCTTTATAGGTAACTGTCTCCTTTCCTCTTGCTGCTTTTAAGATTCTCTCCTGATCTTTAATCTTGGGGAATGTAATTATGATGTGCCTTGGTGTGTGCTTCCTTGGGTTCAACTTCTTTGGGACACTCTGAGCTTCCTGGACTTCCTGGAAGTCTATTTCCTTTACCAGATCAGGGAGGTTCTTCATTATTTTTTCAAATAAATTTTCCATTTCTTGCTCTTCCTCTTCTCCTTCTGGTATCCCTATGATTCAGATGTAGGAATGTTTAAAGATGTCCTCAAGGTTCCTAAGCCTCTCCTCATTTTTTTTGAATTCTTATTTCTTCATTCTTTTCTGGTTGTACATTTTTTTCTTCCTTCTGGTCCACTCCATTGATGTGAGACCCATCTTTCATTCCATCACTATGGGTTCCCAGTGCATTTTTATTCATTTCACTGATTGTAGCCTTCATTTTTTCATCTAGTTTGTGACCAAAATCAACCAGTTCTGTGAGCTTCCTGATCACCAGTGCTTTGAACTGTGCATCTGATAGGTTGGCTATCTCTTGATCACTTAAAAGGATGAGTTCGGGGGCTTTCAATTGGTCTGTTTGAGCCATCTCTTTGGATTTTTTTTTTTTTTTGTCTTGCTGCGCTTGTTATGTGAGGGGCAGAGCCTTAGGTGTTCAATAGGGCGGGGTGTCCCAGTTGCTTGGTGTGATGCTATATGTGGGGGCGGGATCTGAGAAGGAACAATGGTGCTTGCTCTGCTCTCTGTTCAACCTCCGCCCCTTTAGCCGCTTTCCCCGAGCAAACTGGGCCCCTCTGGTGCCAATTCCTGTGTGGGTGGGCTTGTGCACCCCGTGGGACCTTCCTTTTCAACCAGTGCCTCAAGGCTCTGTTTCCCAGCGCTGGGACCCTGAGTTTCACACAGTGCCTGGCTTCACAATCGCTGCCTTGCCAGGTCTGCTGGTCGCCGCCACCCCCTGGGCCGGGGCCCAGCCAGCTGCTGCTCATGTGCTCAGGGTCTGCCCCTTGCGGTCCTGCACCACCCTGGTTGCCTTGTGCGTCCTGGTTGCCTTACAAGCTCTGGTCCCAATGCTCTCTGCTCTCTGCTCCACAACCCACGCCTGGCTGCCTGACTCTGCCCCTCCTACCGGTCTGGATGAATGTGTCCAATTCAATTCCTTGGGTGCCCGACCTCCATACAGATCAATTTTTTGCCAGTTCTGGTTGTTACTTTGTTTCTAAATTGTTGTTGTCCCTATCTTGGTTGTGGGAGGAGACATGGTGTGCATCTACCTATGCCTCCATCTTGGCTGGAAGTCCTAACTATTCATTTTTTAAAAAACAATAACAACAATGAATGCAAATTCTCAAGTGTTATGCTCAGAAATTGTGATGGAGAAGTCCAAGGTTAAGCCCAGAATGTACATTTTTACAAAGTTCCCCAAGCAATTCTGAGAAACATTTCCCCTTTCCTAATATGTTTTCTTTGAAAATATAGTAAAACACATGGCAAAGCTGAGAGCCACTTGGGGTGACTGGGCTCCAGCAACCACACTAACAGTGTGTTGTAGAGCCCCAAACACAGACAACACTCAGCATGCTGCTACAACCAAAATAAGCAATGTTGCCCAGAACATGGACAAAGCAGCCACAGGGAGGAAGTCAGCATTTAAAAAGCCCTGGAGTTGCTCTCTCAGCTTTGTTAACTCATTCATTCATTCTATTTTTAAGGACTTTTTGCATGAGGCACTGTGCTGGGTGCTGGGAAAAGAAACAGTAAGCAAAAGAAGACACCACCCCTTCCTTTCACTAGGCCCCTTCCTTTGAGAGGAAGTCTAGTGGGAGACACAGATATCCATCAAAGTTTCCACCAACCAAATACAAACAGCTCCTAGGACAAGAGCTATGTTGGGGAATGGTCAGTCTGGAGGGCTTGTAATAGGGCAGTGAGTCAGGGGTCAGGGAGGACTTCCCTGAGGATGTGACTCTTGAACTAAGATCTGAAGAGAACATGGTCTTTAACTAGCCCAAGAGGGGAGAGGGTCTTTTGGGGTATCATAATTACTCCTGCTGTCAATGTTAGAATAAGCAATAGCAGAGTAAAGATAGAGCAATGATGATCCTTTGAGGACCTGGCAGATCACTGTGTCTCAAGTACTTCATCTGAAGGCCTTTAATCTTCACACTTTTCTTCCATGGGAGAGGCAAAGGGACACTGCCCAAGAGGCCCAGGAGATCATGGTACCAACCTTCTTTCATCCCCCACCCCATCCTCATGCAACCACATCACCCATTTCCTAACAAATAATGCAAATTGCTCGTGAAGGTCTACTTACAAGATGAAGCTTTGGGCATACCCAGGGCACTCTACCACTCTGAACTCCTTCCCTGGAAATTTGAAATTTTGAGCTGACTTTTAATCCTTAAATACACCTGAACATCCCTGAGCCACTGTCTGCTTCCCATCCAATGGCCATCCCATCCCCATCTCCACATCATTCTTACTTGAGAAGAACAGCAAAAACCATAGGGTTTATCTTATTCCTTCTTTCATACATTCCTGAGTTGTGCTGGGCCTAAAATGTACCAAGGTAGGAGCTATGAGGTGGGGGACTCATGAACTCTTCTCAGTATTTCAAAATTTCAGGAAAAATTACATGCTTAACCACATTAAGGCCTTCTCTGTTAACCCAAGAATCTGGGCTCTCTGCTTTTAGGTTGAATTGCCTCAACTCTGCCCTGTGATTTGATGATCTTGTACTGAGTAGAAGTTGTGATTAACTATTGCATGGTTTAACACATATTTAAAACACAAACTAATTCTTGCTTAGTAGATGTAGTTTATTTAGAAAATCTGTCAAAATCCACTGTAGGGTCAGAGGGGTAAAAGCATAATAAAAGAGGTTCTCCGTAGTGGACAGATTGGGAACCCTGGTAGAGCAGAGAGACTGGTTTTAGATCCTGGTTCCATCCATCCCAGCTTTGTGAACTTGTGAACCTCAGCTTCACTGATCCTAATTCCTCCTGTGGCAAAGTAAGATCACATTGACCGACTTTGACAGCTATAAAAATCAGAGGTATGGCACATAGTATAGGGCCTACCCACCCGTGGTGGGTAGTCCACAGGTGTTCTGAGGTAGATGATGGTGAGGTTGGTGAAGATGATGATGATGAAGGTGATCATCGTGATGATGATGATAGTGAAAATAATGATGATAGTGGTAATAATGAAGATGTTGAAGAGGATAGTGACTGTGATGATGGTGACATTGATGACTTCCCATCCAGAGAGATTCTGGCTCAATAGGTTTTGGGTGGGGTTCATCAGCACCATTTTAAAGCTCCCTAGATGACTCTAATATATAGCCAGGATCTACAGCCACTTCCTTCAACCAGCAGTCCTCAATTTTTTTTTATTTCAGGACCCCTTTATACTCATAAAAATCATTCAGGGCCCCCAAAAGTTTATTTGTTTCAACCAAATTTTTAAAACACAAAAACATACATGCATACATATTTTTAATTAGGCATCAGATCAATTGTATTATCACATGACATACCCCTTCTGGAAAACTCCACTAAACACTCCTTTTTTAAAAAAGAAGGGGAAAAGGAAAATAATGTCTCACATTGTTATGAAATGGTTTTGACTTCATGGACCTGATGCTGCCTTAGACCAAGTTTTACACACCAAGGTATTGTATTCTGCACCCTTCTTCCTCTCACCTCAACATTGCGCACGCACACACACACACACACACACACACACACACTGCAAGCCTCCCTCCCTGGTATTTCATCCAAGCCTAGAAGAGGAATCACAACCATTTGCTCTTAGCCAATATCAAAGTCCACATAGGCTGATAGACTGAGCATGCAAAAAACTCAGGCTTACCTCTGCTCTGGCTGTTTAAAACAGAACATGAAAGATTGATTGGCAAGGTAGATGAATAGTGTAAACAATATTGCAAGACCTGCATGAGCAAATAAACTGCTTTCGCATACCCTCAAGTTCTATGCAAATAGACTAGACACTGAGCACACAATTGCACAACCAGTCATATCACCTTTTTTTAGAGAGATTTTATTTATTTAGTTTTAGAGAGGGGAATGGAGGGAGAAAGAGGGGGAGAGAAACATCAGTGTGTGGTTTCCTCTTGTGTGACCCTGAGGACCTGGCCCACAACTGAGGCATGTACTCTGACTGAAAATTGAACCAGTGACCCTTTGGTTCACAGTATGATGCTCAGTCCACTAAGCCACACCAGCCAGGGCCAGTCATATCATCTTTATGACCAGCTGACTGGCAATGACAAACATTCTGGGGTGACAGAGTTGGGTGTCAAAGATTGTAAATTGGCCACCCTTGGGAAAGTTTAATGTCACAAACAAGTTCATTTGGCCTACACAGTGTTATTTTTAAGTACTAATGGGTCCATAACATTGAAAGTAAGGGTATTTTACATAAAAATCTAGATTTCTAGCCTTTTTTTTAAAAAAAATGAGAGCTTGGCAATATTGGGCTGGAGCAGAGTGTTGAGGGTCCCTGTCTGATGGGGTTCAGGTTTCCTCTCTACCCCAGCTTACCTCTCTCTATTACTTTACCTGCCATGCTCACCAGGTACAGTATTTGGTGTTGGATATTTCTTGGAACTAATGCTACGGCCTCTGTTTAGAAAGTTCATGGGTCCCAAGGGCCTCTCCTTTTCTTTAAGCCAGTTTAGTAATGTTGGGCTCACCTTGTTTATACAGAGATAAGCCTTACTATAACTTCTACTACCACAAGCTCCTCTGGAATCTGATGGGCACGAAGACAGCCTCCGAGAAGCAAGGATAGTGGATTCAAAATCTGCTCAGCTTCCTCTGAATAAAGACAACATGTCTGGCTAATTTACTTCTGTGTTACATACAACTCTAAAGTTTTTTTAAACCAGATTTTTCAGTCCAAAGAGAAAAATATTTAGCATAGAAAAATATTTTCAGCTTATCAACATAAGGAGAAATTCCTCCCCAACCTTCACCCCCACCTCAATAAAATGCAGTCCAAGATATTTTAAAATCAAGATTAATGGTGGAAATGGGAAGAAGAGTTCTTCCCAATGCTAAGGCTTACACCGTACCTACAACAATCAAGACAATGTGGTATTGCTAGAGGAAACAACACATAGATCAACGAGCAGAAGAAAGAATCCAGAAACAGACCCACACAGATGTGCCCAACTGATTTTTGACAAAGAAGAAAATGCAATTCAATGGTGGAATGATGAGCCTTTCAATAAATGGTGCTGGACAATTGACATCCATGGGAAAAAAAATTAACTCAAAATGGATCATGGCCTTAAGTGTAAACCATAAAGCTTTAAAAGTTCAAGATAAAAATTAGAGAAAACTTTTGGTACCTAGGAGTACACAAAGAGTTCTCAGACTTGACAACAAAAGTATGATCCATAAAAGAAAAAAAATGATGAATTGGACCTCAACAAAATTAAAACATTTGCTCTGCAAAAGACCCTGTTAAAAGGATGAGAAAACAAATTACAGACTGAGAGAAAATCACTTGTCTCATGAAAAACTTGTATTTAGGATATGAAGAACTGTCAAACTCATCATTTAACAAATAATTCAACTTAAAAATGGGCAAAATGCATGCACAGGCATTTCACCAAGGATGATATGCTGATGACAAATACATGAAAAAAGGTTCAACATCCTTAACCATTAGAAAAATATAAATTAAATATAAATCAAAACCACAGTGAGATATCACTACACAACTATCAGAATGTCTTAAATGGAAAAATTATAACACCAAATGCTGGTGAAAATGTGGAGAAATGGTCACTTATACATTGTGGTGGAAGTATTAAATGGCACAGCCACTTTGGAAAACAGTTTGGCAGTTCTTTTTTCACTATATTTTGTTGATTATCTATTACACTTGTCCCAATTTCCCACCTCCACACTTTCATTCCTCTCCACTCAGCACCCCCCACTCCCTCAGGTAATCTCTACACCATTGTTCATGTCCATGGGTCATGCATATAGGTTCTTTAGCAAGTCCATTTCCTACACTGTAATTTGTATCCCCATATCTATTCTGTAACTACATATTTGTAATTGTTGATCCCCTCACTTCTTCACCCATTGCCCCATATCCACCTCCCACCTGGCAATCATCAAAATGCTCTCCATGTCCATGATTCTGTCTCTGTTCTTTTTTGATTAGTTTGTTTTTTAGATTCAATTGTTGATAGAGATGTATTTATTGCCATTTTATAGTTTATAGCTTTAATCTTCTTTTTCTTAAATAAGTCCCTTTAACACTTTTAAGTATATTTTAATGATTATGCTATTACAGTTGTCCCAATTTTTTTCTCCCCTTTGTCTGTCTTCTCCCTGTACCCCTCAACCCTCCAGCATTCCCCCCACCTTAGTTCATGTCCGTGGGTTGTACATATAAGTCGTTTGGCTTCTCCATTTCCAATACTATTCTTAACCTCCCTCTGTCTACTTTATGATTCCCTATACCATTTCCCCCATTTTTCCCCTCCCACTTCCCGATGATAACCCTCCATGTGATCTCCATTTCTCTGATTCTGTTCCTGTTCTCGTTGTTTGCTTAGTTCGTTTTTCTTTTTTTGGTTCAGTTGTTGATAGTTGTGACTTTGTTTTCATTTCCCTGTTCATACTTTTGATCTTCTATTTCTTAGATAAGTCCCTTTAACATTTCATATAATAAGGGCTTGGTGATGAGGAACTCCTTTAACTTAACCTTATCTGGGAAGCACTTTATCTGCCCTCCCATTCTAAATGATAGCTTTGCTGGATAGAGTAATCTTCGATGTAGGTCCTTGTCTTTCATGACTTGGAATATTTCTTTCCATCCCCTTCTTGCCTGTAAGGTTTCTTTTGAAAAATCAGCTGATGGTATCATGGGAATTCCTTTGTAGGTAACTGTCTCCTTTTCTCTTGCTGCTTTTTTTTTTTTTACTTCTTTTTTTATTTTATTTTAGTTTATTCAGTACAGTTTCTATCCTTTATTCCCTTTCCAGCCCACCCACCCATTCCTCCCCTCCTCCCTCCCCTTTCCAACACCCCTAGTTTTGTCCATGTGTCCTCTATATTTGTTCCTGTAAACCCTTCCCTTCTCCCCTGAAATTCCCTCCCCTCTCCCCTCTGGTCACTGACAACTCTAT
>CM052543.1:89719423-89738502 GCA_028533065.1 Trachops cirrhosus | reverse complement strand
AAAACCACAATGAGGTACCACTTCACACCAGTCAGAATGGCCATCATAAATAAAACAACAGACAACAAGTGTTGGAGAGGTTGTGGAGTAAAAGGGACCCTAGTACACTGTTGGTGGGATTGCAGACTGGTACTATCACTGTGGAAAACAGTATGGAACTTCCTCAGAAAACTAAAAATGGACCTGCCCTTTGATCCAGTGATTCCACTGTTGGGACTATATCCTAAGAACCCTGAAACACCAATCGAAAAGAACCTATGCACCCCAATGTTCATAGCAGCACAATTTACAATAGCTAAGTGCTGGAAGCAAACTAGGTGCCCATCAGTAAATGAATGGATCAAAAAACTCTGGTACATTTACACAATGGAATTCTATGCAGCAGAAAGAAAGAAGGAGCTCCTACCCTTTGCAACAGCATGGACGGAGCTGGAAAGCATTATGCTAAGCAAAATAAGGCGGGCAGTGAAAGACTAATACCATATGATGTCACCTTTCACAGGAACCTAAACAACAAAACAAAGAAACAAGTAAAATACAGCCAAAGACGTTGAAATAGAGGACAGGCTGACAGTGACCAGAGGGGAGAGGGGAGGGAATTTCAGTGGAGAATGGGAAGGGTTTACAGGAACAAATATAAAGGACACATGGACAAAAACTAGGGAGGTTGGAAATGGGAGGGAGTAAGGGAGGGATGGGTGGGTGGGTGGGCTGAAATTGGAGAAAAGGATAGAAAAGTGTACTTGAATAATGATTAAAATAAAATTTTAAAAAAATTAAAAAATAAAATCTAAAAAAAATGAAGATCAAATGATTTAAAAACTTTTGCAGTTCTTGAGATGAATGGCCTCATATGGACTGGGAAGGATGCCAGTAACATAAATGTAGGGTTTTTTACTCATTCTGTCAGAAAAGCCCAAGGGCAACACCAGGACATGGCAACCATGGAGACAATATGGAAATGAGGACAATTTGACACATCCTCTGGGCCAGGCAGCCCTGCTTGTATGGCAGCTGTTAGACTATGAAGACAATGGGGGCTTCTGGAAAACATGGGAGCTAAAGTGGGGGAATGGTAAAGGTGTAAGGAGAGTGCCAGTCATCTCCCAATCAAGCCACACCCATCATGGGTAGGAGAACTCAGCCTGCAACCTAATCTACACCCTGCCCTCTAGGCAGGTCCCACTGTTTGGCAGGAGTTGGTTGTGCTCACTGCCCTGAGCTAGTGACTAAGTGCCAGCATACTCAGGATATCACATCTAGTTTCACTTGCTAGCCAATGACTTCCATTTTCACATCTTTAGCCTTCACCTCTCCCATGGAATCCAAACTGCACTATCTAACTGCCAATTTGACATTGACACCTGACCCCAAACTGGAAATGGCTGAAACCACACTCTTGATTCCCTGTCACCTAAACCTGCTTCCTCCCCAGTGTTCCCCTCAGGTCAGCACCCCTGACCTGCCATTCCTTCTCAGGCTATGAACCTGTCCTGGTGACTACACGTCTCAGATATATTCCAAGTCTGCCCACTCCCTCCATCCCCATGGTCACCACCCAGCCCCAAGGCATCTTCCTCATCTGGACCCACCCCCAATAAGATGATCCTTCTATGAATTAGATACTGTCACTCCCCCTACTTAAAACCCTCCAATGGCTTCCTGTCTCCCTTAAAACAAAATCCAAATTCCTCACTTTGGCTTACAAGGCCCCGTCCCCGTCCCCTCTAACTCATGACCCTACTCTTGCACTGGCTCAGGCACTGTGCTGCTTAGGGCCTCCTTTGCTTCTTTTTCTTTTTTTTTCTTTTTTTTTTAATTGTTGTTCAAGTACAGTTTTCTGCCTTTTATCCCCATCCCAGCCCAACCCCCAGCCCACCCCACCTCCCTCCCATTTCCACCCTGCCCCTTGTTACTGTCTGTGTGTCTTTTATACTTGTTCCTGCACACCCTTCCCCTTTTCCTTTGCTTTGTTGGATGTGGTGGGTCCTCTGCCAGACAGGAGGCTCCTCTCAGACCTTCTCAGCAGGCTCCTTCTCACAGGCACCCTTCCTAACCAACCTCTCTCAGGTTACAGACCTGCAACCCTCCCCACATCACCCACTTCATTGTCTTCACTGAGTGTGTCACTACCTGAATATTTCCATAATTTGTTATTTGTAACTCAGTTGGTCTCTTGCTTTCTCTACTATGAAAACATAAGCTTTTTGTAAACAGACACCTTGTCCGTACTGTCACTCCAGTAGCACACAATAGTACTTGTTAAATGAAAGAATTACTAAAGCTTCCCTGTGGTTCCCTCGCCATATAAATATGTTTGTTCTGGTTTCCACAACTAAATGAAGATTATTTTCATCAAAAAAATGTTAAAACTCAGACAAGACAATGGTCTGGAAATTCTTGTAAAAAAATGGCTAGTCCCCCCTTATCTACAGAGGAGGGCACTTTCCAAGACCCCCCAGGGGACACCTGAAACCACCATGGTACCAAACCCTATATATACTGTTTTTTCCTCTGCACACATACCAATGGCAAAGTTTAATTCATAAATTAGGGACACTAAGAGATGAACAGCAATAACTAATGATAAAATAGAACAATTACAACAATATACTGTAATAAAAGCTACGTGAATGGCTTTAGGGCCCTTATTAAGTAAAACAAAGATGACAAAAACACTGTGATAAGGCAATGTGATCATCAAGAGAACTCCTGCGTGACTAACAGCTGGGGAGCACACACAGCATGGAGGAGCTGGACAAAGCGGTGAGCCACATCCTGGGTGGCACGAAGCAGGATTTCATCACACTACTCAGAATGGGTGTAGTTTAAAGCTTATGAGTTATTTCTGGGATTTTCCTTTTAATATTTAAAAACCACAGATGACCAAGGACAACTGAAAACACAGAAAGTGAAACTGCACTGAGGGGGCACCATTGTAATGCAGCAGGTTAAAAATATGTAACAGTGGTTGCTTTTGAAAGGTGGGGTTAATGATGATTTTCTTCCATTTTTCCACAATTTTCAATTCTCTGCAAAGGTCTTATATTGCCTGGATAACTAGGACCTCTGATCACTTAGTGATAACCTGCCCCTGGTCACTAACCTCGGGAGTCAGCTCAGAGAGGCGGAAAAATCGGGGGCAGGATCCAGGCTCTGGCTGCCTAGGGCCCAGGCCTGGGCTTCCCTGGGTGTGGGAGGAGCAGAAAGAAGAGAAAACCTCCAGGACCCCTGAGATCAGTAACCCAGAAAGCTGATGGAGACTGTCACTGCAGCTGTGCTGAGGCTCTGTGGCTTCTGGGTGTCTGACAGCTGGACAAAGACCTGCAAAAACCCTTGCTAAACCCCAGCTGCTGGAGGGGAGAGTGCTTGTGATCACATACAGCCCTGCGCCACCTGGATCTCCAGTGGGCAGCTCACTGTTCATTCATCAAGACGTCTTTATCTAGTGTGTGCCAGGCACCAAGCTGGGTGCTGGAGCCACATGGGGAGTCAGCGCTATGGTTGTGCCCTCATGGTACTTACAGTCTGGGGAGTGCGAGGCAAGGAGCGTGGAGAGGAGGGCACTTCCATCAGAGAAAGTGGCAAAGGCCGGTCAGGGGTAAGAGGGACACTGCCTGTTCTGGGCACAGCCTCAGTGCAGTCTTGGTCTGCAGGTGAGGCTGAGGCACTGTCAGCAATGCCACATGTGCTCTCCAGACAGGAGAACACTGCTCCAAGTTTTCCCTCATAGAATGCTCCTTTCATAGCAGTGTAAAAGCTGGGTGTGGACAGAGAAGGGCTGAGCTGGGAGACAAGTTAGGAGGCTGAGCCAGGAGTCAGGGAAAAGAACAACCTAGAATCCTGGGCAGGTGCAAGGCCTGGAAAAAAGCAGGCACCCCACTGGGGTTTTAAGGAGCAGAGTAAGGTAGCTGGTACAGGTCTGTCCTTACCTCTGGGCTGGGATGAGCCATCAACCCAAGGCAAAGAGCAAGGAGAATGGAACAAGATGGAGATGGGCTTGGACACACCTCAAGGAGCATGGAATTAGGAGTGATGGTGTGACACTGACTATAACCACGAAAAATGCAAATCTACATTTCTATGCACTTTCAGAAGGCTTACCTATGCAAGAGGAATAATTAGCTAATATATTCTGATCATTAGATTCTAGGTTGTTTTTTTTATCAGATTGTTAAAATGCAAATTAAGAACCAAATAAAGAAGTTAAAAGTCTTAAGGGCAAGTGTGACCCATGTGGATGCCATGCTCAGATCTGCTGGGCCAACCTCTCTTTTGTCAGGTGTGTGAATGCCATTAGTGATTGTCTATTGGAAACGCAAGGACGGCTCGGGGTGGGTTAGTATGTTCAGAAGGCTTCCTCTGCAGTCTGTCCTCTCAGGGTTTCCAGACCAGATACCAACACCTTAAGACCAGCACTCCCAAACATGCAAATCAAGGCAGAGAAGACACTTTCAAAAGACCCGGAAACTATACTTTATTTGAGAAAACATGAGGATCAGACATGATGATTCCAAATTTTTCTCAATGAGCTTTAAATTGCTATTAAGACAAGGAAATAAACAAATATTATATTTATGAGAACTCAAGGGCAGGAAGCAAGGAGAGGGTCTCTAGATATTTGGCCAGATGCTTCACTTGCATAAATTTCTTTTTACAGAAGGTGCAGTAACAGGACCCACAAAACTCATAGCTGTTGCAAAATCAGGGAAAACCACTTTGTACAAGCCCCAGTTTCCCAGGCCAGTGTCACAACCCAAAATGTTGTGGTCAATTGCATGTCACAGATTTGAATGATGTGGCAAAAAGAGACAAACAGAAAACCCTCTGGTTAACTAATGGAAACCAGCATAGAGGGGGCCGGTCTGTGAAAGGCAGGTGGAAGGGACAGCTTCTGTGACCACATCAGGAAGGACCTTATGACCTGAATGAATAACATTTAAATCATGCACTCCCATTTGCAAAGCATTCTTCTGCTCATTTTCTTATCTGACCAGTCCTATGAGGATGCAAGAGAGATTATATCTGACAAGGACTTGATTGCAAAATGGATAAAGAATAAAAAATAAATATGGAACTCTTCTGCAATGATTCTAAGACCCAATTATAATTGGGAGGGGGGTTCCCATACACTCACCAAGCAATTCTCTGAGACATCTGCTGGGTGTCTTACAATTTAACTCAATTCTGTCACTGTCTACCTGGAGACAGTGTCAGATCTCACAGGTAAAGGCTCAGTCCCACAAAACTGCATCCCCAATCCCCACTGCAGACACCAGGTGCAAGCTCCGGTTATCACCTGTGCCACTGACCGACGAGCTACAGATTGGAGGTTTCAATAACCCTCTCCTGAGGCTTGATTAATTTGCTACAGTGGCTCACAAAACTCGGGGAAATACTGGTTTATTAAATGATAGGATAAAGGGCACAAATGAAAAGCCAGATGAAGAGATAGACAGGGCAAGGCTCAGGGGGATCCCAAGTGCAGCAGTTTCTGTCCCTGGGGAGGTGGGTTATGTCACCCTCCCAGCGGGTGCATGTGCCAGCCTGGAAGCTCTTTGAACATCCTACTTTGGGGATTTTATGGAGTCTTCATCACATACATATGATCAATTATTAACTTCATTTTCAGCCCCTCTCCTCAAGAGAATGGGGCAGGGGGAGCTGAAAACTCCAAGCCTCTAATTATGGCCTGTTCTTCCCTGTGACCAGCCCACATCCAAGGTTTATCCAGTCACTTCATTAAGACAAAGATGCTCCCTATCACCAGGAAATTACAAGGGCTTCAGGAGCTCTATGTCAGGAACTGGGAGCAGAGATCAATATATATTCCTTCTATTATCTCACACCTTCTAACACAATTATAAGACAAACCACCAACTTATTTAAATGGGCAAAAGATTTGAACAGAAACTTCACAAAAGAATATATGTGAATGGTCAATAAGCACATGAAAAATGCTCAACAGTGTGAGTCCTCAGGAGAAGAAATTTAGAACCACCATGAGACGACTCTACATCCCCACTTAGCTGTCTGACACTAAATAAAACAAAAAGGAGGAGCCAAGACACAGAGCATCTGGGCTTCTCAGATGTTGCTGGAGGGAATGCAGAATGGCATCACCATCACCAAGAACTCGGGCACTGCTTACAAAGTTAAACATAAGCTCACCTTATGACCCACCACTTCTGGTCCCAGCTCCTCAACCAGGAGACCTGAAAACTCAAGTCCACACAATGACTTGTACATAGATATTCATTGCTCTATTCGCCATTGTTGGAAACTGGAAACAAGTCATGTGTCCCTCAGTGGTCCAATTGAAATGCAAATGATAGTACATTTATACAACAGAAAACTACTTAGCAGTAGAAAGGAATTAACTTCTGACAAACACAGAAGCACAGACAGCTTTCAGGAACATTATACTGAGCAAAGGGAGCCAGACACGAAAGACTACACAAAGTGTGATTCCATTTATACAGAAGTACAGAAGGGCCAATGGAAGCTGCAGTGACAGAGAGTAGATCCTGGTTGCCTGGGGCAGAGGGGGGCAGTTGGCTACAAAGGGGCACAAGGGAACTAAAGGGAGGGTATGGAAATACTCTGTGACTTGATTGAGATATTAGTTTCACAAGTTTTTTTATTTTTCAAAACTCATCAAACTGTACATTTAAAAGTGGATGTCTCATTAATAGAAAGCAGCAGATGAACAAATGAACAAAGCAAAGAAATGGCAAAAAGAAAAACCTCACAGACATGGACAACAATTTGGTACTTACCAGAGGAGAAGAGGGGTGGAGGGAGGTTGAAGAGGGTAAATGGGGTCAAATACATGGAGGGAGATGAGACTGTGGGTAGTGAACACATAATACAATGTACAAATGATGTATCACAATATAGTGCATTTGAAACTCATATAATTTTATTAACCAATGTCACCCCAAAAGGATGTTATGTTGTATATAAATTATATCTTAATAAAGTTGAGTTTGAAAATGAAATAATATGGCTAAGTATGACCCAATTTAGGAAAAAGAACAGTGTATGTGTGTTTCTGTGCATGCGCAAAGGAAAGGTTGAACCAAGAAGGGTGCCAACTAACGGGTGATGTGGCCAGTGTGGGATCAAGGAGTGTGTTCGGGGGTGAGCAGATGTGAAAGGGAACATGGATATTTTCTTCTACAAATTCTGTGGTGTTTGAATTTAAAAAGAAAAAACTTAGAAGAAGAAGAAGAAGAGGATGGAACTTAAGTGACCTGTTCAGGGAACACCTGAGGTAGACAGAATTCCAGTCGGAGCTTTCTAATCTGCGTGCGTGTGGTGACAGAGCCGCTCTCCACCCTCTGCTGCTGCTCTGACAGAGTGCAGAACCATGTTCAAAGGCTGCTTAGAAAACTCCCAATTGTGGAAAATGTTGCCAAATTTCAATTTCAAGTATTAAGTAAGTATTTGTGTCATTTTCACCATGAACTTCTTTTCAGGAGTAGAAGGGCTGTCTTTCTGCTTCCTCACCCCCAGGTGGCTCCCTGGCACAGATAGTGCTCACAGACTCGGTGTCATAGACTGAGTCCCCCTGAGCCGTGACCATTCAGCCCTTCAGGAACGGTGGTCTGGGCATTCTAGACCTGCAGCATCCTACTCCAAAACTATGAACTAGAGCAAACTTCATATAAATCATCTTCCAGTGTTCACCGGCTGGGCACATCTAACATGTATTTTCCATTTCACAATAGTGGCCAGTGCAAAGGAGCATCATTTATGGGAACAGTGAATTAACTTGGAGCTAAAACCCAAACCAACACCGAATTTCTCTTACAACACTTTTGGGATTTTCCCCCCTATTTTTTTTTTACCTAGTTGAGCTTTTTTTTTTTTTTTCTGCTAAAGTCTGTGACAAACACTGGACTGGTGACATGCAGGTGCTCCCCTGACATGCGGTCATGTAGCCACTGTGTTGTGGGAGAGGGTCTGGCTGCAGATGAGGCAACTGCTGGGCCTTTCTGAACCCCAGTTCTCGGTAAATATGGAATTCATTTGTTAAAGCCTCCAGAACACGCCAATTTCATAAAGAAAACTGTACTTCAGAAGAAAACCTTCTTGGCAAACTCATTTTAAAGGTATTTCCAACTTAGAGTCTGAACATAGATGCCTTCCAGCAGAGCAGTCATTTTTCAGCTGGCGAGCCACCGCCTTCACTAGCAAACTGCCTGTTCTTAAATCAGACTGGAGCCAAAGCAGCACCCAGCTCACCTTCTAAGAGCTGTGTTAGCAAGAAAGACTTGTCATCTAGCTGCTTCTCTGTTGGGGAGAAATGGCTGATATAATGGCCAGGAGCCCAAATCTGGGAATGGGGAGCAGGGAAGCCTTGCTGGCAGGTAAAATTTGAAAATTTAACTAAAGATCGTGTCCTACACACACCCACTTATTTTCCTTTGTGTTTTCTCAGCAGCTCTCTACTACTCCTCCTTATTCAGCCTCCCAAACTGCCCCAGGAAAAACTGGTTTTGGGACTTAAGGAGGCCAGGTGACAGTGTCAGTGTGACAACCATTGGGGGATTTCCAAGAGGAAATTTGATTCCACGTGAAGTTTGTCTAACACCAGCCTGCACCCCTCAGAGCTGCAGCTCCACGTGAAGAGCCAGACCAGCCTCTCGGCCTGGCGAGAGCAGAGGCCCAGGCACAGCCTGTCCTTCAATCCCTGTCTCCAGGCTGAGCCCTGCAGCAGTGGGTGACAAAACCCAGATCAGTTTAGATATCCAAGGGAGGCCAAGGGAGGCCAAGGAAGTTGCAAGCCAAAAAAAAACTAGGAATGACACAGATGTAGCTAAAAAGGTCTGGATGCATGCTGTGAGCATGCAGATGAGTGCAGTTTCCTGTGGCCCCAGGAAGGGTCAGAGCATCCGCAAGCCGACATCACTTCATCTCAACAGCAAGACAGGCCTGTGGGGCTAACAGCCTGTGGCTGAGACAAGAAGGACACAGAGCACCCTGCAGTGGGAACCATTGGGACTGGGGCCGGTCGGGCCAGGCTCAGCTCAACAGCTCCAAAGGGCTTCCATACACTTTCTGCCCACTTCCCACCAACAGCTCTATGCTGTGAAGACCCCTTCTCATCTGCGTGCCCCCATGGGAGCTAGAAGGGGACAGGTAGAACCCTTAGCTGGCTGGATTTAAACCTAAAATGATTGAAATTATTGAATTGCCTGAATTTACCTGAAAGAAACTAAAAATGAGGGGTTCAATCCAGATTCAGGGGAGCTACAGGAAAATAAGGAAACTTCTATTATGCTCCCCTGAGTATATGGCCCATGAAAAGTGTTCACTGCCTGGGAAATGGCTCAGATCTGAGTTCTTACCAGTGGGTCCCAGGCTGCTCCTGTGGCTGGACCGTGTGCAGAAGGCAGAGAAATCTCTGCTCCAGGACACAGGCTGCAAAGTTGAAAAAGAACAAAGTGAGCTCAGTGATCCCCACGTTTTCGAAGTTGACATCTCTGTGAGACAGGTAGTGGAATCCCCATTTTGTGATTGAAAGTCCCCTCCAAATGATCGAATAATTCTCTTGTTTCCTAACATTCAAAACTAGCTACAAACCTAGCTGCAGAAATATCTAAAACAAAATTAATGAAATGTTTCGTGTGTGTTTCAACTGTTAAAACTCCAATCTTAGCCCCATAAAAACCATCAAACACAGTCACAGTTTTCTGTGGATGAACAACAAGTAGTCCTGCCAGGCATGTAACTCACAGTGGGGACAATTTCCAGCTGGCAGGTTGCAGCTGTTCCAGTGCCCCACACCCCACCTATGGTCCCTGAGTGCCCAGCATGTTCCATAGCAGCTCAAATGAAGTAAGACCCAAATGTTTCTGACCCCAAGAAGTCACCTGAGGCAGAGGCTTAAGCCCCAGAAATCAGGCTCGGGCTCAGGCAGTGGGGGAGGCCAACCCTGACCTATTCTCCAGTAACTGAACAAGAGGCTCAGTGGTGGCTTTGTTTTGATATGAAGAGCAGTGGCTTTACGACATCCATGTCCCTCCCTACCAGGTCCCTACTTGGGTCCCCACTTCCCATTATTCTTGCAATTCTGACTTGGAAATGTCACTGGTGTTCCTTACACAGCCCGTGTTTGGCAATCCTTGGCATGCAACTGGGTGTGAGCATGGGCGTGTGCTCTCTGTCCCTCAGTCGGAGCCACACTCCCCAGGTGGGTGGTTGAGGCACTCTGTCTACCTGCTCCTCCCCTGCCTTTTGGCAGCTGCTGGAAGGTGGGCTGCAGGTGAGGACGCTAAGGGATGAGCCTGCTGGTCCCTGGGAAGCACTCTGCATCAACTCCCAGCTGTAATGTGCACCTTGATCCCTCCCTCTGGACCATCAGTACACATTCCTCAGTGCACATTCCTCACCCTTCTTGTCCAATTTGCATTCACTGAAAATGAGGAGCCCTAGGCTCCTGATGTCATCAGACAGGGATTTTTATGAGGTTAAGCAGAGCTAAGTCAGCATAACGAGTATCTAACACAGACAGTTAGTCAAACCAGTGTTTCTCTGGTGGGGCGGGTGTTTGGGGCCCCCTGGCATGTCTCCTTCTGGAATCTTCACTCAGCTTCCTCTCCTCCAAGGCATTTTAGCTTTAGCAACAAGGCCAGAAAACAGGGGTGGAGTACAGGTGACATAAAGAGCCCTCGCCTGTACTGAGGGAAACACCACTTGGGTAACTCTCTCCATTGGTGCACTCAGTCACTGTTCCTTGCCTGGCTGGAGGCAGAGGAAGGGTGAAGAGGGTGGGGGACCTTCATTAGCTGGAGGGTGTCACAGGTGAGTAAGCCTCCAAGCTTGTATTGAGGCCCTCCCTTGGAAGAGCAGGCATCTGTGGACTTCTGCAGACTGGGCCTGGGTCACAGGATGGATGGGCTCCTCAAGCTCTGTATTGTTATGTACCAAGTACAACCAGCTTCCACATGTGACAGAACCCTGTTAGCCTGGATGGACAAGGTCCTGGTGTGAAAAGGAAGTGACAAGGTGCCTATCTGTGCACCCTGCTTCCGTGCTTGTGTTCCTGCAGCATGGTGGGGAACTTAGATCCAAGCCCTGGGCGGGACACTGCCTGAGACCCACCATCTGTGGTGGCCGACTCACGCGCAGCCTCGAGTCTTCCTGCATTTCAGTCATTGAGGGCTGCTGTCTGGGAGTCTGGGAAAAAACAAATGTGAGTGGCCCTGTCCATCAATAGTACCTGTCTTCTATACCTGAGTTGAATCACAGCAGAACACTTTAAAATGATAAATTCTTAGGTTGAGAACCACCTCACAGCCTCACTCCACCCCACCCCCACAACACACACACCACACACATCTTTACCACCAAATACTTGGAGATTTACCGGTCCGCGTTCCTTAGCATCCCACATGGTTGGGGTGGGAGATGGGTGATATAGGAATTCTTAGACTGTCATGGGCATGACTACCCTGGTAGGCCTGGTGCCTGGTGGGCTACAACCTCTGGAATTGGGTTGGGTTTTTTTTTTTTCAAGAATCTATTCCCAGCTTGTCTCAGACAAAAACTACACTTGCTCACTTTTTTCACCTTTGCACACTCACCTCTACTAGAAGATCCTTTGATTTGTTAAACACCTTGTCTAGCTTACCCTCACCTCAGCTGTCGAATAACATTCCCATTGCATCTGCCTCAAATTGTTTCTTTTATCAGCTCAGTCATACTTTTAAAAATATTTTATTTAAAACTAATTTATCCAGATTTTTTCAGATGCCTTTTACTGGGAGAAATTGCTCTGTACAACTAGACACCCATCTTGCTAGAAATTAAAATCCTTTTTTTTAAAATCCACTTCATCAGCTGACCTCTGTTCCCAACACTCCACTGCAACTATTTTTGTGAAGGTCTCCCAGTTGCCATACCCAGTGGCTCAGCCCATGTCTTGCCTGACTTCTGCAGCAAAGGGCACCACTGGTCACTTCCACTTCCTTTTCTCTTTGGCCTCCGAGTCATCTGGTTATTCTTCTGGTCTCTGGCTCCTCAGTCTGCTTTACTGTCAATTCTTGCACTACCTGCCCCCAGATAGTAGTTTTCCTGCATACATTCCTTGTGAACCCCCAGTTCCCCTCTCTCCCCTTGTCCATCCAGCTCTGGTCCCTCAGAGGCTGACCCTCAGATGGACTGCATCCTCTGGGCTCCTTGCTGCCTGGCTTTTTGTTAGGTATAGCTGACAGATGGAACTACAAGGAAATCAGTGGCAGAAGGGGCAAGAGGTGAGTTTCTTCCCCTAGTTCCTCACTCAGCTCCTGCAACAGGGCCCTTTCCATTCAGCTACTCTAAGTTCTGGAAAATAGTAACCACCAGTAACTGTGCATCACTAGCCAAATTGTTCTTTTATTTCCTTATCACAGACAGATATATTCAGCTGCTGTCTAGAGAGGTTTAGCTTTAAATCCCGAAGGAATACCAAATTCATATACCCAATTTCAACCTGTAACTCCTCGTATATCATTCCCCACAAAGCAAACAAACAAAAAAGCTGATCTCCCCCTGGTTTCCTGGGGAAGTGGCATTAAATTATGCCACCTCCATGGGTCAATCTAGAGGCCTCAGAGTTTTCCTCACCTGCATTCACATCCAGTTGGTCACTAAGTCCATTTTGCTTCCACTTTGGAAATTTCGCAGCATAGTCCCTTCCTCTTCCTGCTCCCACAACTGCCTTATTTCAGGGCCTCATCACTTTCCCCTAAACACCCTGTCTCCCTGCTTCAAGCCTTGCCCAACTCCAGCCCTTTCCCTGCTACTGTCCAAAAATGAACTTGCTAAAATGCAGATCTGATTGTGTCACTTCAGTACACAATGTCCCTGCCTACTGTCCCAGCCTCATTTCTCACTACTTCCCTACAGAGACTCTGTCTGAAGCCCTCTTGCCGACACTCCCCATCCCTCCTGTGCTCTGCTCCTCCTTTAAGACTCAGTGCAAGTAGCAGCTGCTCACGAATGTGTCCTCCCAACTCCCAGACTCAATTTTCTGGACCTCCTTCGGTCTTGCACACAAACTTCCATCAGAGCATCTGAGACAACCCATCATAATTATTCATCATTTTTGTCCATCTTCCCCCCAAAATGAGCCTCTTGAGATCAGAGACCCATTCTTACTCCACTTAATTTTTCTAGTGCTCTTCAGGTAGCAGCATCAGTAAATTCACACCTGCCTCCCTGAGGTTCACTAGGCCAACCTCTCCGATAACATAGACCAACCGGTTCACACAGAGCTCAGCACAGCACCTCCTTTTAGAATCTTCTCTTCTCTCTTTCCCTCCTCTCTGTATTGGAGCTGCCAGTTAGAGTCAGCCATGTGTCCATATCTAGACTAGCTCAGATTACCTCTCAGCCCTACCCATTTCAGGTAAATGGCTCAGTACTTCTCAGCAAAATAGAACCCAACTTTTTTTAAAGAATCCAGAGTATTTCACACCAAAATAGGTATAGCTCTGAAATCAATCAAACTACTAAGGACAATAGCCTAAAATCCCTCAAATGGTAGCCCTATCAGTTTATCCAACCAATAGTTTATCCAAAACGTGCTAAAGTTTCTTTTAAAATGTATAGATTTTGTTAACTCTTGTCCCCAGAAAGGTATGTCAATGGCCATCACAAATTTGGATTTTCATAGAAATATTCAATCTGATAGTTCTCACATATGTTAGATATTTGTTGGAACTCTAATCCTGAGCTTGATTAACTAAACACAGTCACTGTAAATACAGCCTACACCATAGATGTAATATTGTACTTTGGCATTCTAGATTATCAGTCAGCCCCTTGTGAATCTGATTATTGTTAATGGTCCCTGAAGAGTGAATCTCAGACAATGCAATAGAAACGAGAATGCTGAGGCCAAGCATTTGCACCTTGGTGATCCCCAAAGAGCAGATACTCCCCAAGGCAGTTGTCAAAACTCTTCTTATGTGTGTGAAAGAGAGAGAAACATTGATTTGTTGTTCCACTTATTTATGCATTCATTGGTTTATTCTTGTCTATGCCCTGACCATGGATTGAACCCACAACCTTGGCATATAAGGAAAATTCTCTAACCAACTGATCTACCCAACCAGGGCCTGTCAAAGCTCTTTAAAAGCAATGCTGAGATCCTTCTAAAAATATAATTCTATGAATCAGGTTCTGTGGCCACACACAAAATTCTTTTTGTTTTGGAAAACTCAATTATCTTTTGCCAAGAATAACTCCCATATACACTAGTGAGAATGATTAAAGTTGAATGTTCAAAAACAGTCAACTTAGTACTGATGCTATCAGCTGATTTTTGTCAACTAATAAAGTCTGTTAGTTAGCAAGTGAAGAAAGATGGTGTGTTTTCAGACATAAATACAAAATGATTAAGGAAGATTAATGTGCATGCATGACTCCACTCATTTGTACAGGTTACATTTAGGATCTCATGAAGTTAACTGGGGAGTGCTTGGCAAGAGGAGGTGAACCACCATGAGGGGATGGAATGAGCCGGTAGCACAAAGGTGGAGCTATTTCAGATAAATGGGATGGGGACTGTGACAAGATAGAGACATGGAGGGATCCAGCACCAGGGCTAAGACTTTTACTTCAGTAACTCAGTAATCAATTACAGGACCATTTAGTGAGAATCGGGGTCTCAGGGTGACACAGGTTAGGCAGGGAAACCACTGTTCTATTCAGGACATGTGAAGCTAAAGATACCTATAGGACAGCCAGGTGACCCTGCCAGGTGAGCAGTCAAAGATACAAGCCTGGACCTCATTCTAAGCCACTTCCAGTACCAAGAGAACATCCAGACCGCTCGCATGAGTTTTCCCACATAGTTTCCAATTGTTGCTATATTAATAACCTGTGAACTTGAAAGCCAGATTTAAAACCCCTCTATGAGGCTTTTGAAGACTATCAAAAGGCTTGGCCCTTCAGGAAGCTGACTAAAGCAGTCCTACCCCTCCATATCATTTTCCACAAAAATACATCCTACCCGGCCTAAGGTAGACTCCTCACCACTCCCAAGCCCCTCCTCTGGAGATAAAAACCCTCATCCTCTGCCAACCTGCAAGTACCCTTTCTTGCATTCTGCTCCCTTGACCCTCATTTCACCTTCCTGGACTCTCTTCCTAAACACCAGACACTGGTCTTTCCTGGAATGAAGAAAAGAGAGAGAGACAAGAACCTTTATTCACTTACGACATTTGAGAGGACAGCAGTATCCATGAGAACCCTGAGAAGCTATGCTCTTTGCACCTGGCTGGCCACCTGACCCTGCCCCTAGCCTCCTTCTTGCCCTCTCAACAGTTCTGACAGGCCTGCTCTCTCCCCAGCCCATTTGACCATGACATTTCCTCCACCTGAATTGTGCTTCTCTCCCAATCATTACATGTTTATGTCTGACCCAGGTATCAAGATCTGGCTCAAATGCCACCCCTCTTTGAAAAAGAAAAAAAAAAACCCAGAAACTGCAAAGTATTAAGAACACCCCTCATTCCAGAACATGTTTATCTTCTCTAACTCCCACAGTCATAGTGGCTGGCAGGTGTTATTACTCCCATGACATAGGTGAGCAAAAAGGCAAGAGCACATGGCTGGTCAGTGACAAGGTTGAAGTTCAAACCCAAGTTTGTTGACCCTTGACCACTACATTATTTTACGTCCAAACACAGGGGCTCTCAGCCATGAGCCCACACTGGGATCACCTTGTGCCTGGGCCATGCCTCAGGCCAGTCACAGGGAACCTTTTAGGGTGGAGCCTCCCCAGCACAAGTCAATGCTTCCCAGTGGGTTCCAGGGTAGACCCAAGATTGAGAACCACAGTCCTACTTTCTCTTTTCCCTCAACTTTCCACAGCTGTCCCTTGCTTCTTCTGAACTCCACTTTGTTTCTCCTTTTCATCTTTCGATCAGTCACTCAATTGGTAAGTCACTGGGTGCCAATCACCACACAGGGTCTGTGGTCAACAAGACCGATGTCCCTGACTTTGTGCATTTGCTCTCCAAGAGAGAAGCCAGACAATTAAAAATAACCATGGCCCAAATAAAAAAGCAAAACTTTAGAACTTTTAGAACAAAATATGGGAGAATATCTTTGTGATTTGAGGCAGGGAGAGATTGCTTAAACAAGACACAAAAGGCATAAACCACATATAGAAAACTAGTCAATTTGACTTCATTTTAAGTGCTAAGTTTTTTCATTAAAAGATACCATTAAAAAGTAAAAAAAGACAAGCCACAAAATGGGATAAAACATTTGCAACATATATATTTACAAAGGATTGATATTCAGAATATATAAAGAGCTCATACAAATAAGTAAGAAAAATCCAATAGGACAAAGTACATGCATTTCATAGAAGAGTAAATACAAATGCCTAGTAACCATCTGAAAAGATGCTCAACCTCATTAAAAATTGCAGAAATGAAAATTAAGTCACAGTCAAATACCCTCTTACACCTAACAGATTGTCAAAACTTTGAAAGTCTGGCTATGACAAGTACGGCCAAGGATGTGGAGTGAGGTGGATCCTGAGATACTGCTAATGGGTGCATTATTAGAACTGCAAACACCTGCAACAAGATGTAGTAAGTATACAGTAGGTGGGGCAGGAAGGAACTAGGAACATATAGCAGGTGAAGCAGGAAAAGGTCCATGAAAGCTGAGAATAATAGTCATTGGGCCCAAGGAAGGGACAGGTGTTATAGAACGAGGGAAGGTGAGTGTGACACATTCAAGGCCAAAGAGAGCAATGTGCAAAGATTGGGTCAGGAGGGCTGGAAACTGTGTCCAGGAGCTTGGATGCCAAGGACCATGGGACATTACTGAAAGGTTTTAAGCAAGAACATAATATTCATTCATTAATTCATTCAACAGAAAGTCACTGGCATCTGCTGGGGGGCAAGCACACAGGCTGTGGCTCTACCACAGATGCTTACATGAGGCTGTAGGGTGGAGAGCAGGAGCAGTAGGAGGAGGAGCTGGGGCTGGTTTCTTGCCCAGGGAGCAGTGGAGGCAGAGAGTAGAAGTGCAGAAACAGGAGGTATTTGGGAGGCAGAAGGAGCCACACGGGTTGGCTGATTAGGTGTGGGGCCAGAGTGGTGAGTGAGAAGAGTCTTTGATGTGACAAATCCCAGGAGGGTGAGATTTTCATGGGCTAGAAATCAAAAAGAAGGGCAGGAGTGGACACTAGGAGCCATCTGGACTAGCTAAGGGGTGGACAGAGACTGCAGAGGAAACTGGAGAGGAGTGGTCATAAGAAGACCAGTATAGTACTGCAGGAACTGCCACAGGAAGGGGTTGTAGTTTAAGAAGAAAGAAAGTGACCCATAGTGTGAAATGCTGCTGAGAAGTCAAAAATGTTTTTTTTTTTAAAGGCTGAAAATTACCTGTGGAGGGTGAGGTCAAGGATGGCCTTCAGGAGAGAAGTTTCAATTAAGTTGTGGGGGGTTGAGGAGTTGGGGGAGAAGCAAGTGAAGGCATCCCTTCCAGAGAAACAAATCAGTAAGTAGAGAAAAGTACGGTCTTTGTTGCTTTGGTTTAGATAAGCAAGATATGAGTGGGCCCGGTAAGAAGGAACCAGTAGAGAGTAAAATGTTGATGATGAGAGACAGAGACAGAAACAGAGACAGAGTCAGAGAAGGAGAGAGAGAGAGAGGTATCAAAATAGCAAAATCCTTGAGAGGACCGTATTTTGTTTCAACCCCCACTAAGTTCACTTCAATTCAACTGTAGCAATAACCACCCAGAGTTAGTGCAGGTAGACCCCACAAGTTAAAGGGCATGACCCCAACAAGACTATCCTTACCTCAGATGCCAGTCACACTTCATGAGTCCCTAGGCCATCCTCACTTTTGACTGACTGGCTATAAATTCAGAGGTTCCTATGACCCCTTCAACTTGGTAATTCATTAGAAAGATTCAGAAGATGGCGGTGTGGTAGGAGGGAGCAGATTCTACTTCTCCCACACCCGGAGAAAATTCCTAGCCATTCTAAATAGGAACAGAGCAAAGAACCAACATTATCACAACATAAATGAAAATAGGAGATCACAAATTGTAGCAAACATTGAAAAACCCGATGGTAAGACTACCTGGATCAGCGCGGGGACCAGGGAGATTACAGCTCCAGGCCCGGTGCTCCCGGGTCTGCTGAGGGGCTCCTGGGAGAGAGCTGGGTCAACCTCTCCCTCCCTGGCCAAACAAGGACTGAGCAGAACTGGGGGAGGCCAGTTTACCAGAGGGCACAGAGAGAGGAGTGAGGACGAAGAGGCACCCACACAGGGGCTGTAAGCACCCACAAAAAGCCCTGGTGAAAGTGTGCACCCCACCTGGTGCATCCAAAGGCACCCACCTCCACACCCACACCCCCAACTCGGAGAGAGCATGGTTTGGTGAAAGTCTTGGAAACCACGGCATTGAAAAAGGAAAAGGCACAGGCACTCCCCGGGACCTATGATGCCCAGGCTGTGAATTTGGGGGAAGTGGGCGCCCCTCAAGATCCAGAGAGTGCACACCCATAAACCTGGAAAAGGCGCGGGTGCTCCTCTGGACATTGGAACAAAGGCAGTGAACTCCCAAGGACGCTCATAGTTGCACCTAGCCCCCACACACAGATCCTTTCTGGGAGGCACCAGCTGGGCTTGGGGGAGAATGTGCGCCTACACTAAGAACAGTACGCCAGAGGCTGACTGAATCCTGAACAGGAACAGAGAAAAACTGTCTCCAGTTGCCCGTCCCTCAGTGTGCTGAAGCCAGCTAGAAAAATTGGTTTGGCCAGTCTGAAACCAACAATAGGTGTGGTTTTTTAGTTTTGTTTTTTTTGTTTGTTTTCTTTTAATTATTTTTAAGTAATCTTTTATCTTTTAATTTGTATTATTTTTTGATCTATCAATTCTTTATGCTTCTCTTTCTGTCACTCTAGTCCTGACCCTGCTCCCTTGCTTTCCAAATTTATATCTTCTTCCTTCCATCTTCTGCTTTGTTCCTTCTTTTTTTTTTTTTTTTTGGAACCTGCAAGTAATTACATAAGTGTATTATCATTATTTCATTATTCATACACCTTT
>CM052543.1:89708421-89718923 GCA_028533065.1 Trachops cirrhosus | reverse complement strand
AGCATTATGCTAAGCGAAATAAGCCAGGCAGTGAAAGACAAATACCATATGATGTCGCCTTTAACAGGAACCTAAACAACAAAACAAAGAAACAAGTAAAATATAGCAAAAGACACTGAAATAGAGGACAGGTTGTCAGTGACCAGAGGGGAGAGGGGAAGGGAATTTCAGGGGAGAAGGGAAGCGTTTACAGGAACAAATACAGAGGACACATGGACAAAACTAGGGGGGATAGAAATGGGAGGGATTGGTGGGTGGGCTGGAATGGGAATAAAGAATAGAAACTGTACTGAATAATCTAAAATAAAAAAAGAGCTGAAAAAAAAAGATTCACAGAACTCAGGAAAAGTGCTATCATATTATTATTGTTGTTGTTGTTGTTATTTATGTTGTTTTATTATAATAGATACAATCAGGAGGACCAGCCAAACAGTAAGACACAACCAGGAAGCTCCTCCAAGCTCCAGGGTGCAGAGTTTTGAAAGGATTGTATTATTTTAAGTTAGAATTGATTAAATCATTAGCCATGTGATCAAACTTAATCTCCAGTCCCCCTTCCCTCCCAAGGAGCATGAAAAATGGCTGATATCCTGTGACTCAAAGCCTCAACCCTCTACCTACATGGCTGGCCTTTCTGGAGAAAGGCCACCATCCTGCAGCTGTCTAGGGCAACTACCAGTGTCAGATCATTTATCTCTCACTGAGGAAATTCCAAGGTTTTCAGAGTCCCCTGTCAGGATCAGGGACAATGACCAGAGCGAGTCTTTATTACACAATGGTGGGTCAGGAGGTTCAGGGCTTGGGTGAATGGAACAGCCCGGGGAGGCTGAGGAACTCCTACACATCCAGCAATGAGAGAACAGTGGGCTGGGGTGAGTGGAATGCAGTTGGAAGTGTGGTGGGAAATGCTGAGAGCCTCTCCTATGGTGGTAGCTATTTTCCTGGGCCAAGAGTGAGGGAGAGTTGGGATCATGACTTGAAGTCAGTGGTGATGTTGGAAATCACTGCTGTGGGCAGCGGACTGGGAAAGTTCTGTAGCACTATCATGTAGTGTAGGATCCCACAGGGTGTTGGAGCATCAAGGTAGCAGCCATCTGTGAGGCTAGAAGGCTTTCCCCAACAACTCTTCCAGCCCCACCAGAGGCGCAGAGGAAGCAGGGCATCCACACCACCAGGCCTGGGGTGTTGTCCAGTGGGAACTGGAAAGAGAAAGTGAGAGGACCAGCAAGAAATGGCTGAAGAATGGAGCATGGAAACTAAAATAGACAAGAGAGCCAAAGTGGTGGGCAGATTAAGAGGAAGGGGGAACAACTGGCACTTTGAGAGAATAGAAGGGCGAAGGCGGGAAGTTGTGGATACCTGTGTGCGCAATTGCTAAAATGGAGCCTTCCCAAAAGGTACCCGGCCTCTTCTCAGCCCCTAATAGGAATTTCCTGTGGTCAAGATAAACTCTCTGAAGAGAGGTGCCATGTTTAACTCATCTTCGAATTCCTAGGTGTACTGACATTACTCTGTGGAAGGTAATTATACTTTGGGAATGGATGATGCTAAATTGTTAAGGAAGCTGGAAAACTCAGGAAGCCCCAGTGTGGTGAGCCCCTGAGGGTCTTCGTATGGACATAGGCCTTAGGGAACCAATGAGATAAAGGGACAGGGTTCCCATCTCACTGCAGCCCTGGAGCAACTGGGCTCCAGTCTCTACTACACATACTCACACTCACCCAACAGACTGAAGGAAAATGTAGTGGAAATGAGGCCATGCACACTAGGAAGGGAGGAAGAAGGAGGGAGGCAGGCAAACTAATATTTCCTGCATGTCAACCATGGCCCTTCTCTGTTAGGTGTTTCCACATACAGGGCATTGTTCATAACAAGCATGAGAGATAGGACTGCTGTCCTCATTTTAAACATAAAGACATCAAGCCAGGAACCTGAGTGGCTTCTGGGGCTAGGCTAGGAGGACAGAGCTCCATCTGGTCCCCAAAGTGGTCTTTCTAACTCACCCAGTGCTAATTTGGTCTATGTGCCAAGTCACAGGGGAAGGAGACATCACAGCCTCTAGGAGCCTGCAGAAGGCGGGGAGGGTTAAACTGTTCCCACAGTAACATTCAGAGCAGTTCCCTACTAAGCAGCTAGGAGGCATGTTGCCTGGGGACTCGGGGGAAATGTCCTCTTCTGGTGTTGACATGACTAGCTGGTTGCCCACCTGTAGGGTTGCTTTCTTCCTGACTAGAACTTGAAGGAAGTAGGAGCCAAGTTCTCTGCCCCAGAACATGGTGAATCTGAGGTGAATTCTAATATAGGTTTGACTGTTGAAAAGTGCCTCCTAGGAAATTAACTTCTGGAAAGAGGGAGTCAAAAGAACTCACCGGAATTCACAAAGGTCAGCTGATCTCTGAGGCCGGTTGTCTATGTAAGGGCCAAGTGGTTGGCAATCAGTCTGTGCTAAGCCAGCAGGAAGGTGCAGGTTCAGAGAAAACACTAAGGGCTATTCCCTTCCCCCATCTCCACTCATAACAGTCTCCTTTTCAATGAAGCCACTTATAAAATGACAGTTGAGCTCGGCCCCTTGTGTCAGGACTGGCTGAGTGAGGTCCTCTGGATGATGTGGCTCCTGCCAACACTGACCTTTTTTCAGTAGGGGCTCCCCAGGGACACAGGACAGCACCCTGGCCTCCCTCCAGCTAGACACCCAGTGTGGGTGACAAAAACTGAGCCAAAAGCTAGGCACCTGTGGGGCAGTCTATTACCTGCCAGATCTGCTGATTCCCTGGGGTGAGTGTCATGCTCAGCTACAACCTGACCTCAAGGCTTCAGTAGAAGAGATGGGAGCAAGAGGTCTCAGTTGCTTTAAGCCCTGCGGGGTAAGGTCGTTCTCTAGACTGAACAAGCAGTTTCAGGAACCTCCATATAGAAGTGAAAAAGAGCAGAGAAACTTGCCAGTTAGGCAGAGCAGCACAGCCAACCAGGCAGGACCCAGGATCATGAACCTCCCACCCAAATGCACAGAACTGAGTGACTAACTTTCCAGGGCCTGCACTGTTTGGGGAGCAGGCAGTGAAACCTCAGATAGGAGCCAGCAAGAGTCAAGAAGCAGGGATGTCGAGGGAGAACTTATTTGATCAGTGTCTGCTCAACAATGACAAACCCACTGTTCCTCCACTGAGGGCAAGATTGACAAGTTCAAGTGTCAGACAGGAGGCCTGTGTGCTGGACATGGTGAGCAAGGTGGCGAGGCCAAGAGGTGGGAGTGCCTGCTGGCATGGGGTGTCAGAGAAGGGGACCCATCTAAATGGACCCATGACACTGTAATAGGGCATGCTGAGGGCATGGCTTCTACCCAAACCTACAAAAGTGGGGGAGCTTTCCCCTGAAGAGAGGCACCAAGGCTCCATTGCAAGCACAACTGTGAACCACGAGCTCCCTAGTCTATAAGCATTCTGCAGCCACAAACAAGGACAGGCCTCCTGCTGGAAGCAAATGACATCAGCCACCCAGACTAGCCAGGGGTGAGCCACCCCGGTACTCTGGGCCCTCCCGTTCCTCCTGATGCACCCTCAGTCACTCCCCTTCACATCACATCTTGATACAGGGCCCCTGCACCCATTTCTTTATACCTCCCTCTGCTCAGTACAAACCTTCCAGGTGCCCAGCTAGGGCAGGCTTTAGGGGACAGAAAAGTTAAAGTTGTGTTCCTGGACAGGTGAGAGGACAGTGCTGAGGATTCTGTAGGGGTAGAAAAATGTTCCCAGCTACCCTCCTAGACTCTTTGGCCAGTCTGACAATTAAACTGACACAAGACAAATTAATAGGAGAAAAACTAATTTAATTTTGCACATAAATGAGTGTGAGACTCAGTCAGTTGAGCAGTTGAGGCTAAGGAATGGGGCAGAGGCCTGTGGCTTTCAAGGTGAGGAGGGCAGTTCACAGGAGAAAAAAGGGGCAGATGTGTGCCCTGCTGCGCAGGTGAGTCTTCAGATAAAAGGGTATCCCTGGTAATAGCTCTCCTTCAGGTACAGACCTGATTTACATTGTTTTAGTCAGTTAAGGGGGAAATAAAAAGTTTTTCCTGAGTTTGTGGGTCTCCATTGCCTTCAGCTCAAAATAATCCTCATGCGAAAATGGCATACTTCGGGCAGCCTATTCTACTCCCCTTCAATTCATGAACCACATACATCATGCCCAGGTTTCGGCAGAGATCAAACATGACTTATGCCTAATTATGAACCCCCCTCAATGTGTCCCCAGTGACTGCAACAGCACCCACCCTCTGGCCTCCACCTGTGGCTGCCACAGCTACATCTGCTGCAAGTGACCTTCATTCATTCATTCACTTATTCAAGTCAATCAAACTGGGCTGAGCACCAGCTATCTGCTGGTACTGCTCCTACATCTGGTGTACTATGTGAGCCAAGGTGCTCAGCCCCCACCCTCAGGGACCCTACATGAGGGGGTTGCTCTGATGGGCACGGAATGGTCCCTAACTACTCCTGCCACATCAGTCCTGGAGAGAGGACATTGCACTCCCCTGAAATTACCTTCCTGCCTTCAATGAGGCTTTCCTGAAACCTGGAGGATGAGGGAGGGGAAGTGAAGCTGCCAATCAGATGGGTGCTGTGGCTACTCCCAGCCCCACAGTCCTGGGTGAGCTCCAGGCAGGTCCTACGCTCAGAGTTCCGGCTCTGGCCATTTGGAGGCCCAACAGAGAAAGGTTTCCCCACACCCACCAAGACTTCTTCTGCCCCAGTGCTCTCTCTCCATGGATGGATGTCTGACAGTAGAAATCCACTATTTTCAGAGTCCCAAGCCAGACAGGGATAATGACTACATGGAGACTAGCCTAGTCCTTTCTCACAGTTGCTTGCCCAGTGAGCAAACACTCAGCCCCACCTTTCCTGAGGCCTCACATCCTCAGCTCTGCTCTGCAGTAAACAAACCCTCCAACAGGAGCCCACAACTTCCCAAAAAGCAGCCAGTGTGTAGCCTGGAGCCCACTTTCTCTCCCTCCTCTGTCTGGCATGTCCCTGAGTGTGTGTGTGGCAGAAAGGGCAGATGACCCCTCCATGGCAGTTCATACACCACTGACCACATTTTGTCTTCTTGTGCATCTTCAAAATTCCTTGAGGATGAGGGAGGGGAAGTGATGAGGACAGCTAGCACACCTGTGTAGTGCTGCTTCCCTCCCTCTGTGCACACACACACGCCTCTAACTGTGCCTGGTGTGAGGGGTGGGAGGGTGGGTGGGTGGGAGAATGGATGACGGAAGTCATTGTAAAAGCTACTTATCCCACCATGCCATCACCTCGACTTCATCTTTCTAAAACTTCTGCCTTCTCAGAAGAATTTGGAAAGCCCTCAAGAAACACTTCAAAACTGCCATCTGGGACCTGGTCGGTGTGGCTCAGTTGGTTGGAGCATCATCCTGTAACCAAAGGGTTTTTGGTCTGATTCCTGGTCAGTGCACATACCTAGGTTGCAAGTTTGATCCCCGGTCCAGGCGCATACAAAAGACCACCAATAGATACTTCTCTCTCACACTGATCATTCTCTCTCCCTTCCTCTCCCTATAAAGTCATTTTTAAATGTCCTTGGGTGAGGATTTAAAAACAAATGAACAACAATAAAAAACTGCCATGGTGGAAACAGGAGTGTCTATCCAGAAATTTACCTCCCAGGTATTTCTGGAGAAACATGGACAGGAGAACAACACCACTCACTGACTGGAGTGTCAGTCCTATCACCTCCCTGTCCCAGAAAACTTCACGACAGGCTCCAAACTCCCCAGAGAAGCAGGTAGACACTGCTCTGATCAAGCCAGGGCAGCAAGGTGTCCGCTGGGCCTCTGTGGCAGGAACGGCACTTCTCCAAGAGAACAACTTCCATCAGGCCAGAGCCACCTGCCTCCAGGTGTCCTGGGTTCCCTGCTGCCTCCTTATCAGCAAGGCTGTCTGCTGATGAGCCATTCTGAGCTGGACACTGTACTTCTTCTGAGTCTCTGCTTTCAACCCAAAGATGTCATTTCCTAAGTAAATGCTTTCCTAGCTCAGGATGGAAACAGTGAGAGTGGCAGCATGAGGGGTCCCAGCTTCAGCCAACATTGACAGGTGATGGTGATCATGCGCCCGGCAGGAGGTGAGGACTCTAACACCAGCTCTGCAACTGGTGTTTTGCTAGGAGGGAGACAAGCCAGTAAAGCCCATGAGGGGTGGACAGAGGGTACTGAGGTGCCACACAGAGCTAGTGCATCCACCACCCTGCTGGGAAAGGGGCTTGTTGTGGAGGAGGTAAAGTGAAAGCTGAGTCTTGAAGGGCTAGGAATTTGCCTAACCACAAAGAGGAAAAGCTGGTTCCAGAAGGAAGAAGGGGCTGTGCAAAGTACAGAGGCAAGAAAAAAAATCGCATTCAAGGGACTGCAGATAGTTTGGAGGGGCTGGGGGGCAGGTGGAAGAGGAGGGCTGAGGATTCCACAGTGGCCTCACTTGCCATGTCCTGGAGCTCCGGATGGGAGCCAGTGATGTGCTTTGAGCAAGGGCTAGATGTCACCAGATTTGTTCTGTAGAGAGACCTCTGTGGCTGACATGTGAGAAGCAGATGGATGGAGTTTCCATGGGAGCAAACGAATCAGTGAGTAGGTGACTTAAGGTGAGAGGGAACAGGGGCTTAGACCACACTGAAGTGAGGGAGTGAAGAGAAACCTGTGGATCCCAGGCATTCAGGAAGTGCTCAGAAGAGGCCGGTTCAGGGAACTGGTGGTGGAGGATGAGTGGATGGGTGGATGAGTCCTTGGGTGCCAGTGACTAGGACACCTTCTGGTCAAATGGCTTATCCACTGACAGGCAGTGGGGCAGTGGGTGTGGAGGGCTTCCCCTATGTAATTTAAATAATTTTGTATTATTTGAAAAATTGAAAATGAGCAGGTACATTAACAAAAAACCTAAGAAGGACATTTTTAAACCACTATCAGTTCTAACATGTAACTCTCTGCTTGCACATGTCATCAGTTAACCACGACAGGTAAGCTCTGGAACTATGCCACTGCTGGTGATGACCTGTTCTGAAAAATGGGTTCTATGTGTCCTCCTCATAGATTCATTACTAAATGATGGAAGATTTTCCAAACCTCTAATATCAGACATTGGTGAATTCTGGAATATCTTTCCATTGTATTGAAATTTGGGCAGAATTTTTATGACACTTTTGCTTCCCCATTCCACAAAGCTCAGTAATTTTCAGAGATAACTACTGAGAGTTTGGGTCCTGGGCTTGACCAACACACCCAGCAAATCCTGAGTGGCTTCATGAGAATTTCCTGTCCCAGAAGATGAAAAACCCAATTCTGGACAGCAAGGAGGAAGTGACTGAAGAAGTGAAATTAACCACATCCTGGAAAGACATGGCCAATCCTTGTTAATGATGTAACAACCAGCGGTTAGAATCAGACACAATGGGTGGTTTAGGAGAAAAGTATATTTTTTTAGCACCATAAAAATAAACAGGATTCAAGGGTAGAACCCAAAAGGGATTTTTGGACAACACTATAACAATGAAATCTTTTGTCCTTTCAGGAAAAAGGAAAGGACAAAGGAAATCAAACAACAGAGCTGCCAGTAGCAGGTGAGAAAGTAAACAGGAATAAGGAAGAGACTCAGAAAAGGGAAGAGAAAGAACTAAAAACCCAGCTTAGAAAGCCCCAGGGCTGCCCTGAGAGAAGAAGAAAGAAGAAAGTTCACACATACATCACAGGAGGGAGAACAAGGGAGCAGGGCGGAAAGGGCCACGTGGAGACCTGTAGCAGCAGAGCCGCGGAGATCCACACCTGCCAACTAGATGCCATTTAAAATATAATCAGATGGCTGAGAAAGGGCACCATGGACCGCACAAGATCACGGCAATAAATGTTTAAACAATTAAAAATGATTTTTAAAAAGGATCTGGTTTGGGTTCAACTAACCTGTGTTTGAGTCATGGTTCCGGTATTTACTGGTTGTGCGGTCTTAGATAAGTCACTCCTGTTGGCCTCAGCTTCCTCATAGGTGAAATGGGCTGATATTATCTACTGTAAAGTTTATTGTGAAGGCTAAACAAGATCATGAGACAAAAGTGCCTGGCCCTCAGTAGGTGCTCAGTAAAGGACAACTCTTTTTTTTCAAGTATTCTCTCTAAATTTGTATCCCAGAAAAACAGTAAGTTAAACATTATGGTACAGGGACTTGCATCCCATGACCCACAGGGCAAATCCCACTAGGGCCACCCATCTACATATCACTGGTGACTGCTTTCTCGCAACAAGGGCTGAGCTCAGCTGTTGCAATAGAGACCATATGACCTGCAGAACCTAAAATATTTACTACTGGCCCTTTTCTGTTTTTAAAATTACTACTAGTTCTAATACACAGTTTCTGCTTGTGCACATGACTGGTTAACTTAGATTAGTTCTAGAACTATCTTATCAAATATCACTTACTGTGAAAACCTATCTTGAAAACTTGGTCCTGCGTAGCAGCCTTTTTTCTATGGCCCTTGACGCACAGCACTTCCACACCCTTGGTGTAAGTGGCACCAGAGCCCTGTGTCTGTGGCCGACCCTTGCAACATCACATGAGAAGAGATGCAGAGTATGAGGGCCTGGCATTCACCGTACCCCCACCCCAGGGGCTTTCTTTGCTGGATCTAAAGGAAGGACAAGGTTTCACTGGCCTCTCAAAGGTAGAGAAGCCACTGGAGACCATACGACTCACCAAACCCAGTCACCTGCTCATGTAGCCAAGCCCTTCTTGAGGACCTGGGTCCAAGAGGGAGTGGCAGGCCCAAGGAGATGATGCTATAAAAGGAAGAGCAGAGGCCTCAAAACTAAAAATCCAACTGTCCAACCCCAAATAAACCTCAAAGCAAAGGAGAGATGTATCCATGAAGACAGATATGGTTCCATAGGACATTTATACTTTCAGATACCAGGGAGACCCGCGGGAATTATGGAAGGGAAGGCAGAACCATGCTAGGAAGTCAATGCCAAGGATGAGCTGGGATCTGGGGGAAATGATGGGGACAGCCATGGCTTAGTTTTGTTCTGAACAAGAAAAGGAACACTAAGGAATGGCTCACAGCAGACAGCAGACGTTACTACATTCACCCCTGATAATATAAGAAACTAGCTGTGATTATTTGCTTGTCTTCTTATTTAAAGTGATTGAAGATCATTTGGGTGATGCCAATCTCAATAAGAGAGGACAGAAGCCCACGATCAGACAGAGATAGTACTATGGCACTTGCTGCTCTGAATAAATGCCAGCGTCCTTTCTTGGAAGAATGACTTGTCAGGGTAGAGGGCAACTTGCAGCTGAGAAGGGTTTGAGTGACATAAGAACTGAAGAATTTCCCCAAAGCTGGAGCTTCCCACAACATCCTGGCACCACCCGCTTCTCACCTCTGCTTCTTCCGTTTCCTAGGGCCTGAGTTGCTATCTATGTTATCATCAATGTCCCAGCTGACCACCCCAGGGCAACTATCTCTGCTCTCTGTGGTCTGAGTGGACTCCTTGGAGAGACATAGTTTAATGCATGTATTGTGCAATCTGCTTGCGTGACACAAGATGTTTCACTTCCTTAGAGGGACAGGATGCTGCCAGGTTGTGAGCGTTCAGCTGGGATGAGGCATGTAGAGACTACTGTAGGCAACTACGTCAAGGGGCATTGCCCCACGGCTCCAAAATTTCCCTCGAGCAGAAAGAGTGAGACTCATACACCTTGGATACCAAGAGATGGAGAAGTAGATTCAAAATTCCTACTTCCATCTCATGCCCTAGGAACAGAATGGGTTTGCACGGGGCTCCAGTCCCCGGCATACCTCCTTCCCTGTCACTGGGCTCCATCGCTTGGTCAGCTTCTAATCACACCTACAGATTGAGAGCATCTCATGTTCTCTGTCAGCAGAGCCACAGAGCTAGCAGACTAGCAGGTCCTGTTGATCCCAACATAAAAACTCTGAGGAAGGGGGTAGTTCCATTACTGAGGCTTAGGGACCAGTGGTTATTTTGCAGAGTGGATGCTGTAGAGGTGAAACAGAGTTCACTGAGCTCCCCGGGCAAGGCCACCAGGATGTCTGCAGAACCCAGCACCCAATTTTATGAGGACTTAGAGCTTAGAACAGGCCACTGCTTACCAAACTCACAAGAAATTGATACATTAAATAGGATGCAGCTTTCAGATTCCCGTGGAACATGTAACGTACCAAAGATGGAACTCTTGTGTCTGCCTTTCTCCTTTTAAGTATTTTTATTGATTATGCTATTACAGTTTTCCCAATTTTCCCCCTTTATCCCCCCTCTGCCCTGCCCCCTACAACCCTCCAGCATCCCCTGCCCTTAGTTCATGTCCGTGGGTTGTACATATAAGTTCTTTGAGTCCTCTGTTTCCTATATCATTTTTTATCTCTCCCCATCTATTTTATGCCTACTAATTACGCTTCTTCTTCCCTGTACCTTCCCCCCTATTCCTCCCTGGCCC
>CM052543.1:89669908-89708321 GCA_028533065.1 Trachops cirrhosus | reverse complement strand
TATAATAAGGGCTGGATGATGATGAACTCCTTTAACTTGACCTTATCTGGGAAGCACTTTGTCTGCCCTCCCATTCTAAATGATAGCTTTGCTGGATAGAGCAATCTGGGATGTAGGTCCTTGCCTTTCATGACTTGGAATACTTCTTTCCAGCCCCTTCTTGCCTGTAAGGTTTCTTTTGAGAAATCAGCTGATAGCCTTATGGGCATTCCTTTGTAGGTAACTGTCTCTGTTTCTCTTGCTGCTTTTAGGATTTTCTCTATGTCTTTAATCTTGGGTAACTTAATAATGATGTGCCTTGGTATATTCTTCTTTGGGTCCAACTTCTTTGGGACTCTCTTCCTGGACTTCCTGGAAGTCTATTTCCTTCACCAGATTGGGGAAGTTTTCCTTCATTCAAATACATTTTCAACTTCTTGCTGTTGTTCTTCTCCTTCTGGCACCCCTATAATTCAGATATTGGAACATTTTGGGTCGTCCCAGAGGTTTGTAAGACTCTCTTCACTTTTTTGAATTCTTGTTTCTTCATTCTGTTCTGGATGGATGTTTATTTTTTCCTTTTGTTCCAAATCATTGCTTTGAGTCGTGGTTTCCTTCCCATCACTGTTGGTTCCCTGAATATTTTGCTTTATTTTATTTTGGGTATTTTTCATTTGTTTTTTCATTTTTTGACCAAGCTCAATCAGATCTGTGAGCATTTTGATTACCAGGGCTTTAAATTCTCCATCAGATAGGTTGGCTGTCTCCTCATCGCTTGGTTCTCTTTCTGAAATTTTGCTCTGTTCTTTCATTTGGGCCATATTTCTTTGTCTTGGTGCACCTGATAAGTTGTAAGGGGGCGGGGCCTTAGGTGTTCACCAGAGCAAGTCAACCCTCTTTGCTGAGCTACTGCCTGTGGGGGAGTGGCCAGAGAGAATATAATGCAACTCACCTGCTTGGCTCTAGCCCACTTTTCAACTAATGTGAGACTGGGAGTTTCTCCCACCATGGCAACCACCATAGTCCACTGTCAACTCTGAGTCTCAGTTTCCTCTTAAGTCAGCCCCACCCACACAGTCTGCTGCCTTGCCGAGGTTTTTCTCAGCTTGCCGCATAGTCCACTGCCTTACCAGTCTGGTTGTTTCTGATTGATTTTTACTTTAATTTCTTGGTGCTTGGAGTTCCATGCAGTTTGATTTTCTGGCGCTTCTGGTTGTTTATTGATTTTAGATTGGTTGTTATCCTCCTTTTGGTTGTGCAAGGAAGTTTCTACCTGCACCTCCATCTTGGCCAGAACTCCTTTGCCTTCCTGATATCAAGGCACTAGGAGCCACACTAGGAATCAAAAGGCTCTTGGTAAGCAAGCCCACTGGGCTGTCCTTGCCCCACAGTAGAATCTATTTCTCTCCTGACTATAAAAGTCAGAGGCTCCCTCCAATGGACAGTGCAGAGCAAGCACAGCAACTGGTACATAGTAGGCACATGTTTATTTCAGGGAAAACACTGTCAAATTCCTGCTCATCCACTCAGGCAGCAAACATTTACTGTCTGAGTCTGTATGTCAGGCATCATGGTAGACCCAGCTTTAAAAGAGTTCACAGCCTCTTATGGGAACCAGATTAGTGAGTAAGGTTTCAATTCAGTGTTATAGTAAGTGTGAAAATATAGATGTGCCAATGAGGGTAGGGAAGGCCCCTTTTCTAGACTCCATGCACCGGTTATGATCCAACTGCTCATTTATATTCTAAAATGCAAGGGCTGTCCTGAGGCAGGCACTCCATGGTAGCTGAGTTAAACAAAGTATGGTGCATTTCTGTACACCAACAACAGAATAGCGGAAGGAGAAATGAAGAAAACAATCCCATTTACAATAGCATCAAAACCAATAAACTATTTAGGAATAAACTTAACCATGAGAATGAAAGACCTATACCCTGAAAACGCTAAGACATTGATGAAAGAACTAGAAAAATACACAAAGAAATGGGAAAATATTCCATGTTCATGGATTGGAAGAATTAATATTGTTAAAATGTTCATTCTAAAGCAACCTACAGATTCATTGCAATACCTACCGAAATTCCAAACAATACACTCTCTGACCTAGGAAAATCCCACATTAGTGTCAACATAATTTGCGTAGCAGTTATAGAAGCCAATGCTCATTTGCATGATGACACATGTGCACGACGGGCCTTGGCTCACTGCCACTTGCACTTCCATGGACTGGGGAATTAGTTTAGTTTACCTTCTCCCAGAAGTCACCAACCATCCTCTTTTTTTTAACTTGGTCATGACACCAGTTAACCAAAGGGGACATTTCTCATCTTCCCACTTCTGCTTTTGAAGACCATAAAAATGTGAGGAAGAGACTGGCAGACAGTATTCGTTCCTCTCCGAGGCACGACAAGCTATTCCAGAGCTCTGTTCGCTGCAGCCAGTCTTCATTGCTTGGGTATGACCAACTCTTTTTTGTGACCAGATTCTAAGAGTCTCTCTGTCTCTCCACCTCTCTCTGTCTCCTTCTCTCCCTCGCTCTCCTGCTGCCTGGTGGCTGGGCTTTTTGCATAAATGCTACATGTTCTGCTATGCTATGACTTGTGAAACACTCTGGAAATGAATACTGCTTACAGCAGGTGACACCTGAGAGGTCAGTGTCAAAAGCCCCCCTCCAGATCTCCTAACAGATGCACATCTGATTTGGGTTTTGTTTAGCAAATGTTTCTCTCTGGACCAAAAGTGTGGCTCTTTCATGTATTCATTTATTCATTCATAGATCACTTCTTTACGTGCTTGCCACGTACTAGATGCTGAGGGAAACTCACCTATGAAGGCAGCCCTTGTGGGGCCTGCATGGCAAGTGGTCACTCACTTTCCCCTCTTTGCACAGGTTTCTGAAGCAGCCATGGCAGCAGTACCTGAACTCACCAGTGAAATGATGGCTTACTACAGGTCAGTGGGGAGACTGAGACCAGTGACGTGAGCAGGGCACCCCTTCCATCAGCAAAGTGCTCCCTGTGCATGGAGGCCAGATTTTTCCCCCAAACTGCACCATTCCGTGGCAAGTGGGGTTCCAAGTTTACCTGGTTTAAATGTTGATTTCCCACAAGTCCGGCCTTGGGAACCACAGCCAATGCTGCTGCAGGAGCTTCCTGCAGATGGCAAGCAGGAAGAGAAGATGCCAGGTGGAGAGTCCAGGGGGCCCCATGGCAAAGTTTGACTTCAGCGAGAGGCACAGCTCAGATTTTAACTGGGTGGCACTTTAAGTCCCAGGATCCCACAGGGAGCACCCTGCTTGCCCTGCCTCCTGTGGGTTCCATGCATATCCCCACAGAATTTGCCAATTTCTAGAAGCTTTAAGGGACCTGCTGCTTGTTGTTTCCTATTAACAGCGAAGATTGCTTTCAGGAAGAAAAAGTAAACTTGTCTGGGAGACATAAGTGACTAGTATCTCTCTTTTTATTACAGTGACATTGAGAATGACCTGTTCTTTGAGGCTGATGGCTCCCAACAGACTAAGGTGAGACCATGAACTTAGCATCCAACCCATGGAGAGGCTTTGACCTGGGAAAGGCTTGAGGAACAGGGATCTTGGCCACCTTGATCCTATGGTATTTTGTGATGGAACGACTTTCATGCTTTCCAGTAAGACAGGCTACGCTGCATGCTGACCTGGCCACTGTATAGCTCCCACGCCACAGTCACTCACTAAGGCTTGGGGATATGCCCTGCTTGCAGAGGGTGAGGGGGTGAGAGCAGTGAGGAGGTTTGTTGTGTAATGCCAGAAAGGCAGGCAAGGTTTCAATGCAGATTCGATTCTCCTTTTAGGAAAGGGTCTCAGCCTAAATCACTCTCTGGGTCAAGTCCTGAGACCCAAAGCAGATGACCTTAATGTGTCTGCCCATGTTTAAGAAATTGTTTTTTGCTCCCTGGTGTAGAGTTTATGACAACAAAATGTAGATAATGTAAATAAAAAGATGAATTGGCAGTTGAAAGAATATCATTCACTTGCTATTTAACCTTGGATAAGTCATTCCACCCATTTGGAACTCACGGGAAATGTTTTAAAACCAGCAGTAATTGGTTTAGTCCCACCTGGGTGGGCGTGGCTTCTCTGTCTGGCCCTTTGTCTCTGCCAGCAGCTCCGCTCTGTGGGCCCTCTGCCAGTGAGCCTCTGCTCTGGGTGGGAGCCTGCCTCACAGTCAGCCTTCCTCTGTGCTGTTAGAGGCCTCTTTAACTGTCCCTCAACCTTTTAAATCACCATCATGCCGTAGGACAACTTCAGATAAGCCTTAATACAGTTACACAGTTTCTCTGAATAACAGCAAAGCGGGAACATACTTCACAAATAGTAACCACTTTTAACGTACTTGCAGAAAGCTTATGAAATAGTGTTCTGGGAAAAAAAGAACTTGTTTAGAATAGTAAAAACTTGTTGAATGAGCACAGATGTATACAAAACATTATAATCATCACTGACACAAAAAAATAAACACTTAGTTTAGAGCATTAGGGATACAAACAGGTATGAAGTGTGAGGAGGTAAGAAGTTTGTGGTTAGTGGAGCAGGTGTGAAAAGATACATAGGGTACAAATGGGCTTTATTCTAAAAGAATACCCTGTCAGGCATCAGAAAGCCCACATTCTGGCCTCTACCCTGCCATGTGTCCTGGGGTAATCCACT
The DNA here is from genome assembly GCA_028533065.1 of Trachops cirrhosus. NCBI lineage: Eukaryota > Metazoa > Chordata > Mammalia > Chiroptera > Phyllostomidae > Trachops > Trachops cirrhosus. The sequence goes on along the minus strand of CM052543.1, from coordinate 89,703,658 downwards.
TAATCTCTCTGGTCTTCAGAGAGACGAGAGTTTAGCCTTAGAGGTTCTGTTATCTCTAAGGCCCCTTCTGTCTCTCTGATGACAAAAAGGAAGTTCTCTGGACCAACCACCTTAACACACTCACTTCCTTGGTCTTTCCACAGTGCTCCTTTCAAAACCTGGACCTCAGCTCTCTGGGAGATGAGAGCATCCAGCTGAAAGTCTCCCACCAGCTCTGCAACTCGAGTTTCAGGCGGGTCGCATCGGTCGTGGTTGCTGCGGAGAAGCTGAGGAAAGTGCCCATTGTCTGCTCACAGGACTTCCAGGATGATGACCTGAGGAGCCTCTTTTTCTTCATCTTTAAAGAAGGTACTTAATGAGAGCTAAGGGCAGACAGGAGAGCTCTGCTCATTCCTTTCTCAGCATCCATAATGCAACAGTTAATTAAACTCCTCTAAATCTGAAACCCTGGTTAATAAAAGGGATGACATAGTAGACTCAGCGAGCTCAGGGGGCCAGGTGGCAGGTCTGAGAAGCTTGATAGCCCATAGTAACCACCAAGTTTGGTCTGACCACAAAGTGCTAACTGGGCAGCTCATGGCGGGTTGTCAAGTCCCAGGACTATAGCTTCCTTAGCAAGGTCACTCTTTGCCTTAAGGAGCCCTGTCCAAGGTTCTTATGCTTCTAGGAGAACACACTTTTGAAATGTCAGGGCAATTTTCTTTCCCTACCCCTCAGAGGCACAATTGCAGGTACCAAAGCAGGAGACCACTGAACCCCTCATTGTCATCTTACCCTCACACACCATCTCTATGTAAATGTTAACTGTTCATTATCCTGTACCCACCAATGTAAAAGAAGTATGTGCCTCTTGTATAGACTTGCCCTCCCTTCCTCTCTCCCTCTCCCTACACCTCCTTCACCACCCCTCCCTAATGGCCTGGAAGAAACTGAGAATAGAAGCCAAACCAGGATAAACCAGGAAAACCAGAAATACTGGCAGCTCCCTTTAGGGCAAAGCCAGTGCAGGTGAGGGGAACCAGCAATTGTATACATTCCTTGGGCTAAAACAGAATTAAGGAATCTAACTAAAGATTTGCTTGATCTTCTCCAAGACCCTGATGGACTCATGAAGAAATTTGACTTAATTAATAGAATGTATAAAACTAACAATTTGGCTGATCAATTATCTAAAACTATCCCCCAAAAAGAAAAAGATAAAGCTACTGAAATTATGAATTTACAGCTCCAGCAACTAAGCAATCAAGTCAGACCTCACCAAAAACCTTCCTGACAGAGGGAGAGAGGAGTCTGCTTTTATGGTAAAAAAAACCAGGTCATCATAGGAAGGACTGTAGAAAACTGAAATGGGATTTAGAAAAAGAAGAGGTAAGCATAGGGTTGCCCTGAGTATTCTGAGAGGGTGTTTCCCCTTCTTACCAAGACTTTAGGATAAAGTTGAAATTACCATAAAAGGGAAAACTATGAAGGCCCTTTGATTCTAATGCATAAAATGAACTACAAAACTGTCATTCTCTGGAGCATTTTCTCAGTCTGTTAAGATCTTGCTTCTGGGCATGTTCTCAAATTCTTGTTTCAGATAAACTCTTAGAAAGCTTTCTACAGACTTGAACATTCTTACATTAATACCCTTTAAAATATGAGGTCCATCAATGATAGGAAAGCAGAGAAGCCTTAGAAACCAAACTGAACATCCCTTTAGTTGAAACTATTCTCAAAATATCTTGATTACTACTCAGATTTGCAGACCACTCCCTCATTCTCATAGTGCCTCCCCTTCTCTTATCTCTTCATGGGGCCAGTATTACTGAATTGCCATTTTACATAAGTCACTCTACTGCTTGTCCATAGCAAGCGATAGCACTGAAGCTTGAACCTATGTCTGATGGTGCCACATCCACTGCTCTTACCTGTCCCAACTTCCTCCCCACCGCATTACAGTTTCTTGAGATGTGCATGTCCTCCAACAAGCCAAATCCCCATCATCAGTCCTGTCCTTCTCATTTTCTACCTAAACAATGCATGCTCCACATTTCAGAACCCATCGACAGCATGTGGGATGACACTTATGAGTGTGATGCACTCCTACAATCGCTGACCTGCAGACTCCATGACATAAACCAAAAATCTCTGGTGCTGTCTGGACCACATGAGCTGCAGGCTCTTCACCTCACTAAACAGAATATGAACCAAGGAGGTAAGTGGGAAATCTTGATTCTTCTCTTGGCATCCTGGCAGCTTGATTATCCTCCACATTTGCGACACTATAGAACCTTAAGGCAAATTATCAACTTCAGTGGGGAAAAAATATGTTATTAAAAATAGGTAGCTTTTTGTTTGGGTCCCAGCAATGACACCAGATTGATTCCCTTAGCACATTCATTTTCTGGCAAGAGATGTAACTCTGAGAAATTAGACTGCTCAAGCATACCCAGGACCAAATCCAGACAAGTCATTTAATGACAGCACAATGTCAGTGCTTCCGTTAGAAAGGGGTCATTTGATGGATGTGACCTAAATGCCTGTGGGTTTTTTCTTTCTTGTTGTTGAGTTTGAAAGTAGAATGGTGAAGAGATAATGTGTCCATCCTCATTCCTGGCCCTGCCCCTGCACCCCGAGCGTCCTTCCCACCCAACACCAGATAAGTCCTTATAGGGAAATTTCTCTGACAAGCAGGAACTTTTATCTCTCTGCTATAACTGGCAAGTCTTCCAAGTCTGGGGAGCCCAGTAGTTGTGGGAGCTGCCTGGCACCTTGCCACTGTGGCTGAACCCTGTGTGCATGGGTGCAGCCAAGGGAGCAGCTGAAACGAACAGTCTGTTCTCCTCCAGGGCTGCTGACCTTGGAGATAGACATTCCTGGGGAAAGCTTCCTGCTCTCAGCCAGGCCAAGACTATCCTGTATCTCTAGAACTGGGTTGTAAGCATGACCTTGGGGCCTCCAACTGAGATAGTTGCGACTAAGGAAGATTAAAATGTGTGTCTGCCTTTGCAGCCACTTTTCACAGCTAAGCCTCTCCTCACCTAAGTTCTTCCCACTTGCTGCTTTACATTCTTGAAATAGATTTGTGCCAAGGAGATTTAGGATGCCCAGCTTGACCTCTTTCCTGGCCTTTCACATCGATCAAATTGTTCTGTTCATGAGGATGCATCACTGGCCAGTGACAAGATGGCTTCCCTCCTTCCTTCAGTTTTTAAAAATTAGCCCCTAATTCTTCACAGCCACTGTGATGAGGCTCTGTGAAGCTCCCAGACCTTCTCTGGGACACGTTGGAATCAACCAACTGACCCTACTATGGTCTGTGAGAATCTGTAGGGTGGTTCCCCCAAAGAAGGCTCAACTATGAGTCCAGGGCTTGGAGTTGGGCTAACCCTGCACTGCTGTGCTTCCCTGACCACAAGACCCCTCTTCTTTCTCCAGTGGTGTTCTGCATGAGATTTGTGCCAGGAGAAGAAAATAATGACAAGATACCTGTGGCCTTGGGCATCAAGGAAAAAGACCTGTACCTGTCTTGCACAATGAAGGACAGGAAGCCCACCCTCCAACTGGAGGTGAGTGAGTACCAGTGGCCAAAGTGCCTTCTCAGCTCTTCTTAAGCACCTCTAACCCATCACTGACTTCCAAGACAACCACCTTCTCCACTCCCAGAAAACCTGGGGGCAGGTCTACTTGATAATTTTACAGAAATATAAATACATTTAATGTAATTGTTAAATGCATGCAACTTTCACTGCCACTGCAGAAAATTACATCATTTTGCTGCTGTTATTATGCCCTGTCACTCTTACCACCCAATGGATTATGCAGTGCTAGGGTTGCTCCATTTGATAGATGGCACTTGGGAAAATTAATCAATTTGAGACCTGTCACCTGTTGCTGTCTACATTCCACTTCCCAAATCACAATCCCTTCCACCCCCACCCCTCAGTTTCCCAGCAAAAGCTTCATTTCCAAGTTGAAGTCATTCTAGCTAAGCATCTAAAAATAAAAAATACAGTAAAAGTCACTTTTTAGAAAAATGCCCATCTCTCATTATGCTCCCTACCATTTAACACTCAGTTTCAGAAAAGGGTACAAGCTCCTTCAGTCACCACATGGGAAGTTGGGGTCACAAAGATAACTCAGGACTCTGCCTCTTGTTCTTGGTTCTTTGGTTTCCTCTCTAACTGACCCAGAGAATGACTTCCTCAGAGTGTCTGTTCTTTTCCTCACAAAATTCTTAACTTCTGTTTTGCTGCAGACATTAGACCCCAAAGCTCAGTCAAAGAAGAAGATGGAAAAGCGATTTGTCTTCAACAAGACAGAAATGATGGGCAAGGTAGAATTTGAGTCTGCCCTGTATCCCAACTGGTACATCAGCACCTCGCAAGCAGAACAGATGCCTGTCTTCCTAGGAAATGTTAGAGGTGGCCAGGATATAACTGACTTCACCTTGGAAATCCTGTCTTCCTGAAGAGAACTGCACCCAGAATACCCACATGTGCTACATAATCCCAAGGGCTGCAGAAGAGGGATAAAATGGTCTGAACATGGTGGCAGGCTGCACTTCATTGTTGTCTAATCAATGCCCAGCTGCCTTCCCTACATTAATACTAAGGAAACCACCAGCCAGGAGGAGCAGCCCCCTCCTCCCAGGGCCAATCCTCAGACCCTTGTGCTGAGCCAGGCTGCCCCCACCCTCTGCTCACACAAAGCCAACCTGACAAAAACCACTGCACATTGAAACCCTCTGTCCTTTGCACCCAGCTGCTGATGAGGAACCACTTAAATTATCTATTTATTTATTTATTGATGGGTTTGTCTATTTAATTTAGTTCAAGGGGGCCAAGAAGCAGCAGTTCCTGTGAAAGAGTTCAGTCTTCAATAACTAAGGAGCCAATTTGATTTGGATGACTGTGCTGTCTTTATATCAAGTTCCTTCACCAGGCTGAATAAGCTCAGATTATTTTAGTAGAAATAATTGTGAATGAGGAAGTAAGATCACACTGCTTCAATAATTCTTAAATAAATTTCACTGAAAAAGGAATTTGTTTCCATGTGGTGATTGACTACTCTTGGATCTGACACAGAAGAGGAAAGATAAATGGGGCCAGGGGAGCCTGGCTAAGGAGCTGGCAGCCCACTCCTCACTGAGTGCTACCAAGTCCCTGGAAACATGCTGGCCCAGAAGAGCCTCCTCCCACCCATCCCCTTCATTTCTCTTTTTCATCAAAATGATATTCAGGGCAAACAAGATCTGAAAACAGGATCAGCTGAAGTGTTATAGCAACTGAGGGTTGTGGAAATGGCTTCCTGTCCACAATTTCTCTATTCATTTATTCAAAAACATTTATCAAGCAAATGCTACATCCTAGGGACTGGGAGCAGAGAAACAAGAAAGGTAAGACATTCCTACTTAGACAGAAGAGGCAGGGATAAACAAGCAAAATAAAGGCAACATGACAAGTAGAAAAGAAAAAAATATCACTTCAGGTGGAGGGACCACTGTGCACAAAGGCATGGGGTGTGAGAATGAATGATGCTGGAGCAAACCTCCAGACTGCAGAAGTCACCAGAAGCAAAGTCAAAGCACAAAAACAACCCAGGGGGAAAGTTGTAACTTGTATCTCAGACAAAGGGAGAATTTGCTTAGTATTTACAAAGAGTTCCCTCAAAACATTAGGAAAAAAGAACAAGAACAAAAATTTAACAAAATAAACAAAAACCAATAAAAATATGTTAATAGACTGTCAACAAAAAAGAAAATGCTATTAGATCTAGGACAGAGTAAAAGATGCTCAACATTACTTATAATAAGATGAATTAACAGCTTGAGTACCAATGATCTATCAGATTACAAATATCAGAAGTTTAACAACACACCCTGGGAAGACTCCCAAAACTCTGGGAAGACTTCCACTCTTAAAGGTGGGAGAATAAATCGTTGGGAGCATAAATTGGTATAACTCCTATAGAGGAAAATTTTATAATAACTATGAAAATTATAAGTGCATATCCCTTTTGGCCCAGCAATTTCACTGCTGGGGATTTATCTTACAAATGGACCTACATCCTTGTGAAATGATACATGATCAGAATTATTCATTGCACATTACTTGTAATAGCAAAAAAATGGGAAATATTCCAATTGTCTATCAACACTTGCTAAAGGACACTGGCTAAAAGTATGAGCTGTGACTGATGTCTGGCCACTCCCTTCCAAGTCCTGAGCAGGTCCCACAGGCTGTTTAAAGGGTCAGTGCTTCTTTTTCTCTGCAGGTCATCACCTCCATCCCCTGCACCCAAATCCCATCAGCCCACAGAGTCAAAAAAGTTATAAAATCCTTCACCCCCAAGATCAGGAAGTGAGGGCTGAGGACTCCCAGCTGCTGCCTGAGCATCCCAATATGCTGCCACACTCAACCTGGGGAAGAGCCTGGCCAGAAGAGGGGCCACCTGGGACCATGTAGTTCACGTCTGGTGGACTGCCCTAGTGCTGTGTTCATTGGACTAGATGAATGTCAGGAGTGACTCAGCTGATGTCAAGGAATCAGGTGACAGCAGTGACAACAACAAATTGGGGAGAAGGTTGGAGTGAGAGAAGGTTGGAGTGGGAGGCATGGGTTCACTCTTACCTCTGACCTCTTTTCTTCCTCTGTAATAATGTTAGGTGGGGGTGGGGTCAGGTGATCAGGTCTAGCACCTGTGGTTCAGTTTCTTATCAGTGATAAAAAAGTAACTAATAGGGTAATAGGATAGAGAATAACTGGGTGGGTACAATGAGAGGTACTATTTTACGTGAGGTGGTCAGGGAAGGGAGGCACTTGAGAATGTGGTTTGAGCAGAGCCTTGAATGTAGTCAGAGAAGATGCCAGTCTTGCAAAGATCTGGGAAACAGGATGCTAAGAGAATGGAACTACAAGACATAAAGGCTCCAGATCAGAAATGGGCTTAGAATAAATGAGACAGAGCAAGGAGACCAACATGGCTGAAGCACAGTGGGCAAAGAAGAATGGTGCTAGAGAGGAGGACAGAGAAGCAGGAAAGAGCCAGGTCTCTGTGTAAGGAGTTTGGACTGAGTGTGTCATGCAAAGCCATTGGAAAGTCTTACACATGGGAGGATGATCTCATATGTTTTATCATCTTGCTGTAGTGTGAAGAATGGACCCTGGGGGCAGGAGGAGAAGGTATCAAGAGTGGAAGCAGAGAGACCAGTTAGGAGGCGGTGGCCATGGACTGCCCCAGAGACGTAGGTGGCTTGGATGAAGGTACTAGAAGAGAAGGTGATGAAGGATGTATTCTGGGCACAGACACAAGAGAAGTGGCTACTGGAATAAATGGGGAGATGAGAGAGAGAGCAACTGAGGGACTCACAGGTAAATGGGTACATGGGGGCATTTTATGGAAATGGGGAACCTCAAAAAGAAGCAGGCATTGTGTGGGGGAGTGGGGGGAAGAAAGTTGTGTTCTGGCCAAGTTATATTTGAGATAGTTACTCAACACTCACAAACATATAAAATTTGAATGTCCCTTGAGATCAGACTCAGGATCAACTTTCATGTAGAAGGTCACATGCCATGGGTCACCTGAGACCATCTAACAAGAATGTGAAGCTAGAAAAGAGAGAATGGCCCAAGACTAATCCCTGGGCATAGCAACACAGAGAAGCTGCAAGGAAGGAACAGAGCCCTCAAAGGACATTAAGGAGTAGTAACCAGGAGATAAAAGAAAACCCAAGGGGGAGAGAACAGCTGGAGAAAGTGGGTGAAGGAGAAGTGGTCCACCAGGCCCAATGGTGCCGAGAAGTTGAGTACCTATGTACCTGGCGACTGGATTCTGTGAGAAAGAGGCTGTAGGTAGCCATAACAAAAGGGAAGACAGAGCTTGAGGACAAAAGCCCTCCTGGAATGTGTTGAGGGGAAAATGAAAGAAGAGGAAGTGGAGCCACCAAGTACAGGCAAAACTCTTTTGAGTAGTTTCACTGTGAAATAAAGGTGGGTATGAAAAGGGAGCAAGGGGATATAGAAATGCCATGGTACCTGGAGGGGGCTCTAGGATCAAAAGAGGATTTTTATGTTTAAATAAAGTTTTTATAGTACATCGGTAGGTTCAAAAGAACTATTTGGTAGGTGGGATAAAGAATGCAGAAGATAAAAGGGAGGATTACGGGAGCCAAGCCATGTGTGACCTATGGAGGAGGTGGTGTAGTTCAGTGCAGATGCAAGTCGGTTAGTAATTCTTGAAGTAGATATATGAGGCAGCTCTTTCTTGACCACTCCTGCCTGAATGAAATAGCACCTAGGGTACATTCAATGTTAGGTTGCTACTCCCACAGACTAGTTTTCATCTCCAGAGTCCCTAAGCTGGGTCATTCTCACTCTCAGACCAGACAGGCTAAGCTGCCCTGGCCACTGGCAAGTTCTCTTGGAGTAATCTTCTGCCAAACTCCAAATGTTGTTGCAGTGTATCTTCAACCCTTTTAAGGTCTTACTGGCTTCTAGAAGAGTCTCAGCGGCAACTCCCATTACTCGTTATTACATGGTAGATGTGAGCAGTGGCCATTATAAATAGTCAATGCATAAGAATGCTGACATTTTAAATCATCCATTAATCATTATAATGAGTATAGAATCATAACCATCAGCAAACATTGACAAAATCAGGTACTAAAAAAATTAGTTGAGTTCAGTAAAGCAATGAAAGATAAGAAGCATGATTTTATGCATCAATCTGTAGCGGTTGATAGGTAAATTGAAAACAGTTAAGATAAAAATTGGGTAAGGATGACATCTGAAAGATTTCCATGGGGCTTAGTTGTAAAACCAACTCACAGCTAAAAAGCCTGGTCTTAAGGTCTTCCACTGATTTAGTAGCCTGTCCCCAACTCTTAGAACTGACTGTTACTCTATGGTTTGTTTCATGTTATCTGAGAAAAGACCAGTAACCCTACCTCAGATTCTCAAGCCAGTAGCCCAAATCAAGTCCCTGAAGAACCTCAGGGTCAGAATCTTTGATTAAGGAGCCATCTGAGATGGTTAATATGATCTGTGCCCTATGTTAAGTGGGTTTACAATACCAGCAAAGTATTTAAAAGGAAAAAGAAAAACAGAGTTGATGACATAAATGAAACCCATAGCTTTAACACTTTTGTATTAAGTTTAGAAATAAGTTTTAAGATTCTCCTGACAATCTGTCTTTGTTATTTAATGTGTCTAAAATAATTTAAAAAACCAAAATATTTTTAAAAATCTGAAATATTAACTTTATAATTTCAATTTTAAATGTGTAATTGATATTAGAATTCTGAATTTAATTTGAAGGATAGAAAACAATTTGGTTACATTTGTGAAAAGTGTTTGAATTTTCAAAGCTTGATTTAATACATTTTTTCATTTGCTTTTTTGGAGTTATAGAAATTACCTAGGTGCTTAGAAAGATTTTGCTCATTAGATTTTTAAGTCAGCCCTGGCAAATATTTGAAGTGTTTACAAGAATCAAATATATGGAATTTGCAGTTACATTAAATTTGTACTTTAAAATACTTAAAGGAATTCAATTAACTATGATAGCAAAGAGAGTTAAATGTTTAGTGGGGTTTAATATAGTAGGCAATGAAATTACTGAGCATTCCTTTTAAAAAGTGAAAGTTGGCTTCTCATGCAAGATGATGGCATGGGAAGACCCTGAACCCTGAACTCACATCCTCTCAGGAACACATCAAATTTATACCTAAAGACAGGGCAACTCTGCCTGAAAAAGAACTGAGGGCTGACTGAACAGTTTCTGCACAAAAAATGAGAGAGACCACACAGAAACAGTATCCCTACAGCTTGTTCCAGCTCCAACTTCCAGTCATATGACTTGCCCCTGGGACTCCCTTCAGCTTGCCCTAGCCATAGCTCCCACCCAGGTGTGACTTGTCCCCAGGATGTCCTGCAGACCACGCCCACTTCAGCTACAGCCATGGTGGCTTACCTCCAGGAATCCTTACAGCTCAGACCCATTCCAGCTTCAGCTCTAGTGCTGGTGTAGCTTGCCACCCAGGACTACCCAAGACCTGAACCTACTCCACCTAAAACGTCAACCAGTCTGCCAAGGTAGTCCCAGTGAAGCTTGCCCCTAAGACTTCCCTGGCCCATCTCCACTTCAACTACAGCTCCAGGCCCTGGGTAAGGTTTGCCCTTGGGGACTCCCTGTGGCCCATGCATGCTCCAGCTCCAGCTGGCCTGCCAAAGACACTCAACAAATACAGTCTACAAAAAGGTAGCTCCTATGCAATGTTACTGCTTCAAGACCAGAAGAGATTGCCATTTTACCTAATTCATAGCAACACAGAGAAACAGACAAAATGAAGAGACAGAGAAATATTTCCCAAATGCAAGACCAGAATAAAACCCTAGAAAAGGAACTAAGTGATACAGAGACAAGCAATCTATCAGATAAAGTGTTCAAAACACTGGTTATAAGGATGTTTAAAGAACTTGAGAGAAGCATAGATGAACTTAGTGAGAACTTCAACAATGAGATAGGAAACATAAAAAAATAACCATTAAGAAATGGAGACTACAACTAAAATGAAGAATATATTAAATGGAATCAAAAGCAGGTAGATGAAGCAGAGGATCATATCAGTGATTTGGAAGACAAGGTAGCAGAAAACACTCAATTGGAAATGCAAAAAGAAAAAAGAACTTAAAAAAGTGAGGATGGTTTAAGAGACCTCTGAGACAACATCAAACATACCAATATATGAATCATAGGGGTCCCAAAAGGAGAAGAGAGAGAGAAAGGGACAGAAAATTTATTTAAAGAAATAATGGCTTGTATTATAGAATTATGCCCCTGAAACCCATATAATTTTATTAACTAAGGTCGTCCTAATAAATTCACTAAAAAAAAAAAAAAAAAGAAGAGTGGCTGAAAATTTCTCCAACCTAGTAAAGGAAACAGACATCCTTTGTAAGGTCCAGGAAGCACAGAGGGTCCCAAGTAAGGTGAACCCAAAGAGGTCCACACCAAGCATAGCAAAATTAAAAGACCAAAAGCTCAATCAACTAGAATTTTTTTAACTTCAAAGTTGAAAACAAGTAAGTTTAACTGTATACAAAATAGGTAGCCACCATATTAAAGAAAAACAGAAAAGAAAGATTCCAAGTAACTTTTAGCTACAGTACTTTCATTCTTCTCCATCTGAAGATAAAAGGATCAAAAGAACTGCAAAAGAAACTTAAATTTGATTTAATATGTTAGTAGCTTTCTTGTTAATAGTGGTGCAGGTGTATTAATTCTGAAGCATGTTTATGTGTATTGTAAAATTGAGCAAAGGAGTGAATATATTGATTTTGTGGGGAGCCGGGCTTCTCACAATGAGAGAAAGGAGCTACAAATATAAAAGGTGAAAGGCAAGAATGACACTTGTCTGTTTTCCTCAGTCTGCTCACTGAAAGGACATGAATGATCACACTTCAATGGCAATGGGCTCATCCGGCTTCCAGATCTAGGGTTCTAATGCCGTTCCCCCATGGAAAAAAAACAAGGGTTCTTAGCAAAGTGGCTGAGTCCAGGGCTGGGAGAGCAAGTCTGGACCATCTTGTGCCAGAAGTGAGGATGTACTCAAAGAATGACAGGCACCAAAGCCACCTTGAAGCAGCTGCCAGTGCCAAATCTGGGACAATCTGAGCATCAAAATTAATAGTAATAGTAATGCATTATAACCCAATGAATAAATTCAGAACCCACATTGACAAAAGTAAATAAGGGAGAAGAAAAGACTCTGACAGCAAAATATTAACTAATACATGAAGAAGGAATGATAGAGTTCAAAAATCACTATCAGACAATGATTATACTAATTTGATTCAGGAGAAAACCATCAGCGTATTATAAGAAACAGGATATTCACATAATTTCAGATAATCTCTCCACAGGTTAGTTATTCATTTGAAAGGGAAAAATAATAACTGTACAGTAGAAAAACTTGGAGGACTTGTCCAGGACATGGTGATTGAAGTTGACATCACCAATATGGGAATAGGTCACAATCGCCTGACACCTGATAGGATCAGTGAGAAGAATACAGCATCACTTCTAGGGTATTCCTGACACCTACACATAACCTGAATCTAATTATGTATCAAATAAGCCCAAATCAAAGAACTAACCCCATCTCTCCAAAATGTCAAAGTTGAGAGGACAAAGAAAGACTAAGCCTAATCCAGATGAAGAAAGAGACATAACTACTGAAATTCAACAGGTGATCTTGGATTGAATCTTGGACCTGAAAAATTCTTACTACTCAGGACAAGTAGGACGACAGGGGAAATCTGAATAAAGTCTGTGGGCTGGATAACAGTGTTTTATCAATGTTAATTTTCTGATTTTGACACATTTGCACTGCAGTTGTATAAGAGAATGAATGTTTTCTATTTAATTTTTTTAATTTTTCAAAAAATAAGCAAAAGATCAAAGTGTTTTTTTTCATTGTTGTATCAAAAAATTATAGCCCTGGTCCTTATAGCCCTGGCTGGTGTGTCTCAGTAAATTGAGCGCCTGTCTGCAAACCAGAGGGTCACTGGTTCGACTCCCAGTCAGGGCACACATCTGGGTTGCAGGTGAGGTCCCCAGTTAGGGGAGCACAAGAAGCAACCACACATTGATGTTTCTCTCCCTCTCTTTCTCTAAAAATAAATAAATAAAATCTTTTTTAAAAAAAATGAAGGACCTCATCCTGGCTGGTGTGGCTCAGTGGATTGAGTGCTAGCCTAAGAACCAAGGGGTCACTGGTTTGATTCCTGGTCAAGGCATATGCCTGGGTTGCAGGCCAAGTCCCCAGTAGGGGGCACGCAAGAGGCAACCACATATTGATGTTTCTCTCCCTCTCTCTCTCACTTCCCCTCTCTCTAAAAATAAAATAAATAAAATCTTTTTAGCCCTGGCTGGTGTGGCTCAGTGGATTGAGTATGGGCTGGGAACCAAAGGGTCCCTGGTTCGATTCCCAGTTAGGGCACATGCCTGGGTTGCGGGCCAGGTCCCCAGCAGGGGGCGTGTGAGAGGCAACCACACATTGATGTTTCTCTCCCTCTCTTTCTCCCTCCCTTCCCCTCTCTCTAAAAATTAATAAATGAAATCTTTAAAAAAATCTTTTTAAAAATTAAAGAAATAAAAAATAAAAAGAACCTTATAAATAGAGTATCAAGATTTGTAGATAAAACTTAAAATGTTCAGAACATTTATGTTTATAATTGTAATAAAGTTCATTATATAAATAATACCTAAGTTTTAAATTACTCACCATTCTAAGTAGCATGGTGAAATCTCATGACGTATTGCTTTGTTCTGCCCAGGAAGTGAATCATCATTTTGTCCAACATATTAGCCCTTTATATGCTACTTCCCCATGAGTCACTTAGTAGCCATCTCTGTTACAAGATCAATCTATCATGTATCACAGTGCTGGTGTTCAAATAACCCTTTTTTTACTTAATGATAGCCCCAAAGTGAAAGAATAATGATGCCAGCAATTCAGATGGACCAAATAGAAGCCATATAGCATATCTATGCATAGGGGAAAAAATATAGTATATGTAGGGTTTGGCACTGTCCTCAGTTACAGGCATTCAACAGAAGGTGTTGGAACATGTTCCCCATGGATAAGGGGACTACTCTATACTGGCTTTCACCAGTGTGCTGTATATTTTCATGTGTTCTTACATTACTAACTGGTGTGCTTTCATTTCCACTTGAACAATTTCTTTCAACATTTCTTATAAGGCAGGTATAGTGGTGATAAACTCCCTCAGCTGTTATTTGTTAAGAGAAGTCTTTATCTTGGTTTCACTTCTGATGGACAATTGGACTGGGCAAAGTATTCTTGGTTAGCAGTTCTTTTTTTTTCAGCACTTTCAATATATCATTCCTCTCTTTCCTGGCTTGTAAAGTTTCTGCTTTCAAATCTGCAGACACCCTTATAGGGAGGTGCCCTTGTATGAGAGAATTTTTTTCTCTTGCTCCTTTTAAAATTTTCTCTTTGTCTTTGATTTTAGACAGTTTTACTATAATGTGTCTTAAAGATGATCAGTTTGAATTGAAGTTATTAGGTCAGTAGCTTTATGAAACTGGATATTAAAAATCTCCCCAGATTTGAAAAGTTATGTCATTATTTCTTTAAATAAGCTTTCTGCCTTTTCTTTCCCTCTTCTCTTTCTGGACTCCAATGAAACGTAGATTATTTCTCTTAATGGTGTCCTATAAGTCCACAGAATTTCTTTACTCATCTAATTCTTTTTTTCATTTGCTGCTCTTATTCCAAATGATCCATCTTCAAACTCACTGACACAACCTCTTTGGTCCAGTCTTGAACCAAAAGCTCTTGAAGCTCTCTATTGAATTCTTCAGTTTGATCATAGTATTCTTCAGCTCAGAAATTTTTGTTTGGTTCTTTTTTACATTTCTGTCTCTATCTTGTACTTCTCACTTTGTTCTTGCATTCTTTTCCGGGTTTTGTGAAATTGTTGAGCTGTGTTCTCTTGTAGCTCTCTGAGTACCTTTGGATCGATTACTTTTGAATTTTTTGTTGGTCAATTCTTGCATCTTCATTTCTTGGGGTCAGTTACTGCAAGTTTGCTGTATTCCTTCGGTGGTGTGATGTTTTGCTGATAAGGCATTACACAGGCTAATAAGAAGCTGCTAGGGTCCTGGCTGTAAGCATGTACTTCAGGGCTGCAAAGTCTCACCACAGGTGCAAAAACAGCAGTAAAGGCCAGTAGTGAGAATCAGGGCAACTGCATGCAAGTACACAGCTGGCAAGACTAGCCCAAATATGCACAAACAGGTGGGGTCAGGCTGTGGTCAAGCTGGTGTCTCACACTCACACAGCCACCAAGGACTGAGCTGCCTACCGGTCCTAGGATCTGGAAGGGGCAGGAGTGGGAAATGGAGAGTGACTCAGGCAGCTGGTAGCTGCAAATACAAATACCTGTGGAGCAAAAAAAGTGCATGAAATATGCAGCATCTATGGCAGCTGTACCAGCTGTTTACTGGTGGTTTCTTTAGTGGTGAAAACTTCTGGGGTCCTCTGCAGAGCAGGTCAATAGGAGTTGCAATCACTTAGCCTTGCTCTTCATCCTAAACCTAGTTATCTCTATACATCTAGCTTTGCCAGTCTCCTGGCTTGAAACCAAGTGGGTCCTTCCTACAGTACCCAGAAAGGCTGGGGAAGCTGCTTGCTGACCCCACTTTCCCCATCCCAGCAAGGGGAACTCCTAGTTGGGGAGTTCCCTTTTGGTGCTGAGCAATTCTGGCTCGGGGGTTTGGGATGATGCAGGCAAAATGAAGCTGTCCTTCCTCCCTGTTTTGTGTGGTTATTCTCAGAGGGGTTTTTGTTTTGTTTTGTTTTTGGCTCCACTGTGCTGCTGAAGTTTCTCAAGTAGACACCAGAGTTCTCCCAGAGCTTTTTTTGCTCGTGAATAATAGCTAGTTGTTGATCTGGGAGGGTGAGGGGAATAGAGGATGGGGTCTCTTACTTTACCATCTTAGTGATGTCATCTCAATGATCCAATTTTTTAGATGAGTAAACTAAGTCCCAGGAAAGACAAACAGCATAACAAATTTCATTCATTCATTCAATATTTAGTGAGCACCAACCCTGTGGCAGACCGTCCCAGTGTCTCTAGCACATTTTGATGTGCGAGGCAGACAATAAACAAGCAAGAAGTAAATTACTTCAGTTAAAGGTAAATGCTGTGATGGCAATAAAAAAAGGTGATGTGATAAAGCTGAGAGGGGTTCTTGAATGAGCTCATTAAGGAAGGCCTCTCTAGGACTTGCCTCTGAACTAAATGATATGCACTAAATGAGAAGGAGCCAGCCATGAGAGGAGGGACAATCCAGACAGAGAACTGTAAGCATAAAGACCCTGGGACAGTGATCAGCTGGATGAGTTAAAGCAAGAGCTAAAAGGCCAGTGTGGCTGGATCATGAAGAGAAATGGGAGAATCAGTGTTGTGCTAGGAAGGGCTTAACAACAAGCCTTCGGAGAAAAAAAAGTCGCAATTTGTAGCATTTACCAATTTGCAAGGTGTAAAAATACTTCCACCTCCCAACCTACCAACGTGAAGTCACTAAATGCAAAGTTGGAAAGGGGTGCACGTGGCCAGTGCTCATGACCAAGTACGGGCAGCTTCTGCACACCAGTGAGAGTGCATGAGAGGAACCGGAGAGACAGATGAAGGCCATATGACTCAGGTTTTGTAGGCAACGCTGAGGAGTTTGGATCTGTTTCAAGATCATTGCGAAACTCTGAGAGGACTTTAAACAAAAAGTAACACTGCCAGATTTATGTTTGTAAAGCATACACTAACCACTGTATGGAGAATGAACTGTACAAGTGCAGGAGTGGAAGCTGAGACACTTCCAATTAGGAGGCTACTGCACCATCCAAGGGGCGGTGGTGGTTTGGACTAGCATGCTTCCAAGCTTCTCTAGTGGAGGACAAAGAAGGAGTAAAGAGGTTTGTGATACTGATTTAGAGGCCTTTCTAGTCGATTGGATATGTGGATGAGGAAAATAAATGAATCAAAGATAACTTCTTAGATTTTTTCATGAGGGTAACTAGGTAAATCTTGGTGTCATTTACTGAGAAAGACCAGGAGAAGATCAGGTTTAAAGCAGGTGGTGAGTCAAGGATTCTTTTTTGGCTATGTTTCATTTGAGACACCAATTAGATGCTCAAGTGAAGGTGTCAAACAGTCAAAAAAGTATGCAAGCCTCAAGTTCAGAGAAAACGCCTAAGCTGGAGATATAAACTAAGGAATGGACAGCACACAGAAGGTTCAGGAAGCAATGAGACAAGATCAGACAACCTGAAAAGAAGGCAGACCTTGAACTAAGCTTGGGGCATGCCAGCAGTGAGAGATCTGAGAGGAGGAACCAGCAAAGTGATTGAAAAGGGCAGCTGGGACAGAGGGAAAGTAGGAGGAAAACCAGGGGAGTGAGCATCACAGAAACCAAAGCAAGGAAGCACTTCAGAAAGGAGGAAGTGTTACTTGCATCCGGTGCTGCTGATAGGAACAAAGGAAGACATAGAAGTGACCTCTACATGGAGGTCAATGGTGGCCTTGACCTAAGGGGCTGAGGGGAAAGGTGGCTATAGAATGTAGGAAGAATTGGATGATGCAGGTGTGGACACAGCAAATAAAAGTAGGAGTCTCTGGGAAGGAACAAAAAGAAGTAGGGTGGTGGCTAGAGAGAGACATGGGGGCAGGGGAGGGTTTCTTCACGAGGGCAGACACCTGAGCATGTTCAGAGTTAATGGCAATAAGCCAGGAGAGAAGGAGTCGGTGATATAGGTGAGAGAAGAATCCTGAGCAGGCCAGGAAGAATAAAGCCAGAGCTCAAGATAAGGGTCATCCTCAGGGTCACCTCATCTACCACAGCGGAAGGTAAGGCATATGGATTCCATGTTGTGGTGGGAAGAGAGAGTTCCTGCCCAATTGCCTCTGTTGTTTCAGTAAAAGACAGCTGGGTGTGGGGCTGGGCGTGGGGCCAGCCGTGGGGCTGGGCGAACATGAAAACACTCATCCCTCCGGTTCAGCCTTCTCCTGTCTCCCACACTGAATGCAATTTTACTCAATGCCCTGAACTTTTTCATTCCTTTTGTACTGGTTCCTCTGATCCTACCCTGACTCACAATGCTCTCTCTACAAAGTAAAATATTTACATTTTTTAAACAAAGTATCTGGAAATACCGTAAGAGTTCCTCAAAAATTGCCTCTTGATAACAGGAGCATCTCGGGCTAGTGAGGAAATTTTGTTCTTCCAGACCTGACTCCACAGCTATTCACATGGACAAATAATGTGAAACTTGGACACACAACTCCAGGCTGGTCCAGAATAGCAGCATTCCGCACATTTGACCACCATCCTCCATCCATAGAAAGTGAGCTCTGGATTACCTGCCCAGAAGAGGGGAGGGATGGGTGCCCCAGAGCCACTTACATTCCTCGCCAACTCCTTGCAAGTGGTGTGTTGGGATTTGAATACAGTCTGTGGAATGTCTGCATACTTGACACTTATCCCTGTTTATCATCATAAGTGGATGGAACTCAAGCATAAATACCCATGCATTTCCCTTTCCCGGTAATGACATCAGAGACATTTGCATCTGCCACCCCAGAGCAAAGAAAGGCAGGCCTCCAAGCAAACAGGAGGAGGCTCCTGTCTGAAAAATGAATTCTTTCACCCACAGCTATTTTTTTCTATCAGTAGAAATACTTAGAGACTGAGCTGGCTAATGAGAGCCTGAGACACGTGTGGGAAAATTCTGGTCCCTGCTGCTGCAGCTGCTACTGTTATTGAGTAATCACTCTGAATTCACTGTCTCCACCAGAACTCTGCCTCTGCTTCCTTGGGAAGTCCCCAGGACAGGGAGTTTGCTATTTCTAAGGCTGAAAATGGAATATTTGTGAAACTTCCTTTGCCAGAAAAAAACAGTGACCTTTAAATTTTCACCGAAAGAGAATGATGTAAGTGCTATAATAAGGTTCCGTCAGTCAGCTAAGAATCTCTCATCTTTGGCATGACCTCAACAGCGTCCCTGAGAGGCCACTGGAGGTGGTTCCCACTCACCCTTCCTCCTTCCACCAACCCTCCACTCTCAGGAGATTTTAGGTCCATTTACTAAGATTAAGAATGAAAAGGGCTCATCAATAAGAACTCTGTGGTCCCTTCCTGAGGTTGTTTCCCAAACCTGTCTCAGAACATCTCTCCATGACCTCTTGCTCTTCAGCTACTTGGCCTCCCTGTGTGAGGAAGAAACATTCTACCTGGTCACGAAAAAGTTCTCCTTGAACTTCAGGCTGCTCATCCTCAGCTGAGGCCTCCTGCAGGTCTCTTCCTGGCTGCAGGCTCTTTACTCAGAGGCTCATCCTTTACTCCCAACCCTGTCTCCCTTCCCTCTTCCCAGACCAGAAGACTCATTTCTAACCAACTCCTGAGATACCTCCCTTGACCTCTCCATGTTCTGGACTGATCTGCTGTGTCCTTTATCTTTGTAAGACATCACCCTGACTGGTGGGCTGGTACATGTTCCTCCTGGGAAGTTTCCCCAAAGCAGCTGCTGAAGTATAAGGAGAAACAGAGGAAGGAGGGATGGGGGAGGAGGAGAAACAACTTTTTACTGAGAACCAAATGTAACTAGTGTATTGGGCAGCCTGGACTTGGTGAATTACAGACAAAAAATAGCTTTATTTTCCTCCAGCAGCAGCTTTTCATGGCCTCTGTCCAACGTCCCTGACAGAGATGGCAGGTGCAAACTCTTTCACCTGATTCTGTGCCTCTCCCCAAACCCCATTCAGAGAACAGGACAGGAATTTTTAGGTTCACAGCCCCACGAGGATGGGAGAAGAGGAAACAGCAACAAGGGGGAAGACAAGATTTTTGGTCAGTAAGGAAATTCCCTGGGAGGACTTAGTTCACAGTCACAACACTAGAAAGCAGTTGGACAAGTGGCCACTTATCCTCAGTGAGCAGTGGACAAGCTGAGAACCAGCCAACACCCGGGACCTTTGTGAGTGGTTGTGGAGGGTAAAATGAGGAAGAGGTTTGGGAGCTGAGAAATACTTAGAGACCAAAGAAAAGCACATATTGAGTGATTCTGTTGATATAAAACTCCAGGAAATATAGGCTAAACTGTAGTGGCAGAAAATCAGGTCAGTGTTGCCTGAAAATGAAAGAGGGAGGAGAGAAGGTCGCAAAGAGGCCAAAGGAACCTTACGAGGGGATGAGCAGTTTGCTGTCTTGATTGTGGTGATGGTTTCACAATCAAAACATATAAACTGCACAATGTAAATATGTGCAGTTTTCTATATGACAGTTTTACCTCAGTAAATGGCTTCTTGAAAGTGCCTGCAGGGCTGTGAGGGAATTCTCATTTGTTGCTGACTCAAGATCAACATGACAACAACTGAACATCTGGGTAATAATAAAACGACATTAACAGGGGAAAAACAAAAAGTTATAGCCACAGACCACACTTCCCACACCAGCAGAAGACAGCAGGTTTATTCTGTAAAAGTGGAATAAGGGTCTTGGGGCTGGAGGACACCAGGCACATGTGAAGGTGGGGAAAGTGTCAAAGGGGATGGTTCATGGAAGGCACTCAGTGCTGAGAGGCCCCACCACCGCCACTCAGAGGGTGGGATCGGGCCTTGGCCCTGTTGCGGCACTCACGGAGCCCACCCCCGGCCCTGGGATGAGGCCAACACTGGGAGTGGGGTTCTCCAACCCAATGGCCCTGCCCTCAAGTGCCAGCCCTCACAGCCACCAGGCCTCACCCATATAGTCAGACCTTCCAGTCAGCTTTTGTGTTACCCACTCACGTAGAAGCAGAGGAGATGGGATCACTAAACATCTGCAGAAAGCTTCTAGCTAGAAGAAAATCAAAACAAAAAATTAGAGGGAAGAAAGAGACTTTTCAAAGATAAGGAAACTTAAAAAATAGAAACACTATTAGGAATACCCTCAGAATAATAAGATAGTAGGACCATGAAATAAGAACAAAATACTACAGGGATAGGAAGAATATTCAAGGAACAAAAAAATGTGATAAGAGAAATGAAAACTTAATAAAAGAACTGGGAGATAAAGTTAAACAAATCTCCCAGAAAGTAAAGGAAACAGAAAAAGACTTAGGAAACAGGACAGAAGCAAGAACAGAAGAGACTTTGCTTGGGGAGGTGGGCACACAATGCAGTGTGCACCTGTGGCTTTACTGAGCTGTACACTTGAAACCTGTATGGTTCTGCCACCTACGTCACCCCGATGAATTTAATTTAAAATTAATTAATTAATTATTATATATTAAAGAACAGATCAGGGAGACTCAGATGCTAAAAACAGAAGATCCAGAAAAAGAGACGAGGAAAACACGGAAAGGGAAAAAAGGCACTTAATCATATATCAGTTAATAAAGTTTTTGGAACTTGAAGGACATGAATTTCCAGGTTGAAATAGCCCATCAGATGTCTACCATAATAAAAGAACACCCACATCATGAAACACTGGGAATAAAGAGATAATCCTATAATATTCCAGACAGGAAACAAGTCATATGGAAACAACTGGACATTTGAATGGTGTCAGACTTCCCAGCCGCAATACTGGCAGTTAGAAGAAAATGGAGTGATGTCCTAAAAACCATGAGGTAAAATTAATTCCCACCTAGAAGTCTATATCTAGCCAAACTATCAACCAATATTAGTGTAGAATAAAGACATCCTCAGACATGAGGATTTTTTCCCCTGAAAAAATTCTTACTTCCTAAGCATCTTTTCCCAAGAATCCACTAAAAGCGGTAAACCAAGGTAGATGAACACATAGAAACAAGAAGGGGGTCAAAGACGGGAGGGTGAGGTGGGGTGTACTGAGGGTGAGGAGCCAGTGAAGCGTGCATGGCAGTCCAAGGTGAAGCAGCTCAGAAAGCTCTAAGAAACATTCTTTTCCTGAGATGAGAGAGACTGCCTTATACATCTGGATGTCTTAAGAAGAAATTTAAACAGTTAGTGGGAATTTAGAGTTGAATCCATGATAATCAGAGGTAGATTTACTGTGAAGGTAATCAGAGTTAAATTTAGGATGCTTCATCTGCAAGATCCCCTTCCAAGCCCCTGTGCTTATATTTGTAATTTGTATTTGTTCTCACCAATAAAAATTATATTCAGCTCTAATGATAAGTACAGAAAAACCAAGCAAATGAAAGAATAATTATTAAGTCAGGGGAAAATAAAATGTTGAACTGGAAAGGAAAAATAGCTACTTTACTAAGCTCTAAGTGGCATTTACACCTTCATAATAATATAGTAGTAATTATTGATCTAAGAAAATTAAGCTATAGCTGTATTAGGAGGGCTGGGGAGTGGGAAAGGTAGACATGTGTGGTGGAGGTTGGGGCAGGACAAAAAACTTAAATCCTAATTTTCCACAGTGGGAAGATCGTCATTAATAACTAAAACTTAAAGTTAAAGAAAGTGTGTCGTTGCTGAGTGGGGCCTAACACCACATGGGAGAGACAGCTCAAGAAGACAGGCATCCGATCCTTCTCCTAACAAAGCTTAGACCTATTCAACTCTTCACATGCAAAATTTTGACTTTAAAAAAATACAAAGTAATAAAACTGTACAATTTTTTCAAAACTAAATTTTAAAAGGAAAGGAAAACCAGTTTCGACAGTCTTATTTCAGTAATTAAAACTCACCTCAGGCTAGTCCATCCAGTCATAATCAAAACTTCAAACTTTCATTCAAAATCAAAACTCAGTCTCACATGTGACCATCATGCCATCTTTACTCTGAAAAATAGCAATTAAAGAGGAAAGAAGCATTAGCATGCTTGTTCATGCGGTGTGTTTCTGTGTCTGTGTGTGCAAAGCAAGCATGACAAAGCATTGAGGACTGCTGGTCAGGAAGATGAGTGTGCAGATGTCCCATGCGCCGTGATTCAGACTTGTCTGAATGTCGATGGTGGTCACGATGAGAACTGGGGAGGGTGGAGAGGAGGGAAGAATACCAACCCACGTTTGAGAGTCTCTCTCCAGCCCCTGCTCAGCCTGACCTTTGACCCTAGGCAGGAGAGCATGTCTATCCTTTTGCTTTTCCCCTTCCCCTCCCTCTTCTGCCCCTCCTGTCTCCCCTGGTTTGGAGCCTAGGAAGAGGCAGTGAGAACTAGAGAAAGTCTCCTCTTGTGGGACTTGCCAGCCAAACCAAACCTCCCCGGGGCAGGGGGGTTGGGGTGCCTGGCTGAGGCCAGAGCTTAGACATAGGTCCAGGCAGGTGTGGTGAGCAAGTTGGGTAAGCAGTGGAAAGATGCTCATTGGCATGAGCTGATCTGCATATGGGAGCAGGAGAACCTTCACAGGAATGACCAGGAGGCAAAGCAGGGCATCCTTCCTGAGTTCCTGTCTCTGCTCTGGCACAGCAAGTCTCAGAGAAAGGAACTTGGAAGAGTTCTTCACCAGAGACTCTGTCAGGTGTTATATAAACATGCCTGGGACACAGGGAGAGGGCATGGACGGGTCCCTCCCTCTTCTGTCCTCATGCAGAAGCCTGGTGCCTACACACACGCAGGTCCTCAGAGAACAGCCCCTCCACAGAGAGGGGCCCCTGGCATGGATATCAGGCTTCTCTGTTGCTCCTGGCTGCATGGCTAGTGCTGTGCCCTCACAAAGCTCCCTGCTAAGCTGATTTTGTGTGTGAGAAAGCCTCAGAGGACTCAAAGATAAGCCAGAGAGACTTGAACTTCTGGTCAGCAGGGCACAGAGGCAGGGAAACTGGAATTATATTGCTTCTGCAGACCCTTTGCACCCACACAGTTGTGAGGCTCAGAGGGTCTTGTTTACAAAGGTGTAACTTACATTTTTAAAGAATGCACAAATTGAAAGTGCATAATTTGATCATTTTGACCAGCATACACCAATGAAACTATTACCACAATCAAGATAATGAATGTATCCATTACCCCCAAAAGCGTCCTCACACCTGTGTGACTCTCTCCCCAGCACTGCCCCTCAACACCAGGCAACTACCGATGTTTTCTGTACCCACAGGTTAGTTTGCGTTTTCTAGAGTTTTATATACATGAGATCGTACATGAGTGTGCAGCCTTCGTGTCTGTTTCTTTGAGCATAATTTCTTTAAGATTAACCACACTGTTGTGTGTGTCTGTAGTCCACTCCACATTACTGCTGCGTAGCGCTCCACAGTATGAATGGACCAGGGTTTGTTCATCCAGTCACCTGTTTTGACATTGACTTGTTTCCGCTTTTAGTAATGGCATATAAATTTGCCAAGAGAATTCCTGTATAAACATCTGTTTTCATTTCTCTCCAGTAAATAAAACCTGGGAGCAGAAGGGCTGGTCATACGGTAGATATATGTTTAACTTTTTATGAAACTGTCCAACTATTTCCCAAAGTGGCCATACTGTTCTGTACTCCCACCAGTAGTGCATGAGAGTTCTAGTTTCTCCCATGGCCAGTTTTTCACTTGGGACATACTCATAGCTGTGTGCTGAGGTGCAGAGTCAGGAGTCACACTGGCATTTTCTTTGGCACCCAGAACAGTGCCAGGCATAGAGAAAATATTTGGTGGTTGATTTCCAGTCTTTTACTAAGTGGAATTACTTACAGACTGGTACTTCCATTGGGTGAAAGTGTGCCCAGTGAAGGGTCATATACAAACACACGGACAGGGCACACCTGGCAGGATAGGTATGGATGAGAAGGTAACATGGCTGTACTTCTGGCCTATCACCAAGGAAAATGCTAATTCAGTAGCCATGGGCAATGAATCACTTAACTTCCCAGGGGATCAGTGATTTTATCTGTAAAATGGGAACACGGGAATAACTGACTCAGCAAAGTTTATGGATGATCAAAATTACATACATCAGGGAACATCTTGCTATAGTACCTTTTAGAAATTTCATCTCTATGAGAAGTGCAAATGCCAAATAATTTAATGATTACATCAGACACAAAGGAAGGGGACTTTTTGAGTCTTATGTTTTACTAAGAAATTCACATTTATTTCATTTTCATAACTACCTTATGAGGAACGTAGAGGTTCCTCCATTTAAGATGATAGAAAAATCCTATCTTTCTGACTCCAAAGCCCAGGTTTTTCTTACTATGATGAGAAATGAAACTAGTGCCGTCCAGACCACCGGGGCCCTGCGCATGGGAACTCCGTCCTGCAAACTGAGCAGACCTGCAGCTTCATAATAATCTCCTCAGGCATCCTCAGCCAATCCTTAAACAAACAGTTTGGCCAGGCCTCGCCTCTGGAGACAAAGTTGCTGAGGATTTGTGGATGAAAAGGGGCCACATACTAACTGACAAGCTCAGGGGAGGCCTGCGTGGCAGACTTACAAACAGAGACCTAGCGTAACCACACGGGATGGTCTGAAATTAACATTTATTAACTAAAAGCAGTTTATGACAGGTAGTCATGTCCTAGGCTCAAATCTTCCCTGACAAAAGTCAATCTTTACCTTAATTAAGCTTGTCTATTGTCTTTTTGCATCTACAATAACATACCTTTGGAATGTCAAAGCAATTTCCTTTTTCTGGATCCCTCAAAGCACGGATACCACACTTCACACAGGAGGGAGACCACAAATCCCCTCATTGTTATTATCATGTTAATTGTTGACTGTTAACCACCCTGTTCCCATGTATGTAAAAGAAGTATGTTACTTTTCATCCAATCCCAAAGGTTTCCCTGATTTGCTTCACCCTGCCTCTCTAATCTACCACCAATAGATTTCACATAACCCACTTACATCCTCTCTTTAGATTGTAATGCAGAAAATAAGGTGCAAAACTGCCATTTTCTGGAGCATTTTACCAATCCACTGAGGTATTGCTTCCTGGCAATTATCATCAGGTTGGCTCAAATAAACTCAGAAATTCTCTACAGGTTTGAACATTTCTTACATTGACAGATTTAAAAGAAAACAAATTTGGCTCACCTCTGTTCCACTGGAGAGTGACTAAGGCCAGATCTGTGAGGAGCAGAAGACAGCCCACCTGTCCTCACACCAGAGTCTTTAGGACTCAGCCTTATTTCAGGAGGCCCTGGTGTGCTGAGCCTGCACGGAGACAGTGACCAGCTCTAAGAAAGAAGCCCTGGGACCAGCAGTTAGAGAAGACTTCAGGGGGCACATAAGAGATGCCATCGTATTCCAGAGGGCCCTCTTGTGGTATCAGCATTTCTGTCACCTTTGAGGGCACATCATGGACAAACAGATGAGACTCACAGACGAGTCCATGGATGTTGGTTTAGTGGAAGGGACAACCTTTTAATAACAGAACTGTCCAGCTGTGGAGGGGGCTGCTTCACAGGGTTACTTGTCCCATCTTTGCTGGAATGCAACAGGTGGTACTTAGTCCTACCCTGAGGAAGAGGCTGGACTAGGAAGACAGCTCCAAAATACTAAAAGATAGAAGATATAGGCACATACTAGAAATTTTCTCAAGTTTTTGCTTAATGAAACTGAAGACTAAGACAGGAAATGCCAAATTAGAATTGAACAGAGATTGCCTTATGACAATGCAAGTGGATGGTAATAAAGTTAAGGGTTCTAGGGCCTGGCTTAATTACAGTGGTGAGGCAGGGTAGGGCAATTTCCCAGAATGTTACATAATGCTGGGCATGGGCAAGCCCAGCTGGAGAGGGTCAGAAAGGAAGGGCTTCTACACAGGGGTGTACTGCTAGTTGTCCAAAGAAGAAGGGTACCCCTTTCAGGAGCCCAGAATAGAATATTCCTGAGAATAGAACTATTAGTGCTTTTTTAAATTTTTATGTATTTATTTTTAGAAACAGGGGAAGGGAGAGAGAAAGAAATGGAAAGAAACATCAATGTGAGAGAGAAACATCAATAGGTTGCCTCTTGTGCACGTCCCAAATGGGGATAGAACCCGCAACCCAGGCATGTGCCCTGACCAGGAATCAAACCTACAACATTTTTTGCTTTATGGGACAACACCCAACCACCTGAGCCACACAGGTCAGGGCAACAGAACTGTTTTGAAATATGTTTTAAATATTTTTCTTATTGTAACAAAAGTAGTATGGTTGTTATAGAAATTTTTAAATCAAGAAAAGCACAAAGGAGAACATTAAAAACATCTGTGATCCCACTACCAAACTATTTCTGTTGTTGACAAAGGATGGCATATATCCAGCCATTCATTTGTTTTTGTAAAATAGAATCATAATACATACACTGCTCAGGTACTGAAATACAGACCAAAATTGAAAAACACATTTATTACTTCATCTGTGTCAATGAGTTTACATTATCATTTTATGAAGAACTCTCAAAAGCTAACAATAACAAAGTCAAACACCTTGAATTAAAAAAAGGTGAATATTATTAACATAAAATTCATTTAAAAATTTGAAAAGCAAAATTAGCCAACACTGCTAAAAGTGTGGGAGATGCTGGTGGCAGTGTCAGGGACACAGCCATCCTGGAGGACAATTTGGCAATAAGGTACCATGAATTTTATTTTTAGAAATTCATCCCTAAGGAACTTCATCCCAAGGATTATATAAATATTTGCCTTCATTTTCTTTTATTTTCTTGTTCTTTGTTTTGATTTAACTCAAAATAGCTGTAACAGAAACATTAAAAATATCTCCAACAGGGGCTCTCTGCCTCCTGGGCTGGCTCCCTCTGGCTCTCAGGCTCTTCCTCCTCTTCCTCAAAGATGCCTGGAGCAGCAGCCTGCATTTCCCAACAGACAATATTGGCTCATGTAATTATCAAGAAGCCCCATGGTCTGGCATTTGGAAGCAGGAGACAAAGGAAAGCTGATGTAT
The DNA here is from genome assembly GCA_028533065.1 of Trachops cirrhosus. NCBI lineage: Eukaryota > Metazoa > Chordata > Mammalia > Chiroptera > Phyllostomidae > Trachops > Trachops cirrhosus. Next base: position 89,676,302 of record CM052543.1, on the reverse strand, counting down.
TTCAAAGGCTTGAAAACCAGGAGAACCAACTCCCGTCTGTCAGTGACTGGGTGTGACCGAACATTCCAGACTCTGTCCACTTATCCACCTGGCTCTCAGAGTTCCAGGCAAGATGGAGGCATAGGTAGATATGCCTCACCTCCTCACACAACCAAAAGAAGGAAAGAACTAATTTAAAAACAAAATACAACCCAGAACTGCCAGAAAACCAAACCCTATGGAAGTCTGACAACCAAAGATTTAAAGAAGAAACATTCATCCAGATCACACCACAATACAGCAAAGTAAGTTGCTGCACCCTGCCAAGCACCTAAGGTTCCGCCCCTTACAATGCAACAGGTGCACGGAGACAAAGAAATATGGCCCAAATGAAATCATAGATCAAAACTACAGAAAAAGAACTAAGTGGTGAGGAGATAGCCAACCTATCAGATGCAGAGTTCAAAACACTGGTAATCAGGATGCCCACAGAAATGGTTGAGTATGGTTGCAAAATAGAGGGAAAAGTGAAGGCTATGAAAAGTGAAATAAAAAAAATATATACAGAGAACCAACAATGAAGGGAAGGAAACCAGGACTCATCAATGATTTGGAGCAAAGGGAGAAATAAACATTCAACCAGAACAGAATGAAGAAACAAGAATTCAGAAAAATGAGGAGAGGCTTAGGAACCTCTGGGATAACTTTAAACATTCCAACATCCAAATCATAGGGGTGCCAGAAGGAGAAGAGGAAGAGCAAGAAATTGAAAGCTTATTTGAATAAATAATGAAGGAGAACTTCTCCAATCTGGCAAAGGAAAGAGACTTCCAGGAAGTTCAGGAAGCTCAGAGAGTCCCAAAGAAGTTGGACCCATGGAAGCACACACCAAAGCACATCATAATTACATTAGCTGAGATTAAAGATCAGGAGAGAATCTTAAAAGAAGCAAGAGGAAAGGAGACAGTTACCTACAAAGGAGTTCCCATTAGACTCTCAGCTGATTTCTCAAAAGAAACCTTGCAGGCAAGAAGGGGCTGGAAAGAAGTATTTGAAGTCATGAAAGACAAGGACCTACATCCAAGATTACTCTATCCAGAAAAGGTATCATTTAGAATGGAACAGCTGGTAAAGAGCTTCCCAGATAAGGTCAAGTTAAAGGAGTTCCTCATCACTAAGCCCTTATTATATGAAATTTAAAAGGACTTATGTAAGAAAAAGAAGAAGATAAAAACTATGAACAGTAAAATGACAACAAACTCACAACTATCAACAACTGAACCTAAAAAACAAAAAACAACTAAGCAAACAACTAGAACAGGAACATAACCACAGAAATGGAGATTAGAAGGAGAGAGAAAAAAAGGGAATGGGAAGGAAGAGAATAGGGGAAAAGATACAGGGAATAAGAAGCATAAATGGTATTTATGGGGAGTGGGGGTTAAAAATAGTTTAGGAAATGGAGAAACCAAAGAACTTATATGCATGACCCATGGACATGAACTAAGGTGGGGGTAATGCTGGAGGGAATGGGGGTACTGGGTAGAGGCATATAAAAGGAAAAAAGAATGGGACAACTGTAATAGCATAATCAATAAAATATACTTTAAAAAATATCTCCAACACTTTACTCTCAGTTATTGTTGATTGATGATACATGATTATTTAGTTCTTGCTTGTTTCCAACAACAAGCTTTAAACTTGTATAGTTATATATGAATCAAATGATTCAGTTATTAGTCTTGAATTTAAATGTTCTCCCACATGAAAATTATTAAAATTAATAACTATAAGCTAGCCATTAATTGGTTTTCAATGAAATGCGCACATACATACAGGTTGCATATAGGTTGTATCATTCTGAGTGCAAAATATTAATGTTTGTAAGATGTACAGTGGAGTAGTATCACAGACAAATTTAACTTACAATCCAATATATGAGATGAAAAGGAAGCAATAAGGAAGGTAACAGTAAATCCCATAGCAATGCAGCTCTTCAATGGAAGGATGCCCTTGGGGACACCCAGAAGAGTGCTGTCACTGTGGTGTTCCCTCAATCACTGTCAGTTCACATTCTGACTCTTAGAGGGAAAGCATCTTGCCAGAGTTTGTGTGATTCTAGTGTCTAAAGGTTTGTGTTGTGTATACAAAGTAGCCCCTAAACAAACACCAACTTAGTTCAATTGGTCTTCTACCAAAGAAACAGTCATTTCTTCCAACACTGGGGGACAAACTGGCTGTGATGGTCTGTCAAGAATAAGCGTAATGTTCCATCTTATTTTATGCACTGACATTTGAAGCTAACCTCTGGGTATGACACAACTCCATTCTGCTATAATGTAAGTTAAAATACCATGATTTTTACAGTGCCCTAATATTGCCAGCACAACTTAACCTAAAGCTGAGTTCGTTCCTCGCATTAAGCCGTGTGTTCCTGTGACACTAACATATCACTGGCCAGGAAAATCTCATAATGAAAAGATTAGCATGTCATAAAATCTGGACAAAAAAGCTACCAGAGTTGATCAGTCTTGGTGCAATTCGAGATACAATTTTCAATTAGAAAATAGTGGGACTGGAGCTGACAGTCACTTTGCTTTGTCACACTGGGTGCTCACGAGGATCTTCTGCAGCCTCCTTCACACTGACAGCTACATTCTACTGACAATACCCCTTAAACACTTGGCCTTAACCTCAGCACCACCCCAGTTCAGGGTCTACTTCTAAAAGCACCTTTCTAATGGAAATGTCTCTGCCCTGAATGAAGATGGGACTGTGAATATTACCACTAGCAAGGCTGTCATGTCGTAGAATTTAGGTTATTTTGATAGATATTGATTTCCTTGACTACACCTTTGAAAAGGACCTCAGCTTCTTCTGGCCAGGTAGGATTTCTAATGGGGCTGTAGATGAGGATAGAAAATCCCTCAGAGAAGACCTTCAACAACCACATTTGGAAAACCTGGACGAGAGGCAGTGGCACCATCTGGTGGGAAAATTTGCTTGACTCTTCAGATTCTGTCTCATCCAAAGGTCCACAACTGTCTGCCTTTGGTAGAGAGGGCAAGTCTTGAATATTTAGGAAATCAAGAAATGGTTCGGGCAGTTCTTCATTTTCTAAAATGACAGCCTGTAAATGTTTCCAAACCTTTTCATTGTTGTTCAAGACTTTTGGGTCTAGCTCCCTAACATGTTTAGACAGAATTTCTGGAGTTTTAAGACATTTCATAAAGTTCTTGTGCAAGACATGAAACTTGCTGTACCTTTTCTCAACAAAATATTTTTTCCATTCATTGGCACTTCTATCTTAAACACCATGTTTCCCCACTTCAGGTCACTCTCCTTGTGGTGAAAGGATGGGAGGGAGCCTCCATGGCCATGCCAGCCTGCCAGCCGGCCTTTACTGTCTTCTGGTAATTTTATAATTTCATTTTTAATATGTTCAAGACTTTGATTTATTTGGAATTTAATTTGGTATGAAGAAGAGAATGTAATCTTTTCATTTTTTATTTTTCCAAATGGTTTATTAGTTCCCAAATACCACTTATTAATTAATCCACACTTTCCCCCTCTGGTAAACATTGGAAGTTTGTCTGAAGTATAAACCGTGACCTATGTGCCTACATTTGAGGAAATCTTGGATTGAAAGTCAGAAGACGCTGTTTCCTCCCTGAAAGCTATGACATGATGAGTCAGTCTGTCACTTCCCTTCTTTTCACTTTGTTTCTATGAACTCCCTCCATCTAAACTCTGCAAGGCCACTGGTTCAGTTCTGTAGAAATTCCCAGGTCCTGCAGACAAAGAACTAACTCATATGGGGAAGTCTGGGAAATGCTTACCTACTCAGTTAAGCCTACCTTACATGATGACTTAAACTGTCTGGAGCCTAAATCATCATTTTCCTCCCCAAACCATTTCCTCTTGCAGACTTCTCTATTTCAGTTGTCCAGACTCAAGTTCTTGATGTCATTCTACTGTCCTCTCTCTGCCATCCTGCACAGCCAGGACCCATAGTGTTGGTTTCTCCTGACCTGTGCACCTCTCACATGCACTCTCCCACCACGTGGTTGTATTGAATATCACTGCCTCCTTCAGCCTTGGCTCTCCTCATAAAAGTTCATTGGGAGGAACAGTGACCTCCCAGCTCCATTCACTCCCTGTGCTAACCTGCTGAGCCCATCCCTGTCAGAACCTTCCACATCACAGCTCTGCGCAGAATGCGCCAGGGCTTCCTCATTGCTCACAAATGGACGAGCAGGGCCCACTGCTGTTCAGTCTGCCCCACTGTCTCTCCAATCTTTTTTCCTTACTCTGACACAGGTTATTGTCTGTATCTAAAATATTGGGTCATTTCTCTCCTCCTTTACCTCTAGTCTGAACTGGGTTTAGGGATATTTATTCAAGTATTGAGTAAAGTATTATGATGTCCAAACTTAATTTTTAAAATTTTACATTATATTGCACCTTCATGCCCATGTACTGACTTTTCTCAGTGGGTCAGTAGCCCTTACAAAAGCGAAGTTCGCAGCCCCAAGGTCAAGCCTTGCTTTTTCCAAGCTCTTGTTTTAAAAGACATAAATGCCTGCAAGTTGTACCCTATTGGGGCCTAAAAATTTTGCATCAGACTTTATCGGACCACTTTCCTCTAAGTCAGGAAAGAGCTGGCAGCAGAATAGGACATTGGCGACTAAAAACAAAGTACAGAACAAGGTGAGAGGAGGCAAAAGGAGCAGCAAGTGTGATAAGGCCCATTGGTCTTATCTCCATGTGAGTGGGCCAGGGCCTCAGCTCCCTTCATGCCTAGGAAACCACACTCCATGTTCTCCTCCTTCCAGCTTCTGCTTCCCCATCGTCCTAACCTGCTCCTCCTGTGCACTCCCTTCTGGCTGGGAGTGCCTCACCACTCACATTCTCCCCAGATTTCTGTTGCTTAGGATTCCACATCTCTAGCTCTGGCCACTGTCTCTCTGAGCTGTAAACCTGGGTGTGCCACTCCCACCACATTTGCCTCACGGGGTCCTCACACTGACTCATTTCCTCTATGTCTGCACCATTTCTCAGAGTATGGAGCTTTGGTATTCCTCACTGCCCCTTCCAGAACAGGTGTAACTCAACATATCAACCGTCTTGGTGGGTACTTTTCTTTGAGCCATCTATGGTCCTCACGCCTCACATCTAACCAAGTCACATCTGCTGATTCCACCTTCTGATAACTCAAATACACTTCCTCTCTCCATCTCCACTGCCATCACCAAGCCCTGCCATCCTCAGCTCAGGAAGTTTCAACAGCCTTCTCCTCTCATTTGTTCTCTCCCCTTTATTAATCCATACAGAGCACTGAAAATCAAAAATTTGATTTGGTCACTCTCCTGCTTAAAATATCTCAAAACTGTCTTCAGGATAAGTCTAGTGTCCTTAACACATTTACAAGGTTGCCTGAGACTTGGCCCTACCTACCTCCTCAGCCTCATCTTATGCCACTTTGCCCCTTTCTCAGCTTCTGCCACACTGGCCCTTTCTGTTTCTCTGCTTAGGCACATGCTGTTTCCATGGTTTGAGGCATGAATCCCTTTCCTTACTTCTAATTGCACCTTTATCTGGCTAAACCCTGTCCTTCCTGTCCATTATGCTGCCCCTCAGATTAGATTAGGTTCCCCCTAATCTATCTCTTGTATATTTCCATAGCATCCCACACCAGCTCTTTCTTAATAAATACTGCAATTACGATCGTATGTGCAACACGTGGCTCCCCTGTGAGCAGAAATGCTCCGTGAGATTGGGAACTATGTTCATCTTCATTGCCACTTATTCCTCAGCTCCAAACATGTTCCTAGACCAAAGATCCCCATCTTCTTTTTTTAAATGTATTTTATTGATTATACTATTACACTTGTCCCATTATCCCCCCTTCATTCCCCTCTACCCTGAACACCCTCTCCCACCCACATCCCCCCTTCAGTTCATGTCCATGTGTCATAAGTTCTTTAGCTTCTACATTTCCCATACTATTCTTGCCCTCCCCCTGTCTATTTTCTACCTACCATCTATGCTACTTATTCTCTGTACCTTTTCCCCCTCTCTCCTCTTCCCACTCCCCTGTTGCTGACCCTCCATGTGATCTCCATTTCTGTGGTTCTGTTCCTGTTTTAGTTGTTGGCTTAGTTTGTTTTTGTTTTAGGTGTGGTCATTAATAATTGTGAGTTTGCTGTCATTTTACTATACATGTTTTTTATCTTCTTTTTCTTAGATAAGTCCCTTTAACATTTCATACAATAAGGGCCTGGTGATGATGAACTCCTTTAACTTGACCTTATCTGAGAAGTACTTGATCTGCCCTTCCATTCTAAATGAAAGCTTTGCTGGATAGAGCAATCTGGGATGTAGGTCCTTGTCTTTCATGACTTGGAATACTTCT
>CM052543.1:89537591-89669408 GCA_028533065.1 Trachops cirrhosus | reverse complement strand
TAGGTAACTGTCTCCTTTTCTCTTGCTGCTTTTAAGATTCTCTCCTTATCTTTAATCTTGGGGAATGTAATTATGATGTGCTTTGGTGTGTGCTTCCATGGGTCCAACTTCTTTGGGATTCTCTGAGCTTCCTGAACTTCCTGGAAGTCTCTTTCCTTTGCCAAATTGGGGAAGTTCTCCATTATTTGTTCAAATAAGTTTTCAATTTCTTGCTCTTCCTCTTCTCCTTCTGGCACCCCTATGATTCGGATGTTGGATCATTTAAAGTTTTCCTGTAGGTTCCTAAGCCTCTCCTCATTTTTTTTTTGAATTCTTGTTTCTTCATTCTGTTCTGGTTGAATCCAAACTGTTTATTTGAGTCCTGGTTTCCTTCCCTTCACTGTTGGTTCCCTGTACATTTTCCTTTATTTTACTTTTCATAGCCTTCACTTTTTCCTGTATTTTGTGACCATATTCAAACATATCTGCAGGCATCCTGATTACCAGTGTTTTGAACTGTGCATCTGATAGATTGGCTATCTCTTCATCGCTTAGTTGTATTTTTTCTGGAGCTTTGACCTAGTCTTTCATTTGGGCCATTTTTGGAGGAGGGGGATCAGTGTACCTGTTACATAATAAGGGGTGGAACCTTAGGTATTTGCCAGGGCGAGGTAACCCATGTGGCTGTGTTGTGGTGCTGTATGTGGGAGAGTCCAAGAGGGAACAATTCTGCTTGTTCAGCTCTCTGTTGTTTTTCAGTCACTTCTGCTGCTACCCAAAAGCAAATTGGGCCATTCTGGTGCTGGTTCCCTGGGGGATGGGGGTTTGTGTACATTCTAGGACCATGTTGGTCTCTCCAACGAGCTCTCCTGTGAGGCTGGGAGTTTCTCCCACTACCTCAACTCTCACAGGTTTTTCTAGTCAGAGATTTTGAGGCTTTATTTCCCCTCACTTGAACCCTTCATTGCATGGTCTGTCTCACTCCCCAGTTGTTCCTTCCGGTTTATCCACATGCAAAGGTGGAACCACCAGGTCTTCCAGCCACCACCTCGCCCACCCCAGTCCTCCAGGCACCACCTTCCACCAGTCCTTTCCACCCTGGCTGCACGTCTCCACCCCTCCTACCAGTCTAGATGAATATTTCTTCTTTAACTCCTTGGCTGTCAGACTTCCATAGAGTTCAATTTTCTGGCAGTTCTGGTTATTTTTTGTTTTTAAATTCATTTTTGTCCTTCTTTTGCTTGTGCAAGGAGGCAAAATATATCTAACTATGCCTCTACCATGGCCAGAAGTCCAAATCTGTATGGTGGTGTTATAACCACATACTTTTGTCAAAATTGTCCTCTTGAGTCATGACCAACGTTGCCAATCTCTTTCATAAAACTATTGGCCAGAATTATATATAGTACTCAAAATATGGTCACACCAGTAGAACCCAAAGTGGAATCTTGTTCTTTCTATATTAGACACCATGCTTTTGTTAGAAAGTGACATTAGCTTTTTTAAAGCAAGTAACATTGTTGATTCATATAGTGTTTGTAGGCAATTGAAACCTAGGCTAATTCTCAAGCTAAGTTCAAGCTTTAAATATATCCATATTAAATTTAATCTTCTTAATTTTGTTTCAGATCTAGATTGTTCAAGATTCTGATTTTTTTTTATGCATTGGCTTTTCCTCTCAGTTTTGTGGCATTTGTAATTTGGTAGGCATATTTTTTATTTTCTTCACCATATATTGTCAGGTATAAAGAATAGGTTACAAACATTTTACAGCATGACATTGTTGTTATTTAAAATACCTACAATCACCCTGACCAATGTGGCTCAGTTGATTAGCTATCATCCTGCAAGGCAAAAGGTCACAGATTCGATTCCCAGTCCAGGTACATGCCTGGGTTTTGGTGTGGGTCCCATATTGGGGGGCCTATGAGAGGCAACCAATTGATGTTCCTCTCTGATGTCCATGTTTCTCTCCCTCGCTTTTTCTCTCCCTTTCCCTCCCTCTAAAAATAAATAAATAAAATCTTTAAAAAGTAATAGAATACCTACAATTTACATTTAAATGGTTATAGAAAGTTATACATCAAAATGTTAAAAATCCTTACCTCTGAGAGATTGAATGATTTATAAAGGTTTTTGTTATATTTTTTCTGAATTTTTAAATGAATGTACACTTGCAGAATAGAATAACAATTTACACTAAAAGTTTTTCTGAGTTTGACTTTTATTTAGACTCCACATATAAGTGATACCATGCAGCATGGTATCTGTCTTTCCCTGTCTGACTTATTTCACTTAGCATAATGTCTTCAAGGTCCATCCATGTTTTCACAAACATCAGGATATCTTTCTTTCCCATAACTGAATAATATTCCATTGTATATACATATTTTATAATAAATTTTTTATTTCTCCATTCATCCACTGATGAACACAGGTTGTTTCCATAGCCTGACTATTGCAAGTAATGCTCTATAAGCATGAGCATGCAGGTATCTATTCAATAATCTGTTTTCATTTACTTTTTGATATATACCTAGAAATGTAAATCTTGGATTATACAGTAGTTCTATTATTATTTTTTTTAGGAATCTCCAAGCTGTTTTCCATAGTGGCTATACCAATGTACATTTCCACCAATGATGCACAAGGGTTTCCTTTTCTCCACATCCTCGCTAACACTGGTTTCCTCGTGTCTTTTTTACGACAGCCATTCTAAGATGTGTGAGGTGATATCTCATTGTGGTTTTGATTTGCATTTTTCTGATGATTAGTAATGTCAAGCATCTTTTCATGTATCAGTTAGCCATATGTATGGCCTTTTTAAAAAATGTCTATTCAGTTCCTCAGCCCTTTTTTTAATTGAGCTATTTGGATTTTTTACTTTTGAGATGTGTGAGTTCTCTATATATTTTGGATATCAACTCTTTATCAGAAAGATGGTTTGAAAAGATTTCCTCCCATTCCATTTGTTGCCTTTTCATTTTGTTAATGGTTTCTTTAGCTGTGAGAAAACTTTTTAATCTGATGTGGTCTCACTTGTTTATTTTTACTTGTTGCCTCTGTCTTAGTGTCAAATAAAAAAATAATAATTGCCAAGACTAATGTGAAGGAGTTACCCCCTGTTTTCTTGAAGGAGTTTTATAGCTTTGGCTCTTAAATTTAAATCTTTAATCCACTTGCGTTGATTTTTGTGTACAGTATAAGGTAGGGATACAGTTTCATTCTTTGGAGTGTGGCTGTTCAGTATTCCCAACATCATTAATTGAAGAGATTATCCTTTCTACAGTGTATATTCTTGACTCCTGCATCAAAAATTAACTGACCATATATGTATGGGTTTATTGCTGTATTTTCTATCCTGTTGCATTGATTTATATGTCTTTGTGCCAATAACATAGAGTTTTGAGTACTATAGTTTTGTAATATAGTCTGAAACAGGAAGTGCAATGATTCCAGCTTTGTTCTTCTGTCTCAAGAGTTCTTTGGCTATTTGGAGTCTTTTGTGATTGCATACAAATTTCAAGATTGTTTGTCCTATTTCCGTGAAAAATGCCATTAAAATTTTGATACGGGTTGCACTGAATCTATCAATCTCTTAGGGTAGTATAGACATTTTAATAATATTAATTCTTCCAATCTATGAGCACTGATTATCTTTCCATTTACTTATAGGTTTCATTGTACAGATCTTTCACTTCCTTGATTAAATTCATTCGTAAGTATTTTATTCTTTTTTGATACAATTGTAAATGGAGTCGTTCTCTTAATTTCTCTTTCTGATCGTTTGTTATTAGTATATAGAAATGAAACTGGTTTTTCGTATATTGGTTTTCTATCCTGCAAATTCACTGAAACTAATAGGTTATTTATTTATTTATTTATTTATTTATTTATTTATTTATTTTTGGTGGCGCCTCAGAGTTTTCTATATATAATATCCTATCATCTGCAAATAGCGACAATTTTACTTTTCCCTTTATCATCTGGTTGCCTTTTACTTATACCTAATTGCTCTAGCTAGGACTTGCAGTACTATGTTGAATAAAAACGACGAGAGAAGATATTCTTGTCTTGTTTCTGATCTTAGGGGGAAAGCTTTTGAGTAGATGTTAGCTGTGGGCTTGTCATTTATGGCTTTTATTATGTTGAGGGACATTCCTTTTACACCCAGTTTGTTGGGAGTTTAATCAGGAATACATACTGAATTTTGTCAAATGCTTTTTCTGCATCTATTCGGGGTTTATTCTATTCTTTTGGGAGTTTGACAGGAGAGAGGTCACAGCACTGCTGTTACCGGAAGCTCTAGCATCACCACGCCCTGAGCAGAGCCAACCGCAAAGCTAATATTTTCTCTTGTCCCGCCCTCCTCTGCTTCCTATTGGCGGTTTCAAACCCTTGAGAGCCAATGCGAGCGGACACAGGTGACGAGTGCGTCCCTAACTCCCGCGCGGCCTTTGAAGCTCAACTGTCGTGGAGTTGGAGGAGCCAGTATGGCGAGGTCTACGCTGGCTGCCGCTGCAGGTGAGTGCTCTGGGACAGCTGGGCGCAGCGGGCTGTCTCTGCAGGGGCTACGGGCTGCCTCGCCTGTCTCCAAGTTCCCATCGGAGTTTTTGAGGCCCAAAGGAGACGTCTGCGCGCATGGGGAGTACCAGGGTCCCGCTGGCACTTTCCCAGCAAGTCCCGCAGCAGCTCTGCAGGGGCGTCATGGTCCCCTCCTCAGTTGGTCCCGGTTGCGCCACGAGGTAGAGCTAGGCGCCCCCCAACCATCCCCGGCCCGGAGTGGCCCCACCGGCCCAAGTGGCTGGGGTGGATTCCGCCTCCGCATCGAGGGCGTGGGTACCGGAAGCCCACCTCCGAAGTGCTTGTGGGGGGGTGGGCGGGCTTGGACAGTGTAGGTGATGACAGCTGTTTACCTGACGTGGCCTGGGCGCTTCACTTAAAGACCCGACCCGTAAAGTTGGGCACTTTTGTCCCCATGTTATGGCTCAGCAACACTTTGTTAATGTGCAAGACGTCCCAGGACTGGGATCTCAGCTGGCCTCTCAGACTCCACAGCCCCTGCTCTCTACTGCCTGGTGCGGTCTGGCTCCCATTAGCATTGATAAATTCCCTCTTCTGAGCACTGATAAATTTTCTACCCACCTGGGTTGCTAAACTTTTTTTACAAAAAGAATTTTTACACAGTTAGCTTTCATCCTTTATTTTAGTTTCTTTTTACTTTGGGTTTTTATTCAACTCTATTTCCTTGATTAAATAAACGTAGTGCATTTATTCAACAGATTTATTATTTAATACCCGTGTGCATCAGAGCCAGATGGGGACACGGAGCAGCTCTGGTTAGGTGAGGTGGAGAACAGATTTGTACCCTGTAGTCTTTTGTTGTTGTTGTTTAGCTAGCTATTGTATTTTAGCCTTTTCCAACCACCTACTCCCCTCAGTTCCTGCCTATGAATTCCCATAATTCTTTCTTTATCCCTTGCTTATGACACCTAGGTTTTGCCTTGTATTATAATTATTGTTGTGTTTTCTCCACTGCTGCATTGAAACTTGAAAACAAATACTGACTTTCATCCTCTCATGCTTAGAAATTGCTTAGAAATTATCATATAGATGTTTACCATGAACTCCCTAACCTGGCTTATTTTGTTCTTAGTCCCAAAAGTAACCAAGTAAGAGTTTGTAGGCAAAAATCATCATCCCTATTGGAAAAAATATAATAAAATCAGACCTAGCTCACCAGTTCAGGTGAACCAGTAACAGAACTGATTCATGCAAGCATATGTTGTAGCTGTGAACAGTGCCTGCGAAGGAGGGCTTTAGGGTTGAACAAACCTGGCTTTGCCACAAATTAGCTGGGTAACTTCGGGCATATCATTTACCCTCTTTACGTTTCAGGCAGTAAAATACCTCACAGGACTGGTGTGCAGATTAGAGTACATAAAGTAAGTGTGAAGAACTTAATATGGGACCTGGCATATAAATGATATGGTTAATGTTGATATTAATTTGGAGGCATGGTCCAAAGCCGAAATCTTTAGTGAAATTGTCACCCTTTAAAATACAAACGAACTAGTTAAAATCCCAAGCTGAAGTTCTGTTGTTTGCTTGCCTATTTTTCAGAAGAGCGGCAGAGAAAGCTCCAGGAATATCTAGCAGCCAAGGGAAAACTGAAGTGCCAAAACAGCAAGTGAGTTTGTCTCCCACAGTTACGTGATTCTTGTTGCCCTGGTTGCTTATAGCTATTTAAAACCCTATCAAGGGGGCATTTCAGTTCAAGCATGGCGAAAACCTCTGGGCAGTAGCTAGTACACTGGCAAAGATTTAAGCATTATTATTATGACAGTCTCCAAAGGAAGGAAGGAGGAATCTATCTACAATATTACCTACCATGCTGGAAGCTTTTCCTGTCCCTGCTTTTTTTCCTGGGAAAGTAATTCTTGTGAAGGCAACATTCAGTCCGCCATAGCCTCAAGTGAACATCCTTCCGCCTGATGGTGTTCTTTGGTCATTCTCAGAGTACAGTGATTTTCAGCCTTTTTCCTCTCATGGCACATATACACTAATTACTAAGATTCTGCAGCACACCAAAAAGTATATTTTTTGCCAATCTAAGAAAAAATAGGCATAATTTTGATTCATTCATTCACACCAGACAGCTTTTCTTGTGTTGGCTGTTGTCATTTTTTTATTTGACAGTCAAAGGTAAAAGAAGTCAGTGCTCCTGACTAAATTGTCAGGTACTGCATGTTTTAAAAATTCTTGCGGCATACCGGTTGAAAATCACTGTCTTAGCACTTACTCTTAAGGTGGACATGATATGATTGATTCACTTTTATCTTTTGTCAACATCTTGCCATCTTAGTGATGTTATTTATCCCTCTTCTGAGCATTGATAAATTTTCTGCCCACCTGGGTTGCTCAATTTTTTTTACAAAAAGAATTTTTACACAGTTAGCTTTCATACTTTATTTTAGTTTCTTTTTACTTTGGGTTTTTATTCAACTCTATTTCCTTGATTAAATAAACTTAGTGAATTCATTCAACAGATTTATTACTATTTATTTATTAAAAGCAATATATCACTGTTAGTTCTGAAGACATGGTGCTTAACAAGACAGAGCAGTCCTGCCTTGGCTGGTGTAGCTTGGTCTGTCGGAGCACTGTCAAGTAAACCAAAAGGTTGTGGGTTCAATTCCTAGTCAGGGTACAAGCCTAGGTTACGGGTTCATCCCCAGTCAGAGTGCATATGAGAAGGCAACCAATCAACGTTTCTCTTTCACATGGATGTTTCTTTCCCTTTCATCCGCTCTCTCTGAAATCAATAAGCATGTCCTCAGGTGAGGATGAAAAGAAAAAGACAAAGAGGTCCAGCCCTCCCAGGGCTTACATTCAAGCTGGGAGAAACACACATCAAGTCATGGTCAAAGTGCCTGTTAGCCTGGCAATTGCTTTTGATCCTTGGAGGTTAAATCCCTCCAAATTCTCTTCTACTTTCCTATCCTGTTTTGCATTTTCTGTCTCACTAACTAGATATTATATACGCCTGGGGTTTCTTTTAATTATATCATTTTTTCCCCTGAGAATTCACTATTTGATGATACTTAAAACAAGTTTTTTTAAATTTGTTTGGCATCGTGTCTTCAGTGCCTGGCACATTGCAGTGTTCCAGGAATGATGTTGCAATTAATAAGACTGTGCAAATATAAAGAAAAGACACATTGTTAGAATACTGTGTCTGCATAGGACCTCTCTGAAAGGATCACAGACAAGTGGGTAAGAGCGGTGATAGTCTCTGAGGAGAAGAAAAATGGAACTAAGGAAGGGAGAATAAGGAGACTTCACTGAATATCGTTTTGAATTGTTTTACCATATACAGAAATTTTAATGATTTAAATTTCATTTTTAATCACTATACATCCCAGGTCTTGGTGTTCCTTCTATACTAAGAATTAATCTTATTTTGTCTTTTATAGGCCTTATCTAAAAGCCAAGAATAATTGCCCAAATCCTCTGCCTTCCAAATCTGTAAGTAGAAATTAGACTTTTAAAAAATATCTATTTTGTATGATTAGTAATAAAAATAATAAAGATGTTAGCAACCTAAAGAAAATGTTGTGCACAAATATTTTTTATAAATAGAAGAACAGTTCATTGGGACAGAATTGTTTTTTGAAAAGTACAACATATGGTAGTTCAATTTTGATAACTCAAAAAAAAACTTTAAGTGCACTTTGGTCTCTTCATAGCTAACATTGAACACCTACTATGTGTCTGTACTTTTCTCATTTGTATTAACTCATTGAGTCCTTATAGCCTTGTAGGTAGGTACCGTTAGTAGCCCCATTTTACAGATGAAGGAACTGAGTCACAGGATAGCTATTAAATGACAGAGTTGACAGCTTGTAGTCTCAATCACTTTGGAATGCTGCTTAACAAGAACATATTTCCTCATCAGTTCCATTCAGCCAGATTGTGGATAGAATGGAAAAGGATCCCAACATATTTGAGGTCTGATGCAATATTTATTCAGCTATAAAAAGTAATGAAGTACATGTGCGGGCATAAGTTTATGGGAACTCTTTTTTTTTCACTCCATTTCGATATGGACCTCAAACTGCACTAAACACTAAAATTTATTAAATAAAAAATAAAGTAATGAAGTACTGATACATGCTATAACATGGGTGAATCTTGAAAATGTAATGCTAAGTGAAAGAAGCCAGACAGAAAAGGCCTTATACTGTATGATTCCATTCATATGAAATGTAAAGAATAGCCAGCTCAATGGAAACAAAGTAGGTAAGTGTTATCAGGATCTATGGAGAGATAGGGAGTGACGTATAACAAGTATGGGATTTCTTTCTGGGGTGATGAAAATGTTCTGGAATTAATGGCGATGGTTGTATAACCTTGTGAATATACTAAAACCCATTAAATTATATGCTTTAAATTTTTATGGGATGCAAGTTATATCTCAATTTTTTAATGTATAATAAAGAACAACTAGGGAACACCACATTTTGATATCAACCTCCGTGCCTGAGCAGTAAGTGATAATGAAGAGCTCAGAGATGGATATGAATGTTGGGACTCAAAGGTAAGCCAGCTATAGCTATGTGGGTGAACCATCTATCTCTGCCCCCACCCCAGCAACACCACAGATCGCCTTGCTAGAGTGGACATCGCCTTGCCCTTAATGCCAGGTGGCTCTGGTGACAGACTTTCTTTACATACTCACAACACAAAGTTTACATAGTAATTCTTGAAAATATTGAATGAAACATAGAGAATGGTAGCTCCAGCACTCTCATATCTTCCCCTGGAAATACATGTTCTTCAAACCTCTGCCAAATCCACCTTTCTGAGTAATTACTTTCAGTACTAATGCTCCTGTCCTTTACCGTATCAATTCTTTTTTTTTAACAAGTAAAAAAGCAACTTTATTTTTATTTTTTGCATTTCTTTAACTTTCTTTATGTATGTTTTAATTGTTGTTCAAGTACAGTTGTCTCCATTTTACCCCTACCCTAGCCATCCCCACTTCCTACCCTTGATCCTACCCACCTTTGGTTTTGTCCATGTGTCCTTTGTAGATGTTCCTGAAAACCTTTCCCGCTTCCCCTCCATTATCCCCTCCCACCTCTGCTCTGGTTACTGTCAGTTTATTCTTAATTTCAATGTCTCTGGTTATATTTTGCTTGCTTGTTTGTTTTGTTGATTAGGTCCCACTTATAGGTCAGATCATATGGTATTTGTCTTTCTTTGAATTATCTTATTTGAAATAAACCACCTGGCTTATTTCACTTAGCATAATGCTCTCCAGTTCCACCCATGCTGTCGCAAAGGGTAGGAGCTCCTTCTTTATTTCTGCTGCATAGAATTCCATTGTGTAAATGTAGTATAGTTGTTTGATCCACTCATTTACTGATGGGCACTTAGGTTGCTTCCAGAACTTGGCTATTGTAAATTGTGGTGCTATGAACTTTGGGGTGCATAGGATCTTTTGAACTGGAGTTTCAGCGTTCTTAGGATATAATCCCAGCAGTGGAATTGCCAGGTCAAAAGGCAGTTCTATTTTTAGTTTTCTGAGGAAATTCCATACTGTTTTCCATAGTGGCTGCACCAGTCTTAATTCCCACAAACAGTCAATAGTGCACTAGGGTTCCCTTTTCTCCACATCTTCTCCCACACTTGTTTGTTGATTTGTTTATGATGGCCATTTGACCAGTGTGAAGTAATATCTCACTATAGTTTTAATTTGCATCTCTCTGATGGCTAGTGATGCTGAGCATCTTTTCATATGTCTCTGGACCCTTTATATGTCCTCCTCGGAGAAGTGTCTGTTCAAGTCCTTTGACCATTTTTTAATTGGGTTTTTTGTATTCCTTGAGTTGGAGTAGTGTGAGTTCTTTATATATTTTGGAGATAACACCCTTGTCTGAGGTATCATTGGCAAATATGTTTTCTCATACAGTTGGTTCTCTTTTCTCATTTTAATGCTGTTTTCTTTAGCTGTGCAGAAGCTTTTTATTTTTATGAGATCACATTTGTTTATTTTTTCCTTTAAGTCCCTTGCTCTAGGGGACATATCAGTGAAAATGTTGCTGCATGAAATATCTGAGATTTTCCTGCCTATGTTCTCCTTAGAGCTTTAATGGTGTCACAACTTATTTTAAGTCTTTTATCCACCTTGGATTTATTTTTTTGTATGGTGTAAGTTGGTGATCAACTTTCATTTTTTTGGATGTAGCTGTACAGGTCTCCCAGCACCATTTGTTGAAGAGGCTATTTTTTACTCCATTTTATGCTTCTTCCCCCTTTGTTGAATATTAATTGACCGTAGAGACTTGGGCTTATTTCTGAGCTCTCCATTCTGTTCCATTGGTCTATGTGTTTGTTCTTATGCCAGTACCAGGCTTACCAGGCTGTTTTGAGTACAGTGGCTTTATAATATAGTTTGATATCAGGTATTGTGATCCGTCCTACTTTGTTCTTCTTTCTCAAAATTGTTGCAGCTATTCAGGGACATTTATGGTTCCATATAAATTTTTGAAGTGTTCGTTCTATATCTGTGAAATTTGTCATTGGTACTTTAATAGGGATTGCACTGAACCTATAAATTGCTTTTAGTAGTATGGGCATTTTGATGTGTTAATTCTTCCAATCCATGAACACGGTATATGTTTCCATTTATTTGTGTCTTCCTTAATTTCTTTCTTCATTGTTGTGTAGTTTTCTGAGTACAGGTCTTTTACCTCCTTGGTTAGATTTATTCCTAGGTATTTTGTTTTTCTTGCTGCTCTATCAAATGGGATTTTTTTCCTGGTTTCTGTTTCTCATATTTCATTGTTGCTGTACAAAAATGCCTTCAGTTTCTCAATATTGATTTTGTGCCCCACTGTTGAGCCAAATTCATTTATTAGGTCGAGTATTGTTTTGGCCGAGTCTATAGGATTTTCTCTGTACACTATCATGTCATCTGCAAACAGTGACAGTTTTGCTTCCTCCTTTCCAATTTGGACGCCTTTTATTTCTTTTTCTTGTCTGATTGCTGTAGCTAGGATTTCTAATACTATGTTGAATAAAAGTGGTAAAAGTAGATATTCTTGTCTTGTTCCTGATCTTGGAGGGAAAGCTTTTAGTTTTTGCCCATTGAGTATGATGTTGGCTGTCAGTCTCTCATATATGGCCTTTATTATGTTGAGGAATGCTCCCTCTATTCCCACTTTGCTGAGTATTTTTATCATAAAATGGTGCTGCATCTTATCAAATGCTTTTTCCGCATCTATTGATATGATCATGTGATTTTTGTCTTTGCTTTTGTTTATGTGATGTAATATGTTTATTGATTTATGAATATGGCACCATCCTTACATCTCTGGGATGCATCCCACTTGGTCATGATGTATGAACTTTCTAATGTATTGTTGGATGCGGTTTGCCAATACTTTGTTGAGGATTTTAGTATCTATGTTCATCAGCGATATCGGCCTGAAGTTTTCTTTCTTTGTTGTGTCTTTATCTGGTTTTGGGATTAGGATGCTGCTGGCTTCATTAAAAGAGTTTGGGAGTCTTCCGTCTTCTTGGATTTTTTGGAATGGTCTGTGAAGGATAGGGGTTAGCTGTTCCTTAACTGCTCTGTAGAATTTTCCTGTGAAACCATCCAGTCCTGGGTTTTTGTGTGTCGGGAGTTTTTTGATTACTGCTCCAATTTCATTTGCTGTTATTGGTCTGTTCAGGCTTTCTGTTTCTTCTTCATTGAGTTTTGGAAGATTATATTTTTCTAGGAATTTGTCCATTTCACCTAGGTTTTCAAATTTCTTGGCGTACAGTTCTTCATAGTAATTTCTTACAATCCTTTGTATTTATGTGGTATCCGTTGTAATCTCTCTCATTTCTGATAGTGTTTATTTGGGTCTTCTCTCTTTTTATCTTGATGAGTCTGCTTAAAGGCTTGTCGATTTTGTTTATCTTTTCAAAGAACCAGCTCCTGGATTCGTTGATCCTTAGAATTGTGTTTTTAGTCGCTATGTCATTTAATTCTGCTCTGATTTTGGTTATTTCCTTCCTTCTACTTGCTCTGGGCTATTTCTATTGTTGTTCCTCCAAATCTTGTAGATGTAGGATTAGGTTGTTTATTTGAAATGTTTGTATCTGTTTCAGGTAGGCCTGTATTGCTATGAACATCCCTCTCAGGACTGCCTTCACTGTGACCCATAAGTTTTGGATTGTTGTGAGTTCATTTTCATTTGTTTCCAGAAACTTTTTGATTTCTTCCTTGATCTCATTCTTAACCCATTTATTGTTTAATAGCATGCTATTCAATCTCCATGAAGTTTACTGTTTTTGAGTTTTTTCCTTAAGGTTCACTTTTAGTTCCAGTCTTTTGTGGTTGGAGAAAATGCTTGATATGATTTCAATATTCTTCAATTTTGGGGGGCTTGTTTTGTGTCCTATCGTATGGTCTATCTTTGAAACTGTTCCATGTGCATTTGAAAAGAATGTGTATTTTGCTTCTTTGGGATGAAAGGTTCTATATATATATCAGTTAAGTCCATTTCATCTATGGCATTGTTCAATGCCACAGTATCTTTCTTAATATTTTGTTTGGAAGATCTGTCCATTTTTGACAATGGGGTGTTAAAATCCCCTACTATAATAGTGTTGCTATCAATATCTTTCTTGAAGTTCTCCAAGATTTTCCTTATGTATTTGGGTGCTCCTATGTTGAATACATATATGTTTATAATGTTTATGTCTTCTTGATTGATTCTTCCCTTAGTATTATGAAGTAGCCTTCTGGGTTTCTTTTATGGCCCTTGTTTTGAAGTTTCTTTTGTCTGATATGAGTTTTGCTACCCTGGCTTTTCTTTCCTGTCCATTTTCTTGGAATATTTTTTTCAACCCTTCACTTTCAGTCTGTGTAGGTCTTTTGTTTTGAGGTGGGTCTCTTGTAGGCAGCATATATGTGGGTCATGCTTTCTTATCCATTCAGCTACTCTGTGTCTTTTGATTGCAGCATTTAGTCTATTGACATTTAAGGTTATTATTGATAGATATTTATTCATTTTTCCCCCTTTGTACCTGTGTTCCTCTCTCCCTCACTCTTTTTCTTTCTCTTCTTATAGTAGTCCCTTTAGCATATCTTTCAATGCTGGTTTGGTGGAAATGTATTCTTTCAGCTTTCTTTTGTCTGGGAAACTCCTTATTTTGCCTTCCATTTTAATTGAGAGCCTCACTGGGTGGAGTAGTCTTGGTTGCAGGACTTTGTTTTTCATTACTTGGAATATCTCTTGCCATTCTCTCCTGGATTGGAGTGTTTCTGTTGAGAAATCAGCTGCTAGCCTTATCAGAGCCCCTTTGTATGTTACTTCTTGTTTCTCCATTGCTGCTTTTAAGATTCTCTCTTTGTCTTTAAAACTTGATATTTTAATTATGATGTGCCTTGGAGTTGGTATCTTTGGGTTCATCTTGATTGAGACTGTGTGCTTCCTGAACTTCCATGGTTTTTCCCCTCTCCAAGGTCAGAAAGTTTTCTGTCATTATTTTTTCAGACAGGGTTTCTATCCCTTGTTTCTTTTCTTCTCCTTCTGGTATTCCTATGATGTGAATTTGTTTTGTTTCATGTTATCTTGAAGTTCCCTTAAGCTATCTTCATATTTTTTTAGTCTTTTTTTGTGCAGTTGTTCTGCCTGGGTGTTTCTTTCCACCTTGTCTTCCAGCTCACTAATTCAGTTCTCTGCTTCACCCAGCCTGCTTATAATTCCTTCTACTGTGTTTTTTTATTTCTGAAATTTTATTTTTCATTTCTTCCTGGTGTTTGATTATAGTTTCTGTTTCCTTTTTCATACTGCTATAGTTCTCACTCAGTTCTTTGTAGTTGTCTGTGAGTTCCTTGAGCATCCTTTATAACCATTATTTTGAATTCTACATCTGATAGTTTGCTTACCTCAATTTCATTTAGCTATTTTTAGTGGGGGAGCCTTCCATTCCTTTTGATTGCATGTTCTTTTTTTGTCTCTCCATTTTAGGTGACTCTTTGTTTCTGTGCTTCCTGATATTCTGCTTTGCTAGCTGTCTTTATAGAGTGAACTTCTATAATAGAAATTCTATGGGATTCAGGGGTGTGGTCTCTTTGATCTCCTTGTCTGAACGCTCTAGGTTTGCCCCTTCTGTTTGTGTGGGCTTTCTTGTTGTACTTGGGTTTTTACCTGTCAGTAAGTTCATTTGTTGATGGGTGCTCTTCTCCAGTGGGTATACTGATGTTCACAGTGTTAGGTCAGAGTCGCTCAGGAAATTGGACAGACGCAGCAAGCTAAGGAGAACAGGGTTTATTAGCAGGGAATAAGAGGAAAAGTGTAGCCAACCAAGGGAGGTTAGGACTCATGGGGGAAAGTGGAGCCAATCAAGGGAGGTTGGGACTCACTTGGTTGTTCTTAGGTCAGGTTTTTTAAACACAAAAACCTGTCAAGGGTACCAGAGTTTGATTGGCTAGAGCTGGTTGCTGGTTGCAGGCTCAAGTTAAAGCTGCATCCTGTTATGCCAGATAGGCTGACCCCAGGCCCTAATCTTCATCTGTTTTTCCTGGGTAGGGTCTGCAGGCAGCTTTCCATGGTGCCATTTTCTAGCCTGGTGATTTTCTACTCCTCATAGGCCTGCCTAGGTCTGTCACACAGCTCCCATGTACTCCTGTATGTGATCAGTGGTAGGGGGAAGGCAAAATGGATTAAGACAGCAGGAGAGTATTCTATGGGAATTAAAGTACCAACAAGTAGAGAAGAGATGGGATATCCTTTGGGTAAGTATAGTGTTAACCATGATATTTCACCCAACTAGCCACTTTTTATAAAAGGTGAAAAAAACATAAGACTCTTGTTAGAGGGGAGAAGAATTGTGAGCTGGATCCAGAAAACAGAGTACTTGTGCAAGGTTAGATGATGAGATATATTGAGAGTAAAGGATAAAAAGTAGGCATAGTGTGCAAGAGAACAGAGTTAACCACAACAGTAATAAAGCTCAGGAAGATTGTGAAATAGGCCAAGACCAGGGAGGGGTGCTGTGTAGTATTTACAATTGTATGGAACAAAAATTATTTACAGTAGTACTGGAACAACAATAATATGACAAGACATATATGATTTGGATAACAAGAATAGAAAGTACACAATCAAGAGTAGTGTGTTATTAGAACACTAGTGAAGTAAAAGAAGGAAGAATAAAACACAATATGAAAGAGAGAATAAAGAAAACCAGTCAAACAATGCAATTAAAGAAATAAAACAGAGAAAACAGAAAGAAGAGAAATAAAAAATACTAATAAAATAAAAGAAGTCAAAATTATTAAAAAGTAATAATAGTACAAATAAACAATAAAATGCAAGTTCTATAGGAGAGCAAGGTGAAATCTGTCCCAATTTCTCAGTTATTGGGGTTAGCCTTGTGCTCCCTCTTTGGATCTGTCTCTGGACCTTTCACAGCTCCAGGTCTTATTGGGAGAAGGAAAACAAATGGGGAGGGGGGAGTTGGGACAAGCCTCCTGCTGACTCTAAACCCACTGAGTGAGCTCTACTGGTCTTCCTGGATGTGGGGGGGTGGAGGCGGTCTGGTCTTTGCTTTTCTCCCTTCCTATGGCTTTGCGAGGATGGGGGCCAGGTCTGGACCACAATCTTCACAGTTACCCAGCCTCCAGTCCAGGTCCTCTGTGAGCTTCCGGCCCTCACCTTGCATCTGTGCCAGGCTGGCACCTTTAATCCGCCAGTTGTCATATGATCCACCTCCTCCTTGCTCTTTGCAAGCCCACCACGCTAGAGCGTGCCGCATGAGCAATGCAAATCAGCCACCTGGCCAGCGGTGCCAGTCAGCCTCTGGGTGAGCAGCTCGAATTAGTCTCCCTTTGAGCAGCACAAGACAGCCCCTGTGCTAGAGTTCCTTAAACAGCGGCTGAGAGCCTTTTTTTTTTTTAGTAAAATCCTCTGGTTTAAGCCCTCTGTTCTTAACAAGCACCCAACCTCTCACACAGCCCAATTTTCTAACCAGACCAGAGACTGTCCGGGTCCGGTTCCAACAAGGCCCAACTCTTCTCCCTTCTCCAGGTGTTGCCTGGCTCCCCAATTTCTCTCGTAATGACCTAGGCCATGCATAAAGTTCCAGCAGCTGAACAACACCTCTGTGTGTCTCCCACTTCTTCTTTATTCCCCCCAGCAACTTCAAGCATCCAGGTTCCTCCTGGTGCCTCGCTGCCCTCCCTGCTTTGGTAGGAGAGGGAGCTGGTGATCTAACTCTCCTGCAAGGAACCTGCGGCAGGTGCCTGGCTAGGGGCTAGGGGCTGCAGTAGCCTTGGTCCCTGCACAGATACCAGGGAACTTACCATCTATTTTTCAATGTCCTCTGCAATTTTTGGCCTCCAAACTTCATATAAGCTGGGATTGCATTGGCTGTTCACTCTGTTCCTCAGAAGATCGGCTAGGTGTCCCAGCTGGGCACAGGGAGAAGTGGGCTCCTCTACCACCTACCTGGCTGCCATGTTTTTCTTGCCTCCTTTATCTACCATGTCAATTCTAACTCCCCTCCCTACTTTTCAGAGTTCTCTGTAACCTAGTCCTACCTTTCTTGTCCAAAGGTAAATCACATGACAAATATTTACTTGTTAATAACAGAGAGTCTAACCTTAAAACCATCCTGAGTTTATAAATATGACTAACTCTTGTGATGGTAGATGCTTATGGAGAGCTGTTCTGAAGTCTGTCAGGTGTCCCAGCATTTACCACCTGCCCTTGCTACTGATGAGACAAAGATTCTAGAGTGACACAGTGACCTTTCCAAAGGTAACGTCTTTTAAAAAAAATTAGTGTAGTAGTACAAAGGACTAGGAGGAACTTGGGTGGTACCCTAACATAACTTTACTGTGTGTGTATCTTTCCAGGGTCCCACAAAGGGACACTTCACTGGGACATAAATGACATTTAGCAAGTACTTGTTCGGTTGAGGCAAATTTATTTTTTAAAGAGCAAGTTTTGTATGTTCACTGCATTTCTGCTTAATTCTACCAAGCTAAAAGATTCTGATATTTCTAATAGGAACTCATTTTTAAAATCCTTTAGCCTTGACCTGTGGCTCAGTTGGTTAGAATGTCACCCATACTCCAAAAGGTTGCAGTTTGATTCCCAGTCAGGGTACATACCTAGGTTGTGGGTTCAAGCCCCACTCAGACACATGCAGGAGGCAGCCAATCAATGTTTCTCTCTCTCCCTCCCTTCCTTCCTCTCTCTCTAAAATCAGTGGACATATACTTGGGTAAGGGTTTTTTAAATCCTATATTAATGAGCCTATATTTTCTCAGATTTCAACTTCCATAAGTGAAATTCTAAGTAAAATAACTATTTTTTATTTTAAAAACAGTGAGCTATTCTTATGAATTTACTTTTTTGACATTTGTCTTTGTATTTTTAGACTATTAAACCCAAAAAGGATGTTGCTTTGCCTGTCAAAGCTACACGACCCATCAACATTAAACTTCATCCCAGACCTGCCCATATCCCAGGGCCCCAGAAGTCAAAGTTGGAGCCACCAAAACTTCTGGACAAAAGGCCGACTTCAAGATATGTTTCTTCCAACCCAAACTGTAAGCCTCCCAGCAGTCATCAGCAAGAGCACAAAGCTGGATCGTCCACTGGAGATCTGTCAAGGAAGACTGAGGGGTCACTTAATATACAGGAACTGAAAGCTACAAAGCAGCAGGTGACAGATCAAGAAAATGTCACACACACAGACTCTGTGGGCAATGTCTGTGGTGAGGATGAGTCCTTACACAACTTCCTAAAAGAGATGAACAAAGAAAACTTGCCCCGAACCTTACTAGACTCTGAGAAGATGCTACATGCTCAATTACGGACCAAACATAAACCAAAAACTAGCTCTTCTAATCAAACCAAAAGCAGTTTGGCCCCTAAGCAAGCCTTGTATAAAAGTTCACTGAATCATGCTGTTCTGAAAGACAGAGCTAATAAACAGTCTGTTGGGGAAACACAAACCAGGATTCCACCAGTAAAGTCACAGCAGCTCCCTAAAGCGACAGCTCTTGTGAAACCAGGAGAAAAACGCCCAAAGACAATTCCCTCTCACTTTGTTCAGACCGTTAATAGGAATCAAGCATCAAAGAAACCAGGGGTCAAAGACATGAAGGATATAAAGGTTAATAATGATAAATATGAAAGTCTAGGTGGAGCTAAGTTACCATTACACACTGTTACTGAACAAAAAGTAGAACATAACAGGCCTAGGACCTGCCCCAGTCTACTTCAGGGAGGTCTTCACCACAGACGTCCACACGTTAAGCAAGACCAGAAACCCACTCATCCTCATTCTAGGCCCCAGACATCATGCATGCAGCAGAAATCCAAAGCTGTGAGCTGCAGGCCTAACGTGGCAGTTGGCAGCTTTACTTCAGTCATTCCCAATACCCCAAGCATTAGAGCAAGTAGAGCCAAGGGGAATAAACCCAACAGCAGCTATCAACAGAAAGCACGGACCCTGGACTCCAAGCTGAAAGGTACTCTTACCCAGAATCGGTTTTTAAACAAGACAGCTCCCAAAACTCAAACTAGTGGCACAGCCACAAATGGAAGAGGAGTCCTAAATAGAACCCAGACTAACCCAGATGTTAAGAAGAAGATCACAGCAGAGGACCGAAGGTACATTCCTTTAATTCCAAAATTGCAATTTAAGGTGATTGGGCAAATTGACCATCAGGAGTACTTGGTCAGGTAGTAGGCCATAAATAATGGCTCCTGGGTCATTTTTAGCTTCAACCCTGAAAAGAGAAGATTTGAACCAAATATATCAAATATTAAGGCTTGGTAGAGCTGAGTGGTACCTATGTGTGTTATAAATTACCTCTGTAACTTGCTTTGTGCTTGAAGCAGAATGACAGTGTAAAGGAGTCAGGGTTGCAGGTATAGACAACTCACTCAAGAAGTGCTTGCAGAATGAACAGTAAGGAAGATGGCCAGGAGGAGGTGGGGAGGTGCTAGTCCCTTGTCAAGCTGACCAGGGGTTAAATCCAGAAAAGTTATTGAGGAAGAAAGAATGGGAAACTTTCATGAGTCTGGGCAGGCAAAGTTGTAGAAAGTCTAGAAAGTCAGTAAGGCAGTGAGGAGCAGTGATAGTTATGGTTACATGACTTCATGCATTTGTCAGAACATAGAACTGCACCTAAAATATGTGAATTTTACTGCATGTTATTGAACTCTTGTGTGTTTTTAGGTACTGTGCTAGGACATCCAGGGTTTTTGCCTTCCTTGAGTTTGCATTCTAGTAGAGAAGACAGGAAATGAACACATTGGTTAACTAAGACAGGATAATTACAGATAACTTCCTAGTCAGGAAGGACTGGAGGCTGATAATGCCAAACCCTGAGGCAGGGATGAGCTTGGTCAGGAGGCTGAAAGGACACCCAAGCTGCTGGAGGGTAATGAGGAGAGGGAGAGGAGTGTGGCATAATCTTGGAGAGGCTGGCAGAACTCAAATTACACTGCCGTTTGCCATAGAAAACATTTTCAATTTCACTCCTGGCAGTGACTCAGTCTGGCTTGCATCTTAAAGATCATTCTAGTACTTGTGCACAGGCTGAATTTGCAGCTGCAGCATTTCAGGCAGAACGTGGCAGTGCTATGGACCAGGATGGTGCTGGTGGAGGTGGGGGTACTGTCCACACGGGTGTGTGGGATGCAGGGAAAGAAAGCCATGCTCAAAGACAACTCCTAGTGTTAGGCCCTTGCAACTGGGTGGATGGAAACACTATTACCAATCAGGGGAGGATCTAGACATGAAAATCAAGAGCATTATTTTGGACAATATTAAATTTGAAATCTGAGCCTGCCAGACATCAAATAAAAAATATCAGCAGGCTGGGTTTTACAAAGTTTGGGGCTCCAGGGGAAGGTCTAGGCTAAAATGTACATTTGTGAGTCATGAACTAGTTGTCCTTTAAAGAAGCTAGCGAGTTTACATCCACACTCGGGTCTGCAAGTCTTGGTGGCTCCCCAGCAGCAAGCAGTCTGTCGGCTGCTGAGAAGCAGGAGTGGAGACTGTACAGTGTGGGGGCTGGGGAACAGGAGGATTAGGACTTTTCTTTCAGAAAGAAATTATTGGTCTTGTTTAGAGTAAATGTCACGAGTGGGCTAAGGAACTGGGTAAAGTGGGTCACTCTGGGTGGCCAACACCCTATGGAGGGCAAAGTGCAGGTTTGGTGGGTCTGGTTAGTGGCGGGTAGAAAGCTTGTGGTAAGAGAAGTGCAGTGCTAAGTTAGCGATCTCAGAGATGGAAAGCAGATGTCAGAAGTAGCATACAGGTGAAGTGAATGTTTTCAGAGAAAAAATGAATAATCTTGAAATCAAAAGATTTGAAGACTGAAATGCCAGTCACCTCTAATCCTAGTAATGCCTCTGCCTTCTGAAGAGGGGGCAGCCACTGCTATCTTGACCCATTTGTAAATTGTTTTCATTCCAGTCTCCTGGCTTTGTCTGTAGTTAAAGGTGTGCAGTGATAGTACTCAGTCTATGCACCTCATAGACCTTG
Source organism: Trachops cirrhosus (assembly GCA_028533065.1). Taxonomy (NCBI): domain Eukaryota; kingdom Metazoa; phylum Chordata; class Mammalia; order Chiroptera; family Phyllostomidae; genus Trachops; species Trachops cirrhosus. The sequence continues at coordinate 89,648,351 of CM052543.1, read as the reverse complement.
AAGCTTGACCACGTACCCAAAAACCTAAAACCATTCCTCCCCTATAACTGCATAACAGGAAACAGCTGGAAGAATGGCAGAAATCTAAGGGGAAAATGTATAAGCGGCCTCCGATGGAACTTAAAACAAAAAGAAAAATAATAGAGGAGATGAATATTTCATTCTGGAAAAGCATGGAAAAAGAAGAGGAAGAAAGGAAAGCACAACTTGAATTGTCCAATAAAATTAACAGCACTCTGACCGAGTGTCTGCAGCTCATCGAAGGGGTGAGTGAGGAGGGTCATCTCCAAAGCTTTGACCCAGAGACATTTTCCTTTCTTTCTTTTTTTTTTAGATTTTATTTATTTACTTTTAGAGAGAGGAGAAGGGAGAAAGAAAAAAAGGGATAGAAACATCGATTTGTGGGAGATCAATTGCTTCTTGCATTCCCCCAGCTGGGGACCTGGCCCACAACCCAGGCATGTGTCCTCACTGGGAATCGAACTGGCAACCGTGTGGTTCACAGGGCAGCACTCGATCCACTGAGCCACACCAGCCAGGGCCGTTTTTCTTAAATATAGTTAAGGGGAAGTAACCTCTATCAAAACAGAAACTTAGTTACTCACTGTGGGAGATAGTTTTGTGTATGTATACCTTTTCAGTTTTCTCCACGGTCATCTATCTATTTAGGGTTTGTATTTCTTGGGCCATTTTAGTAATTCCGTGCCTTTTATTTAAATCAGACTTGTTAAAGAGGTCTCTCTTAATCTTTTGAAAAGGCCATCTTTGGGGGTTTATTGGTTATTTTTTCTCCTACATCAATGTCTACATCTATTTTTATGTTTTTTGTCCTTTTTCTAGTTTTTTTTTCTATTGAAAGCTTAGATCCTTTGTATTCATCTTATTTTTTTAAATACACTTAATGCTATAAATTTGCCTCTGAATTTAGCTTTGGTCAGTCATATCCTTCAGATTTGATAGGTAGTGTTCTTTATCAATCAGTGTCAAGTCAGAAAAATAGAAACCACACCAGGTATCATAATACTAGAATGTGGTGTTAGGATTGGTTTCACAGTGTCTTGTATGAGCTCCCTAGAAGCAGCCCCTAAGAGGAGAATTTGTGTGAAAGCAATTTATTGGGAAGAGAATTCCAGAAAACAGGGGAGAGTGGGATGTGGGGCCAGGATAGGAAAGTCCACAGAGGGTGACTGTGGCACAGTCCCACAGGAAGTTCTGGAGACACTGGGAGTTATACCATCTCAGAGCTTGTCCTGATCAAGGGCACTACACTGAGGAATGGCTGCCTCGGAGGGACAAAAAGTCCCAGGCACTTGTGAGTCTGACACATGTAAAGAGGTGCAGAGGCTGGCTATTGGACATGACAGCATGTTGTGCACGTGTGTGCACAAAAATAGTGAGGGGGTCATCAGAGGGACATGGTGCTCCACACAGTGCTGGCAGCCACAACTCTGGGTCCAGGGGAACCAGGAGATGTTGGGGGTATCACATCTAAAATCTAGAAGAGCGCTGGCCAGGTGGCTCAGTTGGTTGGAGTGTCGTCCCATACACCAAAAGGTGGCAGGTTCAATTCCCAGTCAGGGCACATACCTAGGTTGTGGGTTTGATCCCTGGTCAGGTTGCCTATAAGAGGCAACTGATCAATATTTTCTTTCTCTCTCTCTTTCTCTTAAATCAATAATTATATCCTCAGGTGAGGACTTTTTTTTTTTTTTTTTTAAGTATAAAATCTAGGAGAGACAAACCCTACTGGGAATGAAACTCCAGCTCTAAAGAGTCATACTTCCCAGAAGAAGCTGGTGCTACAAAGCTGGAGGGGGCCCTGCCAGGCTGGGCTCAGACCTTGAGAAAAGAATGCTCCCCCATTGGTGTGGGCGGGGTCTTTGAATGACAGGGAAAAGGAGGGAGGTAGAACCAGTTGCTGCTGCTGGGGTGAAGGGCCATAGCTGAGTGATATTGCAAAGAGGAAGAGGAGGACCCCTCTCCTCTCCTCTCCAGCTCAGCCATCTCCCTAGCGCCCCCTACTGGCAGAGCCCAGCAAGGAGCTATTGTCGGCAGAAGGTGGTTTTACAGAACTCTAGCCCCAGGGTCACAAAACAGAGGAGAAACAGGGTTTGGAGCTAAGAAACCATAGCTTAGCAACTGACATATAGTTCTCCTTCTTGCTAATTTCTAACAGGTTTGAGGATTTCATTTTTAGCCCTTTAACCCCAAAGTTATCTTTAAAAGTATCTTTTAACTTCTAGATGGGTTGTTTTTTCCTGGCTATTTTAATTTTTACTATACTGCATGGAATGTATTGACATTTTCTGGTCTTAATGTCTGATCAGTCTTGGTGAGTGTTCCAAAAGTGTTTGAAAAGAATATGTGTCCTCTGTTGAATGGAAAACTCTACGTGGGTATCCATTAGAACAAACAGAAAATGTAAATAGCACAACTATTTATTTGTGTTTGTTAGTTCATCTGTTGCTTTCCAAAAGAAATATGCCAAAGCCTCTCACTGGCACTCTGATTGGTGATTTCTCTTTGTATTTCTGTCAAACTTTTACTTCCTAATTCTAATTAAATTGACCAGGGTAACATTTAATAACATTATATAAACGTCAGGTATACAACTTCATAACACGTCGTCGGTGTGCTTACCCCGTTGTGTCACCACCTGAAGTCTAGTCTCCTTCCATCACCGTGTCTTTTGTTACATGCAGAAGGACTCATGGCTTGCTTTGGTTTCTCTTTCTCTTATGTTAATCTTGCCACACCTGCTTTCTATTTTTTTTAGCTTCTGTAAAGTAAATCTTTTTCTATGTCTATTTCTAGAAGTATGTCTCATATGAATACATACAGTTGAATTGTTTTAACCAAATCTGGAATTCTCTCCTTTTCAAAAAAACAAATTTAGCTCATATACATTTATTGTAACTACTCATATGCTTAAACTTAGACCTGCCATTTTTATTTTGTAATTCAATTCACATACATTCTTTTTTTAGTATTTTTTTAAATTTATTTTTGGAAAGAGGGGAAGGGAGGGAGAAAGAGAGGGAGGGAAACATCAGTGTGAAAGAGAAACATCAATCTGTCGCCTCTCATACATGTACGCGCCCCAACCTGGGACTGAACCCACGACCCAGGCGTGTGCCCTGACCAGGAGTCAACTGCCAACGCTTTGCTTTGAGGGACAATGCCCAACCAACTGAACCACACTGTCAGGGCTGTGCGAATTCTTTTTGATTTTCCCTTATTTCTGTGTTTGATCCAATTGACTTTTTTATAAAAAAGTATATAAATTAAAATCACAAAAGAAAATGGTAGGTATAAGTTCAAACATGGTACACAAGTTACATATCATATTTTTCATCTACTTACTTTTATTGTAAATCTTCCACTTGAATTCTAAAGTTTATTCACTAGTCACTTCATGATTTTTGAATGGTGAACTTTCTGAGGCCTTTTGCTTGTGGAACTGTCATTATTTTGCCCACATGTTTAAATTATATTTAGTTTGGCTGGGGGACGTTTCTAAACTCAAATTGTTTTCCCTGGAAAGTTTGAAGTTACTGTTTGATTTTGTTTCTTGCACCTGGAGTTATTGATTTATTAATGTTCCTGTCAACCTAATTCTTATTCCTCTGTTGATAATCCTTTCTTCCCTCTCTAGAGGTGGTTAGGATTTTCTTTTTGTCCTTGGTTTTCTAGGTATGGTTTTCTACTTAAGGACCTTTCAATCTGAACACTAGCTTTCTTGATCAGTCCTTGGAAGTTTTCTTATACAACTGCTTTAAGTGTGCGGCTTTGTTCTGTTTTTGCTTCTAGAAATTCTCTTACTTAATACTGAAATTCCTGCATAGTAGATATATCCTCCAGAACGTGCCTTTTCTTGTATACTCTCTGTTTTTTCGTTTGTCGCACTGGGTTCTGGGAGAATCCCACTCCGGATTTTCAGCTCACTGTTTCTTTTTCAGCAGCATCCAAGCCACTGTTTGCCCTCGTGTTGATTCTCTTCCATAGCAGCCGGTTCTGGTTTCACGATAGCAATATTCTCTCATCACCCTGAAGATAGCGACTGCAGTACTCTTAAAACGTATTCCTCTTTGCTCCCCCAACTAGTGGCTACAGTGCTTGTTCCTCTGGTTGGTGAGTGTTGTGCCTCTTCACGTAGCGTTGGTGCTTCTTGACAGTGAACTCACCTCTGTGTCCGCCCCCCACTTCTCACAAGAAGTGGGGGGCGCTGCTTGGCTGAGTTCACTGGAATGTGGGCCACGTTCCTCCTGGTCCATTTCCCTGTCCTGCTCTGGGTGCCAGCTGGGAGGGCACCAAACCAGTGAAGCCACTTTGAAGTTCCTTTTTGTGGGATTTAACCCTTTTTCATATACTCCCGCACAGATCTCCATCACGCACGCACACCCCTGTGACCTTGGCACACCTGTGCCACCCTTATGCTTCTGTTAGAGTCGATGGAAAGCCTGGTTCCGTCCCGTGGTCACATTGCTGTGAATGTTGGTTACTTTGAGGCTTGGGTTTGGTTTAATTTGGTTTCGTACCACATGAAAATGTAGAGCCATTCCTTCCTTCAGTTATGATAAACATTTTTCGGTCTGTTTGATCTCATGTAACTCTTCAAATTTAATGGTCAGTGTCAAAGCTCATTGAAATCTGCTACTTAAATGGGTGCATTTTATTATGTGTAAACTGTACCTTGGTAAAATTGTACTGTTTTGAAAGTTCAATTCTAAATAATAATTGATCAGGCTGATTTCTGCATACCTGCTATGCTAATAGTAGGAGACATGAGTAGCAGTGAGATGGTAATAATTTCCTCTGGGTATTTTTTTTCCAGGGTGTACTTTCTAATGAAGTATTTACCGTATTGTCTAGTATTCCTGAGGCTGAAAAATTTGCTAAATTCTGGATTTGCAAAGCAAAGTTCTTGGCAAGTAAAGGCACATTTGATATCATCGGACTGTACGAAGAGGCCATTAGAAGTGGGGCAACAGTAAGTATCTGTCTTGGGTGGGTGATTTCTTGAAAATTCTCTCTCACATGGGTTCTGTTGTTTACAATATGGCAGTTATGTAATGTAACTTCTAATTCACTTCATAAAGTTATATACAGAATGTGACATACAGTATGCCCTTTATGAACATTGTAATTAAAATATCTAGGCCAAAGAAAGCGATGTTACCTGTAAATTAATAGAATCACCTTTTTTGTCAAGTGAATGTGTCTTGCTTAACACTTACTGTATAAATATGCACTTATGGAAAGTCATAGCATAACAAGTTATAACATCAATATTCAATACTTATAAAGCCATATCTCACCATAAAGAACCTAGAAATATGTTAAACCCAACACATCAGTATCCATAAATCAGTAATTCAGAGCCATTGCGTGAAATTCCTTTTAATTCTTAAACCTAGTAAAACTATCTCTATATAATTTTTAACAAAAAAGCGAAGAGTTTTATAGCTCTTTTCACTTGCATGTTGCTTTCTGTCATCAGGCATTCTGCATACCATTTTTGCGTGTTCAGAATCAGAGTTGTGCATGCACAGAGTTTAAGCAGGCAACTAGTTTGACAGGGTTCTGCTCCCCTCACCTCCCACTTCTCACTTCCCAGAACAAACTGATTATTTTTCTGTTTACCTCTGTAGTTTCGGATAACATGTTTGTATTGCTATTTCCTGATTTTTCCATTTTAGACATGATTTGTGGACTTCCAAATATGCAGGATTAGGATTTAACCTCTTCCACACACACCCGCACAGACCCCTGACACACTCACACCCCCCTATGACCCTGGCGTAGCTACGTTGTCCTTCATGCTTCCATTCGAGTCATGGAAATTGCGGTCACTACTCCATGCTCGCATTGTTACAAACGTGTAAGAAATGTAGGAGTATGTTGAGCTATGTAGTTTATACTATGATTACGTTGTCTTTCAAGCACAACTTGCTACTTTTCCTGAAATTAATTGTTTAGTTTACTGAGTATTTATTGTGTAATTAGTTGCACAACTCTTCTCTAATTGTCTAAATTTCTTCTTTCAAAACATCAGACATTGTATTAATTTCTTTTTCTCTGGGGCCTTTCTCCCAGACTCTGGTGATCTGTCCCAGTCCTGACAGGTCAGCTCTGCCCCAGTCCTCACTGGCTGTCATGGGAACTCCTCTCCCCTTCACCCTCAGGTTCCCTTCTGTCCTTACCTCTCAGTTCCTAGAGGCCGTATCAAATTTACTTCCTGCATTGTCTGCTTTGTCTCTCCCTCTTTCTCTCTCTCTCTGGTTGTTTGTTTTATTTTGTTCTATTCTCTATGGTCCATTAAAGGCTCTGCTCAGATGCCAGTGAAACTGGGCTGTTGGCATATAAAAGCTTATTAAAAGATCTGGGCACCTGGGTGGGGCTTTACCACAGTTGATCTGGCTGGGTCAGTTGGTTGAACACTGCTCAGTAGCAGTGTTTTTGGTCCTTCCTCCTAGACGAGGCATGTTCTCTAGAGAAGACTCTTCCAGTTTCCTTCCTAGAGCCAGGAACAGGCAGCCAGTGTTATGGGGGGGGGAGAGAATGGGATTCTCGACCTTGAGCAGGAAACTTTCCTTAATCCCTTCTTTTCAGTAAGTGGCCCTGCCCTGTGTCATGCAGGATGCTCCCCAGACACCTGGAGAAGGTATCCCGTGTTCTCTCTGGGGTGGGGCACAGACACCAGGCTGCATGGAGCTCAGGGTGCAGGGTGGGCTGGGAGACCTGGCTGCTCTCTGAACAGATGTTCAAGCGTCCTCCTGATCCTGCCCAGCATCCATCCGTGAGCCTTTCAGAGGCCCTGGGGTTGGATCAGGTTATTTCTTGGCCATACTGCCAGCTTTGAACTTGGTCCTTTCAAGTTGACCCAGTCGGTTATCACTTCCTTTGACATTCCAGCTTCTAAAATCTTGTTGCTGTTTGTTCTCTCCTAATTTTTGCAGTTATTTCCTCCTTTTAATACCTTTTTTAAAATCAGAGTTTCAGGAGGGAATAGAAACAAATCTTTTTCTAATCCATCATCTTTAATTAGAAGCTCATAGAAACATAAAGGACACTTGAAGAATATTTTAATTCAGGTTCTTTACAATATATTCTGTATAATTCTTTCCATTTCCTTAAGCTTCAAGCATTTTGGATTTTATAAAAATGTGTGGATACCTTTGCTTTTCTGCTCTGTTGTCAGTTTATACCTATTATTTATGTGACACAGAGTTCAGGTCAGCAGACCAGCCTCCTGGTGCAGCGTTCCTGTGAGAATGTGCAGCTCATTTGTGATGCGCTGCCTTAGGGCATGGCTTTCCTACCTTGGAAAAGGAAGGTTCTCTCAGCTGATTTTATAGAAAAATTACTTTTTTGTAATTTTTTTAAAGTTATATTCCCAAATAAAAGTTGAAAGAATGAGAAGGCTGGGAGAAAATTGCCCAAAATGCTAACTAAAGGTTGTATTTGGGTGATGAGATTATGGGTGATGTCTTTGAAGCTTGACCTATTGTTAATTTTTTTGTTGTAATGAGGTATATACTTTTACGATAAAAGCCAAAATTTACTAAGACAATTCTGAAAATGTATGCCACGTTTCCTGGTCAGCTGTCTTCATCTCTTTGAGCCAAGATCATTACATGGGAGCACATCTTCAACGGGATCACATGAGTCAATACGAAGATAAATTTGTTTTAGAGAAATTTCATTATAGACAACTTCAAATCAATTCATCTTTCCATTAAAGTCGAACATTGCAGCATTTAACCAACATTTTATTTGCTTCTTTATTTTTCCCATGAAGCTGTAAGTCTGAAACTTTTAAAATGTTATTTATATTTAGACAAGAGATTTTTAAAAAGCAAACAGTTTTACTCCATAAGGAAGTTCATTTGATGTTACACAGAGTTTCTTAGATTATTTTTTTCAGGAATGTTTTTAATACTGTTCATGTCTTTTCCTTTCTTCCAGCCAATACAAGAGTTACGAGAAGTTGTTCTTAATATTTTGCAAGACCCAAACAGAATCAGAGATGGTACTGCTATTTTGTATTTAAAGTCATTCCCCTTAGGGACACAAGTAAAAGTCATTGAGGACACCCAGGAAAAAGGAAAGAAGTGCTCTGAAATGCCTCTCCCCTCTTGGTTTCTGTGGTCTGGGCCTCTCAGCCAGTATCATCAGCTGACTGACTTTTGTCATTGCAGGCAAATATAGTGCTCAGCACTGAGCAGCCTGGGCAAGAATGTCCTGCTTCCCAGGAGTCCTAGGGTACAGAAGACAAGTGGCTCTTCGAAGGCAGAAGGGAGAGGTGCCTTGGCCTAAGTCATGTTTAGTCATAGCAAACCCACCGACACTTTTGCACCTAAATTCACATTATCTCTTTAAAAGTAGCCATGGCAGGACTCTGCCATGAGTTCAGCATTCCCGTCATTGTCGGAACCTCTAGAGGACTCTTCTGTGGGAAATACTGTACAGATACAGTGAGTGGCACATTGTAGTTGCTTATAGTGTTTGTTCTGTGAGCAGAAAGAAAACAAGCTACCTTCAGAAGATAAAATGGATTATTTTTATGAGTTTAGAAGGTGACAAATCTTTTTTCTCTAAGAGTAGGTTTAACTTTGGGGAACAGTCATGTGACATTACAGCTACTAAGGCATTTTGAGAGTAAGGTTACACAATAGTTATGCTGAGTGGCAATCTTACTAGGAATGATGCTAAAATTCAAATTTTGTTTATAATATATGGCAATATTCTTCAAAAGGATGAAAAGAGGAGACAGGAATCCATGTCTTACTGCTTGTTCACTGCTTATTGACCCCTCGGGGTCTCAGCCTCAGTCACAGTATCTCCCTGTCTCAGTCTAATTTCCCTCCTTTTATTTCGGTTATTGTGGTCGGGCTAGCATGCAAATTGGGTTAACACAAGACTTTTTCTCACCCTCTGTCCAAGGCGATAGCCATATGGTCATCTTGGGTAAGGAGGAGATTGAGTCAAGTGAGTTCACCCTAGTAAGTCAAGAGAAATGGCCCCCCAGGGTATGGTGTAAAGGTAAAAGGTCAGTGATCGGTCCCTAAGAGAGTGAGTAAGAGACTGGCACTATGTTCAAAGAGGCTGGTGAGGGTGGGGGGTGCTGGTCAGGGCCCTGCTGCAGGGCTTAGCAGCAAAACAGGTTGTAAGTCCCCCTTCCAATCATTTTATCTTTTTTACTATCTGGAGTCAATGAGGAAATCATCATATAGATTCAATCCATTGATTTTTGGTTAAATCTTGCTTTCCTTCTTGACCTTGCATACACAGGAATTACCTCTAACTCTGTGGTTGCTGAAACTAATATAACATCCACAGAAGAGCTGGCCAGGAACATGGAATCTGGAAGAAAGTCTTGTCTTTCTCCAAAAAACAGGGAACAATTTCCAGCAACACCCCAAATAACTGAAGCAGAAGAGGATAATCACCCTGGTATCAAATTACAGGTCGCTCCCATCCCCAGGTAAGCACACTCTACAGCTAGCTGGCTTCATGCTCTCAGATCCAGTTCTGTTTCTCCTCCACAGATCCAAGTACCAGCAATTTTTAGATACCTTCTGCCTCACAGGAGGACCAGGTGGTCTAATTCAATCTTGGCATTAAGGGAAGGAGCTGCTGGTGAGGGGAGGGCTGGTATGGATGGAGATCTCTGCCCTTTCTCTGCACACTCACCACCCCCTCCCACAGTCTTCATGAGAACTGGCCTGCAGTGAGGGAGGTGCTGCTGGAGTCGGGAGGGTTTGGAGTGGGTTCCTCTTCACCCTCTCTGGTCCTGCCCTTGCAGGCCCCACATTCCTTTCCTGACAGCCTGGCACAGATTAGGTGGGTGGGCGGAGCACAAATGCCAACAAGGGCCACCTCTGTAGCGGTGCAGAGGAGGGGCAGTGAGCAGCCCCATAAGAACAGGGAGGACGGCTGGGTGTGTACTGGTTACAGACTGCTCAGAGTATCAGCTGGCTTTTTAACAAGTGTAACTTTAAGGTAGACTCCAGAGTAATTTAAGGAACCGTGTCAGGGTATCCATGTCATTTTCTAAACATTAATGTAACATGAATCTCTGTTCCTGATCTTGAAAGGGGACTTCCAGGCAGGAGCACCAGGCCTCTTCCAGTCCTAACCTCCTCTCAGACGTGGCGTGTGCCCACCACAGTCAGCTCACGAGCCGGGGCAGGCTGGGCTGCCAGCTCTGCACAGGCCCGTGCAGTCAGTGGTCTCATGGAGCGCAGAGCAGGGTCACTGCACGGGCCTGTCTCTGCAGCCTCTCCTCAAGGCTCCTTTTTATTGGAATGCTTCCAAATGTACAGGGAAGGTGCCCAATTTGTTTCAATTTGTGCTTTGGTTCATCATCTGAAAATATATTTTTTTAATAATTTACTGTCAAAGCTAGAAAAAAATCTTAGTTTTTATTACTCCAATCCCATTTGATGTTAGGCCCACTTTCCTCAAAACCCTGTCCATTCTTTTGAAAGTTTATGGAATAAACACCAAGTGCCAAGTAGTTCACTTCAAATATAAAAACCACACTTTACACTTCATTCAGTAACTCAGTCTCCTTACCCCATCTAAGAGCCGGTGGACACCACCCGGTTCATTCTGACGGTCAGGAAAGGGCCACCTTAGGATGAGAGCTGCTCTGGACGTAACTCCTGTATTAACCTACATTTAAACATCTATCGTGTTTTATTAATGGAATAAGAAAAATAAAGAATAAGTGCAGTTTCAAAAGACGTGATAAAGTTTTCAGTGCACCTCTTGCTGTCTCTCAGAATAAGTGGAATGCCAGAAGTGCAGGACATGAAGCTGATCACTCCTGTACGGCGGTCGGCGAGGATCGAGCGAGCGGTGTCCCGCTACCCGGAAATGCTGCAGGACCACGATTTAGTGGTGTCTTCTCTCAACGAGCTGTTAGAAGTGGAAGAAACAGAGTGTTTTGTATTCCGTAAAAATGAGGCTTTGCCTATAACGTTAGGGTTTCAAATCCTTGAATCATAATTTCTGGATGATTTTTATTAAAGAGGCGTTTCAGATCCTCCATGAGATAAGAAATGCCCTCATCCAGCTGACGGGGAACAAACTGTCATGGATGCAGACTCTGGACTCAGACAGTAACTCACAGGGCTCACTCTCAAATTGCATATCCCACAGAAAGGCCTTTGGGTTTTTTGTTTGAAGTTGTAGTTATGCCAGTTTAACAGCATGCAGAAATTTCACACTGTGGAGTGCGAGTTTACCCCACAAGTATGGTAAGGATGTTGGGGGCGGTGCCACAGTGTGACCGCTCTTCCTTCCTGCACCAACCTTAGCAGAGAGGGAAGTCCTCCTAGCACGGACCGTCTGAGCTTAGATCGGATGGGACATGGCGGGCCACCAGGTCACATCCCCTCATTTTACAGACGAGTTTATACTCACTCTGCCTTTGCTCAGAGATCACAAATGACGTACATGTGACCTTTGCCTTCTGTCACCATGTCCTTGAGGTGAGGGGTCACTCACGTCCTTTCTGTACCAGTTGTCCTAGTGAAGCAATCCTGAATTGGGGTGGCACCTAGCTTTTCATATCCAAACCTAGTGTTTGCATTTGTTATTCAGAAACACTTTACATAAAAACAAGGAGAGGTGGGGAGGAGCCGCTTGCTCCCGCACTTCAGTTCCCACTCTGCCAGGGAAGCCACACACGCACTCCGCAGGCTGCCCTCCTCCTTTCTGGGCAACAGCTCGGAAAGGGAAAGCCAAAATCACTATGTAAATATGTGTAGGACCCTAGTTGACATTTTAAATGTAGCTTTCTTAATATTCACGTATTAACCAAAAGAATATTAAAAAATGTTCCCTGCTTCATTTACCTTATTACAGAAAAACAGCATGATGGCTTGGCCTAGAGAATTAGGGGCCTGTCTGGGGAAACAACAACAGGCCCCTCCAGAGGCCTCTCGGGACCCCGACTACCCTGCAGAGCTCACCTCGATCGGGGTCATTTATAAAAGGCTCAAAAAAAAGGAGCTATAAGACCATAACGAGAATAGACTAAGTTTCAGTAAGAAGTAGATTGTTGCCGCAACCCAGATCCTGGAACAGCCAGCCCTTCCCTCCCTTTTGCCTGCGACACCACCGAATGCCCCCAGGGCTGCTCAGAGATCTCAGAACCTGGGAGTGGGCGTCCCAGAGACTGGACACTGATATTGAAGATGGGGCAGAGGCTGAAGCAGGCCCCTCCATGTTAGAAGTGTCCTCATCTCAGGGATCAGCACCCCACTTCCTCCCACTGACCGGGTCCTCGGGATGGGCCATGGGCGTGCACCACCATCGTCACATGTTCGCCCTTTGGCTTCCAGAATGGTCCACCCTGTGCCCACCCCCACACAGGCCTCTGGTGATTGGACGTTTTTTCTCAGAACCACTGTAACTAATAACAAAGTGACAGATTGGAGATTTGGAGTGCCTGATACAGAAGGGTGTGGATGTGTACAGCTTAGCAGCTGCAGAAAACCACCCTTGTCCCGGAGCCTTGTAGAGTCTCATGACCACTGTTTCATAAACAGCTGTTCCTAGAAATGGAGTGGGAGGGAGGGAGAGTGGCCAGGAAGAAGACAGGGCAGGAAGACAGGCTTTGGTCACAGGAGGAAGTTCATGGGGTTGTAATGGGGATGGGGCCTTGGCAGAAACCAATTCTAACGTGTAGGGATGGCTTCTTGGTGCACTGAGCGGAGAGGCAGTTTAAAGGAGTGTAAATGAGGAGGGCTGTGGGCTGGCATCACTGTAAGGAACGATGGGGCACACTTAGTGTCCGCTGACCGCTGTGAAACATCTGTTCTCTCTTGCCCGGCACATGGTCCTCATAAAACCACCTCAGTCTCCTAGGCCCACCTCTCGCACTCACAGTCCACGGTTTAATGGGCATGGGCTGCACAGCAGGGTGAGCACAGAACCCAGGTCCGGCCGGCCAGAGCCCAGCATCTCCTAGCCAGTGGCCCTGGCTGGAGGACGGGGCCGTGTCAGAACCAGTGAGATTCCTTCCCAGACTTTTGTTGGAAAGAGACTTCCTGATAGAGTTGCTGAAAAGATGGAGATTGAGTTTGGGGTCAGCTGTCTTATAACCACGCAGGAAAAAACCTGCCAGAGAATAATACCAACATGAGCTAGAGAAATCGTGGTTACATCCAGTGACTTCATTCCATCCCCAAGCTAAACCCTGGACTTTCCAATGATGAGAGGCAATGAATTCCCTTTTCCTATTCGGTTTAATTTAGGATTCTGTTAGTTACCAGGGGAAGCCCCAACTAGCACTCCCACAGTAGGACAGGAGACTTGTTCAGGGTGAGCTCCGGCCACGTTGGTGAAGGTGGTTTCACTGCATCCTCGCGGGATGGGCTACACAGGTGTGGAAGCGGAGTAGCTGGCAAAGCGACAGGGCTACCAGGCTCCAAATCCACAGTTTTGAGTTTCTGTTTCTAAAGTAAGAAATGGGGACCAGGGTGGTGATGAGGAAAGAGCCAACTGAGAAATTCTTAAACTGTTCCCAATTTACCAAACTGTCATCTGTTAAACAAACGGGCACCTGATCACCTGCGTACTATGAGATCAGTACCCCAGGGTGCCTCTCTGTTCTCTTTTTCTGACCGCTCAGGACTGGGTTCACGGACATGCAGCCCTCTGTCCACAGTCCATGGGAGACAGCCCAGAGCTCATGGTGTCAGGCCCAGCTCCTCTGCCGAGGTTCTGCCCTCCTCACAGCCCAGGATGGCCGCCGGCCACCATCACACTGCAGCCAGGGGAGAGGGGAAAGGCAGTGCGAGGCACACCCTGTCCCCTGCACTTCCACAAGCTGACCCAAGGTAATAAACCAGGTGTCACAGTTCCCTCAGTAAAACAGGACACTGTGGGTGCAGATGCCAGAGATACAATGATGAGCCAAGTGACCTGACCTCAGGGAGCCAGGAGTCTAGTGAGGATGCATGTTAAAGAATCACGAGTGTAAAGGTGTGATAATCCTGAGAAAGAGGTTCCTGGGAGAGGGACTAAGAGAGGGAACTGGTGCCCTCAGGGAGGTGGGGAGGCCCCTTGAGACCTGAAGAAGAACAAGTTTAAGGGGAAGAGGCAGGGGAAGCTCAGGAGAGCCTGGGAAACGGCCTCTGCCACCTCTCCCCTTGCTCCCACCCGCCTCTGCTCCTGCTCGCCCACACTGCACCCACTTTTCTGCAGAGCCCCTCAGGTTGTTTCACCAGGCTCTTCGTCCCCACGCCCCTTCTGCATTCTCTACCCCAAGAGGGAATTCTAAGAGTTGATTTTTGTAGATTCAGCTACTGAACATACTACAGCACCTCTGCAGAAAAGCGGGACCTTTGGTTTCCCCTGATAAAATGCTACCCCATACCAGTGAATAGGAATCTAGTGTTCAAAGACATGGGCCAGGGACAGCTGGTCCTTGCCTGGTCAGGCCCAGAGAGCCCAGGACGAAGGAAAGGCCTCGGTGGCTCCAGACCTGAAGTTCAGATGTCAAACTTGATGGAGCACTCAAAGCACCTGGCTGTTGCCCCTTTTCTACCTTCAGATATGCCAAATGTGTCCCTGGTTCAGCCACTAAAATGCCACCAGTAAGCTATATCACAGACCTGTTCCTTCAAGAGTTTTCTTTTGTCATTTCAAACGCAGATGCACTCATTCTAAGCCTCCATGTATCTCAGATGATACCACTAACAAGTGACAGTGACATCAGAACAAGGATAGGCTGGGGCTTAATACCACACAGAGCAGCACCTACCAAAGTAATGACCATGTTTTAAATAATGAGCATGACTTATATGTTTTAATGCCTCGAGTTCAAGGACATGTGGGCTATTGCATTTATTGTCTTCCTAGTGACCTAGAATGAGGTCATCTACAGCCAATCAGGTATTATTGTTATCACCAGTAATAGAATCAAGAGTGCACAGGAATGCTATTTTTTAAAATAAATGTGCAAGGAGCCCTCTCTTGCCCAGGGGAAGCTACATGTACCGGCTGCTTCCTGCGTGGTTTCCCTCCACTGTTGCTGCCGCCACCCCTCCATGCCCCGAACGGAATGCTCAGCCTGGAATCTTTCCTGCCCTCCAAACTATCCAAAGCAGCCTCATGGCACCCCCAGAACCAGGATGCACAAGGGCAAGGTCCCCTGTGATGAGGCCCTGGTGTTCGCCTTGCTAGGCCTCTTACTGATGTACAGGGATGCAAAGATCGTGCAGACCCAGGACCCCCAAAAACTGGGTTTTTGGGACATTGTGATAGACGTGGGCGGTGAGTACAACCCTCAGAGAAACAGATATTAGCATCACCAGAGGTTGTTCACAGGGACCATGAGCTTCCTGTACCTTGGAAAAAGCCATGACCAACCAAGCTGAGCAGCGCTGGACTCATCCACTTGCGCTTCGGGCACAAGCTGCTGGCCAAGTTGCTGGGCACTAGCAAAGGAGACAGCAAAGTGGGTGCCCTCTATGACAAGATGTATGAAACCTTCATGGAGGAAGTGGTTGCAGTGGGGAATGTGACCTCCCAGTGGGATAACCTGGATAGAGCCGACCCCTGTGCTGAGGGAGGGGGTTGCCCAGCAGAACCCACCTGGAACCCGCCCAACCAACACACTGAGGAGGGGTCAAGAGGAATTTCTGCAGAGGCTAGACTTCTACCAGCACAGCTGGCTGCCAGCACAGGCCTCTCTGAAAGAGGCCCTGGCCCAGCAATTCCAGGTGGACCCAAATGGGGAGATAATGGAACTGGCAAAAGGTGGATGCCCCTGGTAGGAGCACCTCTATCACCTGGAATCCAGTCTGTCACCCCCAGTAACCACGCCTTTGTTAGCTACATTAACCAGGCTGGACAGTGGCCAGTGTGCCCAAGGAGCTCTCCATTCATGCCAGGGCAGGCTGCCCCTGCCGGTGCCATGGTGGGTCTTTGGGAAGAGGCCCAGGACCAGGCCGATGGCACACCTGGCTGCATCTTTGTCCATGCCAGGGGCTTCGCTGGTGGGTCCACACAGAGAGTGTACCTCGAGCATGGCCGTGCCCAGCACTTATGCCTCCCACAAATTCCCTCACCCAATAAAATTTCTTCCATTTCAAACAAAGAAAGAAATAAAGAAATGTGCATAAAAAATTGCATGTGAAACATGCAATCAGGATACTTGTTACATACACTTCCAGTGGCTCAAAGGCCAGGCGACAGCTTCTAGGCTAAGCAGTACTTCCTGCCCCTGAAAGAAGTGTTCTTGGCTCCAAATCTGTCACGTTTAGGAGATATCGAAAGGGTGCTTTTTCTCTCTTCCATACTTTTCCTTTTATCTGAAAAATATCTCGAGTAGAGGACAACCCATGGTGCCAAACCAGGTGCAGGACTCAGCCAGCCTCAGCGCAGCTCCCCTGGTCCTCGACGCTCTCTGTGTCTTGTCAGGAACAAAGAAAACTGGTATGAACCCTCTCCTCCCGAGCTCACACAGTGACTCCCAGCCAGGGATACAAAAGGTGCCAAATGCCCTCCTCTCTGCAGGGATGGAGATGAGGCGCAGAGAAGCCAAGCCATGCACCCCAGAGAAGCCCCAGCTACTGATGGGAGTGTGTGCAGCCCTCTGCTGGGTGGGGTGGGAAAGTAGCTCAGTAAACACCAGCTAAAGGGAACTTATGAGAGGGACACTTTAAACACAAGCCCCAAGACTGCCAGGGTAGCCACAGGAGCCAGCCTGCCACTCATGACAGCCAGAATCTCAGGTCGAAGGAGCTCAGGCAGCACACGTGGCAAAGGGGTGGAAAGCAGGAGTCCTGCTCTGGTACTTCTGCAACCTCTTCCACAGCAGGAATGGGTTAGTCGGATGGATCAGCCAAAAGTGGGCAGGAAGGGGGCGGGGCACCAACACAGTCAGCTGGGCCCAGCTGAGCAGAACTGCGGATCTGGGCTTAGAGCCTTGGTTCTTGGCCCTGTCAGGCCCAATGCCCCAATGAAAAGTATTTTTAAGTATAGTTTATTGATTATGCTATTACAGTTTTCTCAATTTTCCCCCTTTATCCCCCCTCTGCCCTGCACCCCCAACCTTCCCTCATTGCCCCCCTCTTAGTTCATGTCCATGGGTTGTACATATAAGCTCTTTGAATTCTGTTTACTATACTATTTTTGGCCTCTCCCTGTCTATTTTATATCTACCAATTATCTGCTTATTCCCTATACCTTTTCCCCCCATTCTTCCCCTCCCCCTCCCCACTGAAATCCCTACATGTGATCTCCATTTCTCTGATTCTGTTCCTGTTCTAGTTGTTTGCTTAGTTTTTGTTTTGGATTTTTTTGCTTGCACTTTTTTTTAGGTTCAGTTGTTGATAGTTGTGACTTTGTTGTCATTTCACTGTTCATAGTTTTTTATCTTCTTCTATTTCTTAGATAAGTCCCCATTAACATTTCATATAATAAGGGCTGGATGATGATGAACTCCTTTAACTTGACCTTATCTGGGAAGCACTTTGTCTGCCCTTCCATTCTAAGTGATAGCTTTGCTGGATAGAGCAATCTTGGATGTAGGTCCTTGCCTTTCATGACTTCAATTACATCTTTCCAGCTCTTTCTTGCCTGCAAGGTTTCTTTGGAAAAATCAGCTGAGAGTCTGTTGGGAACTCCTTTGTAGGTAACTCTCTCCTTTCCTCATGCTGCTTTTAGGATTTTCTCTTTGTCTTTAATCTTGGGTAACTTAATTATGATGTGCCTGGGTGTGTTCCTCCTTGGGTCCAACTTCTTTGGGACTCTCTGGGCTTCCTGAACTTCCTGAAAGTCTATTTCCTTCACCAGATTGGGGAAGTTTTCCTTCATTATTTGTTCAAATAAGTTTTCAATTTCTTGCTGTTGTTCTTCTCCTTCTGGCACCCCTATAATACAGATATTGGAACATTTCAGGTTGTCCCAGAGGTTTGTAAGAGTCTCTTCACTTTTTTGAATTCTTGTTTCTTCATTCTGTTCCACTTCGATGTTTATTTTTTCCTTTTGTTCCAGATTGTTGCTTTGAGTCCTGGTTTCCTTCCTGTCACTGTTGGTTCCCTAAATATTTTGCTTTATTTCATTTTGGTTTATTTCATTTATTTCATTTATTTCAAAAAGCCAGTTTCTTTAAACTGTTTCACGTTGGCCCTCCGCTTTTCCTTCATCACCCTCTGGTCTTTATTTTAGCAGCAACATCTGGCAGCACAGAGGACTCTGCCCAGACCCTCAGCTTTGCCCTCAGGAATTCTCCAGTCCCACTCACCTGAAAGCCCAGAGATAGATGAGACTGCACTGTGACAGCTCAGTCCCCAGCACGTGGCAGTGTGGTGTGGGTGACAGAACGAGTCCCTTGAGGACAATAGCACTGGGTCCAAATCCTGGCTTTTGTCTGCTAGCAGCATGACATTGGATTACATATCCCTCTGCACTTCCCTTTTGCCACTGGTGAAACCAAGATAAGGGGACCAGTGTGCAAGGTTCTATAGAGCACTAAGCAGAAGAAAGCACTGAGCCCAGTGCAGGAAACATAGAAGACACTCAGGAACACCTTTCCTCAACTGTGTGGGCAGCTGAGAGAAGCAAGGGAAGCAGGCAGGAGTCCCGAAGATCGGGCTACAGGTCCAAGTCCTTGACCTCAGACACCACATCTTGTAAGATGAAAACTTAGCTGGAAGAAGTCCCTGCCTGCTCAGCGCGGTTCTGTATTAACCATGCCCCTGCTCTTTAGTGGTCTCCAGGGGAAGATCGGCTGCAGCAATCATTGGCGCACCTGGTGCTTCGTGTGTCCCTCCGCAGTCACTGTGTGTGGACTGTGGGGAGGGACCGGCTGTAGCCTTCCTCCTGCAGCTGCCATCATCACGTCCACTACAGAATAGCAAGATGCTGTGGTGTCGGTTTACACCAGTGATGAGGCTGGCATGAGGAAATCTCCAGCAGAGGCTGGGGCCTACGGGGTCCCTTCAGGGTGGAATGTCCGGGTCCTGGGGAAGTTCTGCAGGGACCCACCAGCTCCAGGGCCTCCCAGTACAGCGAGCTGAGCAGGCAGTGCAAGACACAGAGGCAGACACCCATGTAGCGGGTCTGCACCACCAGTCGGCTGTCTGGAGAAGAGCGGCTGGCGGAAGCCGCAGGGAAAGGGTGCCCACGGTGCTGTAGCACAGATCCAGCTCCCGGGTGACTCTCTGGCAGACAGTCCATCACGCCTGGGCCTGGTCACCCACCGTCAAGCCCACCTGCTGGCCAGGGTGTGTCACATGGGTCTGTCACCGGAGACACTGAGGCTTCACCCACCACAGGGAAGGAGCTGCGTTCCCCAAGCCCAGTGGCCGCACACATGACGGGCCGGCAAGTGCCCTGGGAGGTGAGCGGCTTCCGCACTTTGCCACGGGCCTCACTCCCTGTTTTCCTCGCTGTTACATGCCTGGCCCTGGAGAATGACCACCCGGACACACCCACATAGGGCTTACAGAAGCCCACAGCCGGCTCACTGCTGCCCCCTACTGGTCCCTCCTTGTCACTAGGCCCTGCTTTTAAATAACTGGTCCGACGTTTACTCCCAGAGAGACAGAAAGTATGCTGTTCTCCTCTCTGAGCCTCAGTTTCCTCCTCTGTAAAGTTAAGGTGACAAGCCCTGCCTCACCCATACCCTGCGGCTGTGGTAGGATCACATGATACACAACACTTTATACTCTTCACTGTTGGCCCCAGCTGGCCCTGGCTGCCAGATGCCCTGAATGCCCTTGGCGGCTGGTCAGTAAGCCACAGAGAATGTTTTCCTGCCTCCTTTTCCCAGGACCCGTCATCTCAGGCCCCTTGCCTGCCCACTCCAGACACTGATCAGAGCTGCCCATCGCCCACAGAAGGACCCCACTCACCAGGCAGGTGCTTCTCAAGGAATGGTAATGGTGGCAATTGGAGGACGAAGCCACGTTCCACAAATCACCCCACAGCAGAGCGCATTGCTGCCATTGGGAACATGGGCCAGCAGAGGGCGCTGCCTGACAAGGTCAGGGGGAAGTGCGTGGAGGCTGGGAGAATCAGACGACTGGGCTGGGGCACCTGGGACAGAAAGCTGGGAAGCCCATACCCACCCCACCCCCACTCTCCCATTCCCCCCAACCCCACCCCCCAACCCCCACTGGGGTCTCTTCCCTCCTCACTGGTCACCTGCTCTTACCCAAATCTCCCTCTTGGTGGAGCTGATGACGTGCAGCCCTTGACGGCTACAGTGTGTGACTGGACCTCCCAGCTGGAGGCACAGCCGCCCTGACCCTGTGGGGGTGGGTACACCCAGTGGGGGCGCTGGGCTGCGTGTGTGCACACGTGTGAGAGGTAGGTGACCTGAGTCTGTGCTGGGTGGCTTAGGAAGAAGGACTTAGAGGTC
This sequence comes from Trachops cirrhosus, assembly GCA_028533065.1. Taxonomy (NCBI): domain Eukaryota; kingdom Metazoa; phylum Chordata; class Mammalia; order Chiroptera; family Phyllostomidae; genus Trachops; species Trachops cirrhosus. The sequence goes on along the minus strand of CM052543.1, from coordinate 89,627,959 downwards.
ACAGTGTGGGTGGTCCCAAGGGGTTGAAAGCAGTCCCAAGGTCTAGTTCACTAGGAAAGCACAGCATGAAACAGGTCTTGACTCCCGACAACCATGGCAGGACCTAGCTGCCAGGCCTGCACGCAGGCCAGCACCCTCATCCATCTCTGCTCCCCGTGGGGCCACAGGCCTATCACCAGTACGGCTCTGCCAGGTGCAAGTCCAGCCCCTTCAGCTCCTCTATCTGCTCTGAAAATGGATGGGGGACAGTAGGGTGAATGATAGCCCTGCACCCTTCATCTGCCCCAGGCCCCACTGAGCTGTGTGGTGAGGGTGGCAAGGGGTCACCAGGGGCCTAGGCACCCACTTCCTCATATCAGTGATACTCTGTCCAGAGCAGCAGGGACAGCATAAGCCCCATGGACAAGTATGGTGCCAGTCAGGGGGCCAGCTCACACACAGTGACTCAACCTGAACTGTTTGGGTTCACAGCAACTCCTGCCCCAAGGGTACTTCAGGTCATTCTGTGTGGGGAGAGTACCTTCCACTCACTACACACCCTCAGAGCCAGTGGGGAGGTGGGGGTCAGGTGAGGGAGGAAGCCCAGGTCGCAGAAACTTCTCCCTGCTCTGGAGTCAGGCAACAAGGGTTTGAGTCCCAGTTCTGCCCTTGCTGACTGTGTGACTTTGGGCAGCACGCTTAACTTCTCTGGGTCTCTGTTTCCTGGCGTATAAAAATAGATCTGCTCATAAACCAGAGGGGACAGTGGTCACTGCTAACCCCCCACAGAAGAGGGGACAGTGACAATGGGACACCTCTGTGCTGGAGGCAAACTCCTCACCTGTTCCCAACCCCAGGGCTCACCCTTCTCTCAGGCCCATATGCCCAGTTCCTGGGATAGCTCAGGAACCACCAGGAAGCCCACCAGCCCAGGCATTGAGGATGTCCCCAAAGATGTGGTGTCCAATGTACAGGATGTCCTTTCCTCGCACTCTGAGAAACTCACACACCACGTCCAACGACCTTGCCCATGGCAGAGGACAGACTAACTCTCAACCATTCCCTGTCCCAAGGGTAGGCTGGAGACATGGGCTGCAAGTCGAGGGACAGGGTGGGTGGCATCTGGCACCTCCCGAGTAGGCAGTACAATGCTGATGGGGCCTCATGTAGGTGCCCACACAGAACTCGCCTGAGTCCTAGGCGGGGCAGAGGGCACCAGTCAGGGAGGGCGGGGCTGGGGCAGCAGGGGTGATCGCAGGCGTGGGAGGAAGGGGAGGTCGAGGGCCCTGATACAGTCCCCTGTTCCCTGCCTCAGAGACAAGCCACAGTCAAGCCTGACAGTGAGCTCCCTGCCCCAGCCTGGTCTCAAGGTCATGGGGGCAATGGCTCCTGCACCATTCCCTACAATTAGGTCTAAGTAGGACTTCCAGGGCCTGGCTGAGGCCTCAGCCTGCAGGGTGGGCATAGGGGCATATGCAGACACACACCCAGTCAGGCAAACCTGATCCTGCCACGGCTCACACATCCTCATCCAACGGGGTGCTCCTGCCCACCTGGCCTGGCCTGTGCCCACCCAACCTCAGTGAAGCCCTGGGCTGGTGAGGGCATCCGGGCCTCGAGTCACAGGCCTGTGATGGTCTCCTGCCTCCCAGCCAGATGAGAACCAGGGCACTTAGCCCCCGACACACCAGCCCCACTGGCACAGGAAAAGGCACCTGTGAGGTATGGTGTCAGATACCGAGTGGGCTGCGCGGTAGCCTCCAGAGCTACTCACAGGAAAGGCCATTCCCAGGGACACCTGACAGCCATGGAGTTAGAGCCCATGACACCGGCCCACACACTCCCTCCCCTGGGCCCACCACAGTCTGTCTCACCCTCTCTTCCCCATCAAGCCCCTTCCCAAACATCCGATTTCCTCTGATCCCCCTCCCCCTCCCGCCATGGCCTGAGGCAGGGTTCCAGGGAGGCCCACCCATGTGACACAACCCCTCTCACACTCTTGGTTCTTCTTCTGAGGGGAGAGCTGGGCATGAGAGGCCCTGAGCACCACAGCCCTCCCAAACCTTGGCACAGCCCACCCCAGCCAGGCAGGAGGCACTCACCTCACCAGCACCAAACAGGTAAGTCATACTGGCCTGAAGCGGGCAGAGCAAAGGCCAGAGCACCCAGCTTGGCTGGGCCAGGGGCCACTGCCTGCCTCTTCCCTTACCCCACTGGAGACCACAGGAGCAATGACCCTGGCTGGGTGGCTCACTTGGTTGGAGCATCACCTGTACACAGGGGCGTACACAGGTTGTGGGTTTGATCTTAGTCAGGGCACACGCCTGGGTCTTGGGTTCAATCCTCCATCAGGGTGTGTATGGGAGGCAACCGATCAATGTTTCTCTCTCATACTGATGCCTCTGTCTTCACCCCCCTCCTCTCTCTCTAAAATCAATAAACATATATCCTCAGATTAGGATGTTTTTTTACAGATTTTATTTATTTATTCATTAATTCATTTGTTTGTTTGTTTGTTTATTTTTAGAGAGAGGGGAAGGGAAGGAGAAAGAAAGGGACAGAAACATCAATGTGAGGTTGCCTTTTGTGCGCCCCCTACTGGGGACCTGGCCTGCAACCCAGGCATGTGCCCTGACTGGGAATCTAACCCATGACCCTTTGGTTCACAGGCCTGCACTCAATCCACTGAACTACACCAGCCAGGGCAAGGACTTATTTTAAAGGCCAAAAATTTGACCCCAAAATGCCAACCAGATGGTGGGAGTAACAGGCAGGGTCTTGGTTCTCCCCTGCCCCTCACTGTTCCAGGCAGGGTCTCAGTTTCCCCCAGGGCTGGGAAGGAAATGAGGGCCTCGTTCATGCACGCTCATGCTGGTGTAGCTGTAGCTGCTGGTGGTGGCCAGGAACACTTTTCCAGCCTCCTTCATCTGCCCAGTGGGGCAGGGATGTGTTCCTGGAATAGAGGCGGAGCAACTCCCTGGTCGGCACCTCCCAGAGCTGCCCTGGGAGCCCCTTCTCAGGTCTCAGCCCCCGGGAAGGGGCCCCAGTCCAGGCGGGAAGTCCAAGAGCAAGGCCAGGGTGTGGGCTCTGGCCAAATCTTGAGGGAGGAGGCCAGGGAAGGGGAGCAGCCCCACTGCCCCGGGGATGAGGGGACAAAGGGACAGGCCTGGTCACGACCCTGGGTCTTTGGCCACCCACACCGTTCTTCATGTAATTTTTCAGGTCCTCTGGGGTCTTCTCCCTAAGACAAAAGTGCAAGTGCACACATGTGCATGTGTGTGCAGGTGTGCATGTCCAAGATGGGGGAAGCCCAGGCCACAGCCCTCATTGAGTAAAGGAGTGGAAACTCTGTGGGGCTGAAACTCTCAATGCCCTGTGCTCCCACCCTCCCTACTGACCAGAGTGTAATCCCTGTTGAAGCCAAAGCAGCGAATCTTCCCCAGGATTAGGCTGCAGTTGACAAAAATACTGGGGGGCAGGGGAGGAGGACATTGGGGTCAGCCCACCGGCCCCCAAACTCTAAAAGTCAGGGCCATGTCCTCGGGTATGACTGTGTCTGAGCACATGCATGTGAGACATGTGTGTGCATGTATGTGCTCTCACACACAGAGAAGCTGTAGCTCATGTCTCGCCATGGGGAGTGTGTCATGGGCATCTCTGAGAGCAAGGCCTTGATCATCGGGGGCTGTCACTTTCCTGCAGTGTCAGGAAAGTTCAGAGATGACATGTTTTTCACCGTGTAGAGGGAAGTGAGGAACACTCTGCTCCCCACCAGCGTGCGTAGTCAGTGTGTCCATCTGATGCATCACTGCCCACCCTCATAAGTGCAGGCATCTGTCTGTGTTTTGAGTGTCACCATATCCGTCTATTTAATGGAGCCACTCTCAGGGCTGCTGTGTTATGTAGGGTAGGTCAGGAAACGGGGTGCTTACATGCTGAGACCCCCACCCCAGCCCCAAGTGCCCGTCTCACCGCTGGTGCCAGTCCGCCTCCAGGCCTTGAGAGACCATGCCCCTCGGCTTCCCTCTGGGGTCCTTTGGCTCTTCCCCAACCACACTGGCCCTCACCACCAGGAGTCCCCTCCCCAGCCACTGCATGCTATCTGTGGGACCCAGCAGCTCCCCTTTCCCTCAAACCCTTGGAACACCACAGATCCAGCCAGCCCCACCCTGGGCCCCCTCCTCCTGCCCTGTGGGGGAGGAGTCAGCCAGGCCCACCTCTGAAAGAAACTATGATTAAAGAAGAACAAGTCATCTGTAGTATGCCACCTCCATTCTAGGGCTTATGCACCCAAGGACCTTAGCCACTTAGAATGCAGCCAAGAACCCAGAATGAAGCAAACATGGGGGTTACAAAAGCAGAAGACTCAGGTACTTAAAAAGTAAGAGTCATAAATACATACATACATAAATAAATAAATAAATAAATAAATCAGGGCTCTTACTTTACACTCAATTTTGGCATAGTTGTTATCAGCCCAAGGCCATTTAAAAAATTGTTCAAAAACATACCAGAGCTATAAGAAGTGGCAGATAACTAGAATCTCAGAATCAGGAAAAAAGTACAAAAGTAAGCAAATTGGAACTATTTGCTCTATAGCTGAGGGGTCACATTATTGCCTTTACAACAAGGCATTATGACTTCCATTAAGAGTTTCACCTGAATCATCCAGAAAGAATTCTGTGATGTGGCATATCCTTTTTCTTTTAAAAAAGAAAAGTTAATGGTGCATTTTAGAAAACTTTCTTTCCAAAATGGCTAAACTGAATGAAGTTAGGCAATCTTAAAGGAGTAAGAATTATTTGGGGAAAAGGTAACTCAGTGAAATAGTTCCTTGGCAATGCCAGGTGAGTAACTAACTACTAGGATGATAAAGCAAGAGTTTGGAGGCTGCAGGAGCTGTGCTGCTCATTGAGTGGGTGGACGGACAGAGGAATGGATGGATGGATGATTAGGCGGATGGATGATCGGTCAACGGATAGTGGGATGGATGGATGGTTGGATAGATGATTGGTTGGATGGATGGATGAATAGGTGGGAGGATAATTGGATAATTGGACGGATGATTGGATGGTTGGATGGGTGGGTGGGTGGGTGGATGGATGGATGGATGGATGCATGGATAGGAAACTGAATGAACAGACAGATGGAATATAAATAGCAACCTTTATTGAGGGTGTGAGAGGAGAATCAAACTTAAGCAATCAGGAGGATTTCCAGAGTTTCTTTCATCTATGATTCTGTGCTTTCTGCTCATCCCAGGGACACTTTTTTAAAAGTGCCTTTTTCCATATTGCATGGATCCTCTGTATCAGAAACGGAGAAGGAGAGGAACCACCTGGTTATGAGAAGTCACTGGGAAGTTCCTTACCCCTCCCACTGGGGGTTAGCATGGCAAGTGTGCAAAAATGTAACTTACTTCTTTTTTTTAATTGTCATTTATTTATTTGTTTATTTTTAGAGAGGGGAAGGAAGGGAGAAAGAGAGGGAGAGAAACATCAATGTGTGGTTGCCTCTTGCGCACCCCCTACTGGGGACCTGGCCTGCAACCCAGGCATGTGCCCTGCCTGGGAATCAAGCCAGTGACCCTTTGGTTGTCAGGCCGACACTCAATCCACTGAGCCACACTCACCAGGGAATTATTTCTTATAGCTGAATTTGAGGATCTATCCCAAGCTTCCCTTCCATCTGAGGACAGGGAAGTCACCTAGTGATGTTCAGGTACACTCAGTCACGTCAGTGGTTCCTCAAGTGACTTCTCCTGGTACTCTTCCTAGCCATTTCCTAAAGCTGACAGAACGATGTGGGATTTGTGTTCAAACTTGCGGTTGGTAGCCGGTAGGTGGCGATCGCTTCTTGGAGGGTCCTGGTGTGACCTGCACTGGCTCCGCTGGGAAGGCAGCACCTACTCACTGTGCTGTGTGCTGGCTGATCTCTGCTGCTGCCAGGACATGTCCACTGGTCCAGACCCCAAAGCCCCTTGGCTAACTGCAGGTCTAGCCGGGGAGGACCTCAGGCTGTCACAGGCCCTCTTGGCCTTTAACCCTGTGCCACCGACACACCTGTGGGCTTGCTGCACTTCAGAACCCCTCAGGAAATGGCAGCTTGTCATAGTAACAGTAAGTGAATCCATGCCTTGCTCATCCCTTGTGCCCCATTACAGCCTCATGAGGTGGGCCTGCTGTTATTCTGAATTTACAGACGACGGAGCTGAGGCACCAAAGAGTTAAGCATGTCAGCCACTGTTACAAAGCTAATGAGTGGCAGGGTGGGGACTGAACCCAGAGGCTGGGCACCAGCATCTGTACTCTCATCTACTGGGTGGAGCCACCTCTGCTCAAGGTCCCTAGACTTTTCAATGTTGTAAAAAACAGAGAAAGGTTGAGCAAGTGTCCAGACTAAAGGCGGCTGAAGAGACTGGACCAAGCTCTGCATTTGGACACTGAATCAGTGAGTTGGCTGTGATACTAAGGATGTTATCAACTCATAAGACTGGACTGTGGATGGCGGGTTAAAGTGCTGTCTCCACGTAGTTCTGTAAGGCTGACACTGTGCCCTGGTGACATCAGTGGTTGGAGCATTGTCCTGATGTGCCAGGGCTGCTGGTATGGCCCCTGGCCGGGGCGAGTGCCCACATGGGCGGAGCACAGGTCAGCGCTTTCCTCCCTCCCCCCCTTCTTTCTTCTTTCTCTCTAAAATCAATAAAATATACATATATATTTTTAAAGTAAAAGTTCTGTTCTTGGAAAATACCTAAGCACTTAGGGTAAAGGTCATGATGTGTGCAGCTGCACTTCAGACAAAAAATGTGGATATTCAGTGAGCGTGCCTGTGCGTGCTGGGCTGAGATAAATGAGAAAGCACGAGTGTAACGAACAGACATAACCTTGGTCAAGGGTGTAAGAATGCATGTCCTTTGTACTGCGTTTTATTTTCACAACTTCTCATAAACTTGAAATTATTTTCTAAATTTAAATTTAATGTTTTTAAATACAGGGTCTGTGTCCCCCCCACACGGTGGGCCTGGAGCTCTCTCTTCTCCTCCCACCTCCCCAGAGCCCCCAGCTCAGCACCTCCAGTCCACAGAGAGCGCGGTGGCCCAGCAGCAGATTTTCTCTTGACTATAATGCCTCCACTGTGTCTGTTCAAAGGGCGGCCAGGCCCAGCACACGATAGCTTGGTTCCCATCGCTCCTCACACATCTCCCTCCACTGACAGTAGGAGGCACTATTCCAGATACCCACAGCTGGTCCACAGCTGCCGTGCAACTCAGGACCTGCCACCTGGGGCTGGAGGAGCCCTCCATCCCCCTGTCAAGGTCACCAGAAACCTCCCCAGTGAGAGGCTTCCTCGAACACAAGGACAACTGGTACAGGGGGTTGACATGTAGCAATGCACCAAGAAGGCTTTTTAACAGAGCACAGTCTTGGACAAGTTCTTTAAAGAAATATAGGGTTGCCCTGGCTGGTGTGGCTCAGTGGACTGAGTGAACAAAAGGGTCCCAGGTTCAATTCCCAGTCAGGGCACATGCTGGGGTTGCGGGCCAGGTCCCCAGTAGGGAGCGCACAAGAGGCAACCACACATTGATGTTTCACTTCCTCTCTTTCTCCCTCCCTTCCCCTTGCTCTAAAAATAAGTAAATTTTAAAAATATTTTTTAATGTAGGGTTTTTATTAGTGTAGAGGAGAAGGAATTTCATGTAGCAGCAAGGAGCCCAGTGCTGAGGTGTGGAAAGGAAATGCCCGCAGGGGACAGTTCGGAGGTGGGGTAGTGACTCAGGCAAGGGATGCTGGGAGCCTAAACCAGCCACCAGTGGGGGTGAGAGCCCGGAAAAATATACGGGAAATAAAGCACGTTGCTTACAGACTGACCAGTGACAAGGGTGAGTGGGGGCAAGAATTAGGGAAAGAGGCTGGCTGTCTACAGGGGGCCTCGGAGAGCTGGGAGACAGAGCTTTGCTGGGGACACAGGAAGTGAGAGGCAGGTGGAGGGACTGTCAGAGAAACTTGCTGCAGGCCAGGGCTGGAGGTCAGAGTCCTGTGTTGCTGGCATCAGTTTGGATGAAACGGTGTTACACAGCTTGGAACTGTACTGGACTCAAGTTCAGTCACCAATTCTGGGACAGGAAAGTTAACAGCTGTAAGCACAAGCATGACCTAACCCAGAGCCCCAGCCGCTGTGGGGGGTGGTAGGGAAGCTGTGGAGGGCAGGAAGATGTCGCTCCCCTGAACTTGAGTGAGGAGTTGCATAAGAAGTCCAGGTTTTACTAGACTATCCCATCACAGACTTGGGACTTTGGCAGCAAAATTTAGAAGCAGGACAACAGGAAGAGTTCTGTTTCACCAAAAACAGGCCTTTTGTAGGGACTAGACTGTGCTTGCTCTCAGTCCCACTGCAGAGAAAACCTCTCAGTCAAGCACAGAAACTATGACACCAAACAGGACAGCAGCCCCACCTCCCACTGGCTGCACAGACTGGGAACCAGCAAAGCCGAGGCAGCTTCCCTCCCTCCCCGGTGACCCTGGGCTCAGGGGCTTCTCGGTGCTCCTCATCCAGGGAGGCGTGGCTTCCTTTGTGCACTCTCCTAGTAGCACCACGGCTGGACTAATGCCACTTCAGGCCTGAGGCCTAGGAAGAGGCTGCTCAAAGGCCACAGCTGTGCAGCCTCCAAACCCCCTTTCGGGTTCCTGAAGGGCCCTGGAACCTGAATTCCAGAGGAGCAGTACCTTTCACCTACCTAGGATCCGTATCTCCCAGACCCACAGAGGTTCTTCCAACACTTCACTGTGCATATGAATCACCCAGGGTGGGTCTGGTTAAAATGTAGCTTCTGATTCAGCAGGTCCAGACCTGGGGTAGGGCCAGCATTCTGCATTCCTGACATGCCTAATGCATCAGTGGTGTGGTGCCCACTGTTTGAGGGGCAAGGGTAGAGCATCAGTTTGCACAGCTGAACTGCCTGGACAGCAATCCAACCCTCTGACATGTGAGAACCAGCCAGGCAATGGCAGGGAGAGGAGGGGGCCATTCCAGCCAAGGAGGGCCATGACCGGTGTGAGTGACAGCCTGGTGGGTGGACCTCCCTCCTGAGATTTATGTGAAAATGTCCCCAGGTGGGACCCAGGAATAGGCTTCTTTTCTTCCCTGGGTGATTCTCAATACAACAGTTTTAGGACCTCAGCTTTAAAAAGACATTTGACAAATCATGCTGATGCTGGATCTGGTGGGTGCACCAGAGTCTGCCCGCTTCCTGCGCCACCATCTCAGGCCCTGGGAAGCTTGTCTGTCAGGGGAAACATCCAGCGTTTACTGACTGTGTTCTCAGTTCCCTTTCCCACGGGATTCTCACCTCAGCCCTGGGATGCAGACATAATTCCTAGGCCTGAAGGCATGAGAGTTAGGGAAGCATGAGGGTGGTAGTTCCCTCAGGGTGACAGTTCACAGACTCTTCAGCCGGCAGACTGAGCTAAATGCAGGTGCACAGCCCCTCCCAGGCCCCTCCGGGTAGGGGCAGCACAAGCTAGGCCCTGTGCAGAGATGGATTCTAGGTCAGCAGGCAAGTGGCCTAATTAAACACATAGGCTTATTCTTAGACAAGAGCCCAATTAAGGTCCCTGGGCAGCCACAACGCAAAGGCACAGCCCTAGAAGTGACCAGAAAAATTCTTTTTCTGAAGTAGCAGTTATTTACTTCTGATTATAAAAGTGGTACATACTCATCATGGGCCATTTGGAAATACAGAAAGTACAGAGAAGAAAATGCTGCCTAGAGAGAGATAACTACTGCTTTTGCTTATTTCTTCTCAGCCCCTTTTTACACATACATATTTGACACTAGGAGAAAATGCTTGTTCACATAATGTGAGAAAAAGATACAAATTATGAACAGCACAGTCCCAATGTGTTACTTAAATGAGGATTGTCATCCATTACATGATCAGCTACTTGATTTCTCGGCTGCATAATGTCCATCACATAAAATAATGCATATGCTCCGTTCCCCTATGATGGGACACTGACATTGTCTTCAGTTTTCAAATCACTCTACAACAGCCTCCCTGTGCACCACTCATTATTTTCTGGGGCTAGATTTTCGAAAGTAAAAATGATTAGTTTCCTTGTTATACATTGCCAAATGGCTGTCCAAACATTCAAAGCAATCGGCCCTGCCGCTCACAAGTGTGGGCTGTTGTAGCGCCCCTGGCATGTCTGGATTCCTAAAATAATCGCCAGAACTGTTTTTATCAGTTGGTGGTAGATCCAGAGCAAGCACAGAAGCCACTGTTCATAGACACTGTTCATCGGCACTCAGAGCTGTCTGGGACTTTGTGGCTGAACAAGCCCTGCATTAGTCAGCTTCCATTAGATTCGGCTGCTGTAACAAACAACCCTGGAATTTTAGGGTTTATAACTGCAAGATTTGTCTTTCACCTATATTACTCAAAAGATGTGGGTCGACTGTGCCTCTATTCTGAACGTCTTCTTGTTTTGGGACCCAGGCTGAATGAACAGCCCCCATCACCACTCTCATGGTCAAGGAAAAAGAGACAGAGCAGAACCCACCTGGCTTTTCAAGCTTTGACATGATGTCACTCCCACTGTGGAGTGAGGCGATGTGGCGAACGAGTGGAAGGAGCCCATGCCGCCCACAGGGACGCGCAGGGGCCACATCCGAGTGCTGAACCATCACAGAGTGGGCAGAGATAACGGGAACAATCACGGGGGCCCTCAGGACACCGTGTCTCCACCATCACCTGGGTCCTAACCCTGACCAAGTCCTGCGCCTTATGAAGGGATCACCTAGGTTTGCTTTTCATGCAAATATAAGAAAAAACATGCATTCCTGTGTATGTTTACATATATAAGTAGTCCTATTAAAAATAATAAAGAAATATTGTAAAATTTTAAAAAAACAAAAGTCATTGTAGAACATGCTATTGTTTACTTGTTAAAGGCAGAGAATACATACACATAATACATGTACGTTATGCTTAGATGTGTATAAATTATTTCAAAAAATCAATAAGAAGGTGGTGACAGTGGTTAATTTAGGAAAGTGAACTCCATGACTGAGGGAGTGGGGGGAGAGGCTTGTTTTTCACTCTATTGTCCTTTTTACAGTTTGATTTTTCCCCTTGTGTTTATATTTCCCAAAAAAACAAGTAATTAAAAATTTAAAAAGTTGCCCTTTTCTAATCCTTTCTCGCTCATGTCACAGCATCTCTGCCTGGTCCTCCATTGCTCCCACACTGGGACCCACCCTGATTCCCACGCTGAGTGCCTTAGAAAGCAGACTTTCCAGAAAGCACTGGAAAACCCAGAAGAACAAATGGAAGAACTACAAAGTAAAATAAATAAATAAATAAAAGTTTATTATCCAACCATGTGCCGTATGGCCTCCCAGATGAGTTCCTTTGCGTGAGGTGGGATGGAAAGGCAGAGCTAAAGTCTGCATGAGCCAGGGGTCTGCTCCTGAGAGGGAGGTGGGAGATGGGGAGAGGGAGGAGGAGACGCCGTCAAAGCAGCCACACAAGCAAAGGAAGCTGGTGGTGCCCCTGAAACAGGGCCCCGGGACACTGGGACTGCCTCTGTGTCCCCAGCTGCTTCCTCTGAGACCCTTCCTCTGCTTCCTCACGTCCCCACGTTTGCTCCAGATCTTCAGAAAAGCTCCCGATGCCCCACAAGCTTGTGTGAGCAGGTCCCTTTGTAGACATCTGAAGGGCTGGCACTCACCATCTGAATGCACGGAGCAGGGATGGCACCGTGGGAACAGGAGTGAAAAACAACACGAGAGCACAGTCACCAGGGAAATGGTGGGGGGACCCTGCAGAGCCCTTCAGATGTCTAGATGCCATGGAACCTGGAGCACAAACCAAGCCTGGGTCTACATGAGCCTGGAGCCCACGGTGCCACTGGGTCACACAAGCAAAGGTGCTGCTGAGTGTAGATTATCCCCAGGCGAGTGGCGGTGGTGAGGGCGGTCACAGCCGAAGCAATGTGAGCAGCAAAATAAACAGTAGTGTTGGCTTATACCCCAAAGCACAGAGTAAACATCTGCAAATTCCTATTGACTAAATAACTTCACAAATAAATAAATAAATGGGGGAGGAGGGACAGCTCTTCCTTACAGAAAAATTCCAGTGAGTAAATGCAGAAGTAATGAGGGAAATAGAGACTCCCACAGTGGTAACTGAAGTCCCGTGCTTAGTTTAACACTCTGCTTCACCATCTTGAAATTCCAGTTTTTGAAAAAGGGGCCCTGCGTTTTTATTTTGTTCTGGGTCCCACAAGTTACGTAGCTAGTCCTGGCTGTAAACAAGATCCACAGATGAATGCTAAAATTAGTGAGTGAAAGTTTAAGGAAAGATAGGGTGCTCGCATAACCTTAACACATCTCCCTACATACTTGTCAGGTGTAAGGAGGGAAATAGTAACTCCACACGCAGACACCAGCGAACACCACGTTAACCAAACGATCAGTGTTAGTAACAGGTGCCCCATATGATGGGCTCAGAAAGCAAATCCGTTCTGTGTTGTTCTCCCAAAATGCACAACTTTAATCTAATCAAGAGAAAACATTAGATATATCCACATTGAGGGACATTCCATAAAATACCTGACCGTGACTGTTAAAAATTGCCAGGCTCATGAAAGACATGAGAAGAGTGAGAAACTGTCACCAGTGGAAGAAGATAAAGAAGACGTGGCAAACTCAATGCAAAGGGGTCCTGAACTTGATCCTGGGACAGAACGAGAGGACTAGCTGAGAAACTGGGAAACCTGAATATAATTTATAGATTCCTTAACAGTACTCAATCAGTATTAGCTTTCTGGTTTCAGTAATTGTACTGTTATGAAAGGTGTTAATTGTCGAAGAATTGGGGAGAAGGGCACAGGGAAAGTCTGAAATTATTTCAACTTTTTAAATTTGAAAGCAGTGATAATCAGGCTGAATGAAGTGGCCAACAGCCTGCAGGGCGACGTGCCCAAGTTGTTCTGGATACTGCATAACACCTGACCCATGACCGGCCCTCTGCGAGAAAGGCTCACTGTGCAGGGACTGTGAAAAGCTACTGTCAGAAATGGAAGGAGCAGCAGGCACAGAGCCTGACTGACAAAACAACCACAGCATTTCCACAAGGAAAGATACCCCCTGCTCCATTCTCTGCTCTGCCTGATGCAGGGGCAAGGACCCCACCGCCCCTCACCCCAGTTTTCCAGGTCCTCCTCACCCTGCCATGCTGCCAGCATCCTATGCGAGGGTCCTCCCATGGTGCCATTTATGGGCCCTCCTCCTCCTGGGATGATGCCAGTGGGACACGCTCCCAAAACAAGGCCACCTATGGAGGCCACATACCAATGATGCCTGGGCCCCCAATGAGACCTCCCGCCCATCCCATGATGCTGCCCCCTGGGCCAGGAATGATTCAGCCAGACAGATGAGGAGAGTGGAGTCTATTTCTATCAGTTTCACATTACTTGTTTTACTCCACCATGAGATCATGGCACTGTGACTCTGCGCGTTCTCTGCAGCATGACAAGGAAGACTCATGCCCTCTTCCTATCAAAGAGAGAAGAGTTTTGGAGGGAAGTAGTGGGACCTGCAATTTTCATTTGCATTGTATCAATCAATGGTCGTTGGTGTCAATTCAATGCCAGTAGGAATCCCCAATTCGGGATGCAGTGAAAAAGAAACTTTATTCAGTGTACAGCGGCTCAACTGGGATACAGCGCAGCTCTGAGGCAGCCCTGCGGCCGGGAGCTTCTCCACCTAGACAGCTCTGCTCTGTGTCAGTCTGCTCTGTGTCAGTCTGCTCTGCATCAGTCTGCTCTGTGTCAGTCTGCTCTGTGCTCTGCTGTGCTGGTCCGGTCTGCTCCACTCTGGTGAGACGTCTTCAGTGTTTCAGCTGTGCCCAGGAGATGCAGTCTTCAGTTTTCAATGGAAAGGGAAAATGTGGTCTCCCAGCCAGAGAGGAACTTGCTTATTTGGACAAAAGTCTTCCCAGTTCCTGATTGGTCCTTCCTCGTGCAAATGAGATCTCCAAATCCTCTGAATTTGATTGGCCCAAAAGACACCATCAGTCAGAATAGGCACTCTGATTGGTCAGAGCTGTGCAACTCTAATTGGATGGGGAAAGCCTCGATCCTATTTGTTGAAATAGGGTTCCAGAAAACCTTATAAGGGCTGGCTCAGGTGGCAGGAACACAGTGTAGGCAGGTGGTTCAGCACAGGCTTCTCCTTGGAGTGCATTTGTGGGAGAGGCCCCTGTGTAGAAATGGTGGCTAAGCTCTGTTTTGTTTTTCTTTTTTTAAAAAAATCTGCCCTGGCTGGTGTAGCTCAGTGGATTGAGCGCGGGCCTATGAACCAAGGGATCGCGGTTCGATTCCCAGTCAGGGCACATGCCTGGGTTGCAGGCCAGTTCCCAGCAGGGAATGCACAAGAGGCAACCATACATTGATATTTCTCTCCCTCTCTCCTTCCTTTCCCCTCTAAAGATAAATAAATAAAATCTTTAAAAAAACCTTTAAAAAAATAAAATAAAAAAATAAAAAATCTGAGCCCAGTTAGCCACCAGGGACCCTTCTTAGTAGGTGCCTTTTTTGCCCTTAAGTTTCACAATTGTGAAATGTGAAAATAAAATTGTCAATTCTTTCAGTTAAAAAGTAAAAAGAAAAAAGAAAAGAAAAGCAATGACAATTAAAAGCCAACAATAAAATGCACCACACACAAAGCCAGAAGGCACAGTGAACTGCAGGGGAGGAGGCTTGCGACTCAACTCACAAAGGTGAACTCTCCCCACTACACAAGGAACTTCTAGCAGAATGTCAATAACACAATAAGAGAAAAAAGAGAAGTAACTCAATGAAAAAGAATACAATGGCTATTAAATGTAAAAAAAATCATCAAACTTACTCACAAGAGAAGTGCAAATTAAAACTACAGATACCGATTTTCACCTATCAGGTTAGCAAAAATCCAACCAGTTGATAATGTACACTGTTAGCGAGGCTGTGGAGAAAGAGGAATTTTCACACAATCTCTGTAATGGTGTAAACTGGCACACTCCCTTTGGGAAGGTAATTCGGCAGCCTCTGTCAGAAGACAGATAAACCCTTTGACCCAACAGTTCCATTGTTCCACTTCAAATGGACTTGTACACACCCAAAATGACCACACGCATGAGGATGCTCATTGCAGCACTGTTTGTAATAGTAAAGTAAATAGTATTCATCAATTCTCACCAATAAAAGGCTGGGAAAATTATGAAGGTCCCTCCCTAATGGGATATATTACATACACACAATTTTGAAAAAAAGTGAGGAAGTTCTCCATCTCCTTACTAACAAGGAAAGATCTCCAAGGTAGCAGAACAGATGGCACACTCCATTCTGTGTAAAAAAGAAGGGAGTAAGAATCTATAACCATATTTGCTTGTATTAATATTTGCATAAAGAACCTCTAAAAGAATCTATAAGAAACTTTAAAACAGGGTTTCAGAGGGAGAACCACGCGGTTTTTAGCAGAGTGGGGACTCCCGCAGCCATTGCGGAGACAGGACCACAGCCAGTGCAGGAGGAGAGAGATTCAGCAGCCACTGAGGGGAGAACCACGTGGTTTTGGCAGAGAGAAACTCGGCAGCCATTATGCAGGGAGAATCACGTGGCTTTGCCAGAGTGGGGACCCCTGCAACTTTAGAAGAGGGAACCACCACCCAGCTTTAGCAGAGATCCCGGTGACACAGCTGACGGTGCCGGGAACCGAGGGAGACCTACCAGTTGAGACAGATTGCTGGGAAGAACCTGGGGCTGCCTGAGCCATGGACTTCTATTTCTTTTCCTGAGGCACGGTACCCCAGACTGGGCAAAGGGGGAAAGAAGGACTGTGTGTGTTTGTGGGTGTTTTAAGGGACTTTGGGATTTTGGTGAAGACATTAGGTCAGTACTATAAGTCTGTATAGCATTAAATAAACATTTCCTTTCCTTTTCATGGAAAAAAAAAAACACACAGGACTTCAGAGGACCAGGAAGGTGGTAGGAACTGTAGATGGGAAATAAGGGAGAGACTTTTCACAGTACGCTGGCTCATATTTTTGAATTGTGAGCCATGTAAATGTATTACTTGTTCAAAAATTAAGTTAAAAACTATAGGAAACAAAGTATGATCATAACAAAAATAAAAGTATACCCTTAACACAAGAATCATTCCTTGGAATGAAAGAAGTATTTTTAACTCTGTATAGACAAGACAAAAAGCATGCATAAGACCCAAACATTTTAAGATAATTTAAGTCACATAAATACACAAAATGTTAGACTAACAAGGTGATGTGACACAGTAAAACCAAGACTGTACCCAGTAGCTGGATGCAAGAGAACCAGCGGACCCACCTGAGAAATCGTAATGTACATTTTATTTTTATTCCTGTTTTGTTACTATGGAAAAAGTAAAGTTTTTGCTTGTCCTTATATTCTCTTTACACAAATAGAATATGCTGTTAATTATACTGCATAGTTGTTTTTTCATTTGTTAACATCACAGCTGTTTCAGTCCATACTGAAATTCACCTCATTCTGCTGAGTGCTGCACTTAGGGGACCACTGTAATTTAATCCATGTTCTGATGATGAACATCTGAGTAGCTTCCATATTTTTGCCCTATAAACTATGCATTAAACATTTTTATATACAACATTAATTATCTGTTACATAGCCATGAGAATGTGTCTGTTGGGTTCACCGACATCTGTCAGTAATGGGTAACTCTGAGGAATGAGTCCAGGGGTGGTGGTGAAAGGAGAAGACAGGGAAGACCAATTGGAAAGTGTTCACTTTCTTTGATAGATTATGCTTACAAAGTGCATGTATTATTGAGTTGGCCAAAAAGTTCATTTGTTTTTTTCCATAAGATGGCTCTAGTAGTGCTTAGTTGTCTTTAACTTCATTTGAAACAATTTTGTTAGGTTGTATTGTAACAGCTGTCGAAACAGTGTGAATTTTTTTAAAAACTTATCAAAATTGGTGAATTTTTGTGTAGCCATTTTAATATTGAAGATGGAAGGAAATAAGCAACACTTTCAGTATATTATGCTTTATGAATTCAAGAAAGATAAAGATGCAACTAAAATGCAGTAAAAGATTTGTACAGTGGTACAATCTTTTGAGAAGGTACTGTGACTGGTCAAAGTTGTCAAAAGTGGTTTGTGAATTTTCGTGCTAGAGATTGCTTTTTCTAAAGAGATTTATTTATTTATGTATAGGCAGAGAGAAAGGGATAGAGAGAGGGAGAGAAACATCAATGTGTGGTTGCCTCTTGAGCACCTCCTACTGGGGACTTGGCCCACAACCCAGGCACTTGCCCTGACTGGGAATCGAACCGGTAACCCTTTGATTCGCAGGCTAGTGCTCAATCCACTGAGCCACACCAGCCAGGGCCAGTCTGCACATTTCTTACTAGATGATGATGCTTCACAGTTGGGTAGACCAGTTGAAGTTGGTAGCAATCAAATCAAGACACTGAGAACAATCAACGTTCTACCATGTGGGAGATACCGAACATACTCAAAATAACCAAATCAATAGTTATTCATGAAAATGAAAAATATGTCCTTTATTTTATGGAAAAAACTAAACAAATTTTTGGCCAACCAAGTTCTCTTTTTCTATTAAGGTAAAATATATATAACATAAAACTTGTGTCTTTAACCATTTTTAAGTGTACAGTTCGGTACACTTATTTTAAGTACCTTTAGATTGTTGTGCAACCGTATTAACCACCCATCTCTAGAACATTTCACCTTCCCAAACGGAAACTCTGTCCCCATTAAACTCCAGCTCCTCATTCTCTCTGTTCCCCAGTTCCTGGTAACCTCTATTCTATTTTCTGTCTTTGTAAAGTTGCCTGTTCTAGGTACTTCATGTAAGTGGAAACACACAATATCTGTCCTTTTGTGACTGATTTGTTTCACCTATAATGTTTTCCATGTTGTAGAATGTTCATCTATGTTGTAGCATGTGTTAGAATTTCATTCTTTTTAAGGCTGAATGGTGTTCCATTGTAGGGTTGTGCCACATTTTGCTTTCCCATTGGCCTGTGATGGACACTTGAATGTTTCCAGGTTCCAGCTGTTGTGAATAATGCTGCTGTGAACGTGGGTGTGCACCTATTCAAGCCTCTGCCTTCAAACTTTCTAGCTACCCACCCAGAGGCTGGATCGCACAGCAGTTCGATGCATAATGTTTTGAGGAACCGCCATGCCGTCTTCCACAGCAGCTGTACCACTTCACACTCCCGCCAGCAGTACACAAGCATTCCAATTTTTCCTCATTGCATGTATTGCATTACTTTGCAACTAAAAATGTGTTGAATATTTTTTAATCTCACATTGTGACATCAATGAGAAAATATTTTTTCTCACTAATGATGTTGTTAGATTACAAAGTACTGGAGGGCAGGGGCCTTTTTTAAAAAATGCAGTAGCTATTTGTTTTAAAAAAAACTGCAGTCAGTGGACTCCTACAAGCTGACAACACTGTAAATAAATCATGTTTCATTCACTACCCAGCCATCAAAAGCATAAGGCAATTCTAGTTCTCTGTTTGTATCAGACAGAATGATCTCCAGTTCTCACTGGTAGAAGCAAGGAACCAAACACTGTGCAGAGGCATCCCCACTTTGTGTAAAACTTGCACACATATTTTGGTACTTCTCACATGTGTATATGGCAGGGACAAATTATTACGGTGTGTTTGACTTTCCCACCACCCCCAGGGAGAAGGGGCTGCACAGGGAGTAGGAGAGGAGGGTGGGCAGGGTGGAGAGTCAAAGAGACAGAGAGGGGGCAAGAGAGATTTGGGGCTTGGATAAAAGATAAACTTTTTTACAAAAGATTTTATTTATTCATTTTTAGAGAGAGGGGAAGGGAAGGAGAAAGAGAGGGAGAGAAACATCAGTGTGGTGCCTCTCACGTGGCCCCCACTGGGGACCTGACCTGCAACTCAGGCAAGTGCCCTGACTGGGAATCGAACCAGCAACCCTTTGGTTTGCAGCCCGAGCTCAATCCACTGAGCTACACCTGTCAGGGAAAAAGATGACCTTTTAAAGGAGTTTGCTGGGGTACCATAGAAAGTGATTTAATTTCTCAGGCTGTCCAGCACCTGGACCTCTGACTCTGTTAAGGGAACCCCCTGTTTAGAGGGCAGAATCCCTTTCACAACAGAAGCAAAGATCTGTAAGCTGGCTTCCCCAGGTCACCTGACAGGTAGGGTACGACCACATGGCTCCACCAGTGGGGGGGACTCACCCAGTGTTTGCACCAGAAAGTGGTGCCATGAAGCCCTCTGTAAATAAAACCCACCGCATCAGTTTTAACATGGGGGTTGTCTCTCTGCAGAGCCCCCCAGCTGTGAGCTATGCAGAGACTTATGTAAGCACCCAATATTGTCCAACAGAACACAGAGCATCCCGATGGACACACGAGTGTGGTGCCGTGCGCCTGGCTCCTTATCGCCCTCAGACACCTTCAGAGCAGACCAAGCAAAGATCCAGACTGTTGCCAAGGTGCGGCCAGATATGTTTCCTTTGAACTTATCACTGAGCAGAAGTGAGGACAGGAAGGCCCGGCTCTGTTAGGGTTTAAACAAAATGCACTTTGGACATTGAAATGCCGGGCAACTCTCACCCACCTGCTCGCAGCGGCTGCCCGAGAAATGAGAATGACGGGGCAGGAAGATGTCTCCTTCCATTTTACGATCTTCTGTACTGTTTGAACCTTTTTAAACCATATTCATATGTTGTTTTTAAATGTTTTTAAAGTTTAAAATAATTATTTTTTAAAAACATGATACATCTACAAATAAATCACTGTGTCTACATAAGAGAAAATGTGAAGTAAAACATGCATCTGGCACAAGGCAAGCATTTCGAAGAGCAGGTGGTGAGGAACTGGCCGTCAGCTAAAGCTGGTTCTGAATCCTAAATGCAAGTTTGGCTGCCAGAAGTGCACACAGGTTTTTCATTCCTTCCTTCCTTCCTTCCTTCCTTCCTTCCTTCCTTCCTTCCTTCCTTCCTTCCTTTCTTTCTTTCTTTCTTTCTTTCTTTCTTTCTTTCTTTCTTTCTTTCTTTCTTTCTTTCTTTCTTTCTTTCTTTCTCTCTTTCTCTCTTTCTTTCTTTCTTTCTCTTTCCTTTTTTAAAAGTTTTTATTTGGTGTCTCTTGATGTTACTTTATATTACTTGTACAGTAATTGATTATTTTTAACATAATCTTAAACCACCAGCAGAAAAGTATCTCTGTTTTGCAGAAGACCAAAGGCAAAGGAGGGGCAGGGATGGGAGAAAGGGCCTAGAGAGCAAACTGATAGTTGTCAGGTGGGAAGGGTGTTGGGGGGCTTGGTGAAAAAGGTGAGGGAATTTAAAAGTACAAACTGATAGTTACAAAGCAGTCACTAGGATGCAAAGCATAGCACAGGTAATGTAGTCAATGATGTAACAATGGCGTATGGTGCCAGGTGGGAATACCGAGGACGACACCCTGTAAAGTATATGATTATCTAACCACACCGCTGTACACCTGAAACTAACACAAAATACTATTGAATGTGAACTGTAATTGAAAAAAATTTTAAATGTGATATACCTATACAGTGGAATATTACTCAGCAGCAAAAACACTATTGGTACCCATGGCAACGTATGAGAACGTCACAGACGCTGTGCTGACTGAGAAAGCCAGACACAAAACAAAACGCACTGCTACACTAAATTTATACGAAGTTCTCCAAAAGACGGAACTGCCGTGACAGAAGCAGAAGCAGGAGAGGTTGAATTTTTGGATCTGATAGGAATTGATGATTGATTATGCTAACGTTTACTCTGCTGTACACATTTGTCAAAACTCATCATGCTGTATACTTTAAATGGGTGCATTTTATTACATGCAAAGTATATATTAATAAAGTGGATCCAAAAAGTGGAGGAGAGGATTTGGGAGAGAACCTGAGATGCTGGGTGTACTTAACGCTGTATGTGCGCTCGGTGGTGTTCATGGGTGAGGGACGAAGGGGCCCTGTTGCCCATCTGGATTCAGGACACGACGAGGCAGAGGCAACAGAGCCTCCCTCTACCTCCCCACATCTCCAGCTCCAGCTCCCAGGGATGCCGTGCAAAGGTGAGCAGGCCAGGGGCCTTCCCACCCTACCCCTGCAGCAAAGGAGGGGGACATTCCATCATCACTCAGCAGGGCCAGCTGCCCAGCCCAGGACTCTGACCTCTCTTTCAGGATAGCGACAGGTGTGGGGCTGGCAGGAGTCTGCAAATGGAGACTTGAGTCATTCTTACAGGGAAATAGACAAGCAACATCATGAAAGAAATAACGTTGAAGGCTGTAGTCAGCTCCGAGTTCCATCTGCCTGTGAGGCCTCCACCCAGGGCAGTTACAAGCCTCTGCACTGGCTCTGTGGGTGAAGACAGAGGCAGTGGGGACCTTTGACCCCTGCCCTGCCTGCCCTCAACTCAGTCTGCTGGCTCTTCCCTTGAGGGCAGGAGTCTTCACCCCTCCCTTCCCATCCTTGATCACAAGACTATCATTAACACCTGGCTTCAGAAAACAGAACAGGTGTGAGGAACACATCTCTTATCTGATCATAAAAACTCATTCAGGAGGGAGAGACTGAGAGAGCTCCAGTTCCAGCCAGCTCCTGGCCACTGGAGGTGGATTTGTGTCTGAATGAGAAGGTGGGCCTTGAGCTGTGGACAAATTCATGTTCTTATCCAGGGAATTTAAGGCCACAAGGGTTTTGGTGACAAGATTCTCAGAAGCCCCAAAATTAATACCAGTTGAAACTACACTAAAAGAAAATTAGTCCTGGTGGCTCAGTGGATTGAGCACTGGCCTGCGAACCACAGGTTCACTGGTTTAATTCCCAGTCAGGACACAGGCCTGGGCTTCAGGCCAGGTCCCCAGTAGGGGGCTCGCAAGAGGCAACCACATGTTGATGTTTCTTTCCCTCTCTTTCTCCCTCCCTTCCCCTGGCTCTAAAAATTATAAAATCTTTTTTAAAAAAAGAAAAAGAAAATTAATAACAATGATTAATCAGCCTTGGCAAATTGGCTCAGTTGGTTGGAGTGTCATACACAAAAAGTTTGCAGGTTCAATTCCTGGTCGATCCCTGGTTGGGGTCTATATGGGAGGCAATCAATCAACGTTTTTCTCTCTCTCTCTCTCTCCCTCCCTCTCTCACTTCCTCTCTAAAATCAATAAACATATCCTCAGGTGAAGATTAAAAATAATAATCACAATAGCCTACATGTATCTGTAGCCTTCAGGTTCATAGGTGCCTTCATTTAAACTGTTAACTTACCTTCACAGCAACTTAAATAGCAGTGAACATATTATCCAGGCACTCCACCAAACTCATATTGTGAAATTCAGTATCAAATCAGAAAAGCACTTTGAAGAGTAATTCATCCAGCAGCACCATTTGACATGGTTAGATAGAACTCCTTACGTCATTAAAATCACCTAGCGCATGTTTGGATCTTTGTGATGTTAACGGGGACACGTGGAAGGTCCCCGTGGTGGGTGGCAGGGCCAGACTGACATGGTCTTTTCATCTCATCCACCCTCACTCAGCAGCTTGGTCTCCTCCTAGGTGACCCATGCCCTTTTCTGTCTCTACTTAAATTTTTGCCTATAGACCTAGGAGCTCATGATTGGTAGGTAGTTGCTTTTATGTGAATAAAGTTTTCAGTAGAAAAATCACCTCAATTCATGGATCACATTGAATAATCTCTTGGTTGAACTCACCCAGGGAAAACCAGCCTGCAGACCCCAGCAGGACAGCAGGACCCTGGTGTGAGGGCAGTCCCCGTGAAGGCCAGCCCTGTGCTTGAGTACAGGGGGAAGGGGAAGAAGGCTGACTCCCAGGAACGCGGGGGGCCCTGCACTGCCAGGGGCAAAGGCGCTTCACCCTGGGCAGAGCCATCTTCCTATGGTGTGGTATACAGGCCGTCGTATAGAAGTGCACATGTACTCTCATGGGATAATGTTAATAACAGCATTGCTCTGTTGGCGGATCATATCTTCTTTCTATGGGGCATTCAAAGCCTCTCAGTGTGAGGGGGGCGGGGGATGGAGGGGATGGCAAACCTCATGGAAACCCAAAATGCTATGCACAGATGAACACCATAGGCCATTGAAAATTGGCAGGTGGGTTCTCAAGGTCTCCAGGAACCTGTTGTCTGGGCAGCTAATTAGGGAGACCTACACTCCCAAGACCCACAGCCCAAGCCATCCTGTGCCTGAGAGATAACCTGACCTTCTCCAGCCCTCACGGGCCCTCCGGGTTCTGGACCCCACTCAACTGTCTGCTGTGGCAGAGAACTGGGTTTGGACACGCTCCAAGAAAGTGTAAAACACGCGCCAGCCACCGAAGACTTAATACCAAAAAACAAGTATAAAATCCCTCAATAATCGTTACGTTGACTGTGTTAAAACCATATTCTTGATATTTCAGTTAAATCAAATATATTAAAATTAAGTTCGCCTGTTTCTCTTTACTTTTTACAATGCGGCTGCCAGAAAAATTACAATTGCATGTGGGCTCGTCGCACTTGTCTGTGCAGCGCAGCTTTAGAAACAGGGAAGCCGCGGCACCGCGGGCCGAGTGGTGCCGGCACCTCAGCCCCGGCCGTCCACCCCTTCTTCCCTCCCCTCCCTGGGTGTGTGCATGCCAGGCAGCTGGCAAATCCCGGGCCAACCTAAATGTCTCGGAGCTTTTCAGTTGAAAGGATCAGCTGAAGATTCTGGGATCTTTGCCCCAGAATAGCCACCCCAGTGGGAAAAGCAGCCGGACCTGGAGCAAGTTGTGCCATCCTCTCATTGGTCAACCAGTGAGATAATCCTGTCCTCAGGAGTTTGGGGACCTCTGTCCCAGCAGCCACTTCCAAATGTCTTCTAAAAATCAGCTTTTACTTTGATGAAACTGTGTTCCTGTCAGATTCTTCGTCCCCTTCAGGGTCTGCCCAGCTTCTCCCAGTGACATAGTGAAAAAGGAGCTCCAGTTCCTGCTCCATACAAAGGCCGGGGTCAGCGGCGTCCAGCTGAAACACCCCCGCCCCGGGTGGGAGAGCACCAAACCCAGTGCCTCCCCCTGGACTTAGCCTGCTGGGCTCTACAGTGGGCCCCGTCTGCTCTTTACTCTGTGTTGACCTGAGGGGCAAAGCCCAGTGAGGGAATAGTCACACATGCAAAATCTCTTATAGGTAAATTATCCTCCAAAAACCTATGAGACTGACATTGCCAGCTGTGAATGGGTAAGAAGAATGAGCCAAGTTTGAGCCCAAATCTTCACAGGGCTTGTCAGCTCGACAGCAGCAGCACCTGGGAACTGCAGGCGGCCGAGAGTCGAAGCTCATCCAACCACCCCTCATAGGCTGTACCACACAGTGAACTATTATTACACTTGGGTCTGCTCACTTCCAATGATTTGAAGTCTATTCTTGGGCTATATATGGAAAACACCACCCAACTATTTTCACTGTTGTAATTTAACTGAGTTTTAACATTACACCAAGTATTAACTTCTAATCAGCTTATGCTCTTGCTCTGAGTCTCTCTCTTTTCTTTTTTAATCATTCACAGAGGACACTAAAACTTACTGATTAATTAAGTGGGAAAAAAAATTAAAGAGGCCCAAGCAGACTCGGGGGCGAGGGAGGCCCCACCTTCGTGTCACAGAGCCCACACCGGGCGGGACAGCAGGCTCATGGCTGCCCAGGGCTGATAGGGGAAAAGGCGCCCGATAGGACCTGGAAGCCACGTCCCCAGGATCATCTAGTGAGACCCAAAGGGAAGCCGCTGAAGAAAACAGACATCGGAAGAGGAGACTGTGTTTTGAACTGCTGGTATGACTAAGTGGGGAGGGGGAAGAAGACATCATGAATATTTACAAGGTATCCCGACTCTGCATAGTGAATTAGCTCTTTAAACTCAGTGGATGGACTATATTCCACGGACATCACTGAGAGTAAAGTCCTTCAGGACTTAGCTCCCCTCACCTCTGGGAAGGAGGGTCCACTCTGCCAGGACTGTTGGGATAAACAGATTGGGGCTGTCTGCCCCAGAGCCCACAGCTCAGGGTTCTAGAATTCCCAGGAATTCTAGAAGAGCCCAGGCAGTAATTCCAAGTTTTCCAAGTTGTCTCCACACACCCTGGACCACAGCGCCGATCAAAGCAGTGACCGACATCTCAAGAGTACCAGTTAGGATGGCTTCAGTTGCCAGAAACAGGAAGCCTGACTCAGCCTGGTTTAAACAATACAAGAAGTCTCCAGGCCCAGGTAGCAGAGGGGTCCATAAGAAGCTTGCCCCCGTAGTTCACTGACATTATGAGGGCCTGTCCCTTCCCTGGCTCTCTACTGTCTTCCCCCTGCTGGCGGTGTCCTTAGGAAAGGCTGGGACCCCCAGAGGGTGCCTGGGGCTGCGTGCCCCCCTTTGGGATGTGATGATAATCACACGGCAGAAAATTCTTTGCCCCAGAATGCCCAGCAAACATCCTGATCGTCACTCTGATGAGATCACATCATTCACAAGTCCGTCCTGGAGGAGGGCAGACTTGGCTCATCTTGGCTGTCACAGCTGGACCTATGGAAGTCCCCACCAGAAAGCAGGCCTGCTGAGATTTCACAGATGTCCATTGCACCATTTCCTGCAGGAGCACTTGGACCTTGAAATCTGGAGAGAAATACTTGTGTCATTGGAGAATGTTTGCCCTTTACATCTTAGATAAAGTCATAACATCATTTGTCTTTATGGCATCCTGGTCATTTCTTCCCAAGGTCAGGGCTCCAAGCCTGTCAGGCCTGGAGGCTGCATTTCTGTACGGCTACAGAAATGGAGGCCCAGGGGAGGGCTGTGACCTGTCAGAACCCCACACCCAACAGAGGCAGGTTCTCGCTGCCTGTTCCAGCCACCCCTCAATAAAAGGACATGCAGCTCTAAGTGACAGGGGCCATGTAGCAGTGTTTTGTCTAGGAAACAGTTTGCAACTGTCACAGGAAAGAGTACCCCAGTGACACAGGCTGGCCTGCCGTGGCTGCTGTCCCTCCTGAGACACGTGTGGCAGTTCCTCAGCTTCAGGAGGCCTGCTCCGGAGGAACCAAGCAAGGAGTGCCCGGCCTGGTGTTAGCCCAGAAGCTCTGCAAAGGCAATGCCTGGCACAGCCTGTCAGTCTTTCCAAAACACGTTTTTCCTCCACATGTCCCAGTGAGTTCATCTTTAAAAAATCAGTGGCTCCTTCATGGACTCTGCTGTTTGACGGAACGTTCTGCCGAGAGGGCTCCCTCTCTCACAGAGGGTGGGGGCAAACCAAGGCTCAGCCTGTCAAGGTGTCTCCGCAGTCGGGATAGACCAGGCAGCCGGAGACCACTGGGTTCGCTGGGGATGCTGGAGCTGTGTGCCAGGCATTCAGAAAATGCCAGCATTAGCAAAATCCTCGGAATTATGCTCAAGCAGACTGGGTTTAGTCCAACACTCCCCCTTGGGTTGTCAATATGGGAGATTTTACCAAGAGCACAAGACTCCAGCATTAAAACCCCATAAACAGGAAACAGGGGCATTTCAAATTTGCAAATGTTTAAATATACATATTTTGTGATATCCATGAAGAATGAAGGATGTCCTCCAGCATATGCCTGAGCTGCAGCTCTGGTGTCTACTGCTACATAACCAACTATCTCAAAACTTAGCGGCTTAAAACAAGCAGTTCATTTTGCTCACAACTTGGAGGGTTGGGAACTTGGGGCGGGCTCAGGCTGACTACTGTTTCCTGCTCCACTGCATCAGTTGAGGCACTTGAACTGAGGTTGGAGAACGTACCTCCAGCATTCTAACACACAGCTGGCATGCGTTGCTGGCTGTCAGCCAGGTAACCCTGGTCCTCTCCATAAGTCTGCCAGCCTGACTCATGACACAGTGAAGTCAAGGTGGTCATACTTCTTACACCGCAACCACCTCTTCTCCAGACCCAGTGCTGCCAGCCTCATCAGACTGAAACCTGGAAACTGGTGGTCACTGCTGTTAAACTCCATGCTTAAAGCAGAGAGAGTGCACCCAGACCCCACCTCTGTCGGAAGAGGGTCAAAGAATCTGTGGCCATTCTAAACTGCCACAAGTTGTCCTTTCCTTGTGCGGGCTGCACATGCTGGGTGACAGACAAGCCATTACCATTTCACACCTTACAACCGCCTCTTTTACCTCAGCCTCTTATTCCTTCCTAATCTTGGTCCTTTGCCCATCCTCCTGCCTCACACCAGCTGATGCTTGGCTGCAGTTAGAGTCCCAACTTCGTATTAATCAAGAGCTTTGACATCTGGTAGAGTTGGGTTAGAATCAGCTGAATCAATTACTTGGCATGACTCTGGACAAATGACTTAATATCTGACACTTGATTCCTTCACCTGAAATAAGAAGTCTACTTCATAGCATTGTTTGGAAGATTAAGAAATCAGGTATTTGGCAAAAATTTTAAAGTCTGACAATACCAAGTGTTGGCAAAGGTATAAAACTGGAACTGTGATACACTGACAATGAGAATATAAACTGGTTCAATTTTCAGACCAGTTTGGCGAGATCTGATGAGATTACAGATGAACATATATTACAATGCAGCAATTCTAGTCCTTGATTTAGACCCCAGAGAAACTCCTGTACAGGTGCCCAAGGAAACGCTATCAGAAGGCTAATGGCAGCAGTTTTTAATTGCCCAAAATTGGAATTACCTAAGAGTTGACCAGGATAACAGATAAACTGTGTGTGAGCATGAATGGAGGAATCTCACACTACAAGGCTAAACAACAAAGAGTAATTCATATGAGAATGCATATAGTATGAGGTCACTTACATAGCACTTGAAAACATGAAAAACAATGGTATGTATCCCTTACGGATTTGCACATGTATAATAAAACTAAAAGAAATAATGAGCACTGAATTCAGTCAGCAGTTAGTCGTCCTGAATGGAACCAGAGGAAAGCAAACCCAGGCCCTAGAATCTTATGCCACATGAGTGTTCATTGTTTTATTCCTTATATAACCTTTCCTATGCATGAAATACTTCATGTCAAATTTTAAAAGTTTTAAATGCCCGCTTTATGTTAAGTGTGTAGCACAAGGTGGGGGCTGTGCCGGAGGCTCAGCACAGAGTAACAGTGGCTGCCACTTTCACTCCGACCACCCAGCCCGAGTATCTACTCACCTGCGGACTTTCTCCTTCAGCCCGTCCTTAAAGCAGAGAAACATGCTTCCATTTTAACCGAAGCTCACATGAGTCTGACTAACGTCACGAGAGGCATTCTAAAACTGGTTGTCTGAATCTGGACCAGCTGAGGCAGATGGCATTTTGAGAACTGTCAACTTGTTTTTTTGAAAGGGAAAAATCAAATGTACAAATATGCCATGTGGTCAAACATGAACAGTGGGCAGAGTTTTGAAAATGCTGATCTGAAAGCAAGATCTCCAGTAAACCTCCTCCAGTTCCTTCATCCCACCTGATGGCACATAACGAAGAGCACACATTTACCCTTGTGAGCAGTCTGCGCTTCTGCTTTCAGAGAGCTCAACCTGAGAGCCTGCTGGCATCCTCGAGAGCTTCTGAAGTCCTGATGCGCAGGTCACTCCTCTACCAGTGCTCTGGATGCAGCCCAGGCCCCAGCCGCCCGGGAGGCTGATGCGCAGCCCAGGCCAAGGACCCCTGGCCCATGTGGTCCTCTCAGGAGAATGATGGCCCCAAGACACTAGATGCCACCTGTGAAATCAGGTCGTGTCCTCTCATGCTTTCCTAGGTAGAACACTAATTAATTCCTTCTCGTTCCTTCTGAAGCCTTATGCAGCGATAAGACTGCTTGGGTCTGGAACTGAGATGGAGGCCAACACCAAGCCAGGGTCTGCTTTCTCCGCTCTCGGCAGTGCAGCGCCTCTGGACATGGAGCCACCCAATTGGGAACACACTTCCCAGGGCAAGGGGTAAGGGAGAAAGGGAAGCTCTCCTTCCCCAAGGGATGCCAACTAATAAATGTACAAGGATCAAGAAACACAGAAAATCGCCATATTACAACCACCTAAGTAATAACTGATTCGGGCAAGATTCATCAGCAGACACGAAGACCACAGGATGAAAGACTATTGAATAT
This sequence comes from Trachops cirrhosus, assembly GCA_028533065.1. Classification (NCBI taxonomy): domain Eukaryota; kingdom Metazoa; phylum Chordata; class Mammalia; order Chiroptera; family Phyllostomidae; genus Trachops; species Trachops cirrhosus. The sequence continues at coordinate 89,598,796 of CM052543.1, read as the reverse complement.
TCATACAATCTGAAAGTTTCATCCCATGATCAGGTACTTATTCCAAAGATATTGTACTTTAAAGTGGAGAAATCTGGCAGACACCCCATCTGCCAGTTGTTAAGCCTCTGTATGGTGGGACAGGGACTCCTGGGACCACCTTTGTCCACAGCTGCCTCCCTGCTGGGATCTGTGACAGGGGAGCTGAGAGGAGCCTGCGGAGAGCAACTTTCTGCTCATCTGCTTCCTGTCCCTATGAAGGTCGCCTTGCATTGCTTCACTCCGATGCAGCACTTCGCTCCTCTGCAGCAGCTGATCCTGTCTGTGGATTTGCAGCCCTCACAGAGCCGACCTCTCAGTCACCAGCCGCCACCATGCCCACCTCCAGGTGCGGGTCCCAGGCCCACCAACTCTTCCCAGCTGAGGTGCCAGCACCAGCCAAGCAGTGCCCCTCCCCAGAGGTCTATTGACTTCACAGGGCTCCTGTCCAAGCTCCAGAAGTTTTAGTAACTCCCACTTCTTGTGTGCTTCCCAGCCTCTGTAGTTGCTACCTTGATGACACCTTAGTGTTTGCTTTGGGCCATTTCAGTTATGTGGTTGACAACACCTTGATCAAATTCTGTCAAACACCCATGATTTTGTCCTCCGACTGGTTCTGATGCAGAGGTTGGTACCAAGAGTGGGGCTTTATCATTGCACCCTCTGGCCGTGTGCCTTTATCTCACTAAGGCCCCTGGATTCTTAGTGATCAAGTTTAACATTATCAATAACACCAGCTGACACCTTTGGGTCCTGAGGTGAGAACCCCACATTGAAGACGGTGACCTGGTGACCGTGGCACTGCTACACCAGCACTTGGGCTTCTTACACTTGGGGGAGAAATAAACTTTCTTCTGTTCCTGGTATTTTCTGCCACTAGATTTAACCTAACCCTAATGTATACAGTGTCTTATATACTCATCTTCAAAGGCAAGCCACTAAATTAAATCCTTCATTTCGGATTGAAGAAATAAAGGATCACTAAGGAAAATTACTTAAGTCACACCAGTCACAGAAGGTATCTAGGGAATCAGGGTCCAGGTGAACGTTACTATGTCAAGAAAAGTTACATGTATTGACTTGAATACTAAGATTAGTTGATAAACACTCCTTATGAGGTATCAGGCACTGACACTTTCTGTGCATTATTTTACTTAATCCTCATGAAAATCTAGTGACATAAGTACCATTATTATCAGCAATCTTTGGACAAGGGAACTGAGGCTTAGAGAGGTGAGATAACCTCCCAGATCCACAGCTGGGAGTGGGAGAGCCGGAATTAAAACCCAGACAGGCCTGGCTCCAGAGCTCGTGTTTCTGACCACTACACCATGCTGGGCACAGGAGCTACCCGACTGCCTTTAAGGCGTCTGATGCCCATGGAAACTGTGAGTGCACAGCCTTTCTCTACACCAGACAGTGATTCTGTGTGGGTGTGACGGAGCCACTCAAAGAAAAACCAAGCGTCACGTCAACTTTACATTCACAAGCTGACGGTATTTCCAAATAGCTGACAAGGCCAACCACATTAAGGCTGATGGAGAGTCTGCCAGAAGCCGAGATCTTAGCCTGAGGAAAATTACCTCCCCTCCAAATCAATAAGAAACACGTGAGATCCATCACATGACTATTCAACTAATGGGCAGTGTTGACTAATATTCCCAGAAGCTGGCCTCCCAAAATTTATAACAGAAATTTAACTTAATAAAAGATCCCAGAAAAAGACATCAAATCAACAGGCACTTGGTTGTCATAGGCAGAAGTTTGATCTCTAATAGTCCTTGTACACAGCTCAGGTCTCCCTGGGGCTTCCGAAGGTCCATCATCCTTAGTACTGAATAGCAGTGTTTCATTTAGGGACCAAACTGGCAACTCAGCTGCCAACTATTATTTTGTAAAGCAGGACACAGTGGGTTGAAAATTATATTTTTTCAATTAGCACAGTGAGAAACACGGCTGAGGCATTCAGCCCAAGCCTGCAATTAGAGAGCGTTTGCTTGCTTCTAGAAATAGAAATGAATAGGAGGCAGAAGCCTGCTATCTAGGTCTTCAGCAGTAATACTCCGGGAGGGGAGGCCGTGCTGTAATTCCAGCCGTCCCAGAAAGTATCTGTCTTGCTCCTCTGAGCAAGCAGCACTCTGCGCTGCACCGGTGTCTGTTCAGAGAGGAAGAAATCCACATCCTGTCTGAGCATCACAAGAGGGGTTCACACAAGGGCACGGTCATTAGAAGGGCAAGGACTACTGCCCGTCAGCAGCTCTGCTGTTTTGTTCTCATAGATAGTAGTCTCGAAAGTCTCCATCTGTCACAGCAGTAACAGTTTGGTAGGAACAACTCAGCCGTCTCCACCTACCTGACCCTTCCCAGCTTTTCAGACACCTGGGTCCCAGGTGAAACACTGAATGGCTAAAAAACTGGAATTTAGGTCTCTTGGTCTCTTACACAGAGGCAAGCAGTGCTAAAGAGAAATGACTTTCACACCTCGGGGTAGGAATTCAGTAGCCTCACTGAAATTTGGAGTATTGAACAAGATTTAGGCGTGAGGCAAGAGAATATCATTGGCAATTAAGATATTCACGAACCTTACGTGATGCACCAACATGGTGGAGAAGGGGTTAATAGACAGGGTGTCTCGATGCCACTGGATTTTATAGAAAACAGAACAACCCAGCTTTTAGGGAGCAAGTCTTAACTGCCACCTTTGCTCTCTAGGCAGCTTGAAGTCGCCTGAGGCCGAGTGCCGCAGGGTGACAACCAACCCATTACAGTTCTTCCTGGCCAGTCAGAAAATGAACTATTGGAACCACCAGCTGAGCCTAAAGCTTAACCAGTCTTGCAGAGGTGACGGCCGCTTGCAAGTAAACAAGTGCATGGTTGTGTAACGTGTACCCAGTTCTCAGCTCCTGTAGCAAGTTAACCAGGGGCCTCAACACTGACCTGCTTACCTGTGAACGACACCGTTTAATTTTTGGACATTAAGGGGGCTTTACCAGGGAGGAAGCAGCTCCGCCTCTCAGAAAGATGCCGAGTGTGCACGTGTGTGTGCATGTGCCCATGTACACACATACACCCACAAATGCACAGGCAAAATTCTAAGAAGATATGCAAGCTGCTGACCTTTGGGTAATGGGACTGGGAAGTGGAAGAGCAAGCAAGGGTCCCTCACCATCCACCTGATATGCTTAATTGTTCAAAAATCTTTTCAATTTAAACATTCCAATAGATTTTTCACTTTTAAAAAACATTACTAAAATATCAATTAGTCAAGAATTCCTAAGTAAAGACACATCGAAACATTTACATTAAAATCCCTCAGAAACACCACCAAAATGGCAATAGGGGACAGTCATCAGGCTAGGAGACAAAGCCACAGAAGTGTGGCAGCTGGACAGCACATGGGAACAGGTGGCGACCAGAGACGGCCGAGGCTAAGCTGGCCCCTGAAAAGCTCTGAAACAGAGAACAGGTAACTCCAGAAGACACATGATGGGGAAACCAGAATGAGCGGGAGTCTAGGGAGCAGCCAGGGCACCTTGTGGTGACATTCAAAAACAAAACACTATCTTCTAGACATAGCCTCACATGATGTACAGGGGAGATGATATTTGGTTTAAGATACTCCGGTAGAAAATGCTAGTGAGCCCTGGCCGGTGTGGCTCAGTTGGTTGGGCATCATCCTGTAAAGCAAAAGGCTGAGCATTCAACTCCCCGGCACATGCCTGGGTTGCAGGCCTGATCCCTAGTTGGGGCACAGACAGGGTTGGGGGAACGTCCTGTTGGTGTTTCTCTCTCACATGGATGTTTCTCTCTCTCCCCCCCTCTCTCTAAAAAGCAATTTTTTAAAAAATGTCCTCAGGTGAAGATTTAAAAAAAGTGTGAGGAAGAGGAGCAGAAACAGCAGAGCAGCAGAATGCTGTTGCTGGAGATGGGTGGTGGGCATGTGGCACGTAGGGTTCATTATGCTCTTCTATTTGGGGCACATTTAAAGTCTGTGCAATTAGAACGTTTTTAAGCAGCAGCAGTTCAGCCCCCAGGCCCCGTGCCCTGCTGCAGTCAGGCATTGCCCTCCATGTAGCGTTAGCTGGAAGTGTACGTTATAAAGGGTACGATGGGAGGGCCCCGGGGTGGGAAGCAGTCGTCAGAGTTGAGGGCAAGTAACACAAAGGCAGCCGTCACTCTGCACAGCGGTCGTCGTCCGCAAACACGACCACAGGAGGTGACCTAATGATCAGCAGGCAGCACGGTTGTCCCACAAGCTTTAAAATTTTTTGTCAAAACATTAAAAAAAATGAGTCATAAATGTGTACGGAAATCAAATAGTAGCAAAACTATTATTTAGTACACTGTAGTTTAAATCATCAGAACTACCGGGGTTCAAGTGTTTGGGGATGGGCTTCCCACATCACAGCTCTTCTTCGCTGTTGTGAGCCGCCCCCAGAAACCTGCATGTGCGGCTGCAGGCACCTCCTCCTCTGGGACACTGCACCCTTTTCATCGCTTTCCGCCCTCACACTGGGGAGGGCGCCTTCACCAGCTCCCTCCCAGGCGGCAGCGGAGTCAGCCCTCCGACGGTCACACACAAGTCTGTTTCCGTTCAGTGTGAACCCTGCCACACGGTGTGGGACCGTCACTTCTTGCTATGATGCTTTTGATCTCTTCCAAGCCTCAGCTACAGAAATTGCAAAATCTCCAATTGTAGCATCACTAACCTGTCCCAAAGTCCATGAAAAGTTGAAATAAACTTTTTGTCCACTAGCTGAATTGGTGAGAGTTGTGTTTGATGGTAAAAACATGTTTTCGCACTTTCGTTCAAGCCCCTACAAGAATCTGGAGCCAACCCACCAGTGCTGCTAAAAGCATTATGCCTGCAGCATCTCCACTGTTGGGAGAACAGGAGGCGACACCAACAAAAGCTCTGTCATCTGTGAGTGAACGGAGTAACGGATGCGCAGCAGCCAATCGCCAGCGGACTCCACAGCTCATTGATGCTGACGTGCATCTGTTCTGCAAATGCGATTTCTGGACTGAAGAGCCAGCATTCACGTTTGTTCATCACCTACGCATTTACCATTAATGTACCACAGCAGCTGAAACTTGAACCATGTTATTGGGTGACTGGGATATTTACCCAAACTGTGGTATCAAATTCATACATGCTGCAGCCACACAGTCAGAACTACCTACGCTGAAAAAAGGGAGGTACAAATACAGGGTGAGGCAAAAGTGGGTTTACAGTTGTTCATCTGGAAACTAATACAGTAACTAGTACATAATAATACAAAAGTAAACTGCTTTGTGTACTCGCAACTGTACACAAGGAAGAATGACCTCTTCTCCCCCAGCTCCACAGCTCTGAGAGTCAGACTTGGACCTGACTGTTCTCCGGGATTCCCCCAAGAAACAGTCCACCAGACCTCCCTAGCCCAGGGTTTCTCTACCTCGGCACTTTGGACATTTTAAACAGATAATCGTTTGCTGTGGGGGCCACCCCTGTATACCAGAAGGTGTTTATAACATCTCTGGCCAGAAGCATCCTCCAACTGTGACAACCAAAAGTTTCAACATCGCCACATATTCTGGAGGGCAGGAGAACAAAAACCACAACTAGTTGAGAACCACTGCCTGAGACAAAGGCCCCACAGTGTCAGCTGTGCCTACCTTGCACTGAGTTTCCCACCAGCGTTTCGGTCGGCTCTTAAATACAAGATGACACAGTCAAGAAAAGCCTTTGGCGTGACACAGGCCACAGCAAAAAGCCAGAGTGAAAAATAGTAAGTATTTTGATGAATTAAAATTATCATTATTTTCAAAAAAAGAGATACTGACTGTATCCACAAAATAGGACATTGTCCTTGTGAAGGACAAGGTCAGAGAAACAAAAACGTATTGAGCAAAAAAACTGGGAAATTAGAGGAAAAGAAAGAAAAAAAGAAAGAAAGGTGGGGAGGATACCAAAGTAATTCAGGAAGTTCCAGGAACAGAAGGTTGTGAATTTCTGGGCTTCAAAGGAATGAGGTAGTCAGCCCACTGAAATATAAACTAGTTTCACTGTCAGATTTCCAATACTAAGGAGTAACTATCCCAAAGAGCTTCCAGGACAAAAGTGGGTCACGCGCACAAAGTCACCTGATAGGATTTGAACTTTCACAGCAGCCCATAACGCAGTACCATCAATACCCTGAAGGGAAATTATTTCCAACCTAGACTCTACACTCGAATTGTCAATTAAACATGAACATAGAATAAAAAACACAGATGCAGTCTCAAAAAAAATCCTCCGCAACACTTCTCAGGAAGCTGCTAGAGGGTATTCTCCACAAAACAAGGGTATAAACAAAAAAAAAAAGAGAGAGAGAAGAATGGGTTACAGGAAATGGGGCATTTAAAACAGGAGATAAAAGAAATCCCCAGAATGATAAGGAAGATTTTAGGACACAGATGTGCAACCTGTCTGGACTGGAGCATATCAGAAGCTGTGAGGGGGGCTTTCCTACACTCCTGTCACCTATGAAGGTCCTGAGACAAAATCAGACCACCAGTGGGGTTTTGAGATGAATTAGTGACAATTAACAACAAAAAGATAACTTACCGCAGAAAGAACAAACTTTCAGGAAAATCGATCACAGTATAGTCACTGTATGACTCAGCAGCTCAGCACTTTTTACTCAGAATATTGATCTTACCAAAACTAAGACTCAGTTATACAGTGAAGGTGGGAGGTTAGGGTCTGTGTATGCAAAGGGAAGTCTGGACTCAGTCACTGAGACAGAGGTAACCAGGACCGAAAGCCTTAGGAAAGTCGAAAATGGTAGTGGCAGACCCATTGTTGTTACAAGCCTTGTTGAATCACCCGACTCCTTAATATGCACACACACAACCTTCATTTAAAAAACAAACAAAAAAACATGTTTTGGGGGAGGGGGCAGTTATTAAAAGGCAATACACGTGCGGAAGAAAAATAGGTGAGGATTCCCAGCAGCACACGTCCCTGGCCATAGCGGGCATCATGCTGTGCGGAATCGCTTTCTCTGGTCTCTCCCTTGTTCCTAGGGTTCCTCTCCCCAAGGTCTAGGTGCTCTTCACATCCTTGGTTCTAGTATTTTCCCAGCTGTCCCTCCCGGAGCCACTGGGAGGATGGTGAGGAGGGTTACTATTCTCCACTTAATCGAAGGGTAGACAGGGTCTGGATAGTGTGACGTCATCTGGCTCCAGGAGAGGACGCCAGGACTGAAGCCCAGAGGGTCCCCTCTAGAACCCTCAGTTCTGGGCGTAGTACCAGTTTCTCCTTTACCACAGCCCCACTTCCTTCCTCAAACACCAGCCAGCCCCAAAAGCTAAAACTAATTTCCACTTTCTGCTAAAATACATTGTAAAACATACAGACGTTCTCCAGGCCTCTTTCATCATCTGTAAAATAAGGGTGAGACCTATGCAGGTCCCAAGGGCTAAATGTGCACAGAAGCTCAGTGCAGGGCCTAAGGAACACTCAGTCTGAGCGGCTCCATGGCGGGTACGCAGCCAGTGGTCTGATCCCTCAGGCACAGGTCAGTTAGGCAGAACGTTACCCTCGTTACAGTCTGGTTGCCAAAAACATCCTCCCAAAACTAGCTCTCCAGGCAGAAACCATTAACCTAGTGTGCAAAGCAACACTTTCCATTAAGAATCCTAACCAAGGGTAAGAGATAATGGTCAGGACTGAGAAACCCAATATCGAGAATTTTTAAATGAAACTGAAACCACCAAACACACACACACCAGAGCATTTGTTGTAATAGCAAAGCTAGAAACAATCATACAATAGTCCATTTGAACAGGAAATCTTTGTGGATGTTAAAAAGTGAGTACATCTGCATGTGCCAACATGAAAATGTCCAGGCTGTGCTATTTGAAGAAAAAAATGCATGTATCTGAAACTAGCATAAGACTGAATATCAAATGTAATTGGAAAAATGTTTTTTAGAAAAATGTTTAAAGGGAAAATGCCACACTTCCGGTAGCCCCGTGGTGGGTGTCAGGCATCCTGAGACCACAGGAACCGTGACAGGAAGGAGTGGAGAACTTCACGTTGGGTGTAGGTCCCACTTGTTAACAGTGTAAGGTCAGCTGATCAGGAACCCCAAGCTTCACACACAACAAAAACCACGAGAACAAGTTTTCTAAAAACTGTAGGCTTTTTTATTCAGTTAAGAGGTAGACAGATGAACATGAAAGGCTGTCCCATCTAACTTGCCCAAAGTCCACACTCCATTCATTCATCCATCCCACACTGCCAGAAATCTTAAAGAAACAACCATGACTGCCAGAGGCTTTTATTCCTACCCCTCATGGCAGCAAGTCAGTAAATTGGTTGCAAAGAAGTTACTAACGTAAAGCCTCACTGTGCCCAAGAACCTCGTCCCTCCACAAGTTTCTGCAAACACCAGCAGAACCCGCCACTGCCGACAGGAGGGCAGCGTGCAAGGGACTATTTGTCTACGAGGCTACAAGGGAAGCTTCAGGTACATTTTAGTTGTTAAGTCCCTGTGCGTGTTCGGGCAGAAGCTGGTGACACCGCTAAGCAGAGCACACTGTCAAATGGCTCTGAATGGCATTAAAAAAAAATCACAAGTTATCTTCATTAAAACATAATGGAATTGCAGCTGGGTACAAAAAGATAAATATGTACAGGAAGTCACAGCCAATAGAAACCAGTGGAGACCTGGCTATTTAAACAGCTAATTTTGAGACAAGTCATATTTAGCACATAAGCAATTGTAGCACAAGTAACACTTCTCACAGCTCCCAAATTCTGAAGATTGTCCTGGGTCTTCTGTAACACTGCAGTCATTCAGAGAAGCAGGAATGCTAAGGTAGCCCAAACGATGGCACGGTTCTCATCTCAAATGGCTTCCCACTCAGAGGATAACATCTTTTTAAATTTATTTTTTGAGAGAGAGTGGGAGGGAGAGAGAGGGAGAGAAACATTGATCGGTTGCCTTTCACACGTGCCCTGAGCAGGGACTGAACCTGCAACCTAGGGATGTGCCCTGACCAGAAAACGAACTGGCAACCTTTCGCTTTGCAGGACAACGCCCAACCGAGCCACTGGTCAGGGCCAGAGGATGATATATTTGAAGACCGCCATGATAGCAGCGCTGATTAGGCCGGAAATGGGGACTGTGACAAACCAGGCCATGAAGATGTTGCGAAAAAGTCGCCAGTCGACAGCCTTTTTGGATCGGAGCCAGCCAACTGACACAACAGAGCCCACCTAGGAGAAAAACAAGCAAGGGAACTGGTTACTAATGGTTACCAAAGTGCTGATGGTAGCCTGGTAACCATGACCTAAAGTAAATAAAGAGCCCCCGACTGCTGAACTAAACCAAGCTCGTGAAAGCTGGTTTGTGATCAGTTAAGGAGATTACTCCTGGGAGGATAAAGGCGGCGTGAAAACCCAATCATTAACTTTGCTAACTGGGGTAAAATATGATAGGAAAGGAATACTTCCTTTTTCCCTTCTAAGCTACTGGGATTTAACAAACTGCACTAATAATAATTAGCTGCTTTATAGGTTACTTTAAGCTGTAGTTTTTCCAAAGATCATTCTAGAGGGAGGCTGATATTAGACCTAATAGCCCATCACCTGGCAAGAGATCCTGAAAGAAAAGGGTGACTCACAGGCTCCATGACGAGCCAACTTAAACTCCCCTCTTAGGGAAGTGTCTCTTCCTGTCCCTGCAGTGACTACATGGTCACCAAGCAACCTTAGGGCTCAATACATCCGTATGTGCTTCAGTCCCAACAGGCTCTGAGTACACTGCCCTTTGACTGTCTAGCAGGCCTCACGGACTTGCTGGCTCCACATGAAAGGACTTCTGCACCATCTGGGGAGAATCTGTATTATCTGCCTCAGTAAGAGTAACAGACACAAGGAAAATGTAAGCCTTCATGTTCTTGACACATATCCTAACCTTGCCACTCCTCAATGCTCCACTGCATAAAACTTTCTAAACCAAAGTATCAGGGGACAAAAAGCCTACCTATTCCCAGAATCACTCAAATGATGCAGCACATGACACCCCACTTACTTTACAGTGTGTGGTGCTGATGGGAAGGCCAATGTTGGATGCGATCACCACAGTGAGGGCAGATGCCAGCTCAATACTGAAGCCGCTGCAGACACAAAGAGATGACGGTCACGACTGGACCCGGACTCCTGTGTGAGCTAACCCCGCCTCACAACTAGTGCCGTCTCGCTGCGCCCACTCAGCGACAAGGCCTCCACGGACCTCTTTACTTTGCCAGAAGTCTTTAAAATCTACTTTCCATCAGTTCTTGGGAATTCTCTTTTCCCTTTTCTCTAACGTTTGAGGTTTTAAGGTTTTCTGGAAGCCCATTAAAAACATTTACCCTTTATTTTGAAGAATTTGGAAACATCAGTCTTGGCTCCCAAATAAAACAAAGGCTGAGTATGCAGAGCAATTCACTCTTAGCACACCTATCTTCCTCAGGAAAAGTTAATTCTGTTGTGAGACCAGTGGAGCTGAGTAAGTATTTGAGCAAAATTAGATTTAAGGGCCAGACTGTAAGTAAAATCTAAACAGTTCACAGCAATGAGAACATCAAAAACTTCTACAAACTGGGTTACTTCACCTAAAGAGTGACTGGTGTGGGAGCACCACACAGCACAGAGTCCCTCAGGAACAAGGCCCGCCTGTCCAGCTTACCTGGAGGGTGTGATCGGCGTCAGGTCTTTGCCCATGGTCTGGATGACTCTCCTCCCCCAGACCCACAGACCAATACAGATCCCAACACCACCATACAGCAGCAGCCATATCGGAGATGCTTCTTTGGAACGCACATCTCCTGTGTTATAAACCAGATAAAGAGCAACCAGAGGGCCAATGGCGTTGCTGAAAGAAAAATGAGAGCAGAGATAGTTTTTCAGGCAGAAATGATGAGCTCCAGTTTGCTGAGTGACTTACTAATTGTCCTGAGTGAAGCTTGCAAAGCTCGCTTAGCAAACAGGTCTGTCTCACAGGAAATGAACGGCAGCCACATACAGAATAGAAGGAAAGGAGAGCTGCTCAGAGGGGGCACCACGCCTAGGGGGGCTCATGCCTAGGGGGCTCACGCCTGGGGGGGCCCGTCTGCCCACGGGGAGCCAAAAGCAACCGGGGGCTCCAACGACAGTTTGTGAACCACAGAACCAAGGCCAATGGCCTGCAAACTCACCCCTCAGGGAATTAATGTAAGTTTTCCATCTTACACCCCCAAATTTCTTATCAAACTGGGTTCTGCCTCCATACACAAAAAGACTTCTCTAAACAATATCTGTGTTTATCATCCAAAAAACTTCTCTGAAGACAAAAATTTTACTGCTCATGTCGTTAAGTCAACAACTGCTCTCGCCTCATCCTACCTAGACCCTCGGAGCCCCACAGACAGCACCAGCACCATGGCCACAAGCTCAGCCTTATGAAAACTCGAGCGGCATGAACAGAGAGAGATGTGAAACTTCAAAGCCACTGACCTGACGTCATTGCCACCGTGGGCAAACGAGCCAAAGCAGGCAGTGAGAATCTGCAGGAACTGGAAGAGGAGAGACACTTCCGGCTTGTCCTGGTCGTTCCACTCTTCCAGAGAGGTGCCACTCCCTTTCCTGTCGCCCAGGCCCGTCTCCGCCTTGCTGCTCACGTCCAGCTCAGAGGCCGAGTGGATGTCCGACACTGCATTGCAGTAGCTGGTGTAACTGTCCATTCGAATTCGCTTCTTGCTGTCCGTGTTCGGCCACGTCAGCTTCTCCATCTCCTCACCTTTCTGTTCCCCTTCTTTGGCACGGAATGAATCCAGAGGCATGCCACAGATCGCCATAGTATAGGACGTGTAGCTGTTATTGCGCCTCAAGGGTCTGTCACCAGAGTCTCCCATGCAGTCGCCCACCTTGGCGAGATGCAGCTTGTGCAGCAGCTCCTTGTACAAGCCGGAGTCCTTGTGCACCGTGTGGTACTGGTAGTGGCCACTGGAGTTGATGTGGTTACTGACGGCCTGGCTGAACTGAACGAGGTTCCCATTCGGCAGCTGCACTGCACCTGGTCAAGAACGAAAGGTGACACTCAACCCAAAGCGCACCAGGACCCAGTGAGCCTCCACACCAGCAGAAAAGTGAAACTGTTTCCCCTCCCAAGAAATTCCACTCACCGTTCATGGCCCCGTCCAGGCTGGTTTCCTCTTTCAGGTCCACGCTGGGAAGTCGCTCTCGCTCCGGCGCTTCCTCCAAGTCTCCCAGCTTGAAGGAGACAGTCCTCTCCTCCACCACAGCCCGCAGGGGCACGGTGGCAGGCCCTGTCTCGGAACTGGGACTCCTGCTTTCAACGTCACTGAGAGACAACTTTGCTTCTTCATGCTCTTCTTTCAAGCTATTCTTTTTTTCCATTAAGGGACTTTCTGAAGGACTAGACTTTATTTCTCCTGGAAAAGAAGGAGTTTTTGTTTGGTTTTGACTACACCAACTTGTTCCACTTCTCCCCTTTCCCCACCTCAAAAAGAACCCATCTCAAAAATATGAACATATGTGAACTTCAGTAAAAACTCAGAATAACCTTCCTGTCTGTACTTGCCACATCTCTTATTTCTTGGGAGGAAATCAGCAATGCAGGACACCCAGCTTCAGAGGTTACAAAGTCTTTGCATAAAGAACCAGAGTGTCTTGTGTCTTGTGCTTTACAAACCGTTTACACTTAAACCATGCTTAGCTCCCTGCCGGCCCGTTCTGTAGTGAAAGGTAACTCAAACCAGGCCTGGTAAAGGGTTAAAAACTTGGACTGTATCTAGTTCACATTTTTAAAAAAGGAATTCCCCCAAAATCCCCTCCATGAGTTCAAGCCAAGCAGCATGTTCACTTCTGTGAAACAGAGGTATGCCTATGATTCTAAATTCCACAGCCAGGCAGGAGTAATTTCTGCCCATCTTGCCTACGCCCAGCGTGCGTACATGCTCGTTCGGGCATCGCAGTCGAGCTACAGACCAGGATAGACAACATCAGTGAGACCTGTGTCATCTTCTCCCAGACTGAGGGGAAAGGAGGTCAGTGAGCCCCGAGGGCCCCACTCCCACTGCGCGCTCCGGCGCCTCGGTGCAGCCGCGTGACACAGCACTGTTCCCAAGGCCACTGCAGCCAGGGCTGCCTCCCTTTCAGAGAGCAAACTAAACCACTAACCGAGCACTTGCAAGTGAAACGGACAGAGAGAGGCTGTATTAAGAGAACTCCACCAGGAAGGAAAAAATACAAGATTTAAGACTGACACTAACCAAAATTTATTTAATGCTTAACTACACTACGATACTATGTGTAGTGACGGCCTGCCCGAAGGAGGCCTGACGCTTGAAAATGTTCACCTCTAGAGACTGTGCTACAATTCTGAGAACTCACAATTCAGATATATACACTAACCATAGCCTTGAGTGTCTAAATCTGAAGTTACACACAGAATCCAGGAAATGTTTCCTCTATGAAAGCATTTTGTACCTGCCCCTTATTTTTCATTAAGGTACCCTTAAGTGTCCTTAAGTATTCTCACTCAATGTAGGCTACAAAGTGTGTATCTGTCTATCACTGGCAAGCAATCAAGGTACAGTAAAATCATAGATTAAATGCCCAGCGTGTGTCCAAAGCACAGGCACAACACTGCTTCGGACCAGTCTCACGTTTTAAGTCAGTAAGAACACACTTTGGACAATAAACCCATACCCTCAAATACCCATTTAAAATTTCTGACTTTGCCAATCTAACCAAACAGTGGATTTGTACAGGTGGCCAAACAAAAAGTAATAAGCACATTACAAGTTAGATTTTCTGCTACAACGTGTTACTTACGTTCGATTTTCCTCTTCATCCTGGGACATACAAAGAACCAGACGATAAGAGCACAGAGAACTGCACATCCCACCGAGATGAGGATGGTGCCCCACAGAGGCAGTTTGTCAAAGCCCAGCACTAGGAGATAAAATGGTGCATCTTGAAAACCCCAGGGCTACAGCCCTTGCAACAGTGAGTAAACCCTCCTTTGGGGACGCAGGCCCCCCAGCCAGCCCCACACCCTGACAGCAGCTGCCAGCCTCAGGTCCACAGGATCTACTACTGTGCTTGTGGCTGTGTAGGTGGGAGGGAAATCCAGTTGTCACCTGAAACCCACACCACTATGGCCCACTTTAAACACCTGCTAGACTGATGTCCCCCAAGCTCCTTCACAAACTAGCTGTTTTCCTCTCTTTCCACGATGGTGGGGATTACTATAATCTGAGAAATCTACAACTATTATGAAAAAAATGGAACCCCACCCGCAGCCTCCACTCCATGGTTGAGCAATTTTGTAGGAAGGGTGCTCATGGTCACACCCATTGTACTGATGTAATTCTCCGTGGAGTTATCACAGCCACTGTGCTGGCCTCCAGCACAATTCTTTAACAAGATTATCTCTTAGACTCATTACCAAACTAAGATAAAAAACAGGGATATTATCTATCAATAGGTTAGAACAGTTCAAAAGGCTGTCTTTCACAAAAGGAAAACAGTTTAATGGTAGTTTCACTCATAAGCCACATCTTAGAAACTTGTCTACTTTTTGTAAGGCTCAGGAATCATTAATATTAGTCACCACCTGCTTATCACTGAAATGCCAAAAGGCTCCAAGTGTATTACTAATAACAGAATCAAAACACCAAAGAGTCTTATTTAAGCCTAAAAGATGTTATGATTTTTAGTTTATCCAAGAAGAGCTTGGTCACGATGGCTGTTCTACTTTCTTTTGCTTATAAGGAATTAAATTACTTATAAAAAACAGAAATCCTCTGGCACCCCCAAAAGGATTACTGTTTAAAAACCATATATAAATCAAGGACCCTTCCAAATGAAAGTTTTACAGTGACTATAATATTTCCATTTTAATTCCTGCTATCAAGCTTGATCATGTAGTTGTCATACAAACTAAAAATACACATGAAATTCAATCTATTTCCAACACAATTTAAATTTGCCCATGATCCATGTCAAAAAGGGGAAATGAGACTGCTTTTTTATTGTAAATAATCCACAAAGGTCACAACAAAAATATCCAAGTTCCCTTTTCAAAAATGATATAAAGTGTAGTTTCTAATTTTACTGAACTATGAGCTTTGCTGCCACCACATAAAACACCAGCGCTGAGAGCCTCTCAGAAACGTCTTAGTTTAGCATGAAGAACCCAACTGAAAATGGAATGGGAACGCTGCACGCAAACTCTGCTGTGCCTGAATTATTTGGAAAGGTGGCTGGTATGCCCTAAGGAAGATCAATATTCTCATAAAGGTGTCCATTATCTCTCCTGACTATTACTAGAATAAAGACAAAGGTTCAATATACTTAGTTAACTCCATTTTTGACTGATGATATTACTTCAGTGAGGTAATCCATTAGTCAGAAATGAAATGGTTTTAATGGGCCACAAGTGTTAAAAAAAACTAAACTAAAAAGAATTACTTGAAAATATGAGTGCACAGCATCACTGTAAAGTCGCATAGCTTCCAGACCCCCTTCCCCTCTTCCTTGCTGTATGCATGTGTGTCCTGGGCAACACCACACATGTATTTCATCCAGTGCATCAGTCAAAATTGAAAAGCACAGACTTGAAGATCAAAGACCCTCAGGCCAAATGAATCTGGATGAACACCTGAGCTGATCAGCACGGGCACAGCCCTAACAGACAAGTCACAAGTTGTCCATCTTTTTCAGTTGCTAAATTAAACATGCATCATAACTTAACCCATAAATTGCCTTAGCCCCCAACATAATCAGTATTTCCATCTTTACATTCTCACAAATTACTCTTCCTCTTAGCTGCATGAATTCTTCTTCCACGTGCACTTACACCAGGTGTTAAACATCCCAACTCTTCTCATTCGAGCAGGTTCAGGGGAGTAAATTTAGTACTTAGAAATAAAAGTAGCTCCATTTGGGAGAGAAAAATGAAAATATCCAGCACACCAGTGCTACATGGCTGATTACTGGAGACCAGATATAACTAAGGTCTCTTCAGCAGTCGGCAGTTGAGGCCCGTACCAATGCCAGTATTTTTAGCATAGACAGGAGAAAGGGAGGGAGAAGACCGTATTATCTTGGGTCCTGTGAAGACTAAAGAGTAAAGGTCTGTAGTGATTTAGAATCTGAGCAGGTCTCTTTGGTTGAAAAACTATCTAGGTTAACTCAGCATACACTAGCCTGCAGCCTTCTGAAATGGGTGCAGGCCAGCCACCTTCTAGGAGATTTCAGCCCTGTAAAGCAAAAAGGGGTAAATCGGGCATTTAATGCAAGTTTTGTAAACAACTTTAAATTTACATCTAAATATTCTGATATGTACTTACAAGGTGCTCCAGTATACATGATGGAAAACAGGTTTATTCCAACCGTGCAAGCATAGAAAACCGGCAAAGCTCGCAAACCATTAGGAACTGGATCTGCCTGTAAAATAACAGTAAGATTAACACCTTGATAAGTTGTGAAAATTAACCTATATCTACAGAGTCTTGTAAAAGGGCAGATTCAGGAATTCCAGTGCCAATACCTGTTTCTTCACACTAGTTCCCAAAGCCAGTTAGGTTTTTTCTACCTGTTCCTGAAAGTCTAGCCATCAAGGCTGATCTAGCTACCTGATCTCCAGCTACCTGAATTTAAGTTTATGTTTGTTTTTTTGGGGGGGCAGGGTGTTTGGTTGGTTTTTTTGCCCAGGTTTTAACAAGACTACCTATACTAGTGACTGGTAGGCAATGTCCCAAAAAACCAGTTTCAACACCCAGGATTCTAAGGTACCTGTTGTCCAGATACAAATCTAAGCACACACCTGAAGGTGCACTAGACATTTATAAGAGGTGTCAAGAAGCAGACCATGAGATGTTAGAACATTTCCCACCTGACTACATACCTGCAAGATTTCTTAAAAATACAGTATGTAGTAGAATATACCTACGTATTAATAACCACCTCATCTAGACATCTGATAAACACACCACTGGTAATGATTTACCAAAGTGCTAAAATAAAAAGCAATCATGTGCTAGATTTCCCACCATTCAACGGACTGGGCCAAGCACTATTCTGGGTACTGAAACACAGAGGTGAATGAGACAGAATTCCTGCTCTCAAAGAACTAACAATTACATTCCAGCACAGGGTAATACCAAGTTCTGACTAAAGGTATAAAGAAAAATAAAGAAGGGTAGGTAAGGGGGCAGTAATGTAAGGAGGACATTTTAATTCAGGAAGGGGGGATGAGTATCAGTGGAGTGAAGACACAAATTCGTAACTCAACAAGCATGTATATACTGAGGGTACCCGGGTGGGGGGTGGGAGCGGGCTGGACGTTCCAGACAACAATGTCAGCAAGTGCAAAGTCCCTGAGGCAAAAGCTTGAAGCATTTAAGGAACAGCAAAGAGGCCAATTCAACTGGAGACAAGAGTTCCACTTATAAGAAATGTGTATTAACTCTATAGGAAAACACTGAAGTCAAACACTTAAAAGAATGATGAGCATGGGCCTGAACACAAGGAAAGGCTAAACTGTAACGCCCTCAGCCGAAAGGTTTACTGCTACCTTGATCACAATCCAAGGGAAAATCTTGGGGAGGAAGAGACAGAGGGAAAGGCCCAAAAGTGATCCTAAAGCTTCCAGTAGGATTATCCAATACACTGGGAAGAGGGAGCCAGTGGTTTAAGATCAACGAAACAAGAAAAAGGCGCCACTCCACATCAGTGGAGATGAGCCCTCACTGAAAAGCACGCTGGAGCTTCAGTCTTGTCTACAGATCAAGAGCCAAAATGAAAACAATCAACTCCAGAACCCAGGCACTGTTAGTTAAAGCATCCCTGAGCAACTCACCAACGTGGGTCACGCCCCAAGGGTAGTTGATAGGTTAGGAACCTGAGGTGTATATACATTTTTCTTTTAGAAGTATCCGTGGTTTTAAGAAAACTCTCCAAGGAACTTAAGACCCCCACCCCAATCAAAACCCATTAGGGTTACACAGACTTAACTAGGGACTTCTCTTAACAAATTTTCAAATAATATTTGGTATTTTGGTATCAAATCAAACTGTAACTGGTTAGTCAAAGAGGAAGTAGCCCGTGTATTTGTTTATTTTTATATATAGCACAGTTACATATTCCAAGATAACCAGTAATAGATTACCTGGAGATAGGAAAGGGAATGAATGACACTAATAATAATTTATTATGAAATGACAGGTTCATGGTTTTAAAAAGTCAAGGTCCATAAAAGGCTAGGAAAAAGGAAAAACCTCAGCAACCTAGCTCTCCCTTTTACTCTAGACTCCTCAGACACTCCCAAGAGGTAACCAGGACTGACAATTTTATGAAATACTTATTACCCTGTGGCCCATCTAACACTCCCTTACAACTTTTTTAAATTTATTTTTTATTGTATTTTTTCCATTACCATTTATTCCTCTTGTACCCCACCCCCAAAACTTTACCTGGAAATGTGTCTCACCATCCACTTACGTGGGTTAGGAAAGGGGTCTCCATAACCCTCCCATCTTTAACCAGAACAACTTTATATTTTACATATTGAATGTCCCAGCAAGTTTTGTCTAAAGAAAAGCTTCCTCTGAGTTTGAAAAGATGTCCTAGATATATTCAGTGTGATTCCTAATAGAAGGGAGAATACTGAAAGATCCATTTTCTTTGACTAGAATTTAATACTCAACAGGAAAACCTCCCCTTCCCCTATTTCTGTTTATTGCCCCAGTCTTTACAGAAGTACATCACCTCCACTCTGTTTTTTCCTACTATACTACTCAATGCCCTTGGAACAGATATTTAGAGAATAGAAACTTCTTAAAAAGCAATTTCAGCCCTGGCTCGTATGGCTCAGTGGACTGAGTGCTGGCCTCAGAACCAAAGGGTCACCAGTTCAATTCCCAGTCTATGGCACCCGCCTGGGTTTCGGGGCCAGACCCCCTGTGGGGGGGCACATGGGAAGCAACTGCACACTGATGTTTTTCTCCTCCTCTTTCTCCCTCCCTTCCTTTCTCTAAAAACAAACATTTTTTTTTTAAAAAAAACAAGCAATTTCAATGACAATTTCCAAAACAAAAACTTAGGTTAGAAGATTTTAACAGCCAGGACCCTCAAAAGTCACCTAAGGATGTTTCCTGAGATTTAAAACCTTCCTTACCAGAAGTATGCACACTCATTTTCTGAAAACCCATGTTACTGATACACTGGACACAGTGTGGATGTGCAAGAACAAGCACCCCAGGGCAGGAAGACGGAGGGGGTTAAAGGTGAGGAAGATCCTCAGTGTTGTTTCAAAACACTATTTCAGTCACTCCTGATCATGTCTGTCCTCATACCCAAACAAGGAATACAGGGTTAAGAAGTTAATACATCTAACTGAAGTTCTCAATAACTGGGGGTAAAAATACCTGGCATGCATTCCTCAAACAAGAAGTCTGGGCACCTCAAACTCTTCCTCTGTACCCCAGAGTACCACTACTCCCCAGAAAGAAGGCAAGTTTTTTTGTCCCGAGACACACAAAACCCCTCCAGAATCAGATGCATCTGCTTCCCGATAACCAATCAACAGAGACCTGGTGTAAAACTCTTACATAAACAGGACCCCTAACAAGGGATTCTGTCAGTTCCCCCGGTTCTCTGGTGTAAAGCTGTGTGACTCTACAAGAACACTAAAACGCCCAGTCCGAGCCTAGTGGTTAGCCTCCCCTTGAGGCATCATGTCATCGTGTGAGACAGCTGTGGGAAGGGGAAGAGTAGGTGCAGTCACATCAGCTTGCTGTATAAACAGCACCAAACTCTGAGTCAGTAAATACCAATGAACTGTTTCTGCTTAAATTATTCCAGGCTGCAAATGTTAAGTTTTCAAAGTACTGAACTGCTTTATTCTGTCAGACTCATGCCCTGGGAAACTGATCAGGAATCAGCTCACCAGTCACAGTTCTACAGAGAAGAGGTTCAAATCCTTCCCTAGAGAAGCCCAGAACCGGACTCAACAAGTGAGTCTAAACATATTCTTCTTACTCCTGAGGATTAAGCTACCTATCTTCCTTCACTCAGATTTCTACAGTTTAGAAGCATTTTTACGAACTTACAATGGACAGTTAAGAGCTATTCACCTCAGAAAAAGGACAACTTTGTTTCCTTAGAAAAATGCATTTATTCTTGCTGTAACTCAGTCCAATGACAGCACCCTTTCTTGTCCACTTTGGAGCCAGAACAGACTTCTTGATAAAAGAAATGCTATCAGGTCCCTGAAAAGGGATTTTCAAGTGAACAGGAAATTAAATGGCTGTCTGGATTATTTTTCTGGCCAAGAAAAACAAAACAAAAACTACCTTTACTGGTTCTTTTTACCTAGTCGGAGAAATTAGAGTCTAGTCACTGTGAGTAGAAGACTCCCCACCAAGAAGCTTATAAACAGGCTATGATAATCAGCTCTTCTGAATTAACTGTGCAGACCCGCACTACTATTTCAGTGGTGCTAAGAAAAAGCCGCAGGAACACTGCGACTTGCTGAAGCCCAAGCTTACGATTCAAAATGGTACGCACAATGGTGGTTTTTTAAAGTAGTAATTTCCTTCAGTCATATGTGGGATATAAAACTGAAATTCACAGACACAGACAGCAATGCCGTGGTTGTCAGAGGAAAGTGAGAGGGGGTAGGAGTGGAGGGGGTTCTGATACAGGGTGACAGAAGAGGGTTTGGCTTTAGGTGGTGGGCACACAGTGCAATATACAGACCTAGTATCATAGAAATGTATGCCTGAAACCTATATGATCTCATTAACCAATGTCACCCCAATAAATTTAGTTTTTAAAAAATCCTATAAAGTAATAATCTGCACACAGTTAGAGCAACCCTAAATACACTCCCCTGATTTTCCACTCCCAGTCTCTCCTATTCCTTGGCACAATACAGCACTCATTCAATTCTCCCTCTTGAATGCCCTCTTAGGTACAGAAAGTTTGCTACTTTTAGAGAATATAGCAACATATAAAACATGTATAGGCGATAAAGAATTTTTCAACTTTCAAAGGCCATATACCCATGCATCAATCACATTTGCAAGAATGCTATTGGTTTTAATACCACTAAATGTGACTCATAAAAAGTCATAAAAGGGGGTCGGGGGGAGGGAGGAGAGAAAGATTACCTTACGGAGGATGAATGCCCGAACAAGGAAGAATAAAATTCCAGACATGATACCAGAAAGCAGCGGAGAAACAAACCAAGACATCACTGAAATAGAACACATTAAGAAAAATGTCAACTAATGAAAAATAGGAACCAAAACACACTTTCAATTTCAGTATTGTTTTCATAACTTTAGTATGTCCCCTCCCTTTCATACAATATAGTCCTATACATAATACCCTGGACCATGCCAAGAATAAAAATTAACAAGCCACTCTGAATTAAACCTACCAATTTTTACCAGTTCAGACCACTTGACACCATCCTGCCCTTTTGCCACAAGAGAGAAACCAATGGTCGCACCAACAATACAATGGGTCCCAGAAATGGGAAGCTTCAAAAATGATGCCACTAGTTGCCACACAGCAGAACCTGAAACACAGTCAAGCTTTATTTGGTAAGTGGCAAAATTCCACTTCGTACGCATTGCAGTCTCACGTTAAAAGTATAGTACAGGCATTTGCTCACCCAAGACAGAGAGGATGACATGTCACAGAACTTACCGAACATGGCACTGACTGATCCGGCCATCAGCAGCTTCTGGCTCGATTTGTACATGGCTACGTCGATCAGGCCCTTCCTGATGGTCTCACTCACTTTGGCTCCCAGCAGGACGGAGCCTACGGTCTCAAAGATGCTAGCCAGGATGCAGGCCTGCTTCAGGGTCACCACCCCAGAACCCACAGCCGTACCGAACGAATTCGCTACGTCATTGGCGCCCACGGAGAAGGCCAGCACGAAAGCGATGATGAAGCCCAGGATCAGCATCCACAGGTAGTCCACCAACGGGCCAGCGGCCACGGTGCTAGCCACCAGCGTGGTCGCGGTGGTCGCCATCCTCAGAGCAGCGGCCTTAACTAACAACTACTGCGCGGTTTTCAGGCGTGTAAACAGAATGAGTATGAGGTATCACAAACGCTCTAATAAATAATATATATTATATAAAATTAAATACTGTAAACTGCGGCAGACACCGGGCCGGTCACTGCTATACGCTGCGGGCGGGTGTCTGCGGTCCGGGACGCCTCGGGCTCCGGGGGACTAGCGGCGCGGCGCGGAAAGCCATGGCGGGGACGCGCGGGGACGCGGGATCATCCTGGGGGGACACGAAACCACGCTGGCTTATGCCCACCGCCCGCTGCCCACCACCCGCGGCAGGACTCGCGGCCAGCACGTGGCGCGCCGCTCCACGCCCCTGCCCAGGAGCCGTCGGCGGACAGCGGCAAGGCAGCTCCTGCTCCCGCGCGCGCCGGGACCGCCAAAAAGGCCGCGGTCTGGGTGGAGGTGTACAGCACGAGGCCTGAACCCCGCCCGGGAGAGGGTGCCCGCCATCGCGGCGCCCCACTCACCACAGAAGACCAGGGCGGAGCGGGGATGGGGAGGTCCGGGCGGCGAGCACACGGCAGGTGGGGTTGGGATCTCCGGGAAGCAGCGGAGTCTCAGCAACCGAGGAGGACAATCGAGGAACACACGCCGGCAGCCATCACCCAGACAGCACTCGCAGTCACCGCACCTTATAGACTGCGCGCAGCCCACGTGATCCATCGCGCGCGCGCGCGCAATCCGCCGGAGCTCCGCCTTCGATTACTCTAGCCCGCGGGCCGAGTTCGCCCAGCAGGAAAATCCGGCGGCCGCGCTCATTGGCCAGTGGAGCGCTGGAGGATACGTCCCCCTGAACAGCTGATCACACTGGGAGGAGACGAGCTGCCTCGCCCCGCGGGGCTGATAGCACAGCCGCCTGACAGCGGGGGTCGTCTGCGGGGTTATAGGGGCTGCGACCACGATTGTTCCTGGCTTCTCCCTTAAGCTCCAGTTTTACCGAGCGGGCCTTGCCGAAACCGTACTTCAAGTGCATCTGAAACCCGCCGCGTCCGGAGTCCACACCTGGTCGGTGACGCTGCGTGTTCAGTCCCTGCACGTCGTCGCCCCTGTGATGCCCTTGGCCAGACTGGTGCTGCCCCGCCCCGGAGGAGGGAGACGCTCACCAGTTGGCTTTGCTCCCGCAGCCGAGCACCGGGTGGAGGCAGAGTGGACTGCCACGGGAATAAGCCATCCGCAAGAACTGACGGTCCCCCGTGCACGCCCATGAACCCCCACCAACGTCTGTAATTTCTGCGGCGTAGCCGTGTGTGAAAAAGGACACCGATTCGGAGTCCAGTCCTGACCCCTGCTCGCTATACTGCGTCACCCAAATCTCCCGCTGCGCCACGAATGGCAGTTTAGTTAGAGATCAGTACCTGTCTTGTAGCGGAAATTCAGTGTCTCCGTGTCTCAGTGTGACTAGAACGCAGGGCGTTCAATAAATGCTAATTCCCGGTTCGCTTGTCCTGAATATACCTGTTTTAGGATGTAGAAAAGTATGGAAAGTCATGTTCTCTTTGCATTCCACCCAGAAGATACATTGACTTCTGGTCTCTATGTGCTCTATGGTGTGGTTTTCACATTAATAAAATTTGCTCTGCACATTTGGTGGCATTTCATCATACAGCTCGAAATTAAGACAACCAATTATGCCATGGAAGAGTAAGGTCGTGATCTCTTGTCAGGGCTGTAGTGAGACTAAAGAATTCCAACCAGAAAGACCAACTGGCTTTAGAATGTTCTAGAGTCTTCCCCCTCCCCTTGCCACCTCTAGCAGCTGCGCATTGAAGAGCAGAAACAAAGATACTTTAAGTCATTGCTATGTCTGAGCCATCTGTGTAAGGTTAAACTCTGCCTGAGCATCCTCTAACCTACCTATAATGGAGTTGTGTGAGTAATTTACAAAGCTCTAGGGCCCTAGGTCCCAAGGTCATGTCCTGAGGAACAAAGTGCATGTCCAGGAGCACTGATCCTGGAGTGCAGTTCAGATGCGACTGTGGCATCCAGCCCCCTCCACCCTGCTTTTTTTTTAAGGTTTATTTTATTTTCCTTCTACAGAGAGGGAAGGCAGAGAGAAACATCTATGTGAGAGAGAGATGCCCTTGGTTGCCTCCTGCACACACCCCAACTGGGAATGGAGCCCACAACCTGGGATGTGCCCTGACCAGGAATCAAACCTGTGACCCACCGAACCACACTGGCCAGGGCAACCCTACTTCATTTCAAGGTTATGAAAAACTTGAATAAAAGGACTCATCTGTTAAAGGTCCTCAGAGTTCTGCCATTTAAAACAATTTTCAAAGCAGTTGTAAGGAAATTGCCTAGAACGCTTCCCATTATGTTTTTCATTCTGTCCATGGGCATAGTTTGGCCCATCTGTGGCGTAGCTCCTAAAGTTGGAAACACTTGCTGGACAACCGCTGTGTGCAGTAGTGGAGGTGGTGGGGCAGCCATTCAAATACCCATCCAGATGATTATCCATCCAGGTGAGAGAGCCCCTTGGGTGGGTTTGAGGGAGCAGGAGATTCCACAGAAATCCCCGTGCACTACAAGTGAATTCTGTCCACGTATTCAGGCTCTAGAATGATCTTAATCTTTTCCCCTGGACAACTCAGTGCCTCTGCCAACCCCAGTAAAACCTGGAGAGAAATGCCTCTAAAGACCTGGACTGGCCTTGGTCTGGATGCCTTCATCTTCCCCTAGGGGAGGAGAAGCAGGGCTCTGCTTCTGGAGAGAAGTTACAGTGCCTCGAAAGTGGGAAAAAAGAGGAGGTATGAGGACCGTGGGTTCGCAAACAATGACACTGGGTTCTGACCTTATGGCTGAACACAGGGAAGAGGGCAGAGATCCTAAGGGTGTGTTAGAATCCAGGTGGTGGCACACACGCTCTAGGACCTTAGTGAGGCCATATGGTCCACTGGTTAAACACAGACCATAAAGCCAGACCACCAGCTCTGCTACTCACTAGTCATGTGACTATAGCTGAGCCCCTTGTGATTTTAATGCTCCTAGTATTTTGGAGAGCTAGAATTTTAATTCTTAATTAGGGTGTAGGCTTTAACTAAATGTTTCAATTGCTTTGGTTGCCACATAGTTTATAGTCAAATATTAAGAAAGTATGTTCGTCATGTTCTGAGAGGCTACTTCTAAAGCAAGTTCCAGAATAAATGTTTAAAAGTATACTTTGCTCCAGATAATAGAAAAATATATCTTTCCCAGTAACTCAATATATATATAACTAGTTGAGCATTAAACAATAATAGCCTAAACAATGGTAACAGCACCAAGATGTCTAGTTTCTGCCTTTTACTTTAAATATGGATACAAAGCAAGCATCCTGAAAATAGTCTATTTGGACAAAGGGGAACTTCAGTGGGGATGCAAGCACTGTGAAGCCAGGACCAAAGGCAATTCAGAGGCTGTCCATTAGGACTTGGATGGGAGTGGAGGGGTGGGGTGGGGGGAATGTTCAGAGAGGAGAAGGTAGAGGCCTTTGAGGAGATGAAAACATCCCCCTCTCTACCCAGCCCTGCCCTCTGCTTGGCTACAGTCTCAGATGAATGAAGTAGTAATAACTGTCTACAATGCAATCGTATGCCTACTGTGCCGGGCATCATTCCGGGTGCTCTGTCTGTATTATCTTATGTGACATTGTCAGTATACCTCTGATGATGTACTTTTACCTTATTTACAGGTGAAGTAACTGAGGCACAGATGATGAAGCAGCAGTGAAACCAGTGAGGAATGTAACAAAGTTCAAGTTTCTAAGTGCTATTATTCCCTGGGTGTCAGTAAGGGCAGAGGCAAACATGATGCCCTTGGGTGTTAACTCTTATTTGCACTTAGGTTAACACATTTACTTCCCCTTTTTTCTCCTTATTTTTTAATTCACTCTGTTGCTTTTACAGCCTGTATTTTAAGCCTCTTCAAATCCTGTTGGAATAGAAAAGGGTGTTTCTAGGAGACCTGACTCCAAGATTGTCCACAGTTTCCCAGTAAGAAGAGGCAGGAAGCCAGGGCACATGATCTCTTCAGAAGTACAGTTGACACAGTGGCCTGACCATGTCTTAGAGTTACTAGAAACTGTTCTCTTGAGACTTCTCAAGAAAGGAAATCTTTAAACAAAGAGGAAAAAGGACTCATGGACAAGGACAACAGTGTGGTGATTGCAGGGGGGAGGGAATACAAGGGGACTAAATGGTAATGGGGAAAAATACAATAAAAAAAGGAATAAAAAGGAAAAAAGGAAGTAAAAAGGAAGTCCTACAGCAATAGATTTAAAATAATGTCTCGAGCAGCATCACCACCACCCCTCCCCATCTGCACTGGCTGTGGTCACCCTCACTCCGCATCATGAAGGACTGTGCACCCAGTATCCATGGCTCTGTCCCCACAAGGTCCACAGAAAGTTCCAGACAAGAGAGGGCATGTAGGAGGAGGGTGCTTTGAAGCACCCAGACAGCCAAGCTGTGATGCAGAGACTCACCGGTTGGGGTGGTTTCAGGCCAGCGTCCCACAGCAAAAAAGAGCTGGATTTTGGTTTTGCCAGGCAAACTGGCCTGTTCCCTCAATGACACAAGACATGGGCGGTTGGCCCCCCCACTCCAGATTTTATGTGCCTCCTCCCTGACTGCTCTCCGCCTAGTCTCTTCCCTTTGGCTTTGAATTCACACATTTGGGTGTGATGTGACTCAGGACCCAGACAGAGGGGGCAGAAGCACAGCTTTTGGAGCTTGAAATAGTCCCAATGTCGCCAGTTCCTCTCTGAGCCAACTTCAGCACAGCCCAGTGTCCCTGAACACTTCTTCAGAACGACCTCTCTGAAAACCTAAACTGAGACCCTGTTTTCTCCAGGCTGAGCTTCTCAGGGCATACCAGGAAAGCAGGGATAAAAGGCAACTTGCTAGAAATGCTAGACAATCAGGAATTCTGTGTCACGAAGATCCTGTAGCAGAAACAAGGTGGGGTCGGCTCCCTGCCACACACCCCAGGACGTGTGGCTTTAGGCTGAGAGAGTGAGTGGGCAGCAGGATGTGAGTCATTCCCACAGCCAGCCCAAGGAGGAGGTGAAGGGCAATAGCTTCAGGCGCGCCATCACTTTCCCTAGCTCTTCTTCTATTCATTGATTCATTTATTCGACAAATAGTCTGCCATGAATCTGATGGATCAACAAGATTGACCAGCCCATGCCCTCACAAAACATAAACTCCCTACACCTAGAATTTCACACCGAAGCCCAGCCATGAACATCACCACCAAGGAGACAAACTCAACCTTCTACTCCCACCAGACCGCCCACTCCTGTATCCAGCCATGCAGCTCTTCTTCCAGCCTTATTTATCATTCATTCTCCCAGCAAACATTTCCAGAGCACAAGAGCTTGTGCCAGAACATGCGTCCCACGGCCCTCCCACACTGCAGAACCTCTTGCTCTCCACAGGATGCCCTCACCCCCAGCCAGCTGAGAGCCCCTCCCTAGCTTAGCTCGCTCATCTGAACTCTCAGCTGGAGAAAGCTCTCTGAGGAGAGAACGCCTCAGGGTTTGGTGGGCAAAGCTGGAGAAAACGCTGCCTGTCTTGGGGGAGTGACCAGAGCCTGGGCCTGCTCCTCAGCTTTGCAGGCCCAGAAATTAAGGAATTCTGGGGCTCAATGAGGGGCTTCGGCTCTTGGGAACAGCCTCCTGGGCGACTGCAGTTTGGAACAGCATCCAATTTTTTCATTTTCAGTGGGGAAATCTGTTTCCAGTGATGGGGACTCTCTTGCCTCTACCTTGGCCTTGCTGGTCAAAGCGTGGCCTGCTGGCCAGCCAGTGGGAAGAGTGTTGGCAGGACCTCAGCCCCCACCCAGACCTACTGAAGCAGAATCTGCACGTTAACCAGGTGCCCCTGTGATTCACATGCACATTACAGATTGGAGGCAATCACAGTCGTGCTTAACAACAAATATGTTCTGAGAAATATGCTGTTAGGTGACTTTGTCATTGTGTGCACACCACAGAGTGCACTTACACAAACCTGGCTCCCACTACACACCTGGGCTGTGTGGTGTAAGCTTATTGCCCCTGGGCTACAGGCTTTCAGCGGGTTACTGTCCTGAATACTGTAGGCAACTGTAACGCAATGGTACCTGTGCATCTAAACAAAGAAAAAATACAGTAAAGTATAATTTAATGTAAAAGTCGGGGCACCTGTAGAGAGCACTTTCCATAAATGGAGCACTGGAAGCTGCTCTGGGTGAGGCAGTGAATGCATGGCAAGTGGATGTGAAGCCCAGCACAAGGCTGTGCACCACTGGAGACACTACAAATAGTGCACACTTAGGGCTAAACTAAGTGTATGAACAATTTTTCTTTCATAATAAATTAACCTTAGGATACTGTCACTTTTTAACTTTATAAACTTTTAAATTTTGTCAACTTTTCGACTCTTTTGTCATAACATAGCTTAAAAGGCAAACATATTGTATACCTATACAAAATATTTTCTTTATGTTCTTACAAGCTTCTTCCTACTTAATTTTTTTGTTTTTAAACTTCGTTGTTAAAAAGTAAGACACCAGCATACACATGAGTCTAGGCCCACACAGGCTCAGGACCCTCAGTCCACTGTCTTCCGCCCCCACGGCTTGGCCCTCAGGAGGAGCTTCGGAGCGAGAACACACATGCGCTATCATCCCCTCTCCCAGCAGCGCCTTCCTCTGGAACACCTCCTGAAGGACCTGTCTGAGGCTCTTCTTGAGGAGCTGTCTCTTTTGGAAATATGACCACGGTGGTTTGCTTGGTTTGTTCCTTGCTCCATGGTAGATTTGCTCATCAATAGATAGTGCACCATGAATATTCCCTCTATGAATAAAAATCTTTTGGTTTTGGGGCCCATATTTTCAAACTTTTCAAGGAGCTTGTTGAGGTCTGCAGAAGCTTCTGTTAAACCTTTACTGTGAATTTTCTTGGGGGTTTCCTTTTCTCTTGTCTCTTCCTCAGCTATGCATTCCTGGATGCCGGCATAACACAGCATACTGTTCTACAGCACATTTTTAATAAGTAGAAAGTGTACGTGTCCAAATGATAAAGTTATAGTATAGTAAATACACTAACCAGTAAATAGGCGTTTGTTATCATTACCAAGGATTATGCACGGAATTGTATGTGCTCTACTTTTTTACAACTGTTGGCACAGTATTGTTCACACGAGGGTCCCCACAAACACGTGAGAAGTGAGTGGCGCTCTGACCTGGCCGTGGCTGTGATGTCACTAGGCAATAGGGATTTCTCAGTTCCCTCGTAATCTTATGAGATGACCATCGTATATGCAGTAAGTCATTGGCCAAAATGTCATTATAGATGCATGACTGTACAAGAATAAAGATTCTTGTTACCTGGTAAACTCAAGAGCTACATTAACGCATTCTTTTTCAGACAGATGTTGAATAACTGCCACTTCTATATGAAGTCCTGTTTTCCGGAGCAAGCACATCTGCCATTTTAGCTGACCAGTGGTTCAGCATGTGGCCTTGGGGTCACACTAGCTGAAGTTAGATTCCTGCCTCTACCCTAACCTGCTGCGAACTTGGCAAAATTACTACAGCTCTCTCTGCCTCATATTTCCCCTCTGTGGAGTGTAGATAATAGGGTTGTTGCAAGGATTAAATAAGTGAAGTGCTTAGTACTGTACCTGGCATTTAACAAGCAATCAATATATTTGGACACTCATTGGATTTGGGTGTCCCCAGGTTTTCTATAAACTACATTCACTATCTTTTAGCATGAAATGCTTCTGTAATTGGTAGTCTCATCAACTATATACAAATTCTTCCCAGTTTTATTTTCCAAACATGACTTTATTCCTAGGGGCAATTTATTGTTACCCCAAAACACATAATTTATTCCATACTCACTCTCTGAAGGGAATCAAGCTTTTTAACTGCGACCTTGGATAATTCCTCGGACAATGGTTTATAAAAACCTTAAGTCTGGGTGTAGGGCTCTTACCCTCCTGGTTCCAGGTACCTTCAAAGCATTGTTCCATTTCACCTTCACATCTGTGTGACATAGGCAAAGCCAGAGTTAGTGCTCCGCTTGCAGGGGAGTGAACGCCGAGAGCCCATGGCCACATGGTAAGGAGAAGTGGGCTGGGGTCCTGGCACAGTGGGACTGGGCAGGGGTTCAGTGAAACCCCAAGCCCTGTGTTCTCCCCACTGCCCTGTGTTGCCTCCATTTAAACTACAGGAGTGACTCAGGGTGGAGTTTTCAGGCCACATAAGGGAGAGAGAGAAAGGAGAGAATACTTTGTTTTCTAGGATGATGTCATTGAAAATATTCTGTTCCATTGTCCCCGTAAGACTGTATATTTATCAGCTTGAGTTCTCCTATTTAGATCACAAAATGTGGTCACTGAAACTATTAGACTAACTGACATGCGCCTGTGCTAAAAACTACACCACACGGAAGTGCCCCTCCTTAGAATGCTGATTCTCTAGTCTAACCCCAAACAACTACAGTCAATGGTTCTAGTGAGCTCTCAAGTTGTAGACATTAAATATGTGCAGATTTTTATATGTCAATCATACCTCAAAAAAGTGGTTTCTAAAAAAATTCTGTGTTGCACACAAACACATAAGGTATTTATATTTTTCTGTACTATAATAAATACCATTTTTTCATCAAATGAAATCATACTGTGCACGGATATGCAACTTGCTCTTCTCACTTGACCTGGTCTCAGAAGCATGGCATATAGAACCCTTGATTCTTATCTCTTAAATCTGCACAATAGTCCATGATAAATTGTGTGTGTGTGTCCTGGTGTGAGGGTCATGGGCTGGTTCCTGGGCTCCGGAAATGGTTTCATCCTGTGTGGTATTGCCAAACTGTGCCGGTTTAGACACCCAGCCAGTCTATAAGCAGAAACACCAGTTTCAAGCCTGGGGATGTTCAGATCCTCAGATTACGCTTGCTTGGGGCCTCATGGCCCACCCATAGCTCCTTTATCAACACCAGCCTCCCTCTGAGCACCTCTCCACTCTCGCTCAGAGGGAAAGGCTTTTTCCTTCGCTTCCCCCTTATTTTTATCTCTCCTGCTCTAACCTGTTCTCTCCCTCCATACTGTCCCTCCCAATTCCATGAAGCCCTCTTTCCTTATTCCATCCATCCTCTTCCCACTTTCAAACTCAGAACAGTTTTCGGCCCACTGCCAGCAGCCCCTCCCCCCCACTGCAGGTGTGTGTTTGCTCTCAGTCATGTCCTGGCTGCTGCTGCCCCTCCCTCCACAGGCCTAGTGGCATGGTCGTTGCTATAGGACCATCGTGGGTAAGCAGACCCTGAAGATACAGACTTTGCTGCTCACAACTTTGAATCTGTAGTTACTCGGTATCTCAGCAAAGGCTGGCTGAGTGCTCGCTGCCAAGAACTCTGATGATTAACCCAGTCCTCTTCCTCCCTTCCTCGGGGGTTAACCACTTCCACTTCTCATCCATCTGCTTGTTCGGGGGCACCTGAAACAGGGGCCATCAGAGGGTGTCACTAATGTTTACAACCCTCTGTGCAATTTCTGGCCACCAGTTCTGAAGGGAAGAACTGACAGTGGAGAGAGAGGACTCCATGGCAAAGGGGAAAGGAATAATCACTGGTGCTCTGTGTCCCAGAAGGTGCCCAGCCTGGACAACAGCCTGACTTCCCTCTGTGGCCCAATTGCAGGAATGAGGACCACAGACAGTGGCGGGCCCCGCCCTGACATAAGGTTGAGGAGCGAGAGGGCGTTCCTGCTGTGAAACCCAAGATCAGCATCTCCACCTACCCTTCCACCACAACTGGCCCTTTCTCTTCATTTTCTCCTGTCTGCTTAGCAGAGTCAGTACTTCTCCCACAGTTGTGTTCTTCCCTTCTGCCTTCAAACATCCATGAGCTTCCTTTTGTTCCACCGTCACATCTGCCTACCACACTCCTTGAGATAATGGTCTGTATTCATTACCTTCCTTCTTCTCTACTTGCTCTCCGTGACTCTGAAATACCTTGCCTCCTGTCCATACCTGATGAAAGCCCTGTCACCAGCCTTCACTCTGCTCTGGCCTTCCCACAGCCTCTGCAGTAGAAAATGCTTGTAGACCTCTTTCTTAAGGTTGTTTTTTCTTCTGGCTCCTGTACACCTCCACTCAGTCTTCTTCCCCAGCTCTTCCTCCCATCCCACCGCAGTGTCTCTCGCTCCGTATCTCCCTTGGAGTCCCACCTAATCCACTGCTGCCCTAGATCACCACGTCCACCTCCTGGTCCACAGTTACAAATTCCAGCAAATGTAACACGTTTAAAGCAAAGATTCTCAGCTCATGCAGCCTCCCCACGCAGCCTTCTCAGGACTTCCCTGTGTCTCTAGGATGCTCTGAGGCTTCAAGACTCACTTCCTTTGAGTCCTTCTACTCGCACACTGCATGAGTCTAGCAGCCTTCAAAATTTCTCCCTAATTGGTGCCTCTTTTCAGCTCCCAGCCCCATCCCTCACCTTTCCTGTTTTGTGCCTTCACCCCCACTCCCCCCCAGCACACACCGCAGCGGTTCCCCTGTGTGTGGAATGCAGTCCAGCTCTAGAGACCTTCCCCATTAGGAACCCTCCCCCAGCTCATCCTGACCTTCCCCTCCCAGCAAGGCCCGTTCTGCACCTCCCTCCACACACCCTCTTATCGTGGCCACAGTGGGAGAAGATGTCTCATCTGAACTCCGCTCCAGAACACAGGGTCTGCCCTATAGTTGGGTCTGGCTGCTGAGCCCTCTTGGCTTGTTCTATTTTCCCAACCATGTCAGAAGGTCCTGGAGCATCTATGAATTTCTCCATGCCCTGCTAGGATGGGGGTGTAAACTCATAGGCTCCGGGGTGAGATGGAAGGCAAGGACACGAGGTAGGAAGGGAGAGAGGGAGGTACATAACATCGTAGAGCTGGGGGTTAGGTGGAGGTGTGTAGAGCAAACAAAGCCCATCCGCACACAGGGTGGACAGGCTGAGAGCCTCACCGGGGGCTTGCGCTGGCTGCTGTTCCATGATCCTCCTTTAGGGCTGATTCCTCAGAGGCAGCAGTGGGTCCCTCAGCGTCCGGCAGGGTGTACGGGGGCAGGGTGACCTGATTTCCTTGGCCTGAATTAGAGGGAGCAACTGCCTCAGCGGGCCCTGAGGTGTCACCTCCTCTTCTCACCCAGAAGCTGTGCTGCACCTGGTGCCAGGTGCTCCCAACTGGCTCTAGCTTCCTGTGAGGTCTAACCAGCAACAGCTTTTCTCACTCACATTCCAAAGAAAGAGTGGGTTCATGACACCCTCAAAGCCCCGCCCGCTGATGACTCTAGCAAAACCGGCCCAACCAACCCCTGGATGGCCTGCTGGCCGCATCTCTCATCTGAAGCATTTGCTGAGCCTCTGGACGCACTGACTCAGGTGATAGAAAGACACGGGCTGCTGTGGAGAGGTAGGGACAGAGGACATGGAGGAGAAAGGCAAAGACCAAGAGAAGGATGCAGTAGGGGACCCCAGTCCGAGTCCTCTTCTTGCCCCTCATCTCACAGCTCCAGCCTTCTAAGTCCAGCGCTCACCCCCTGACCACTCAGCTATTGCCCAGGCTCTAGCCTCACCCCACTTGCAACCAGCTTCACAGGGGGCCACATTCATCTGTTAAACCATCTCTTTCACGAATTCTTTCCCCTCTACTGAGCTCTGTCTGGTTGTCCGGCTGGGACTTTTCACCAAGGGCCTCCTCTGTCCACCAGCTTTATTTTCCACTGATTCCCAACAGGAAAAACTTACTCTGCCTCATCTGGCTCATCAGCTCCACCTCCCCTCTGTGCACGGAGGCCAGTGGGTTCCCATGGTCACCCCAGAAAGTTACCATTTCCCCAGGAACGTTAGCCACTCCTGTGTATGTCTCCTCCTTTCCCCCTCGCAGCCTGGGAACAGTACATTTATCCTAATTCCACAGGGGACAAGAAACTGGGGGCTCAGGGGCAATCAGTCACGGCCCAAGACTGCAGGGCTTTCGGGTGGCCGAGCGCAGTGTCAGCTCAGGCCCTTCGTACCACCCAGGCCAGGCCTTCACTCTGTCCTCACTTAAATGATGAAGGAAGTTCCTGGGAACAAGGGCCGCATTCTCTCTCGTGTGACAGAGAGTGCATGTGGTGGGTCACAGCCGGGGCATGTAACGGAGCACAGAGCTAGGTGAGTGGTTCCAAGGACATTTACTAGTTCTTGTTTATTTTTAATCTATAGAGTTGCTCAAATTCACTTTAAAAATTAAATTCCCTCTGCTCCTGGGAGGCATTCAATAAGGTTGAAAAGACAAAGACACAAAATGAGCAGGGCCCAGACACAGGCAGGAACCAGATGGAATATTCTGGAATGTTCTGACCCAGTTCCTTTCTGAGGTGGTGGACCTGCTGTCGAATGCAGCTGCCGATGGCTGTTGTTTCCTTCTTTATGAAACATGTGCGGCTACCACCATCACAGGACAAACTGGACCACAACTTACGTCCCCATTGCAATGCTGTGACTCATGTGTTCTGGTCTGTGTTGTTTCCGACAGTTACTAAGTTTTCCAAATGGAATATTGGTCTGCTGGAGCCGGTGGGGGGGGAGAGGGTGGGGGTGGGGCGCCCACCCTCCCACACAGTGTTCCACTCACTCGTGCTCAGGGTGGGGTGCAGTGAGGTGGAAGGTGCTCTGAAGGCACCAGAGTTGGTGACTTCGCAGGGAGCAATGCATTGGGACTCTCGGTGTCCTGCCCTGGGTTGTCTGTCACCTGCCATTCTCACTGGTTCCCTCAGCAACTCCAGTCCTAAAAGCCACTTCTGAATGCTAAAGTTTAACCTGAATCCCAGGTTCATTGTCTCAATGTCTTAATTGTGACATTTCTGTACAAAGAGATGACTGAGTTTTGTACATTTACTGCTGACCTCAGTCACTGGTCTGTGCCTGGGCAGCTCCAAGGCAGCTTCCCAGGCCTGCCTCCGCCGCCCAGGCAGTGATGGGGGCACACAGGCACGGTACAGACCCCATATGTGCTGCCACTGGTCTAGTCAGTCAGACAACACCTGCTTGGTGGCGGGCCTCCCCAGGGCAGGCTCCCTCCAGGAGCTCTTCCAAGCAGCCAGCCCCTAGAAAGGACCCGCACTGCAGCCCAGTGTAATAAGAGAGATCAGAGAGGTTGGCACAGAATACAACCAGGCAGCAAGCTGTTGAGGAATGCTTTGAGACAGGGGGACGATTGCATGAAGGAAGGTTACAAAGGGCTGAACAGGAAAACTGCTAAGGGCAGGCCCAGGACATTGTCACCTGCAGCTGAAGGCCCAGACTCATCTGCATCTGAGCTGCATCCGTTTTGCTGCATCTTCAAGCTAATCTGATCCCCACACGGAAGGGAAACTCTTCTCACGTTAGCAACGACAGCTTCTCGTCGTGCTTGAGGATCCTGGCTTTCTACCTTCTGGTCCCAATAAGCAGCAAAGAAAGAAAGAGAGAGAGACAGAAAGGAAACTTCAGAATGCATCTACCATAGTAAATACTGTTTCTTGACACTTATGTGCACGATACATGTGTGTGAGTCTGTGTCAACTGGCTCACATGTAAAAATATTTCTTACCGAGGGTGTGGTTAAAAAGTTTTAAGAAACATTGCCTTAAGAGGCAAACACCCATTCACCAGCATTAAACAAATATCAAAAACTGTATCTTGTTCTCTTGCTCTAGGGTAAAGAAGAGCATGACTTGGGTTCTGCCCTTAAGAAGCTCTGAATCCGTGGTGCAAAGACTGGGACACTGTGAAGGACATGGAAGCTGCACTCTTGGAAAAGGGGTCCCAGTGCTCCCAGAGGAGTGGCCCACAGCTGCTCCTACAGGGTGGCTGGGAGAAGAGGAGGGCAATGGGGTCCCCTGGGTGTGAACACAGAGCTTGGGAGGGGCCATGGGGGAAGGGTGTGGGGACAGTGGTGACACAGCGGTGAAGAGATCAGGAAGGGACACATGACCGCTTGTCCTGTGGGATCATTGCTGTTTCCCCGATGCGGAGGATGTGGAGGGTGGCATTTTGAGGGCCAGTGCTGCACAAGTTCAAGGGTTTCTTCAGGTTTCTCTGAACACTGGTTCTGATGAAAAGTTAGGATACAGTCCATCACTAGTGTGATATAGATATTCCTATTTTGATTTTCTTCATCCTTCCGCCTTGCAGTCCAGCCAGGCCCAGAGCTGGCGTCTGCACTCCAGTCCAGCCTCACTGCTTTCCCTTCTGTTTCCTCTCACTGCCCCTGATGAGCACCAAATCAGCTGGCTGGGGAGGGCACAAGAACCAGCACCTCTCTGCACATGCCTGCGGGCGGCTCTGAAGGGGAATTTAGAAAGAAACTGCAGGGCTGGTTCTCAGCTCAGCAAACAGGAGTGGTCTCTTCCTGCTGTAAGTCTCTGCTGAGAA
This sequence comes from Trachops cirrhosus, assembly GCA_028533065.1. NCBI lineage: Eukaryota > Metazoa > Chordata > Mammalia > Chiroptera > Phyllostomidae > Trachops > Trachops cirrhosus. The sequence goes on along the minus strand of CM052543.1, from coordinate 89,562,247 downwards.
AGTAGAGATGGAAGAGAAAAGCAAAGCAACTAAAGGAGCCATTTCATTTTATTTCCCCTTTGTGCAAAACAGCTTTTAACTGTGGATCCAGACTACAGTGTCTGCCTTTCCTAGTAGTGTTGGAGCCCAGTAATTGGGACGGACTGACAGATGTCAAGTATACGTGTGCAGCTGCAAGGGGCCAGTGTTAGGGGCTGGGGATTCACCAAGTGCACCCAGCCTCGAGTGGACCCCTTCCTCCCACACAGTCACCCCCACCTTGAGCTCCACACGTCACAGCTGCCCTCAGTGTGGGCTGTCTGCAAAGGCTGGTCTCCTTGGCTCCTGCACACCAGGCCCCTCTCCACACCTCTGTTTCCAGCGGTTCTGCTGCCTGAAATTCCTTCACCCTTTTCCACACCTGCAGAGATCCTCCCTTTGAGGTCTGGTTCAGATGCCGTGTCCTCTAGGAAGCCAGCCCACAGGAGTGCCCAGAATTCCGAAAGGTCCTGTGGGCTTTCAAGCTTTTGGAGTGATAAAGGGCTTATTCTTTTCCTTTTATTTCAGCTTCCCAGTATCCTTCGTTTATCACGGAGACCACAGATTCCTGGAACCCAGAGACAGTAAGTCACACTTCTGTGCCTGACACAAGAGATGACAGGAGCTCAGCACTGAGATCCAGTACAAGCCGGATATGAAGTTTGAGCTCGAGTCTTTGCACCTTCCTTAGTCCCGGCGAGGCCGCCATCCTCTCATGAACTGGGCAGGAAACGCCACCCACCACTCAGAGATGTCACAGACGCTATGTGAAACCACAAGCAAACGTCTAACCCGTAGTCAGGGGCAATTATTTTCACTATCAATTAGTACGGTAGATGTCACAGTGCTTCCTTTTCTATTCGCTTATTTCTGTGTATATTCACTTTTAGGGTTTTTCCTATCTTTGTGAGTTTTATTTATTTTTTGACACATAAACATTGAAATGGTTCTAAAACTCAAGCCAGGACAAGACGGTATTTGAGGAAAGGCCCCCTGGGCCCCTCTCCCCATGCTGTTCCCAGCACGCCCAGCAGGCGACTGATCTCATTCGTCTCTTTTTCTGTTTCTCTTTGTTTTTCTTTCTCTTGTCAAAGTAAGAAGTGCCCAAACCTGTAAGAATTTTTATGAGATTATCTGAGCCAAACTGACGATAATTGCCAGGGAGCAAAATCTCGAAAGATTGAGAAAATGTTCCAGAGAATGGCAGTTTTCACCTTATTTTATGTCGAATACATTATAATCAAAAGAGGAGGCAAAGGAGGTTACGTGAAATTCACTGGTGATAGATCAGGGAGGCAGGAAAAACCAAAGGGAGGGCTGAGTGTCTGGGATTGGGCAAAAGGTAAAATGATGGACACATACTTCTTTAACAGTCACCAGTTAACACGATGATGACACTGACCATGAGGGGATTTGTGGTCTCTGCACTGAGGAGGTGTTTGTGCTTTGAGGGGTCCAGAAAAAAGGAAATTACTTTGATATTCCAAAGTTATGTTGTTATCATAAGCGCAAAAAAAAAAGACAATGGACAGGCTCAGTTAAGGTAAAGATCGACCTTTGTTAGAGAAAAATACTGGCCTAGGATCTCAGACCATCCTGTGCGGTTCCTGAGCTCGTCTCTGAGTGTGTGAGGCCAAGCATGCAGGCCTCCCGAGCTTGTCAGGTTTAGTGTGTGGCCCCTTTTCATCCACATTGTTTCTTCTTCCCTGAATAAAGGGGTAAATGTCCTTATTTCTTCCTCTCAAATGATGTTCTTGAGACCAGGTTTTCAGAACCCTTCGCATGCTGCCTGGGAGGTGTTGTGAACAGGGGCTCCGTGTCGACGGGGTTGGTCGCGGTGAGAGTGCGCTGATGTTTCATGTGGCTGGCTCCATCAGAAACACTTGCTCCAGGTCCCAGAGGTGTCCCCGTGACCAGTAATGGGGCCACAGCCCAGTTCCTGCTACTCGGGAGGCTGAGACTAAAGCCTGTGGCAGCCCCCTCCCTGTGGCTGTCTGCTCCTCCTGCCCAGAGGACAGTGCCAGGTTGCCAGAGTGTAAAAGGGAATTAAAAACAAAACAAAAAACAGCCACCACATGCTGCGTCCTGCAGGTCACATGTGATGAGAAAACAGCACTTCATGCTTCTAATGGTTATTTCTTGGTGAGATCTGACAAATCGAGGTTAAAAGGCTCCTGGATACTTTTCAGTTGGGCCTCATTCTAAGGAGGAAAAAACCAGAGTAAATAAAGGTTCCCGGCCACGGGGAGGTGGGCAGAGGAAGTGGAGTGCCGCAGCTGCAGGCACTCACTGGCAACAGGAATGGACGGAAGGGCTCTGTCTTGGAGTCAAGCTGCCCCAAGTCAGCTCGGAGGCTGACTCACTGCAAAGAACAGGAGCACCCTGTGTTCTCAGGGAGGCCGCTCTCCCCAAACTGGATCGGGGGCCAAGGAAGGAAATGAAGCAATCCAAGGCTCCTCCGCAGCCAAGGACTGGCAGGTCACAGATTGTGGCTTGATGTTTACCCCACGCCCCCAGGCACAAACTCTAAGGAGCCAGGATTCTGGTGAGGAAGGGGATTGGGGCCTCTCTTGCACAAGCAGCTCCCCCTCTCTGGACCTTGGTTTTCTCACTGTATAAAGAAGAGGAGACCTGGAGCCAGTGTCCCAACTCTGTCCATGGCCATGCGTCATTTTACTCCCACGAGACAGTTGGGTTTAGGAGCTTTTGCACAATGCTTGTCTCTCCAGTTCACTGCAGCCACCATTGTCCCCACCACCTCACCGGAAGTGGCCTTCATGATTTAGGGCCTCTGCTAAAGGTAAAAGCCTTGGAAGGTATTTGAGGTGGTGAGTCCTGAACTAGCAGCTCCCAGGTCGCTTCCTGCTCTGGGGCTCTAGGGGTCTACGCCTCCAAGAAACAGATTCTGAACAGTTAGTAGAAACAGGGCTGGGGCTTACACTGGGATGAGAAGCAAATGACCCTTTGAGGCAGGAGACAGGATGAAGAAACTCCAGAAGTACCACAGGACTAAAACAAAGGACACCGATACAGAACAGAGACCCTGTTCTGAGACCTGCTTCCTGGAAAAGCGCTGAACCATGGTGAACATGACCGCACCTGTGCAGAAGGTGCTGCATGACCCCTGCTCCATTATAATAGCATTGTAATAAATTAGCGCTGCATCCTCCCAAAGTGGGCCATCAGGGAAAATCATGGGAGATCGAATGCACAGTAGCTTAAAAGTCATTGACTACATGTGCAGTAAAAGCCCCTGAAAACTAACCAGAAAATATCTGTCTTATAAGAATACAATCCCTGTGGTCACTGGGGCCAGTCTCAGAGTTGGTCTGCTCCCACATACTATCACTTAATAAATCTGCTCTCTCTCTCTGCTCTAAATTCTTTGTGTGTTTGGTTCAATTCTTTGTCCATGATCACCAGGAACCTGGTTACCTGTGCCCAGCTATGACAGATTTTGGCAAACCAGCCAAGGAGAAGACACTGGAGCACTAAGCCCCCTTTACTGCCCCAGAGCTTGGTGATATCCCCTTTCCACTGCTGTCTACTTGATTGTATGTTCCTATTCTGTTTTGGTGAGTCTGATGTTCCCTGACGAAAGATGGGCCGCTAAACTGTGGGCACAGTGCAGGCAGTTAAAAGCCACAAGGGCGCCCACCACTTGAAGACACCTGTGAGAGGATAACCTGGGTGCAGATCGGACTGAGCACTTCGTCCCTTCCAGGTGCAAGAACGCACGCCGGTCAGATGCACTGTGAAAAGCCAGAAGACACCGCCCTGCCCTACAGCTGCGTCCACCTAGGCACAGTGTGACCTTCCGTGTTAGACACCAGTTACCGCCTCACCTGTGCTGTGACTTCCTTTTGCAGTCTCCTCGTCAGGCCCACAGATAGTCTTTCACACTAGTCCTCCCCGACTGACTTTTGGCCTTTGTACCTGCATCTGTGCCCCCTTGCCTGTTGTGTAGGAGGGGTTCCTGCTGTATTTGTACCCAGAATATCTCTTTCCATTGTCCTATCACTAAGTATAGCTGCAGGAATGAGTCGTTCCCCTATTTTGAATGTATACCTTATCACGGCCAGCAGCAAGGTCGGTCAGAGCCACTTAATGGGCACCTACTGGTATTTGTTACTGGAAATGACCACATGGGGACACTCTTACCCAATTTGTTGAATTAAAAGTTCTAAAGTGGTATACTCACCTCTATAGGTGTGTTTTAACTTCCCCTCTACGCAGTCATCCCACTATTAGACCCACCTCCAATGTGAAGAAGGGACCTCTTTTAGAGACCTCTTGCTGTCCCTTCTGGGGAAATTTCAGATTCAGCTATAATTTCTCAATGCTCTGGAAAGATTAGTTAGAATACCCAAGTGTCCTCTTTGTGATCTGGAAAAGGATCATTTTATAATAAGCTTATCCTGGTGCCCCTCTTGATGTTTTACAGGGCCAGAAGCTATTTCACTAGTAAGACACTTCCTCTGCCCCAGACTTGAAGGCTTACAGAAAGATGAGTGTCTCCACAGATGGAGAATACAGGGATGGAAACGTATTCAGGCCACCTGGGTAGAGCAGTGGGTCTGGGGTCTTCAGGATTATAGGCAATTGCTCAGGGATGCTGGAGTAGTTCCCACCCTACAGTTCAAAACCTGGGCACTCACTAGGGCAAAGAATTATGCAGACAATGTCCAGGGAACTTGGAGTTTCTGAATCGAGCATAGGAAAAGAAATAGAGCCAGTCCATGGCGATCCAGCTCTCAACTCTTTCAGATTTCTGTCGGCCAACACTCACTAAGGCCTCTTTTGCCAGCCATGTCTGGTAGGATGGTGGGATCCTGGAGGATGTCCTGCGGCCCACTAGGAAGCGCTCCTGAGGCAAGCAAAGAGGGATGCCTCTAGGTGGCAAGGGAGTATCTTCCTATTTTCTCCTCTTCAGGATCGTCATGGTTGAAATGGGAACCACACCTTCCATCCCTATCAAATCGCTGTTGGGTTGCATTCTTAGAAACGGGGATAAATTTGACCCTAAAATTTTTTAAAAGAAGAGGTTAGTTTTCTTTTGTTTACTAACTGCATTGCCCCAATATAAATTATAGGACATAGAGGTATGGCCTGAGAATGGGAACGATAACTATAATACCATACTACAAGTCTGCCAGAGGGAAGGCAAATGGTCCAAAATTCCACTTATGCAGGCCTTTATGGCTCTTTACTGAGATCCCTTGTTTTGCTCCAAACCCACCCAGACAGAACCTATGGCCTCAAGTGTTGATCAGTTAGAAGCTACCCTCCTCAGTTCCCCACCTGCCTCTCAGGGGGAATTAAGTGGACCCCAGAGTCCAGGAGCTTCTGCTCCTACTTCAGAGGGACCAACCCCTTCGCCACTTTACTCTCCGGTCTGCCCAAAGCCACCAGCTGAGGAAAACCCCAGCCCAGCAGGACATACTAGGAGCAGGGCTTCACATCTCCCTACCACTCCTACACTCCTACCCTGAGGCAGGTAGCGGTTGCCAAAGGCCCTACAAGAGTGCAAGTGCCTTTCTCTGTAACAGATCTACCACAGTGCAAGGACAGGCTAGGAGGTTTCTTGGAGGACCCTACATGCTTCACTAGTAACTTCTAAGCTCTTACTTTGGCCTTTGATACATCATGGAGAGACTTAAACATGCAGACCAATTGCATGCCCGAAATCCCAATGCTAACCAGCCTGCCACCCAGGCCATCCCAGACCATGGTCCCAGCTGGGAATTCAGTGTATGGATGCAATGATAACTTGCCTGTTAGCTGGAAAGCCAAACTGTATCCATGAACTTGTGAGTGATGAAAAGGTCAAAGAGATCCCCCAGGGCCAGGAAGAGAACCCAGCTCTCTTCAGAAGCAGATTAGTATAAGCCTTCCAAAAATATACAAACTTGGATCCATCCTCCCTGGAGGATCAAATCTTGATAGGACAGCATTGTATAAGCCAGTCTGCCCCAGATATTTCTGAAGTCTCAGAAATTACAAATGGGCTCACAGACACCACCCCCACACCAGACCAAATCATGGATATGGCCTCTTCAGTCTTTAACAATAGGGATTTGGAGTAAAGAAAGCAGAGAAAGAAGGAAAGAGAGAAGCAAGTTGAGCTCCTTGCACTATCTTTTAGTAGCAATATTGACGGAAACCAGCCCCATGTAGGGGAGCACAGGGAGGCCTCAAAGGACTCAGGGGCAAAAGGATCACACCTGTTATAAGTGCAAGCACCTCAGACATTGGGCAAAGAAGTGAACTCAACCACCTCCAGGACACTGTCCTCTATGCGAGAACATCAGTCCTAACTGCTGGCTCTGGGAGGTCAACTGCCTTCATTCCCAGAGTGGAGAAGGGTCATCACCTAAGGCCATGTCTACACTCACAGACTGAGGCTGCCCAGGGAACAGGTTGGCCCCAGGGGATACTCATATTCCCATCTCTACCGAGGAGCCCCAGGCAACTTTGGATATGGCAGGTAAGAAATCAACTTCCTTGTTGATACTGGGGCCACTTACTCTGTCCTTAACTCTTACTCTGGATCTCTTTTCCCCAAATCAGCTAAGATAATGGGGGTCAAAAGAAACTTTAAGGCCTATTTTTATACACTCCATCTTGCTTGTCAATCTGAGAGTCAAATATTCAAACACTCCTTTTTGATTGTTTCTTGGTGTCCTATTCCTTGGTGTCACTGTTAGGCTGGGACATTTTAGTCATCCTGTTGTTCCCTGAAAAGCCATTTGAGTTAAGCAAGGTCGTTATAATCAGTAGGAGCCAAACCAGGAGGAGATCCCAGGTTCGGTTCTGGACACAGTAAAACCACTAGTTCGGGAGTCGGGGATTCCAGAAGAGTGGTGACTTCATTACCGGTTAAAATCCAGTTAAAGCTGGGATTGGGCTTCCCTCACAGGAAGCAGTATCCTATTAAGCGAGAGGCTTTGGAAAGCTTGCACCAGTGGTAAAACCCAGCAGAGAGTACAGGCTGGTCCAGGATCTAAAGTTAGTCAATGAAGCAGCAGTTCCTTTACATCCTATAGTAGCTCATCCTTACACTTTGCTTTCACAGATACCTGACGGTAGCCGGTGATATTCAGTACTAGATTTAAAAGATGCTTTTTTCTCTCTCTTTTTTTTTTGCATCACTTTGCATCCTGACTCTCAGTATGTGTTAGCTTTTGAGTGGACTGATCCAAAGATGACCATGATACAGCAGCAATACACTTGGACTGTAATGCCACAAGGGTTCGGGGACAGTCCCCACCTCTTTGCTGGGGTATTATTAGTAAAGGATTTTAAAGAGTGACAGTTACAAGGAGGAGCCATTTTACGATATGTAGATGACACACTCACCTGCAGCCCCTCCAAGAAGGCTTCTGATTGAAATACCTTGCAAACTCTCAATCCTAGCTGAAAGAGAGCATCAGTTATTAAAGAAGATGACTCAGGTTACCAAACCAAAAGTAGATTATTTAGGGTATAGGTTGACTCCTGGGTCTAGGCAATTATCACAGGAGAGAATTAAAGCCATTACTGAGTTAACTCCACCTGGTACTAAACAGCAGCTCCGCTCCTTTTTTAGGAATGGCAGGATTTGGATCCCCAATATTGGACAATTTACTAAACCTTTGCACAAAGATACTAATGGACCAGACACTGACCCCGTTATATGAGAAAAGGAATATGATCCAACTTTTAATTAAATCAAGCAGGCCCTAGTCGAAGCCCCAGCCTTAGGCATCCCTAACTTAAACAAGCCTTTCTCTCTATACATAGCAGAGAAGCAAGGAATAGCCTTAGAGGTCTTTGTCCAATGACTAGGGAATAAATCTGGACTAGTTGCATATTTCTCTAAAAAGCTAGACAATGTAGCAACCGGGTGGCCTCCATGTCTAAGAGCGGTTGCAACCACAACCATGCTAATTGAGGAAGCTGCCAAGTTAAATTTTGGGCAGAAGTTGGAGGTTTTAACTCCACATCAGGTTCAAGGATTATTAGAAATAAAAGGGCATCTTTGGCTAACAGGAAATAGATTGATCAAATATCAGGAACTTCATCTGGACAATCCTGAATTAATTATAAAAATCCAGCTGCCTTAATGCCTATAGAATCATCCTCAGATTTGACCCACTCCTGCTCAGAAATTTTAATCTTACTCACTCCAGAAGGACTGACTTGCTAGACCAACCCTTAGAAAACCCTGATGAACAGTGGTTCACTGATGAAAGCCGCTTTGTACAGAATGGGCAGTGAAAGACAGGATAGGCAGTGCTTAGTTTATATGACACCATTGAAGTACCACCCCTTCAACCCTCAACCTCGACCCAAAAGGCTGAAATTATGGCTCTTTCCTGAGTTCTTATTCTAGGACAAGGAAAAAGGATTAATATCTATACAGATTCCAAATATACTTTCCTTGTTCTACATGCTCATGCTGCCACATGGAAAGAAAGAAGGCTCCTCACTGCTAAGAATTCCCCTATTAAACATGGACCGGAAATCCTAAATCCATTGGAGGCAGTTAAGCTCCTGGAGCAAGTGGCAGTCATGCAGTGCAAAGGTCACCAGAAGTTTATGTGCCCTACCTCCCAGGGAAATACAAGGGCAGACCAAGAGGCAAAGACAACAGCACTAGGGACTGCCAAACAAGTGGCCCTTTTCCCCTCGGTGGACAGAGCCCAACTATACATCTGAGGAAATATTTTGCACTTCCAAGCCAGGTGGTGTCCATGAAGGACCTTGGATATATATTAGCCAGAAACTCTTCCTTCCCCAGGCCTCTCAGTGGAAATTCTTAGAGGCTTTGCCTGACTCCTCCCACATAGAAAGGGATGCTACACCAACAGTGGTTAATAAATTGTTCATAGGCAGGGGAACAGCAACTACCATAAAGAATATTTGCCAGGCTTGTACTCTTTGTGCCTACAACAACCCTGGGCAAAACTGCCCCTGCCCCCACGGATAGAGCCTATTCAGCGAAGAGGGGACCTATCTGAGAAAGGACTGGCAGGTTGATTTTACCAAAATGCCTCTTTGTGGAGTATACAAATTCTTGCTAATCCTGACAGATACCTTTACTGGATGGATTAAGGCTTTCCAACATGGATGGAGAAGGCCCATAGAAGTAGCAAAAGCTCTCCTAAAGGAAATAATACCCAGATTCAGTCTCCCACAATCCCTACAAAGTGAAAATGGGCCATCCTTCACTTCACTAGGATCACTCAAGCAGTCTCTGAGGCTCTAGGCATAGAATATTATCTCCTCTCCATGTGGAGACCACAGCCCTCTGGGAAGGTAGAGTGGGCAAACCAGACCTTGAAAAGGACCTCAGCAAAACTTTGTCAGGAGACTTCTGAGAACTGGGCTAAGTTGCTACCTACAGCCCTCATGAGAATTAGGGGCTCCCCTGAGGCTAACACTAGGCTCAGCCAATTCAAAATGCACGACCAGCCCTTTTTAAGTCTAGATCTAACGTGTTACAGAGACTCATCAAGCAGTTAAGTATTTAATAAACTTAGGGCAAGTACAAAAAACTTTACAAGAATATGGAAACAAAGTTTTACCAGCCCCATAAGGGAAACTTCAAACTATTATATCTCCAGGGGACTGGGCAATCCCTAAAACTTGGAAGAAGGGATCACCAGCAGACCAACTCAACCTTAAATGGAAAGGCCCATACCTGGTAGTCCTGAGTACTGCTCTGACTGTAAAACTTTAAGGGATCAATAGCTGGGTTCATATTTCCAGAGTAAAGCCAGCTCCCACGGATCCCGATCTGACTCAGGGACGCATAGAGACCCAAAGCCCAGACCACACCTGTGAGCCCCTGGAGGACCTCAGGTTCCTGTTTAAAAGGAAGAAGCAGTCATAGAGAAGGAATGATTAATGATATTGGAATTTTTCTATTAGTCTTTTGTATGGAAGCTTGTCCACTTCCTTCTAGGCGGAATCATATCTAGAAGTGTCCAAAGTGAAAATCTCTTTGTTGTTTCTACCGACCATTCTCTACTCACCTACACCCTGCACAGGGGAATGGGATGAATATTTTTAGTGCCGCTTCTCAAACCTTAGCAGCAGGAGAAAGTCTGGCCCAAAGTTAGATATGTCTTCCTAACCCAGACACTCCTTCTAGATACAAGATTTGTGTAAAAGCCTACCCAATAGCTAATGAACCCTCAATCAATGCTTTAAATTCTTCTGCTAATTACATATGTTCCTTTTTCTTTAAGAGTCAGATGGCAGTGGAATGCTCCTTTGTGCTTCTGTATGACCCCGCTAGAATGAAAGTCATTTAATTACTCCAGTACCGCTCTTAAATGTGATATTACCATGTTATAACAATACTCATACAGGGGCCCTTAACTCATTTGAATCCCAGGCCTCTCCTTCAAGTCCCAGCTCTCTAGAGAATCTCTCTGAGGGAGAAATTTTTAAACCTTTGAATTGGTCACATATAGTATGCTACCCAAATTATGATTCTAACTGCATTCCTAATAATACCCATTGTTACTTTGACAAAACTAGTAATGCAGATACCAACGATACTATGGGGCATGTTGGTTGGAAATTGGGCCAACCCCTTCGAGGGATATTAACAAACTTCCTACCACCTCTTGTGAAAAGGGAAGATCAGGGAAATAGCTTAGTCCCCCTAAAGGATTGCCTTTCCCCCTGCCATACACCCTCCTTAACAAATACAACTCCACCAACGCCACAGTCATTGCAGCACCCCGGCCTCATCTCTGTGGGACTCCCAATAACTGGCTAATAGATCACTCAGAACTTCAAGAAGCTATTGCTTATACGTATCTCAGCAACTCTAAACATGGGGGTGACTGTACCTTAGGGACCTTGGCACCTCAAAACCTTACTGTTATAAACATAACTCAAGCTCCTGGAAAGCAGTCTCTCAGCAGAAACAGCCACTGTAGCCCCTGGGGAGGCTTTGCCTACCATGAGGCTACCCTACAGAAACTCACTAAAATTATAGATGAAGTCTCCAAAGATACTGCCAATTCTCTAGCTGGACTATCAGTAGACTCGTTGGCAAATGTAGTTACAGATAACCGCCTCACCCTTGACTATCTTCTGGCAAAACAGGGTGGGGTATGTGCTATCATCAATAAGACCTACTGTATTTTTTATGTAAATAATCCTGGAATGGTTGAAAGTAACATAAGAAAAATTTATGAACAGGTAGAGTGGCTACATAAATACAATAAACAGGGCCAGGGAATTAGGGATACCCTCACCTCCTGTCTCCCTAGTTTAATGTCGCTACTACTCCTCTGAGGTCCCTTAATAACATCACTGTTCTTACTACTTTTAGGATCTTGTTTGTTTAATCTACTTGTTAAATTTGTATCTTCTAGACTTAAGTAGCTCCATATAAAGATGATGATGCACTAGGGTTTCCAACCAATCCTTAAGGATGATGTTGAAGCTGAACAACAGACAGCATCCCTGACAGTCTCAGGAGCTCCTCTTAGACGTCTAGATAGAATAGGGAGTTCTTGGTACTCAATAGGCAGGGACAACTGTCTGTCTAAGCTGGAAGGAGTTATAGAAGAATGATCATCACCCTTCAACAACCCCAAAAAGATTTTTGAGAATCTTGTCTCTCAAGAGGAAGTGGAGGCAGGAGCTAGTCAGGAATGAGGAAACTCCAGAGGTGCTGTAGGACTAAGACAAAGGACACCGACAGAACAGAGGCCCCGTTCTAAGATCAGTTGTCCTGCTTCCTGGAAAAGTGCTGAATCATGGTGACTCCTGAACACACCTGCACAGAACATGCTGCATGACCCCTGCTCTATTATAATAGCATCACAATAAATTAGCACTGTGCCCCCGCAAACTGGGCAATCAAGGAAAATCATGGGAGATCACATGCACAGTAGCTTAAAAGTGATATGACTACTCACACATGTGCGATAAAAGCCCCCCAAAACTCATTAGGAAATACCTGTCCTATAAGAATAGAATCCCTGCTGCTGCTAGGAGTCAACCTCTCCTTGGAGTTGGCCCACTCCCATAATCTGTGGAGTGTACTATTGCTTAATAAATCTGCTCTCTCTCTCTCTCTGCTGTAAGTTCTCTGTGTGTTCAGTTCAATTCTTTTTCTCTCATTACCAAGAACCTGGTTACTTATGCCCACCTGTGACACCTTCATCTCAGAATCCTCTCAAAGGTGAGCAGGGAAGGGTGCCAGCCCGGCGTCTTCCAGGTGGGATCCACCCAGCTCAGAGAGAATTCAAAACAGCTTTTTTTCCCCACAGCCTCCCAGTGTGTCCTGTTTCTCTAGGGCAGCTGCCACCAGCAGGTTGGCTTTGTGCCCAATCTTTGGTGGGCAGGCGGCGAGGGGCTAGGTACCCATCTGTCCTGTTTCCAAAGCAGGAGCCTAGAAAAGCAGTGTCAGGCCCTGGCTGCCCTCTGCTGGGGCGAGCACAGCAGCTGCTGTGGGGGCGGAGGCAACAGAAAAATCCAGTGGGGAAGAGGCACTCCTCTCCAGGTTACTCCGCATCTGTGGTTGGGAAGGGGAAGGTGCAGCCTGCTGTTTTCCTGTCACTGTCCCAGGAAGACTTGGCTTCTCCTTGTGGTGTTAGTACCCTCTAAAAGGTCTCTAGGAAGATATTTTTGGGTCACTTAAGTCTTCTGCATTTAACCAAAATGATTTTTCTGATTTAAGGGCTGACACAACCATGTGCTGAGTACATCTTTATTGGATGAGTAAGTGGGTCAGCAGTTGCCTGCCGCAGAAATTGCTCCCGGTTTTGTTCGGGAGACCAACGGCAGCTTATCATCCCTCTCCCTGAAAGTCCTCTAACAGATAGGTCCTTCTGCCTGGCTCTCTCCGCTCAAAACTGCCTCACCTGGTGTCCAACACTGCCCGAGACATCCCTGCTAATTCCTCTAACTCCTCCACCCAGTCCCCTGCTCTCCACGGAGATGCTTACAAATCCTGTAAGAACTAGTCCACAGCTCCTCCCTTCTCTCTCTCTCTCTCTCTCTCTCTCTCTCTCTCTCTCTCTCTCTGTCTCAATATCCTCCGTATCCCTTTTGGACACCCAGATTCTCATCTGGCCTTCAGTTCATTGAACATAAAGATATTCTCTCTTTCTGGAAGAAGCCATAGGCCTGTCTACCTGCCCTCCACCTTCCCCTCATCCCTGTAAGTAGTAACTCTTGTTACTTGACACTTGTAAATAAGATGGGCCAGAAGAAACTTCTGGTTTCCAGGAGGGGGACCTAGGGTTAGCCTGGGGCAGGACCTGCTTCAGATTGGGGCTGGGGTGGGGCCCAGGCCCAGGACCACTCAGCAGGATGCTCAGTAAACAGGAGCTTTCCTTCCTGGCCCTCACACGTCTCTATCCAATGATCTAACCAGTCAAGTGCGCCCACTTGTGGGGGCGCTCCCTCTGTTTTTTCATTTTATGCCTGTTTTCCTTACGCAGGCATAAAACACAGGGGCAGGCCTGTGTTTTCCTTATAATTTGTTTTTCTTAATCAAAAATAGGGATCTAACCTTTTGGGGGATGGGTTCACTACGTAAAACATATAGTATTAAAAAATAAACTGAAACATATTAAAAACTTTAAGAGTGTGAGCAAAAGTCCATTCAAATCAGCAGCCTCCCATCCAGCACACAGAAAGAAGCACCAAGGAGCTGGGCAAAATGAAGGACTTTCATAGCCAGAAGGGAGAGGGAAACAAGGAAGTCATAAGGGCAGAAAAGTGGATTGGTTACTGCAAGATCATTTTGCTTCGGGGGGGATGTCAGGGATCTCTCATGCAGGTTGCTTAGGTAGTCTTGATAAGGAGATTGCTTGTTGACTGGTTTGAGATTCCATTTCTGGGAAAGCTGAAACTAATTATGGTACTAGTTAAGTCTCAGTTTGGTGACAAGGGGTTTAGCATCACATCCATTTTGGGTCTGTTGTCTTTTTTTTTTTTAAGGTAAGATTACCTTCTTTTTTAAAAAAAGATTTTATTTAGTTTTAGAAAGAGGGGAAGGGAGGGAGAGAGGGAAACATCAGTGTGTGGTTGCCTCTTGCACATCCCATGCTGGGGACCTGGCCCACAACCCAGGCATGTGCCCTGACTGGGAACTGAACCAGCGACCCTTTGGTTCACTGGCCGGCACTCAATCCACTGAGCCACACCAGCCAAGGCTGTTGTCTTGTTTTAAACAATTGCTAAGAAAAATTGAAAGGGCTGAACCGAGTCAGTAAAAAGTTATACCCACTCGAACTCCTTCCCCCATTTCCCTCACCCCCAGAAAGTCTGCTGCCTTTTTCTTGTAGATCCTTATGAACACCACACTCCTGGGTGCTGTGGGGGCAGGCCCTGTGTGGCCAGGTGGGTGTGGTGACTGGCCCTGGGGAGCTTCCAAAGCAGGTGTTGGGGTGGGGGCTGCTCATCTTCATTTATGCTGAGTTCTCAGTGTGCTCTGCGGGCCGGCAGCATCAGGGTCAGACCCTGCCCAGGTCCATGTGAGAGAAACTCCAGGGTCGGGGGCCAGAAGTCTGCAGTTTAACAAACCTCAGTGCTGGCTCCGCTTCATCAGCTATGGTCACAACACACACGTTCTAGTTTTACAAAATTTTGAAATTTTCCCCAAATTAAATCCTTGACAGGGATATAGATTATATGTTCAGAAGGAAGTGATAAATCTTATAGCTCAATTATTTGAAAATAAGGATCAAACCTTAGACTATTGAATCTGTTGTGTAAGAATATTCATTCAACCTAATGATTGACCTGGTCCTAAATTCCTGTCCTTAAATTCTCTGTTTTAAAAAAATGACAAATTTGGGCCTGACCAGTGTGGCTCAGTTGGTTGGGCATCATCCCACAAAGTGAAAGGTAACTGGTTTGATTCCCAGTCAGGGCTCATGCCTGGGTTCCAAGTTTGGTCCCAGTCAGGGAGCGTACCAGAGGCAACCAATCAATGTTTCTCTCTCACATCTGTTTCTCTCCCTCTCTTCTTCTCTCCCTTCCACATGAGGCCTAATTCAAAATGCATAAATGGAGTTATTAATGTACCGATAAATAGTAATATACATCTCTATTCCTCTTTACACTTTCCAGATGTGAATGGATATGGCTGTTAGGCTATATCCTAGGCAGTGGGTGGATCACTTGGTATATAATCTTACCACTTCAGTGCAAACAACAATCAGAATACTTTTGGCTTTAATTTACAGATGAGCAAACATGCTCAGGGCCTTGAGCATGTTGCCTGGTAAATGCCAAGCAAAAGAGAGGAGCAGTCTGTGTTATTTTGACGAAGGCCACATTTGGAGATGTTGGTGCTTATCTGAGCCTAATCCCTGGAGCACTATGATTCACTGGAGAAAGAGGCGCAGGGACTCAGGAGGGAGACAAGTCTTGGCCAGAGTCCATCTCACAGAGGGCCAGGTAAGGTCCCAGACACACCGTACGCCTGTTTTGCAGTCTCACTTTCCTGACCAGAGAAATGAGGTCTACTGTGGTAAGAAAGGCCAACTGAAGTCCTTGAAAGGACCTCCTACAGCCACAGTAATAACCTAAAAGCAATTCTGTGACCCTGGTGACATTGCAGGCATTATTTCCATAAAAAATTTGAAAGATGCAGGGCTAGTGACTTGCACAGCCTCTGCACTGACATCGCCGGCTTCATCAGTGTAAAAGACACATGGGTCCTGGCCCGCATAGCTCGGTTCGTTGGAGCATAGTCCTGTGCACTGAAAGGTTTCAGGTTCAATCCCCACTTGGGGCACATACAGGAGGCAACCAATCGATGCTTCTCTCCCTGTCTCTCTTCCTCCCTTCCCTTCTCTCTAAAATCAATAAAAAATATTCTCAGGTAATGAGTTTTTTAAAAAGGCACATGGTATGGGGAATGAGGGTAAGTTAACACACATACATTCTGGGTGTGGATCTGCTACCCCACCCACAGCACTCTGAAGTTTAGGGGTGGCATTCACACTCAACTGGAGGGAACTGTATGGGGCATGTGCAGCAGGGATGGGGGTCTCGGGGGCCACCTAGAATTCTGCTTCCCATCCCCTCCCCCTTAGAGCAGGGCTGCAGCCCAGTACAGGTGCCACCACCATCCACATTGCTGTCACTGGCCCCTTCTGTTCGGTGTCACCCTGCACAAGGACCATAGGGCTGGTGCCTCTGACTACTCATACAGTTTGTCTCCATATAAGCAGTAGGCTGTCTAATCTAGGAAAAGGCTCATCAGTTCTTTACCGGCCAAACACGTCCACCATGCCCTACTCTGGGCTTGACCCTTCACAGCTGTAGTCACTGTGCTGTTGCTCAGGGCCTGCTCGGCCACTTGACAGGACAGTCCTGGGCCTGCCAAGGAGGCAAGAAATGGACACCAGGGAACTGCTGGCCATGTCCAGCAGGAGAGGGGGACAGACATGGGACTGGATCTCCTTGTGCTGTATGGAGTGAAACACACAGAAAGCTGGGAAAGGAGTTTGTTGATTTAGAAGTGCTCTCCTGTGATACAGGATTTAACAGCTGGCAGGGAGCTGGATGTGGTGCTGCTGCTGTACAGGGTTGGCTGGGGCAAGCTTAGAAAAAGCAACGCTCTATGGACCAGTCAGTGCTGCCATGACATGTAGTGGACGGAGGGGTCAGCAAGCTCAGAGAAGCAGGCATGCTGCGGTAAATAGCCTCTGAGGACAGCTTGGCCACCAGACGGCTGTGGTCCCCAGGGGGACCCAGAGGATATCCCATCCACCCCAGGGCTGAAGAGTGTGCTGGTGAAAGGGGAGCTCGGTGAGTGGTGGCTCCTCTCTGGACCGGGCTGGCGGTGAAAGATGCTGGTACAGAACTGTGCTCCTGACCCGGGGGGGTGGGGGGGGCGTGTCACAGGATCCTGGAATAACAGAAGCCAGGTGACAACACTCACTGCCAGAGAGGTGCATGGGATGACTAACTCAGGGCCAGAAGCCAGCAAGCCAGCCAGAGCAGTCTGTCTCCAGAGAGGATTGTGAGATGGTAGCGGACACAGTGTTCCTGGGGGCAAGACAGAGCTTCATCTACACGACCAAAGGGAATCTGGGTGGGTGATAAAGACCCAAGGCAGCCATCCTAAGAAGTTATGATTCCTCACCTAGTTTTCAGACCTTTGGCTGACAGGGAAGCCAGGCTGCACGAGGAAGGATCCTATATCATCGTGGCACATGCAATGGTTATGGCCCCTCTGTCCTTCTCCAAAGGGATGGACACCATGTGATAGGTAACTAGACATGAAGACAGGGGTGCAAACAGACATTTAAAGGACTACTGGATGCGAATTAACTCTGAAAACCAGACACTTGAAGCATCATTTCAGGGGCCAGGGAATAAATGGAGTCCTGGGCCAGGCCAAGACCCAGTGGGTCCATTTCAGCCGTGGGTCCTCCTGATGCTCACTTTCCCATCTACAGAGTTGTAAGTGGAGAGGATGTGCTTGACCATTGGAATAACCCCCACGTGGTCCTCAGCCTGTAGAGAAAAACTGTCACAGTGGAAAGGTCGAGTGGAAGCCTCTGAAACTGCTTTGCAGACCAAAATAATATACCAAAGATGATACCACAGCTGGTGGGGAGGGGCACTGACCAGTGCCCCCATAGAGGTGAGACAGTGCAGGGGGGCGGCGCCAGCCACCCCCCATCGAAATCACATCTGGTTTGTGCACAAACCAGCTGTATAGTCAGCCTGCCTTCTCTGGGTTTCACTTTCCGCAGTTTCAGTTACCCACAGGCAACTGTGATCCAGGAACATTACATTAAAAATTCCAGGAGTAAACAGTTCATCAGTTTTAAAATGCCCAACGGTCTGAGTAACATGATGAAATCTCCACTGTCCCACTGCGTCCTGCTTCATCCTGCCCGGGACGTGAGTCATCCCTCTATCCAGCATCTCCACACTGTACATACAGCACAGTAAGATGTTTTTAAAGGGAAAGACCACATTCACATAACTTTTACACTATTACAGCGTAGTGTGACAGTTGTTCTATTTTATCTAGCTGTTGCATTAACCTCTTACAGTTCCTAATTTATAATTAAACTTTATCATAGGTGGGTGTGTATGGGTTTTGATACTGTCCGTGGTTTCGGGTATTCACTGGGGGTCTTGGAATGTGTCCTCCACAGACGAGGGGCCGCTGCATGTGGAAGACAGCAGCTGACTGCAGCTGCAACCGGAGTAGCCCCGCATGCGACATCAGCCTGAGGACGCCTCCAGTCGGCTTCCTCAGGACAGGTATACGGATATCAGGTACACAGCCGCAGTCAGCGGTCTGGCAAAGGGCTCTTCTTCATCCCTACCAGGAATTTACAGGCTTGCCCAGGGTGTAACTTTCTCACACTCTGTTCATAATCAAGAAGGGAGTGGGGTAGAATCAGGGGCCCTGAGAGCAAGTCTAGGTTAGGTCAAAAATATCTTGCTATGTCACCAGCAGGAGCACACCAACTAAAGTGTTCACTGGAACTGTATTCAGGGCACTTGGTAGCGGACACAGTCCCCTTTAGGGACATGAGGTCTGGGGATTTGTGTTCACTCCCGGTACTTGCCCACAACTCCCTTCGCCAGGATGGACTGGGCCACAGACCTTGAAACAATGGAAGAGTTACTTCTGTCGGCCTTTCAGCTGAGATCCAGTTTTCTGCTCTGCAGATCCCAGCCATTGCAAACGGGAAGCCTGCGCTCCTTCCCACCTAAAGTTAAGCAGGGACTCCCCGCCTGTGCAAGCTGTTTAACCTGAGTCCAGCAGACACGGGCAAATGCCCCAGAGCTGTCCATCTTTCCACTAAAGTATATTCTAACCTTCTACCTGGAGATGGTTTCTTGCTTAGTTTCAGGCCTGAGTAATCTTCTCGCCCTGGGCCGAGTTATGGTGACTGGAAAAATCTCTGGTTATTTAGCAACCCCAGGTCTCTTCTTCTACATATTCCCTCTCTCCATCCTTTGGAGAGGTATTTGCATTCCTACCGTACGCCAATCACGGTGCCAGTGTGAGAATGTAAGGGTAACACCTCTAGACCTACAGCTAACTTCTTCCCAGAAGATGACAAATGGAACATAGCCAGTGCCAGCGGTGCCAGGACCACCCCCGGCCCGGCAGTTCACTAGATGATCCCCACTATGGTTTATCACAGTAAAAAGATTCATTGCGAAATCAACGAAGGGAAAAGGTACATGGAACATCATCAGGAGGAAACCACACTCCCCCAGGAAAGTCACACAGGACTCAATTCCTCCAGCAGCGAGATGAGGTACTCATGTGAAATGTCCACCAGGGAAGCTCATCAGAGGATCCACGTGTAAGGTTTTTATTAGGAACTGGTCACGCGGCATGTACCCTGTGTCTACCATGGGCCCAAATTCCAGACTCCCAGCAGGAAAGCGGATGGCCACAATAAACTGTATTGTACAAACAGGGTAGGCACCGTGACCACTCACCCATCAGAGAATACTGGGAACCCTTCCAAAATCAAGGGCCCAGATGCCACCAAGGGCCCCATCTTGCAAGCAGGCCTTTCCAAGGACTACAGTCTCAGGCCTACTGTGTACGGGCATCTTCAGGTTAACAAAATACTGCATTTGCTCCCACAGTAGAATTAGTAAGTTCTAAAGGATGCACTTTAGACCGCAGGAAAGTGATCCAGGAAAGAGATGGGAGGTGCAGGAAGGGGTGAAGAGCACTGATGGTGTCAGACACTGGAACACGTCTGCGGGCCGCAAACGATGGGACGACGACGCGTGGGGAGGCTGTGAGGCTGGCGTGTTCAGACGTCCACGTAGTTTGAAGGACCACACCGATTGTAATAAAATAGATATAATACAGATAACTGAAATTTTTCACTTAAAAAAGACAAAGATGTTCAGAATGGGTTATAGAAAATACAGCTTTAATATAGTTGACAAGAAACATCTAAATATTTGACTTCCTGAAAGATTTAAAGTAAAAGAATGCAAAGGATATATTTAGACAAACTAACAAAAGGAAAGTACATATACTGCATTTTTCAGACTATGAAACACACCCCACCCCCGCAAATTTGGGAGGAATAATGGCTGTTACTGCTGCTGTTGAGTTCTGTTTACATTTACATTGGTGAAATATTATGTTATTTATGTTATTAAATATTTTATCACAGTTTTTGCTTCAAAGTTTTTTTTCCTATTTTCCTCCTCTAAAACCTAGGTGTATCTTATGTTCCAAAAAATACAGTAGCCATGCTATTATCAGACAAAATAGAAGTTAATGCTAAAGTCATCACTAGCAATAAAGAGGGTCACCATATGATGTTAAAAGCTGAATTTGCCGGGAACACAAAACAAATACAAGTATGTGTGAACCTAACTAAACAGCATCACAACACTGTCTATAAATAAAGAATGGACAGAACCACAAGGACAAATGCACAGTGCTACCTTTCATGCCATGTTCTCCACATCACTCTCTACAATGTTTAGATCATGATGTTACCACACTGGGTAAACTCTGCAGCCAACAAGCTTAACTTTGGGACAGAAATAGGACAACGGCTGTAAAGTACAGATTGTTTTGAATCTCAGAGAGCTGTCATGGAAAAATATTCCACAGAGCCTATCTCACCAAATCTTGAAGAACTGATCACTCTCTGACTACAGTACAATTAAATTAGAAACTATTAACCAAAGAAAAATTAGAAAAACACTGTATTTGGAGATTCATGAACTAACTTTTAAATAATTCATGTGCCAAAGAAGAAACCATGGAAGAAATCACTTAGTGTGTAGAAATACAAAATAATGACAATACCACTAAGGGATTTGTAGCCTTAAAGGCTCATGTGAGAGAAAAATAAAGGCTAAAAATTAAAGACCAACGCAAGTATCCTACTTAAGAAGTTGTAAAAAGGACAAAATAAATCCACAGAAGTTGAAACATTACTTCTTCCCCTAGCACAGTGTTCATTTTCTGTGAACCAAGCCGTTGGGTCCAGTAGAGCCTCGAGCTGCAAGGACGCTCCTGGCTCCCCGTGACTGACGGGGAGAAAGGCACGCTCACCTCTGCCCCTGCCTCCAGGACCAGTGTACTCAGGTCCAGCGCACAGACAGCAGCCCTGGGGGAGGAAAATGTTCTCACCCTGAAGGTTGTTCCCAAGACAGTGCCAGGGCTGAACGTCTACAGGGCCATTCCTAACCTGCACCTCCCTGGATGCTTTTGGGTGGAATGGTACATGGAAGAACTAGTGAATCCCATCTTTTGGTCCTATTGTTGTGTCTCATTCACACTCACACATCCCATGTTCTGAGATGACACTACCCAGAAGCCCACACTAGAAAATCAGGCATTCGGCGAGCCTTTACAAAGTGGTGCTGGCAGAATACAGCCACATGTGGGGCAGGTGCCAGTAACAACAAATCACTGTCCCCTCCAGAACAGAAGAGGTCTGACATAACCAAGTTGCCGCCAGAGGTGTGCTCCCCAGAGGTGGCTCCATATTGCAGTGCTGGTCTCCGTGGGTGACAGATAAATGTTGAGCTAGGTTAGCCTTGAGGAGAGGGAGCCCATGCTGGTTCTTCGAGTATCAACCAAACAAGCACTGGAGTTGTAATGGAGGGAGGCCGGGTGGTACCCCCAGGTAAGTCATCCCATCTCTTTGGCTCTTCACTACGTCATCTGAGGTGGACGCCCTTGGTGGGCACTGACAGGAAACACAATCTTTGTGCCCACATCTCATACCCACGTGCATAGATTCCTCCAGCAGTGTCTTCCTCGGTCCCCCTTGGCTCCAGTCTTCCTATCTTGCTCCTTCTAGGTCCCTGATCGACAAGCCCAGCCATCCACAACGGCTCAAGATCCCATACATATCCCTGCACCCTCACTGACATTTGAAAAGAGTAATTTGCTAAATTAAATACTATTATAGGGGTACAGACATAAGTTAAATTGTACAGTTCATTAACTGGAAATGAGGGGCAAGTCATCTGTACTCTCAAGTGAAATTTATATCAGCTCAACCTACTTCCAAGATATAATTAAATGATGCCAAACATTTGAAAGTAAATTAGGAAAATAAGAAAACACCACGGAATGTCAGTACTGACATTTGGTGAGGGAGAGGGAATGACTGAGGCTGGTATTTTCTTTCTGAAGCAGCAGGTGGTGCTGCTGTCAGTCAGACTGCGCTCCAGGCGACGGCGGACACACCTGCTGCGTCTGACTGGATCCACCCAACAATCGCGTGAGGATGTTATCTCCGTTTTACAGATGAGCAAACAGGCTCTGGGAGCTTAGAGATCTTGCCTCTCCCTCTCCCCAAAAAACTCTGGAAAGAAGTGAGCACAAGAATCAGATCCTGGTCCCTTTTGAAACCTGTGTCATTCCATCGGAAGCCACACAGTGGATGCTGGCTTGTGTCTAATCCTAATCTCTGCGGATCCAAAGTGCCCCGTGGTCAGTAGACAGGCCGACTTCTGGCTGGAATTCAGTTCACAGAGGGTCCAGTGAGACCCTGGACTAATCTTATTCCCCAGTCACCTCAGACATACTTCATGACCAACAGAATCTTCACATTTCTCCCCTGACCCAAAGAAGAAAGTCTTTCATGAAGGGACAGGCCAAGCAGAGGCTCCTGAAACTGCTCCCTGCCTACCTCACTACTGAGATCCCAAACCAAGAAGTGCCTCCAGCCCCTAGGGGAGGTCCCACAGGTGGGGCTGCCACCCAGCACTCAGAAGATACAAAGCTAGTGATTCCCACCACATCTTTGTTTAACTCACACATTGGGCCTGAACCTAATCCAGATGGTAGCTTTTCACAAACACAATCAGGTGGTGATGCCAGTGCCCAGTGGGTTCATGTACCAGTGGGGATGACAGAGGGTGAGTAGAGTCACTGAACACCTTGACTCTTAGTCCAAGGTTGGGTGGCTTTGCAGGCTTCATTACAAAAGGTGCACATTGCCAGACTATATATAATCCAGGGAGCAAAACACATGACACTTCAGTTTCAAAGGTGCACACATACAGTGGTGTGCCCAGAGTCTGCCAACCACACTAAAACAGCACCCTTGGAAAGCCAGAGAATCGAAGGTCCAGTGTTGTCAATCTGCCAGCAGTGGGTGGGGCCAAAGCATCCTGCATGTGGTTTCCTTCACTGAGAGATAAAGGGGGCAACTTTAGGCAAAACTCACAAGTCTGGCACACAGTAGAGTCTTGTCCATCAGAAACAGAGCCATTTCCTTCAGGTTCAGTGCATGACTGTGGTGCAGTGCCACGTTCAGAACAGTGACAGATCCAGGGGCAAACTGGACAGCACAGACTTGACCAGCAGCTTGCCTCTCAGTCACGGCAGAAAAAGGGCCCGTACCCTGGGCCCAGTATGTTGAATCATCAACCACAGGTACTTCTTTCAGTTTGCAGACCAAAGAACAGTATATTTAATTTACCAGTCTGTAGTTTTCCAAGGAACAGAGCAGATGGCCCATCTACTGAGGACAGTCCGAGTCAGTAAAAATACATGACTGGTTCTTAGAGTAGCATAAGGCAATGGTTCTTAACCAAGAGTGATTTGTTTCCCAGGCGACATTTGACAACGTCTGAAGACATTTTTGAGTATCAGGACTGTGGGTTGGGGTGCTACTGGTATCTAGTGGGTAGATGCCAGAGATGTTGCTAAACACCATACAATGCTCAGGACAGCAACCTCCAACCACAAGGAATTATCCAGGCTAGAATGTCAGTAGAGGTGAGGTTGAGGAATTCATTGTGTTACTGGCCCTTACTGCAGTTGGTCTTCCAGAGCTGTTCAGTGGGTTGAGCTTTGGCCTGTGAACCAAAAGGTTGTGGGTTTGATTCCTGGTCAGGGCACATGCCTGAGTTGTGGGTCAGGCCCCAGTTGTGGGCATGCAATGTTTCTCTCCCTCTCTTCCCCTCTCTCTAAATACATAAAAGCTTAAAAAAGAAAAAAAGAAAGAGAGAGAAAGGAAGGGAAAAAGGAAGAAAGAAAACCTGTACAATTCAAATGGAATTGTACAGTACGTGGACCGTGGTGTCTGCCTTTTCTCTTTTAGCATCATGTTGTCAAGGTTCATCCATGTTGTAGTGGGTATCGGTACTTCACCCTTTCTTATGGCTAAATAATATTCCCCTGTGTGGATAGATCACATTTTGTTTATCTGTTCATCGGTTGATGAATGGTTGAGTTGTTTACACTTTTTGGCTATTATGAATAATGTTGCTATGAACATTCTTGAACAAATATGAGGTCTGTCCAGAAAAAGTTCAGCCATTGTAAACATAACAAGAATGGTTTGAGACATTGATGCAACCTGGCAGCCAAGGAGAGTGGACAGGAATGCACATAAGTGAACAATGACAACTTCACTGTACTAGTCAGTGGGGGTGGTAGACAGCATTGAGTGAGCATGTGTACTCTGTGGCCATCACATTCAAAATGACTGAGCAAGTAGAGCAACGAATCTGCATCAAATTTTGCATTAAGCTTGAACACTCTTCTGCGGAAACTATTCAGATGATTCAGAAGGCCGCAGCTATGGACAACTGGTGATTGGCAGCTTCATCATAACAATGCACCCACTCATGTGTCACATTCGTGCAGGGTTTTGTTTTTTGGGGGGTTTTTAAAAAAA